>JAWDJE010000005.1:230197500-230815000 GCA_035047345.1 Bradypodion ventrale
ACCGTCGTGACAGGGAATTATTGCCCGGCCTGGCTTTTTCTCTGAGAGGTTAATGGCACACTATTCGATCTTGTAACAGTCTATCTTTGTGTAGATTACAACGTGGAAGAATCCTTAACTAATTAAGCAGGGTAAATAAACCTATGCTTTTAATTGACTAAAGGGCAACCCTTGACTTGGGCCAGGCTAATCCCCATTGTTTCACGTGTATGCTCTAAAGATTAACCAACTGGTTCCGTGACTTTTCTGGGAACCTTTGGTCAGGAAATCTTCCTGTCAACACTGGCTAGGCAATTATAGCCTGTTAGTTATTAAGGCACGTAAACAACTAGTCCTATTTGTTTGTTTTCCTGGAACTTTGGCCAAGGAAATCCCTTTAGTCAACAACAGCCAAACTAATTTAGTTCTGTTACCTATTAAGCACGTCATTCAGCAGTTAGCTATTTTGGTTAGCCTATGCTATTTTTGCTTATAAAAGATGGTAGAAAATAAACTTCTTGAGCCGTAACCCTTTACCTGTGAAGTCTGCCTGCCAGTCATTTCTATCTGCTGAAAAAGCTTCTTAGCAACACTGGTGGTGAGCTAAGAATCACAAATCTATGTGACCTGAGTCTTGACTCTATCATGAATCTTTTCCATGCCTTATTTAACAAAGCCTTCTTTCTCAGCTGCAGCTCATGGATGTATATATATGCACACTGTAGTGAAATAGGAGTGAAAGAATTAAGATATTAATTCTAATATTACTTCTGGTTTAAAAAGTAAAAACTATTTTCTCAGTACTCTGTAAAGTTAAACAGATCAGATTGACCTAATCAAATAGAACATAATGATGAGGCTAAGTAAACAGAAGGCCTTGTGTCCACAAGCTCAGCACAGTTTGTACAGCTGACAGGGATTTCTCTTAGACTCAGAAAACCATAATGCTGAATAATATTTGTGTGACATGACATGAACAAATATTCTGAATGTTCTAACCTGAACTGCATGACAATGTCAAAAGATTAATTAATAATTTTGGCTTATCCCATAGTGATGAAATTTCCTAATTTTATGCTATAAAAAGATGGCTCTGAAAATGTATGGTCATTCAGGGATTATTGGCTTGTTAAAGCCAATAAACACCCTGAATCTGTTTGGCCAAATAATAATAAATCTCTTATCTGTCTTAGCTTGGAATGTGGGTTTGTCTTGCTTTCATTCCATAACAGTAGCATGTGGTGTGATAATGCTGAATTTTAAACAACAGAGACAAGGGATCTCCAGCTTGCAGAGAGGATCTGGCCCATAAGGATTCTTAGCCAGCCTACAAACTTTTCTTCTAGGCCCCCATCCTTTACCTCCTGCTGTGTTCTACAATACTAACACTGAAAGGTAGATTCATCTTGATTATTGACTAGAGATCAGAAATAAAGAATGAATAGCTTTTCTATAGCTCAGAGGAAGTAAACCAATGCTGGAGGAAATGGCTTTGAAGAAAGGATGAGGCTTCTGGATGGGAAGGTGGTGGAGTTCAACTCAGGGCACCATTTGTCCCCAGGTGATTCTTGGAAGACAATCTAAGGTAGCAAAGAGTGCTACCTGAATAGGAAGATTATTTATATATAATGTTTGTGGGAACAAAAATACAAAGAAATAGAAATGCAGGATTAATATCTTAATTAGTGGTCATTTAGAAGATAGTTGTAGGGAGGTGATATGGCCATCCTTACATAGATGAGCAGATTCAGCATCTTTGTCTAATGCAAATATAAAAGAGGAAGTTTAGATATAAGAAGCAGAAATGCACAAATTACAGGTAGTGAAAGGAACCTAAACAATGGGCATTAAACAAATAAAACATGGATTGTAATGATGATATCACTGCATAATAATGAAGTCATCTTGGATCATTACCTGCTGAAATTTGGCTTGAGGCTGGTGACCAACGGAAGGATGATCTGCCCTTGCAGGCATCTGTATCTTATTGGTTTCTAGACTGCCTGGGGAGGGTTTCCAGCTGAGCTGGTTTGGACTCCTGTTGTGACTCTAGTTGCCAACTAGTGGTGACTAGTTGGTGACCCTAGCTATTGCTCCTAAATGACTTCTCTACCTCACAGCATGACCCCAATAGGGGAGTCATCTATTTTCTTCTCTTGTATTGTTTTGTATTGTATGTTTTCTGCCACTTAGATTTGTGGTTTATGAGGTATGACTAATACTTATGGGCTTTATCTGAGTTTTTGTTTATTGTGAGATTGCTCAAAATACTGCTCTCACTAGTTTGGGTGAAATATAATATAATATAATATAATATAATATAATATAATATAATATAATATAATATAATATAATATAATATAATATAGAGAGATATTTATTTTCATTTTTAAAATTGATTTTAATATTAAAATATTCCATTAATTATTTGTGCATTATACATATGTTCCAACCTACAAATCACAGGATGTCAAGCCAGAAGACCGGGAAACAGATGCCATTATTTGCTGTGAATTTGTTAGATCACTCTGGTTATGGGAGCTATGAACTGTACTTAAAAACAGAATATATATATTAACACTTAAATTGGTGGATTTTCCTTGGCAAACAGCGTGATGAATTGTCAGGAGAAAGAGCTTACTAATCATGCACATGGCAACACAGGTATTGCAGCTATCCAATTTTATCTCCTTTATTCCATTGTCAATATAACAAAGCCCTAGCTACTGTGTATTTAAAGATATCATTCCCCTCCACAGTTATAATTAATATTGTGTGACAGAGCACTAGCAAGAATCATCTCCCAGGCCATGTAGCCTTCTGTGACAGCCCATTAACATTCAACCCACAGATCTGGAACCATGAAACAGCATCATATAACTGATAATTGCTTTCTTTCCTTGCAGAGCCTCAAACTATGCTATGATGGTACACCAAACCAGAAAACCCATTTCAAAAATATTCAGCATTCCTTATTTCCCTTAGCAAAAACCTCCATGTGAAGAGTCACCATTTGCCAAAATGCTTCCAATCTGGCCAAATTTACAGCCTTCTGCCTAGTCGTGTGTTCAAATATTCTGCCAAAAACAGCCTTCAGAAGACGAATGTGCCTCATTTGAGTTGGGAAGACAGTGATCACATGATCTATGTGCCTGCTGAATCTGCTGTCTAGTTCAATATAAATGGTTAGTTTCAAGGTCTTCTTCTGGTACTTTGTTTTAAAAACAGATGTAGGCTGGAAAGCCTTTCAAAAGATAGATTGGCCTGTGTAAGCACTTCTGATGGAGGACTATCCTCCATAAATAAAAGATATGGCCACCCTACAGCATAAAGTTATATATACATGTATAACCTTATGTATTATAATCAATAAATTATAAAACATCAATAATAATGCATATTTTTTAATTTATATTATCAGTTTATACTTTGCTCATGCTCCTTAGATTAATTTTAAAGTTGAGAAAACAGTCCATACTTGATATAAATACTTAGTACTGATCAATAATCTTCCCGCTCCCCTATTAGGCTTAAGTCAGAACCTTTCTGCCAATAGTTAAATGCAGATAGTCACTTCCAAATTCTTATCTTATTTGACTTCAAATATACATCGAAGTAAAACACATGGAGGGAATTGTCCCCTTTTTGGGAAGACTAAAATTAAAGTCTTCTTTTCTTGAAGATCTTCAATTTATCCTCAGAATATAAAGTTATGCTATCATGGGAAAAGGGGAGCAGAACTAAGAATGTGGTTAACAACTGGTGGAATTCCTGGAAAGTACCACTATAGAAACAGCTGTTGCTGCAAGCTTTTGATACCACAAGTAAGAAAAAGTTGTGCAAGTTGTACATGTGCAGAAGTGTTGTCTGGAGTATTCCATTACTAAGTTGACATGTCTTAATAGTAATATTAAGTTAATTCTGACTTGTGGGAACCCTTTTCCAGGAAGATTGTTGCCATTATAAATCTATGCCTATAAGGAAGGGGTGTGGCCGTACATGTGCAGAATGCATACCTACACCCCTGGAGCCTATCCCATAATGCTCCGCACACACCTACCTTTTGTCCCTGAGATCAGCACCACGAGGGTCCAGAGGCCGAGAGTGGGGCCTAAGCCTCACAAAATGGGGGGAAAGAACAGAAACTACAACTCCCATGGTGCAATGGGAGAAAAATGGCAGTTTAACAGCCAGGCCTGGAAACAGAATGTTGGAGAGAGCTGATTTGCATGTTGGACTGTGATTGGTTGAGAGTGAATGACTGACAGAGAAAGGTCCTGATGCGGATGAAACAAACCCATCCCATTTAAGCCTCTACAGCTCTGGAACGAGACACTTTCAATGTACATCAATGCTGTGTGAATGAGAGACAGAGAGAGACAGGGAGTGTGTGTGTGTGTGTGAGTAAGACAATGCATAAGATAGTGGGTTCCGGATCAGTCACATGTGTGTGTGTGTGTGTGTGTGTGTGTGTGTGTGTGTGTGTGTGTGTGTGTGTGTGTGTGTGTGTGTGTGTGTGTGTGCTTGAATGAGAGAGAGAAAGAGAGAAAGAGAGAGAGAGAGTATCTCTGTGTTGGGGTGTATCAGGGTCCAAAAAACCTAAACATACAACAAACACCCCCCTGCCAAGGCTGGCTAATTAGCTCTCATCCTTCCTTCTCTACCTCCAGCCATTCTTCTCCCCTTCCTTCTTTTCTTCCCTCCTTCATTCTTACCCTCCTGTCTTCCTTTCCTCCTCAATTTCCCCCTCAATACCTACCATCCATCCCTCATCATCACGCTGGGGTGGGTCTGCCCAGGTTCCTTTACTGAGAGCCAGGGAGCATCACAAACGGTGGGGGGAGGTAAAAAGAAAAAAACCTCTCCAAGCCACCCCACCCCATGAGTTGAGCCCCCCAAAAAACTCATCGAAGACAGGCACCTATGCTAGTCTAATATAAGTTATAGATGCTGTATATCGTTAGATAATGATTTATCTCTGAAAAATCCCTCTTCCAACACTTGACATCACTTAAGGGCATTTGTCATTTATCATTGGTTCTTCAAATATGATATTGCCAATTTTGCAATACATTCTGTTCAAAGGATTGCCAATCAGAGGCACACCTAAAGGAAAATTTCCATGGAAATACTGCTATATACAGGCAGATCTTCTGTGTTCAGATGTGCATCTAGAACAGGAGTTCTCAACGTTTTAAAGCCAGGGGCCGGGTTACGCTCCCTCAGTTAGCTTCGGGGGCTGGATGGCCATTTTGCCCTTCCTCCACCACATGGCACTTCCTGGTATGGAGAAGGCTGTGGTGGGCCACATGAAATGGTGCTGTGGGCCACATCCAGCCCATAGGCCACAGGTTGAGAACCCCTGATCTAGAAACTGACCTCCAAAAGAGGAAACTGGAGGAGCTAGTATTTTTTTGCTGATTCCTGGGAGCGTGTGTTCATGTGCCTGTAGAAATTACACTGTTATAAGGGAACGTTAGCAAATGGAATATGTAAGCAGGCTCTCTAGAGACTTTTCTCAGCACTTCTCTTACCTGCTGAATTCAACTGATTGCTTCCTTATCATTTTGCACAGCAGGCGAGAACTACTTAGAAAAACACTCAGTGATCAGACGAGTTATTAATGCTTCTCATCTATAACCTGGCCTGCTGTTTTGTGAGGCTTAGAATGTCAGGCTGAGATATTTGAGGATCTGAACTGAGAAAGAACAATATTTTATTTGTTTTTTACATCGCAAGGGTCTTCATTTCTACTGTTCACATTTAAAATACATGTACACAACAGAAAACCATCCCATGTTTTATGTTGCTGATTCTGACATGGCATTTTACTCTTGATAATTCACTGTTTTGCGCAGAGAGCTGATTGTCTACCAACATTTTTGTTTTCTTCCAGATTTCCATCCTGACAAGTATCTTGTGTATACAGCATTGATGGAATAATTGCCATTGGAAGTATGATAGGTTAACGACTGCAGTGGCTCAAGTCATTAAGACGCTGACTGGGAGGCGGAAGGTCAGCAGTTGGATTCCCAAGTACTGCAGGACGGAATGAGCTCCTGTCTTTGTTGTACCAGCTCCTGCCAACCGAGCAGTTCAAAAGCAAGAAATTGCAAGTAGATAAATAGGGACCACTTTGGTGGGAAGGTAACAGTATTCCATGTGCTCCGGTGTCTAGTCATGCCTGCCACGTGACCACGGAAACGTCTGCAGAAACAGACAGCGCTGGCTCTTTGGCTTTGAAACAGAGATGAGCACTGAACCCTAGAGTTGGATACGACTGGCTTTCAAGCAAGGGAAACTTTTACCAACACTCCCACGTTTCCTGTGCAGTCTAGATACTTCTAGAGTATATTGGCAATTGGATCATTATTTTATTTTAATAATTTGGTTCATAACCTGCCTTTCTTGCAAGAATGCGACTTGGAGCACTTTACAAATAAATAAAACAAATGCAATTGGAAACATAAAATGAATACAAGGATCAAAGATTTAAAATAGACTGTTTCTTAATACTATGCCACAATAGACTCATGATGTGATTGGCTGCAGTCATTTAGTCCTGATTAAAAGTTTCCAACTGTTGCTGGGAATGGGCAAATTGCTGCTCATGTAGCTGTTGGTACAAAAAACAACAACACACCACTTCTTCTTCTTCTTGTTCTGTATCCAAATCCGAATATTCGCAACCTTCATAGCGATCAGCCATGAAGATTGTCCTGAGAATATAATGTGTTGAGATTTCCCTGTGGGATGATATCCTTTTATGTTAATTATCTGTTAGCTTAATAGGATAATACCTAGTGATGCTAGAAATGCTTTTATTTTCTGTCTATCATGTATTCCACTTAGCCAAATGCAACTCTGGATCCAGCAGTGTCTGCAGAGGTAACAGTTTACTCCCCCACACCTTTCACACAGCCAAGGCTAGAAGTTCTCCAGAAGCAAGATAAGGGTGTTTTTCTCAGAGGAATTGGCTGCCCGTCCCAAGGGGCATTACAACCTAAAATCATCTGCGACACAAGTCACAGATTGCCATTCCTATTTGAGCCTATGAGCCGGAATTCTCCGGACCAAGCCTCTCTCTGCTAAGCCTCGAGAGAGCCACCAAGGCTTCTCCTTCCAAGGTCTGTAAAATGAGTATCCAGCATGTTGGGGGCAAAATACTAATTAACTTGTGAACCACCCAGAGATTGCACTAAGTGCTATGGGGCAGTATATAAGTCTGATTGCTTTGCTTTACTTTTCATAGAATCCGGGGAAGGAAAATAGAAAAAAATTAATTAGCAGTAATGGCAGTGGCTGGTGATGTCATCAACTGTGGAGATTTGACCAAGCACTAGTGGAGATCCAGCTCAACAAGTGCATCAGTCCATAAGGTCAAAAGGAAAAGAACTGCAGTCAAAGATATCTGGTGCACAAATTGAATCAACTTGATCTGTTGAAAACCTGTCTTGCAGCACCCGGCAAAACATTTTTATTTAAAAGGTTACAGATTACACAGGATGTATACGAAAGCATAGGTGAGTGGTATACAGCCAATAATATCACATTCTCTACAGCATTACCATATATGGAGCATGACCTACATCGTAGCTGATACATGCTCAATAGCTTATATCCTACCACTGCTAGGCCCAAAGCCTATTTCTGTGACAGTTCTCTTGCAAAAGCTGTTACTTGCAAATAATATGTATCTTTAGCATTAAAGGGCTGATACCACAAGCATAAAAAATACAGGAAGCTACTTCCCTGCATAGATGCAGAGTCTCTGCACAGAGGCAGGAAGCAATTGCTAGCTCAGGAAGTCAGAGCTAACCACAAGAAGCTAAATGTTTCACAGCTAACCATAAGAAGCTAAATGTTATAATGGATCCCTACAATCAACCTTATGTGGCATACCTTTACACTACTGGATTACAGCCAAAGAAAAATGTGTCAGTGGATGAAAAGAAAGGATCTATTCAGTTCAAGCCTCTTCCAAAGCAAATGAGGTCAGCTGACAAATGCCTGCCTAAATTACACAAGTCTGCTAATGATAAAACAACAGAGGCAGCCAACCCAGTTCCAGAGCCTGAAATCGACCATTAAAAAACTAGGTTGCTCAAGCCTCCGTAGTCAACCCTTTCTCTGTGAAGCCTTCATAGCCAGACCCTCACCATCATAATGTCGGCTGGTGAATCAGTCCATTTCAACAAATGAGGAGCAAGCTGTTAATTGCCTATTCAAGTCTAAAGCTCCTCAAGTACTTTGCATTACAAGAGAGACAGGTTGTACTTATTTAGTGTTCTTGGAGGAATGTTTTTCTTTCCCAGCTGTTGAGGACTATACCTAACTGTGGTATCCGCGCACACAATTGGTATACTGGCCCTGACAGAACCCCAGTGATGGGTGATCACCTCGTTGCCAGGGGTTCCTGAAGGGACAGAAATTGGGGGAGCGGAATATTAGATAGGGTTTAATTCACCTACAGCTGACCTGACAAGCAGCTTGGACAATAGGAAGCTAATGACTAACTCGCTAGTCATGTAATAGGTAATCTCGCGTCTGCGGATTACTCTAAGTCCTAAAACAAATACCAG
The DNA here is from genome assembly GCA_035047345.1 of Bradypodion ventrale. NCBI lineage: Eukaryota > Metazoa > Chordata > Lepidosauria > Squamata > Chamaeleonidae > Bradypodion > Bradypodion ventrale. Next base: position 230,206,062 of record JAWDJE010000005.1, read on the forward strand.
CCCCATGTTTACCCCAGATAGCTTGGAACAATGGAGTTCCCCTGTCATTGATTAAGTTAGTTAATTAACTCCCCTGAAGAGTTTCCCCATTGACTCGTGTAAACATGGCATGTGGATCCTGTCAGATCGCAGTTCTTTTGCATGCAGCCTGTACATGATAAATACTGATGATTTGCCTTCATTAAATCACTGGTCTTCGCTCCATCTTGCCTCGTGTCTCATTGCTTGACCAGTCTCCTCCGGGACCCAACCGCCGCTTCGCGGCTCCGATCCAACATCTGGTGACCCCGACATGATTCTACTCGTGAGTAAGCGATCTTCGTGGTCCAGTTCTACGCCAGAACCATGTCCGAATCGTCCCGGAGGACAGCGTGGCAGATCTGGTCGGAAAGCCATCCGATCTGAGTGACAGCTATGCGGCGAGGCATTCCAGAGAGGCAGAGCATGCTCCAAAGCTCTGAGGCAGCTTGCTCAGCGGGAAAACGCGTTCTGCTCAGGGTCGGCTCTGAAACCCTGACTTCAGTGCAGAGGCTGCAGAGGGCCCATGGCAGCAGTCCATGCTCCGAGCTCCTTCCCAGAGGTTCGTCACGCCAGACCTGTTACCTGAACTCAGACGCGTCGCTTCGTCCTGAGGAGGAAAACTTCAAAGGACCGGCAGGTAATATGGGGACTTGTCCTCAGAGGCAATGTCCAACCACTAACCAGAGAGTTCACTTAATGGAACTCAAGGCCCTGGCCAGGGTATCCCAGACACGCATTCACAGCGCCAAGTTAGCGGAGTTTTTGGCGTACTTGGGGGATCATTGTCTGCTTTATCCAGAAACAGGCATGCTTAACCTCCAACTTTGGGACAGGATAGGAGCCTGCATTCAGCAAGCCCCGAGAGCTCCAGATTGCATAATCAGCACATGGGGCAAGTGTAGGAAGCTCTTAGCAGAGGTAGACCCAGTCCGGATAGAGACCCAGGAACCCCCAGCGCAGTCACAGCCATCAGCCCCAACGGCTCTCTATCCGTCATTTCAGCTCAAGCAGGGTAGTGTAGGGAGCTTTCCCTCAGTGACAGCTGCACCAGGGAAACAGCTGGTGAAAGAGCAGCTAGATGCAGGACGCATAGAGCAGTCCACCAGTCCTTGGAATTCACCCATATTTGTTATCAAGAAAAAGTCGGGGAAGTGGCGACTCCTTCATGATCTCAGAGAGATCAATAAATGTATCCAGCCAATGGGTCCACTTCAATGCGGCATCCTGAATCTGAACATGATCCCCGAGGGTTGGGAGATCTTGGTCGTAGACCTAAAAGATTGTTTTTATACAATTCCCTTAGATGCTAGGGATTGGGAAAGGTTCGCTTTTACAGTGCCAGTCGTGAACCACAGAGAGCCTACGCAACGTTATGCGTGGAAATATTTGCCACAGGGGATGCTCAACTTGCCCACCCTGTGCCAAATTTACGTTCACAACGCACTGGAAAAGTTCCGAAACCTTCACCCCACAGTCTTAGTGTGTTATTTCATGGATGACATCCTGGCTGCAGCACCGCAACTCGGCAGCGAAATGTTTAAAAACCTCCAGGCCACTCTGGGGGAAAAAGGGTTACTCATTGCCCCGGAGAAAGTTCAGAGAACCGAGCCATTTTCATACTTGGGCCATCGGCTTCTCCGTTCTTTCACAGCATCAGTTTTGCCACAGATCAACTTAAAAGATTCAGTCACCCTTGTAGAATTGCAGCAGATTCTGGGGAATATTAATTGGGCCAGACCGTATTTCAGACTAGATACGGATCTTTTAAAACTGCTCTTCTCGCTGCTAACGCTAGGTAAGCAGCCGGCAGACCGAATACACATTCCTTGAGAGGCGCGCTTGACTCTCGAAAAGGTCAACCAAGTTCTCATCCAGAGATGGGTGGACAGGATTAGTCAGGGGCCATATGCTCCGATTCTAAACCTGAACATCATTCGGACCGGATCCATGTTTACCGGAGCCCTAGGGGTGGACTCCGAGCGGGGGGCGAGTATTGTGGAATGGGTGTATTTACCACATACCTCTTCCCGAAACATCGTTCCTCCGCAGGAACTGGTCTCCGCGGTGATTTACCGAGGAAGGCTGAGAGCGAGGGACATCTCAGGGCACGATTTAGCAAAAATCGTGGTCCCGTTCACAAAAGAGCAAATTCAGCAACTGATGCAGCTCGGTGACTCGCTTCCGATTGCATTGGAAGGATTCGCTGGATGCTTGGCATACCATTTGCCGAAATACCCCAGACTCGTCTCGCTTCAAATGCAGACAGTCAGTTTGTGTGAATTAATGTCACTGGTTCCACTTCAGGGGGCTAGGACAGTTTTCACTGATGGGGGTCGCACATATGGTGTTCTTACTTGGCAAGAGGACCAAGCTTGGCGCATGCTTCTAACTCTTCCGCAGAAATCCGCACAGTGGGCGGAATTAGCAGCGGTGAACCTCGCTTTGTGCACCTTTGCCAAAGAACACTTAAACATAATAACTGACAGCCAGTATGTTAGGAATTTGCTTCACAGTCTACCGGGAGCATACATCACTCCCGCGATAGACAAGAATTTGTTGAGCCTTTTTCTCACAACTCAATTTCACTTGCGGAACCACACCGAAGTGCTCTATATAGCCCACATCAGAAGCCACCAGGACTTGCATGGTCCGATTTCCACGGGCAATAGCAGAGCGGATGTGGCTGCAAAGGAAATTCAGCAACGGTCAGTTTTGGGAGTCTTCACAACTCCAATTCAAAGTCATGCATTCTTTCATTAGAATGCCAAAGCACTCACAAGGCAGTTCAACCTGCCACTTTCCCAAGCCCAAGGCATAGTCCGTTCCTGTCCGCATCGTGCAGGGGCAGTCCCTCAACCCATGAGGGACAGAGGCCAGCCAGGTGTGGCAGATGGACGTCACACACTTTCCGCAGTTTGGCAGATGGCAGTACATGCACATTTGCATTGACACTTTTTCACAGTTCATTTGGGCTACAGCGCAGAAGGGAGAAAAGGCTTCCCATGTGGAGCAGCATCTCCTTTCCTGCTTCGCGGCCATGGGCAAACCACGGCACGTGATGACCAACAATGCTCCAGTTTATAGCTCCAGGCAGCTAGCCACCTTCATGGCCACCTGGGAGATTAAACACACCTTTGGCGTTCTGTACAATCCGCAAGGGCAAGCAATTGTGGAACGGGTCAATCGGACGCTCAAGTCCTACATTGACAAACAAACAGAAAGGGGGGAACCACCAGCCCTCCCCAAAAATCAGGGTCAGGCACAACATTGTCTGAACAAGGTATTGTTTACATACAATCACCTTAAAGTTTTTTCGGATTGCACTCCGCAGGAGAAGCACTTCTGTCACTCGGAGGCTCTCCCGCGGCTGATGGTGCATTACCAAGTGCCACCGGATCCTTCCTGGAAGGGCCCGGCACCACTCATAACATGGGGAAGAGGGTATGCTGCAATTATGTCTCCTACAGGCGTTATCTGGATTCCAGCCCGGTGTGTCAAGCCTCACTTCGAGTCCAGTGGCGTGGACCCAGGCAGTTCCGGACCCGATCCTGGAGATGGAGGAACTAACCCTGACGGGGAGAGCCAAGCGGAGGAGGTGGCGACAGCAGATGACAGCGCCGAAGATCACCTGGGGGATGGCCAAGTCCCTGTGCCAGGAGGCGGTGGACGCCGTTCGGCGGGAGGACAAGGAGCCGACACCGGAGAACATCTTGATTGCAGCCTTTTCCCGCGGCGCCGATGCTGCCGCGCTCTCCCCGCCCCCTCCACCGGCGGGGAGATGAAAGGGAGCCTTCCGTGGCCCGGAGGGCTCGGAGGACGCCGCCGCCGATGCTGCCGCGCTCTCCCCGCCCCCTCCACCGGCGGGGAGATAGAAGGGAGCCTTCCGCGGCCCGGAAGGCTCGGAAGACGCCGCCGCCGATGCTGCCGCGCTCTCCCCGCCCCCTTCACCGGCGGGGAGATGAAAAGGAGCCTTCCGCGGCCCGGAGGGCTCAGAGGACGCCGCCGCCGATGCTGCCGCGCTCTCCCCGCCCCCTCCACCGGCGGGGAGATAGAAGGGAGCCTTCCGCGGCCCGGAAGGCTCGGAAGACGCCGCCGCCGATGCTGCCGCGCTCTCCCCGCCCCCTCCACCGGCGGGGAGATGAAAGGGAGCCTTCCGCGGCCCGGAGGGCTCGGAAGACGCCGCCGCCGATGCTGCCGCGCTCTCCCCGCCCCCTCCACCGGCGGGGAGATGAAAGGGAGCCTTCCGCGGCCCGGAGGGCTCGGAGGATGCGGCCGCCGATGTTGCCGCGCTCTCTCCGCCCCCTCCACTGGCGGGGAGATGAAAGGGAGCCTTCCGCGGCCCGGAAGGCTCGGAAGACGCCGCCGCCGATGCTGCCGCGCTCTCCCCGACCCCTCCACCGGCGGGGAGATGAAAGGGAGCCTTCCGCGGCCCGGAGGGCTCGGAGGACGCCGCCGCCGATGCTGCCGCGCTCTCCCCGCCGGCAGGGAGATAAAAGGGAGCCTTCCGCGGCCCGGAAGGCTCGGAGGCCGCCGCCGCCGATGTTGCCGTGCTCTCCCCGCCCCCTCCACCGGCAGGGAGATAAAAGGGAGCCTTCCGTGGCCCGGAAGGCTCGGAAGACGCCGCCGCTGGTGTTGCCGCGCTCTCCCCGCCCCCTCCACCGGCGGGGAGATAAAAGGGAGCCTTCCGTGGCCCGGAAGGCTCTGAAGCCGCCACGTTGCCTCTTCCCGGGGCCCATGCCATTCGGCCCGGGAATGGGAGGCAGAAGCAGACAACGCTGGAATCGAAGCCGCCGCCGCCGCAGCCGCCACGCAGGGCTGTCCCTCCCCGCCCCCTGCCACCAGGTGGGGAGGTTGGAGGGCCCCCCGGGCCAAGGGAGCCAGAGACGCTGTAGCCATTGTGTGAAACCGTTCCTCCCCGCCCCCTACCATTGGGTGGGGAGGCTGAAAGGACTCCCGGGCCGAGGGAGCCGAAGACGCCGCAGCTATTGTGCAAAGTTGTCCCCCCCGCCCCCTGCCACCAGGCGGGGAGGTTTAAAGGGCTCCCGGGTCAAGGGACCCGAAGATGACGACGACGCTGCCACCACCGCCGTCGCGCGAAGCCGCCCCTCCCCGCCCCCTGCCATTGGGCCGGGAGTGTAGGAGGGCTCCCCGTGGCATTGGGGAGCCGAAGTCGCCGCCGTGGAGGCTGCCTCAGTGCACGGACGTCCCCCCCAGTTCCCTGCCTTCGTCCTCCCTACCTGGGGGGAAGAAAAAGGAGATGTCGACGACAGGACTCGCTAGCGCTCCCTGTGCGTTTTGGGAGCTCATGTTTGTTGCTGGAATTGGGGGGATGGCGGATGGGGAGGGAAGAGAGAATGTTGGTCCTGCCAGCCAGGAAGGAGGGGCAGCATTCTATCTAGGGAGGTTCCAGAGAACCATATAGGTGTTGTGACGGGCATGGGGCGGTATGGCGGGTACCGTGGGGCGGGCCGCACTCGGGGAATGCGGGTCCGATGTTTAAGTGCGGTCCCTCATTCCAGCCCTGCAGGTACATCTCTGGGCCCTGAGCGGCAGATCCGGAGTGACCCCGCCCTTAGGCTGCTGCTGGTGAATGCCAGATCGGTTTGTAATAAGGCCCCCCTGATTCATGATGCCATCCAGGAAGGGCTGGCCGACCTGGCATGCATCACCGAAACCTGGCTGACTCCTGAAGATGGAGTACCTCTTTCGGACATGTGTCCAGCTGGGTTCGGTATTTGGCACCAGCCTAGAGGTGAGGGGAGGGGCGGTGGTGTCGCCATTGTTGCCAGGGAGTCTTTGGGAGTTGCTAGGGCCACTGCTCCACAAGTGGCTGGTTGTGAGGCCCTGCTTCTACGGCTGGGCCCCAAGGGTCAGTTGGGGATCTTACTCCTGTACCTGCCCCCTTGCAGGGTAAGGGATGCCCTGCCTGAGCTCCTCGAGGCCACCTCGATGCTGGCGTTGGAGTTCCCGAGGCTTATGGTTCTGGGGGACTTCAATTTGCCATCGCTGGGGATGGCTTCTGAGGTGGCAAGGGAGTTCATGGCTTCCATGGCAGCCATGGGCCTGACTCAGGTAGTTCGGGGTCCGACCAGGGGCAGTGGTCACATGCCAGACTTAGTTTTCTTGTCGGAGCAGTGGCAGAGTGATCTAAGACTACAGGATTTAGTCATCTCACCTGTGCCATGGTCAGATCACTATCTGGTGACTCTTGACTTTCTGGGGGTGACACTTCATCGTAGGGAGGCAGGGCCGATTAAAATGGTCCGCCCTCGGCGACTAATGGATCCAGACGGATTCCAGAGGGAACTGGAGGATGTTCCTCTGGATCGGCTACACGATTCACCCGAGGCACTCGTCGACCTGTGGAATAGGTCGACAACAGTAGCCTTGGATGAAATCGTGCCACTGCGGCCTCTCCGCGCCCGGGGGATTAGGTCATCTCCGTGGTTCACAGATGAACTGCGCGAATTCAAACGGGCAAAGAGACGCCTAGAGCGCCGCTGGGTGAAGACCCAGGATGACTCCGATTGGACACTAGCTAGAGCTGCTATTAGGGCCTACCTAGTGGCGATGGGGGTGGTGAGGCGGCAATACTTCACCGCCCTTATTGCCTCCGCTGATAATCGCCCAGCCGCCCTGTTCCGGGTAACCAGGTCCCTCCTCGGTAGGGGGAGATCGGTGCCCGGTTGGCAGGGTTCGGCTGAGGACTTTGCTGACCATCTGGTGGAGAAAATCGATCGGATTCGTTCAGGATTGAACCCTGGCGTGGATGGGGAGGGTCGGGGGGTGCCGGTGCACAGTCTTGCTGTACGATCTGGGATCAGTTTGATCCTGTTGTCCCTGATGAAGTGGACAGGCTCCTTGCAGCTGTTCGTGCCACTACATGTCCTTTGGACCCCTGTCCCACTTGGTTGGTGAAAGCCTCCAAGGAGGTAACAGGTGGCTGGGTTGGGGGGATAATAAATGCTTCATTACGGGAGGGGGTATTTCCTGCACAGCTAAAACATGCTTTGGTGCGCCCCCTCCTGAAGAAAATGTCCCTCGACCCAGCTGTCCTTAACAACTACAGGCCGGTTTCCAACCTGCCCTTTCTGGGTAAGGTTTTGGAGAAGGCGGTGGCGCGCCAGCTGCAGAGTGTCCTGGAGGAAGCGGATTATCTAGACCCCTTTCAATCAGGGTTCAGGCCCGGGTATGGAACGGAAACGGCATTGGTCGCACTGATGGATGATCTCTGGCGGGAGCGGGACGGGGGTTGTCCATCCGTCCTTGCTCTTCTTGACCTCTCAGCGGCCTTCGATACCGTCGACCACGGTATCCTTCTGGAACGGCTCGAAGGACTGGGGATCCAGGGCACGGTGTTGTCCTGGTTTTCCTCTTTTCTGGAGGGCCGTACCCAGTCGGTGTGGTTAGAGAGTGAGAGGTCCAGCCCTAGGCCCCTCAAGTATGGGGTGCCTCAGGGCTCTGTGCTCTCTCCTCTCTTATTTAACATCTACATGATGCCACTGGGTGAGATCATTCGTTCCCACGGGGTGCGGTACCATCAGCACGCGGATGATAATCAGCTGTACATCTCGGCCCGTGGGGACCCCAGTGATGCTGTTGAAATCCTATCCGGATGCCTGGAGGCCATTGGGGTCTGGATGGGGGTCAATGGGCTTCGGCTGAATCCCAGCAAGACAGAGTGGCTGTGGATAGGGGGCCCCGTGTTATCCAGGGAGTTACCACCTTTGGTACTGGATGGGGCTGTTTTGCCCCAGACAGACCCAGTGCGCAACTTGGGGGTCCTTCTGGACTCACGGCTGCTGCTAGAAGAACAAGTAGCGGCTGTGGCCAGGAGGGCTTTTGCCCAACTTCGGGTGATTCGCCAATTGCGCACGCTCCTGGACCGGGGCTCCTTGCTTATGGTCACCCATGCTCTGGTTACTTCCCGACTAGATTATTGTAATGCGCTCTACATGGGGCTGCCCTTGACGACCATTCGGAGGCTGCAGCTGGTCCAGAATGCGGCGGCCCGGGTGGTGATGGGGTGTGGGCGATATGCCCATGCCTCACCGCTACTTCGGGAGCTGCACTGGTTACCAGTTTGTCTCCGGGTGCAATTTAAGGTGCTGGTTTTGACCTTTAAAGCCCTATATGGCAGGGGGCCAGGATACCTTAGAGACCGCATCGTCCCAAGAGTGTCTGTCCGTCCAACCAGAGCGGACCGGAGGGGCTCTCTAATAGTGCCATCAACTAGGGGTGCACATCTGTCCAGCACCCGAAGGAGGGCCTTCTCCGTGTTCGCACCAACTCTCTGGAACCTCCTGCCAATGGATCTAAGACTCCAAAGTGAACTGCTGCCCTTCAGGAAAGGAGTGAAGACCTGGCTGGCAGGGCAGGTGTGGGGCCCGAATGGGACTATGGTGCCCGCCTGCTGGCTTTTATAAGAACTCTCTCTTCTTTCCTTTTGTATAGTAGGTGGGATGGGTGGGTGGGATATGGGTTTTTTTAAAGGGGGTGGGATGTGGGTTTTTTATAACGTTTTTTATGTATTTTTAGAATTGTTGTAATGCCACCCTGAGTCGGGTTCTGCCTGAGTGGGCGGCATATACAAATATGACTATAAATAAAATAAATAAATAAAAAATAATTCCATGATGACCACCATCATCTTGATCCTTTCCCTGCTTGTGGGGGGAGGCATTCAAGCAGCTTCACTGGAAGCCAACAACCTGATGCCAGGCGGAGATCTCTCTGCCCGGCTGCAGTACAACGTTTGGGAAAGATTGGCGAACCTCGTCAATCAGTCTGATTTTTGCCTGAGGCAGACCACCGGTTCTGCCTCTATTCTGACCACTTGTCTCATCCCTGTGTGTCACTCCACAGATGCACGCATCAAGAACGGTGACTGGTGGTGAAGTGGATATTTGGTCCGTTTTACAAGACTGCCTTTTCAAGGTATGCGCATTGGGGAACCTAAGTCACCAAAGTCCTACTGGCTGATGCAGCCACTCTCTACACTCCCCGAGTGGCGGTCAGCCCGAACTCTACTTGTGCTCGTATGACCGGCTGTTCCGCAGTCGAAGGGCCACAGCGCTGTTGCCTCGACCCCAGCAACAGCAACTGGACTTGCAATAACCCAGAGACTATTAACTCAATGTATGCTCATGTTACTTTGCCTTCAGGATGTTTTTTTTACATGTAACCAGTATACTTGGAACTACATTCCTGCAAATGTATCTGATTCCCTTTGCTGTATCAGTCGTTTGACATTGTTGCTTCCCACTAGAGACATGGTTGCCCCAAGCATAAATGTACCTTCACACATACGGCACGCTCGTGCCACCCAGTTAGACAGCTCATGTGATAGCAACATCAGAATTCTGAGTAAAGCTGAGTATGTTTCGTTAGCAGTCAGCTTGTTTGGCGTGCCAGGCTTAGCCGTAGGCAACGCTTGGAGAATTGGTCAATTGGCTTGCGCTTTGGCAAAAGCCATTAACCACACCTCCTCGGTGATAGCGCTGCTTAATCAAGAGCAGACAGAGCTTCGCCATGCCATATTGGATAATCGAGCAGCTATCGATTACCTCTTGCTGTTACATCATTTGGGTTGTGAGTCTGTCCATGGCATGTGTTGTTTTAACCTCACAGACAATTCGCGTAAGGTACAGAGTCAACTCACAGACCTCCATACCTTGGTTAAAAACATCAAGGAAGATGCTACGTGGGCGTGGTGGAATTCGTTATGGTCCTGGTTCCCATGGGGTTGGCTACAAACGACACTAAAGGTAATTGTGGGGGTGATAATACTGGGAACGGCTGTGTGTTGTTTCATGCAATGTATTCCCTCGCTGATGTCAAGATGTCCCCCATGGAGAGAACCCCGGAATGTCCTCACTCCATATCAGCTGATGCCGCTCCTACGCCGAGCCGTCTGTCAGGTCCAATTAAACAAATAAAGGGGGAGTGTGGTATCTGCGCACACAATTGGTATACTGGCCCTGACAGAACCCCGGGGATGGGTGATCACCTTGTTGCCAGGGTTCCTGAAGGGACAGAAATTGGGGAGCGGAATATTAGATAGGGTTTAATTCACCTACAGCTGACCTGACAAGCAGCTCGGACAATAGGAAGCTAATGACTAACTCACTAGTCATGTAATAGGTAATCCCACATCTGCGGATTACTCTAAATCCTAAAACCAATACCAGCCCCATGTTTACCCCAGATAGCTTGGAACAATGGAGTTCCCCTGTCATTGCTTAAGTTAGTTAATTAACTCCCCTGAAGAGTTTCCCCATTGACTCGTGTAAACATGGCATGTGGATCCTGTCAGATCGCAGTTCTTTTGCATGCAGCCTGTACATGATAAATACTGATGATTTGCCTTCATTAAATCACTGGTCTTGCCTTGTGTCTCATTGCTTGACCAGTCTCCTCCAGGACCCAACTGCCGCTTTGCGGCTCCGATCCAACAGCTAACCTCAGAGGAAACAAGGAGATTGAGTGGCTTGTAAATGGTGTCAACCTCCCTACTAATTAGAAAGTCTTTGAACTTCAGCTTTGTGATTCTTAGCTCTACTGCAATACTTTAAACATATAGGTCCCCATATGTCCAGTTGATGCGAATAACTGTCAACAGCTATGCCATCTAGCTCAGAGATGGAGAATATTATTAATTTATTTATTTGTTGGATTTATATAACCGCCTTTTCTGCCTAAGCGACCCAAGGTGGCTCACAACATCAGTTAAAACCCATACCCAATACTAATTAAAACCAAATACTATAAAGCTATCTAAAAATGTCCATAAAACCTCCGAAACCCCTTTAAAAAGAGAAGGACACCTGGGCAGGAGTAAATAAGAACCCTGGGCAGGGTTAAATAAGCCAGCAGGTGTACCCCACACCTGCTGGCATAGCCACGTTTTAAGCCTTCCTGAAGGGGAGCAACTCTGCCTGGAGCTGCAGTTCAAGTGGCAGGAGGTTCTATAGGGCCGGAGCAGATACTGAGAAGGCTCTCCTCCTGGTCCCAGTGAGATGTGCCTCCCTGGCTGATGGGACCACTAGGGAGCCTCTACGGTCCATTCTTGTAGGACGGGTCAAAAACCTTGTGGTGATGCGGTCTCCTAAGTATCTATTCCAGTGATAGCGAATATCTGTCTGTACATGTTTTAAACCCTAAATGACATGGCTAGTGGTAAGGGATTAAAGGATTAAAGGAGAGACTCCCCTGCCTCTCCCTGGAGCCACTCCATTGCTCAGGGACTGGAGACAGGTGCGCCCGCCACTGCCCTTCAAGCTCCACTGGCCCGAAGGGTGAAAAGCCGACGACACTTTTGCACCGGAGACCTCCCCCGCCTCTCCCCAGAGCCACTCCATTGCTCGAGGATTGGAGGCAGGTGTGCCTGCCGCCGCCCATCGAGCTCCACCAGCCTGAAGGGTGAAAAGCTGCCACCGCCACACCGGAGGACTCCCCTGCCTCTCCCCAGAGCCACTCCATCGCTCAGGGATTGGGGGCAGGTGTGCCTGTCACCGCCACCGCCCTTCGAGCTCCACCGGCCTGAAGGGTGAAAAGTTGCCGATGCACCAGAGGACTCCCCCACCTCTCCCAGAGCCACTTCATCACCTGGGGAAGTGTATCTTGTGCTCTGCCCAGGCTTTGGTCCATGAGGCAAGACGCTCTGTATTGCATTATTTGGGTGGTGAATTTTTTGTATACTGTATTCCGGGGATTTTACTTACTATTACTATGATATTGATTGTATGGATCAGATTGTATTGTCTTGTACTTCATTATTTTGTATATTGTTGACTACTGTATTGCTGTTGCTGCTTGTTTAGATTTTATATTGCTGTGTTTTGTTTTATTGTGTACTTTATTGTTGTGAACCGCCTTGAGTTGCCCACAGGGTAAGAAAGGTGGTATAGATATCTATCTATATCTATCTATCTATCTATCACACATGGAGAGCCAAAGAGTCCTTACTCTGTTTTTGCACAAGTTGTTAAAAAGAAATATTACATGGCTTCATTCCAATAAAAACTTACTTTAAAATATAAATCATGTCATATTCATGGGAGATTATTGAAAGAGAAACTATGAGTCTGTGGATCACATTAATTTGTGACAGTGATGTTGTCATTTGATCATGTCTCCTGAATATTTAATAATATTTTGGCTAAGTAAAAGTTCTTTCAACAACAACAACAAAAACAACAACAAAAGGAAATACCTTTTCTTCTGATTTTGAATTATAATTCTGATTTTGAAAGTACTTCCTTTCTTCTCCTTGTGCCATATCTGATTCCAAATATTGGCAATCATTATGGTGATCAGCCATGAAGATTGTCCTGGGATCAATATAATGCAGTGGCCTTCCATTTGTCTTCCACATCACAGCATTTCACCCGTACCATTGATCCAGTTCTACGAGTCACTTTTTGGTCCTGAGCCTTGTTGGCAAAGAAAGTCCTCCTCAGCCTTTGGCCAGTATTGATAAAGCTGCTGCCACCCACCCCCCACCTCCCCATGGATTCTAGTGGGATTTAATCCACTTGAGGACCATCACCCTTCCCAGTGGGCTTCACCACCTAAAGCCGTTAGTCCTCACGGTTGGCAGGTTAGTTAACCACTGCCTGATTATTAGTATTGAGTCACTGGAAGTATGGTCTATTCCAGTGATGGCGAACCTTTTAGAGACCAAGTAGTGAAACTGCAAGCCCAAACCCATTTATTTATCACAAAGTGCCAACACAGTAACAGGGGAGGAAGGAAATGCTCCCATTGGGCTCCTGGGCAGAGGGACAGGGTAAACTCTGTGGTGTGGTGACTCATGGGTGCCCACAGAGAAGGCTCTGAGTGTCACCTCTGGTACGTGTGTCATAGGTTCGTCACCACTGGTCTATTCTATTACCATAGCAAGATAACCTGGCCAGATCTCAATTACTTTCTTTAGAGCAGGGGTTCCCAACCTATGGCCCATGGACCGACCCCAGTCGATGGCACCATTTCATGTGGCCACCATCACTCTTGCCTCACCTGGAAGTACAAGCGGAAATGTTTACTTCAGCTGTAAATACTCCTGCGGCTGTCATAAATGTGGATGTGGGCGCATTTACGTCAGCTGTAAATGTGCCAGCTTCCACTTCCGGGTGTGTGGTCTGACCTGCTCAACTGTCCAGAGGGCATGTTCAGGCCTGTAGCATGAAAAGGTTGGGATCCTGGCTTTAGAGGATGGTATTCCAGTTGTATGCCACTGAAATACTCTCATGTGGATCTCAATCTCAGTTTAATTTCTCTTTTAAAGGTCTTGATTATCTTTGCTGAGGTAGTCTCAAAAACAAGAAAGTGAACAATTTCCCCATTGTTTTTAATTACATCCACCATTTTGAGATGCAGTTACAAATTAACTGATGCCAATGACGTAGGCCAATGGCATAATTCTTCCCTTTTCATTGGCCTGCCAAATCAGCTCTAACATTAAGCCATCGGTGGAATCTCAATTGCTGATTAAAAAAAAAAATTGTGCCTTATTTCAGTCTATCTGCAGAAACCCAAAGATGATTTCTAATAATGAGATTGTTCTTAACATAAACCTCTTAGCCTGCTTTCCTTCTCATCTATTTTTATTAGTCCAAGGATTTTATAGATGTAAATTCTAATAAACCATATTATTGTAGTGGCTTGTTGTTAACACGGGTCTTTATTTTGGTTTTTCTTTTATAGCAGAGTTAAATCTTTTAGGTATAAATTTTAGGATTAAGGTGTCCAGTTCATTCTATATTTGCACAAAAATGACAAAATTTAAATGGAAGTTCTGACAATATGTGCATCAAGTTTCAGGAAATAGTATTTCCCTGCATAAAGGCACGTCAACCTACTTGACAAGCAAAAATTACTGCTGCATTTAACCCAATAAACAGCACAGTTGGATCTAAATAATAAAGATATTAGTGATAGTAATAGAGGATAAGAAATTATATATACAAGAAATATTTTATTAAAACGTGGCTAAAAAAGAACATTGTGTATAAATGAGTGATTTCCAGTTTTATGATCTCCCATCTAAGGAATTAAAACTATTACCTATCCTTTTAAGAAACATGCTTTGATTGTGGTCACGTTTCTTCATCACTGGGTGAATATGGCTTTCTTCCTACTTACCATGGGTTAGTTTGTATATCAGGAATCAGTCTGGATAGCAAATCCAAGTTGCTTCCCTGATTTATTTGTATATTTTCCCAATGAGGTTTTTCGGGGCATCAATGGTGTTTGGTCATACAAACCTGTTCCTTATGTGGATATTCAATTGACCAGGAATGTTATTAAAATTATATTTTGACACTACAATTCCTTTAGAGCTTTCCCCTCCCCCAAGCTTTATTCTAAAGTTTGGCATTAACAATTCATGATTATCTTAACCTATAAAACCAAGCATTAACCATTGGAACTTCAGATACAATCCTAAGACAGGCCCTACTAGCCCACACCGACCATTCGCGCACACGCCTGAACTGGGTCCGCAGGTCATCAAAGGATTGAGAAATGCGCCAGTGGGGCAAGAGCCCCACAAACGTGAAAAAAGGGAAAAAACTTCATTTCCCAACATTCCTTGCGTTGCGCCGCACCGCACCAGAGCCAATCAGGCTGAGAGGCGCGAGCAAAAGGAACGTTCGGAAATGCGCCGCGGCCAATCAAAAGGAAACCGCTGGGGAAAAAATGACACACAAGCCGAAAACACAAATGCCAAACTACAAGCCCCAGCGTCCTGCACGCAGAACAATGAGGAAGCTGGCAAGTGAAAAATAAAAATAAAAAACACACCAGGAGCGCAAGTCTGCTAAATCTGAATACAGCGCCTCACAGAAAAAAACCCAACAAAAACAGGGTGGGTCAAGGGGGGAAAAGGCACTGCCCCCTCCTTGAAAGTGAACCCATTCCCAGGTAAGCAAAGCCATCGGACGGCGCTCCATCCACTGACTTTACTTACCGCAAAAGGGTTTCACTTTCAGTGAGGCCAAGCCACGGGAAAAAAAGCCCCCCTCCCCAACGGTCCCTGAAGCTCCCGATTGGAGTTTCCCCTTTAATATCACTGGGTGGGGGGTTGTGCTTTCCTCTCTACTGGCTCCCCTGGGGTCAGGAGGGTTGGGAAGACAAGGGGTCTGCCTCCCCAACCCTCCTGACCCCAGGGAACCCGGCAGAGAGGGGATTCCCCTCCACGCACACACACACACCATATTAAAGAGAAGAAACCAAGCAGTTACTTCTCTTTAAAAATGGAGTATTTTTTGGGGGGAATCCCCCTCTCCGATGGCTCTCCTGTGTCCGGAAGGGTTGGGAGACAGACCCCTTTTGTCCCCCCATCCCTCCCAAACCCAAGGAAGCCAGCGGAGAGGGGGATCACAAACACACACCCCCAATGATATTAAAGGGGAAACAACAATTGAGATTTCCCTTTTAATATCAGAGGGTGGACTGGATTTGATCCCCTCTCCTGAGTCCCATGAGTCTGGAAGGTTTAGGGGGGGAAATGGGTCTGTCCCCCCAACCCTTCCAGAGCCAGGGGACATGGCAGAGAGGGGATCTCCCCGTAAGACACCCCATTATTAAAGAGAAGAAACCAAGTGGTTACTTCTCTTTAAAAACGGAGTGTTTTGGGGGGGGGAACCCCTCTCCGATCCCTCCCAAAGCCACAACAGCAAAAAAACTTTTAAAAATAAATAAATAATTTAAATAAAAATTCATTTTTAAAAAACAATCAAAAACATCAAAAAATACACAAAAACAACCCAAAATAACACCAAAAAAACAATACAAGTAAACAAAAACAAAAATTTCCAAACACACACAGCTCCCAGCTAAACACCACAAAATCCAACCCCCCAAAAATAAAATTAAATAAAGAAACAGCCAACTCACCACCACACGACCTCACTCCACGACCACTGGAAAAGAAATGAATAAAGAAAGAGACTACTTACCGGAAGAAGCTCCACCCAGAGGTCACGAGAGAAAAACCAATCAAAATACAAGATAACCCCTACCAGCCCCACCTGCTGGCCACAATAGTAAAAACAATTCAAAAAGACACAACAGCCCCACACAAAAGGCCCCAAGAGTAAAAACAAGTCAAAAACATAACACAAAATCACAATTTTACACAAATCACAAACATATGTCAATAAAATAAAATAAAAACTATTCCAAAATCCTGTGCTGAATTTTAACTCAAATAAAAACCAAAAACATCTAAACACAGTTTAAAAACATTTATTGTAAAAAAACATGTACTTTCACATTTTAAAAATTGTTACCTACGGTACAACTATTTAAAAAATACATACTAAAACATTATTTGGTTAAACAATTTAAAAATATATATATATCATCCTTTGTTCTTTTTTTAATCCACAAAACCAAAACACCAAACAAAACTGATCACAGTTGATAACAGCCTGCCAAAAACAATGTGTATAAATAAAAAAATTCAATTATAGACTAACCTCTTCTTTACAAACATTAACAAAAAACAACAACCTTCCAACACCATTTAAAACAGCCCGGCAACGCCGGGCAACCTCTGCTAGTCTTTACTCTAATTTTGGGTATTAACAATTCATCACCACCACCACAATGTTCTCCTCATTTTGTTTTGGTAGAGAAAATACAGCTTCTCCATCTCCTGCTTCCAATCATATTATCTATTTGATTTTTAAAAATACTGACCCTATGGTAATGCTGATTTGTACAGCCATTGGTTTGGTTGCTTGAAGCACATATTTACAATAAACAGATTGTTGGCTTTGCAGATCTCTATGAGTCATTCTTCTGCTTCACTTCTGTCTCCTAGGTGAAATTTTCCAATAACATTTCCTTTTCCTTCATTCCCTGCTTTAGCGTTCCAGTCACCTATGATCATAAGCATGTCTTGTTTTGGTGTGTAATCAAGTTCCTCTTGGATGCTTACATCCAAGTTCTATTTCCTCTTCATCAGCATTGGTAGTTGGAGCTTAAACTTAGTTACAGTATGTTGATACGTTTTTGATAGAGTCTGACTTATGATATTCTGTCAGACCTTGTATATAACTCTTAACTGCCTGTGTTACATTTTGCCTCAGTTTGGAGCCACATCATTTCTTCTGTGTTAGTCGTTTCCAGGAACTGCAGAATGATCTCACCAAACGGTGCCTTCATTTTAGCTGTTTCACATCTAGACTAGACACGAAAGAAGACTTTGTAGTTGTCTGATTGGAAATATTACTTAAAGAAATGGGAATACCAGAACACCTCATATGCCTCATGAGAAATCTGTACAAGAGTCAAGAAGCAACAGTTAGGACAGAACACGGAATGACAGAATGGTTTGGAATAGGAAAAGGAGTAAGACAAGGCTGCGTTTTATAACCCTACCTTTTCAACCTATACACAGAGTACATAATGCGCAATGCAGGGATGGAGGAATCACAATATGGGATAAAAATTGCTGGGAGAAACATCAACAATTTGAGATATGCAGACGATACCACCCTAATGGCAGAAAGTGAGAAAGATTTAAAGAACCTCTTGATTGGATTGAAGGAGGAGAGTGCAAAAGCTGGCCTGAGACTTAACATCAAGAAAACCAAGATAATGGCAACGGGCCCTATCAGCACCTGGAAAGTAGACGGGGAAGAAGTAGAAGCAGTGATGGATTTTACTTTCTTGGGATCTAGGATCACTGCAGATGATGACTGCAGCCATGAAATAAAGAGGCGACTGATTCTAGGGAGACAAGCCATGAGAAACCTGGGGAACATAGTGAAAAGTAGAGACATCACCTTGCAAACAAAAATCCGTATAGTCAAAGCAACGGTATTCCCGGTGGTAATGTATGGATGCGAGAGCTGGATCATTAGGAAGGCTGAGTGCAGAAGAATAGACGCCTTTGAGATGTGGTGTTGGAGGAGAGTTTTGAGAGTACCCTGGACAGCGAGGAGAACAAATAAGTCAATCTTGAAAGAAATCAGTCCTGACTGCTCCTTAGAAGGTCAAATAGTAAAGATGAAGATGAAGTACTTTGGACACCAAATGAGAAGAGAAGATTCACTTGAGAAAGCCTTGATGCTGGGAAAGGTGGAGGGCAAAAGAAAAAGGGGACGGCCAAGGATGAGATGGCTTGGATGGCATTGTGGACGCAGCGGGCACCGAGCTGAGCAGGCTGAGGAGGATGGTGGAAGACAGGGTGCCTGGAGATCAATGGTCCATAGGGTCACAAAGGGTCGGAATCGACTGTGCGACTGAACAACAACAACCCGATTGAAAATATATGTTTCAGCCCACTTTAGTTCATTCTCACAAAGCACTGCAATGTTTAGACCTTTCAACTCTTGCTTTACAGGTTCCACTTTACCTTGAACCATATATTTCATGTTCCAAACGTATGTGTTGTGCAGCATAAGATTTTCCGTTCACTTCTGTGTACTTCAGCTACTAGATGTCCTTTTGAATTTAATCTAGTTATGTCATTGATGACAGAACGGCTTGTAGTTTCCCTTTGCTCTCTCCTAGCAGCTGACTGAATGCTTTTCAACCTGAGAGTCTCATGTTCCAGCACTATGTCTTGTTTCATTTTGGAGTGTTTCATCATAGGACTTTAGTGGAATGGAAAATTCAGCAGATGTTTACCATTGCCATCTTCTGTGCTGTACTAACAAAAGTTAATTTGAGTGTTACCACCATTGCCTCTTCCAGCAATGCCACCTTCAGCTATTGCTGCCGCCTAGTAACTGCCTTGAAAAGGATAAATGTATTTTGTTCATATAGTCTTTTCTGTGACCATCCCACTTTGGTGACCCCTCTAGGAGTCCAGGCTTGTAATGGAGTCTGGTCTCTTGACAGCATTGCTGTCTCCACTTCACTGACATATTCAAACATCTTTACCACGTGGCTTGAAATAACCAATTTGCACAGCCAAACAGCACTTTTGAATAATATTGGTAAAATTGTTATAATAATTCATTTTATTGTTGAAGCAACATTAATGCATTCTATCCCTCACTCAAATTATAATATTTATATTATAATATGATTTTATTTTTTAATAATATACTTGGGAATAATTTGAGTTATAACACTAGTGGAACTTGACCAGTTTATCCCTGAGGTCTACAAAAATACCAAGCTGTTTGCTTGATTCCTGAATGGTTTTCAAAATGAAATATTTGTTTGTACTCTTTAAAAATTTGCTCACGTTATGAATTCCTTTTCCCCTCACTCAGTGGAGACAGTGATCTTGAGCAGAAAGATTATTCTGCTATTCATCAAGGGACTGGAAAGTCATTAAGCAAACATTGTCTATTAGTATTGAAACCAATGAGACTGAGAAGAATCTGGGAATTTTGTTTATGTGCAGAAGAGATAAAATAAGGGGTTCTTTAGGAGCTTGAGTTGGTTTTTGAGAGGAACTGAGCAAACCTTCCAGAAACTAACAGCTGCCTTGGAGGGGGCAGGCAGAAAAATCCTGTCTCCATGGAAACATTTGAGGTGGACCGAGCATGGATTAATCAAAATACAATGAATCCTCTTTTTTTGCAAGATACTGGAAGCAGGGGGAAGGGAAAATTTATTCATACTCAGAATAATGGGAAAGCTACCACAGATGTGTCTTGGGCATCCACTCCAATGCATTTATAATTAATGTGTGGCCATGGATTTCTGAGTGAAGAAAGTTATTTCCATGTTAAAGAAAGAATAGTAAATGGTAGTGTGTCTCTAATCCCTCTCCCACATTCAATTTTGTTCAGTAGTGGCTCACACATCAGACTCACCCACTTTGTGTTATGTTTGAAAGAGTTTAAATGAATTGATAGGGAGGCCAAGCTTTCTATACCACCAGTGAATGTTGTCTATGCTTCTAGGAAACAATTCCTTCCAATTTCTGTTAAAATCAGTGAATTTTAAAATATACATTAAGGCATAGTTCTGTAGTGCTCTTTCAGTTTTAATATCTTCAGAAATGTTGCGGTGGTATTTCACATGCGGATGGGATTCCCCCCCCCCCTTTGGCTTGGTAGCTGATATTTTATTGACTGAGCCACCTGTCTTTTTCCAGTATTACCATAGTATTACCATAGTATGAGTGTGGGATCCGCGCACACAATTGGCATACTGTCCCTGACAGAACCACGGCTTGGGGGAACACTCCTTGGAGCCCTGATTCCGAAGGGACAGAAATTGGGGAGCGGATTAATAGTCATAGTTTAATTCACCAATCGCTGACCTGGCAGGCAGTTCGGACAATAGAGGGCAAAAGATCACCGGGTGATGAACTCGATAGGCATGTAATGAGTAATCTTGTATCCGCAGAAGCTCTGAGCCCAAGAGTCAACCTAGGCACATGTTTACTCCCGATAGCAGTAGACAATGCATGTCCCCCGGTAGTAAATTAGATAGATAAGAAACTTCCCCCCGGTGAGGTCATCCCTGATGAGTAACTTGTGTAATCTCAAAGTGCAGACTTGCAGTTTTCCTGTAACGGCCGCGCGCAACCTATGCACACGGTCGAGCCAGGCAGGGTATAAAGATTAGAGTCTTCTGATCAATAAACGCTGGTCTTCACTCCATCTTGCCTCGTGTGCCTTTACTTAACCAGTCTCCTCTGGGACCTTCCGGCCCACATCGGGCCCCGATCCAACAGTATGAATTCATCAGATACTGTTCCTCAAGTGTGCCAAATAATTGAGGAAAGTGGATATATTTAGCTTGGAGAAGAGAAAATTAAGAGGTGACATGATGGCTGTCTTCAAATATTTGAAGGGTTATCAAATGGGAACTGGACTCAGCTTGTGTGTTTTCGCTTCAAAGAGCAGAACACAAGTCAATGGGCCTAAATTAAAAGAAAATAGAATTTGACTGAACATTACGAATATGTTCATAACAGTAAAAGCTGTTTCATTCAGGAGGTGGAATACGCTTCTTCATTGACGGCTTTCGTAGAATGAGTTGATGGTCATCTTACAGTTGTGGATTTCCTACTTCAGCAGGGGTTAGGACTTCAAAGTACTGTACTTCAGTACAGCTTCCAACTCAATCATTATACAGTAAAACCTCGCATAAAGAGCGCCTCACTTAGAGACTAATTCACTTAAACAGCAGGATTTTCTCTGAATGGTCACCTTGCTTAAGAACTAAAACCAACCAAAAACTCGCTTAACAACTAAATCAGGGTTCACAATTCCCCCTGCTAGAAGTCACAATTGGTCACTTACAATGGTGTTTCACTTAAAGAGCAAACGTGCTTAAAGAGCAATCCCATGGAACGCATTATGCTCTTTAAGCGAGGTACCACTGTATATTTCTCTGGCTGTGTCCTCTAAAATCGCAACACTTTAATGCTGTACCCCATGACCTATCAAAGTCTACCAGGTTCCACTCCTTGACCACTCAACACCTTCCCTGGCTCTGACCACTAGCCTGCATTTGAAGCAGTAATTTTGAATGTTCCAAACTACAGTATTTACCATCAAGACTTGTTTGAGGGAGTGCAGGGAATACCTACCAAATTTGTGGAGGTCACAAAATTGGGTGGAATGGCTAATATCTTGGAAGACAAAAACAAAATTCAAGATCTTGATAGGCTTGAACTTTGGGCTGAAAACAACAGAATGAAATTCAACAGAGATAAGTACAGACTTCTACAACTAGTAGGGAAACCAGATGCACAAGATGGAGGATACTTTGCTCAGTAATACTATGAGTGAGAAGGACCTTTGAATTGTTGTAGATCACAAGCTGAATATGAGTCAACAGTGTAATGTGGCTGCAAAAAATGCTATTTTAGGTTGCATTAACAGAATCATAGTCTCCAAAACCTGTGACTACTAGTCTCCCTCTATTTAGCATTAGTCAGACCAATCTAGAGTTCTGTGTCCAGACCTGGACACTGCACTTTAAGAAAGTTGCCAACAAACTGGAATATGTTCTAGACCTGTGATGGCGAACTTTGGCACTCCGGGTGTTCTTGGACTTCAATTCCCAGAAGTCCAAGTCGCTGTGAATCCCCAGAAATGGGTTTACTGCACGTATGTGTAGTAAACCCATTCCTATGGATTCAGGCTTAGGCTTCTGGGAATTGAAGTCCAAGAACACCAGGCATGCCAAGGTTCGCCATCACTGTTCTAGGCTGACACATAAAGGCTTGCCCAAGCTGCACAGCATTGGAATGTGAGCACACTTAGATCTTCCTGTCTGTTTTCATTTTGCCAATTAGTGAAGTTAAACATATAAAAAGTTGGCTTCTTTTTAATTGCGCTTATTGAATTTGTTGTTATGTACTGTCAAGTCATAACTGACTCATAGTGATCCTAATAGGGTTTCCAATGTAAGTAAGGTGTTTAAGGACCGGATTTACCAGTTCTACTTTCTGTAGTGAGTTTCCATGGCAGAGCTTAATGAGTAGGTACACTTAATTGCTATGTCATGAAAAGATGTCTTGATTTGAAGAGCATGAGTGTGTAGGCTTAGATCCCAGGAAGGTGCTGCAGAACCACAATCACTGCTCTCCAGGCGCTTCTGACAAGATGAAGGAGCTTAAGGTTGATTTTTCTGCATACAGTACTCTGCTGCTTTATTATTCATATTTGTAGGAATTGGGCCGTGAGGAGGCCCTTAGGATCCCGGAGGAGACTGGTCAAAGGAGCGACACGAGGCAAGATGGAGCGAAGACCAGTAGTTTATTGAGCAAAGGCTGCAACATATATAGAAGGAAAAGCACAACGCTGGCAAGACTGTCAACTGACAGGAATGACATCACCTGTCCACTCAAGTTAATTGGGAACCTCTTTGGGGAAGTTAATTAACTGGGGTAAACATGGACTTAGGAGTCCCATTGTTCAGGGATTAGGCAGGGGTAAACATGGCTTATCTGCGCCAGGGATTTCCCCCGAGCTGGGAGATGAGTTATACACTTAATGTTTGACAGGAGTCAGCTATCTGCTTACTTGGCAACGTCGTAGGTCAGGTCACGGTAATTGGGTGAATCAAACCCTATACTTTATTCACCCCCCTTAATTTGGCTGCCGCAGAAACCACATGCAAGGAGCGTCTCTCACTGCGGTGGTTCCTAGCGGGCCGTTCCATGCCCTATGGGGCATGGGGAATCCGCATCTCCCCTTTATTTTCTATTTAAGGACCTGACTGGCGACCTTGCGCAAGAGCGGCATCAGCTGTTGAGTGGGCATGACGTCACGGGATTTCTCTCTGGGGCGGCACTTGGAGATCAGCGAGGGAATACACTGAGCAAAACAACAGAGCGTAATGCCTAGTATGGCTATCCCCACCACTACCTTAAGCACCGTTTGCAGCCACCCCCAGGGAATCCATGACCACATCCAATTCCACAGGGAACTCCACCATGCTCCCCACGCGGAGCCTTCTGTAATGCCTGCAACTATGGTGTGGAGATCCGTGATCTGGCTTTGGATCTTACGGGAGTTATCAGTGAGATTGAAACAACACATTCCATGAAAAGATTCGCAACCCAGGTGGTGCAGCAAGAGGAGGTAGTCGATAGCCGCTCGATTGTCGAGAACGGCACGGCGGAGTTCCGCCTGCTCCTGATTGAGGAGCGCTATTGCTGTGGAGGTATGGTTAATTGCTTTAGCCAAACCGCAAGCCAATTCTCCGAGCGTTGCCTATGGCTAAGCCTGACACGCTGAACATACTGACCACAGCCAGGTTTTTCAGAATTGTGGGTCGGAATCCAGACTGCTTTCTGTAGCAAGGCAAGATAATGAGATGTGTCATTGATCTCTTACTGTGACCTGGGGAGATTCTAAGCTATCTCTGCAGCTTCTGGCGTGTGCAATTGTCTTCCTAGCACCTATGGGGAGGTGTGAAACTAACTGGGGATTCCCAGCTACCGGGTACTCAATCTTTCCAAGCAATGGGCCGATGCAAAACATGGGCCGGTCTGGCTTCCTTTGGTGGAAGCTGGCCGTTATTAATAATATACAGAAATTCAAGGTTCCCTTGCAAATCCCAACTGGAGCATTGTACAAGGCATGAATAAATAAATAGCAACTACAGATAATAATAGCAATAGAAGACATTCAGCAGCTTTTCGAAGGATGAGGCTTCTCTTCTTGGTGGGGTTTCATGTGTAGCTTGAGCTTGGAAGAGTCTTGTTTTGGGGAAAAGCATGATCCTCAGAAGTAGCACTGAGTATGCCATAGAAATGTCTTTGGAGATGTAAGTCATAAAGGAAGACGGACAGCTGATGACATCCAGGACAGTGACTGGTGCTGCTCTTTGCAATCATCCGGGTCTGATTCTGGCCTCTGGGACCTGCATGGGGAAGAGACTTGTTTGGGAGATAAAAATTCTGAAAGAGTTAGTTGGTTTTTGCACTTATAGGATAGCAATTGCTGTGCAACTATGGGACGTGGTTTCCCCCCCTTTCTGTTTGTTTGTCAACGTAGGACTTAAGCGTCCGATAGACCCGTTCCACAATCGCTCGCTCCTGCGGATTGTAAGGAACGCCAAAAGTGAGCTTAATATCCCAGGTGGCCCTGAAGGTGGCCAGCTGCCTGGAGCTATAAGCTGGGGCGTCAACGGACGTCGTGCGCCGACGTTCGCCCTTGGCCGTGGGAAAGGAGATGCTGCTCCACATGGGGAGCCGTTACTCCCTTCTGTGCTGTTACCCAAACAAACTGTGGGAAGGTTTTAATGCAAACGTCCATGTACTGCCAATAGCCAAAATGTGGGGATGTGTGACGTCCATGTGCCACACCTGGACGGCCTCTGTCCCTCGTGGGTTGACCCCCCGCGAGGGCCCCCCCCGGTGCCCCTGCACAATGCTGGCAAGAGCGAACTATGCCTTGGGCTTGAGAAAGTGGCAGGTTGAACTGCCTTGCGAGTGCTTGGCATTCTGAAGAAGGAATGCATGACTCTGAATAGGAGTTGCGAGGAACAAACTTAGCAAATTCGTGTCTATCACGGGAGTGATGTGTGCTCCCGGTAGACTGTGAGGCAAATTCCTAGGAAACTGGCTGTCAGCAATTATGTTGAAGCGTTCTTTGGCAAAGGTGCGCAAAGCAAGGTTCATGGCTGCCAACTCTGCCCGCTTGCGGAAGAGTCAGGAGCGTGCGCCAAGCTTGGTCCTCTTGCCAAGTAAGAACCTAATAT
This sequence comes from Bradypodion ventrale, assembly GCA_035047345.1. Classification (NCBI taxonomy): domain Eukaryota; kingdom Metazoa; phylum Chordata; class Lepidosauria; order Squamata; family Chamaeleonidae; genus Bradypodion; species Bradypodion ventrale. Next base: position 230,231,226 of record JAWDJE010000005.1, read on the forward strand.
GTGCGACCCCCATAAGTGAAAACTGTCCTAGCCCCCCCAAAGGGGAACCAGTGACATTCATCCACACAAGGTGACTGTCTGCTAGAAGTGAGACGAGTCTGGGGTCTAATGGCAAACCTTGGCGCATGAAGCGCCAGGCTTCCCTTGGGTAAATTTCTCAAGAAGGCCCCCCTGCGCACATCCGCCCATGGTGTGCGTGCACACTTTCACTGGAGCGATTCTGGTGCTCCTGTGAGAAGGGTGCCAGATGCTGGCTTAGCCTTTTGCCTGTGCTTAGACTAGCAGCAAAAAGGGAAGGGGTGGCCTAAAAATGCCTGTATCCGATTGAGGGTGTGACCTGACTGCACTCTTAAAATGGTCCTAGGCTGTCCTGACTAATGGGTGGCATTCTGCACATGCTCGGGAGCTCAGGGACTAATCCTTCCTCTGTGCTCTGGAGGTTGCAAAATGTGTCTGCACACTAGAGAGGGTGCTGTGGGCCAGGTGCCATACTTAAAATGACCGACTAAGACTTATTAAAGACAAGCCAACTATGACGTGCCAGCTGTAAGGAAATAATACACAAAAAGAAAAGACACACAAGTTAAGCATTTCCAGCAGGGAGTTCCACTGGCGAAAGGAGGGAAGGAGGAAAGACAAGTCAGAAGTTAGCACAATGAGAATGCAACAACTCTTATCATAACGAAATTAGATTAGGTCAGGTAACCATGGCAACCAGGTCCTCCTGTCAAGAAAATCCCTATCAGTAATTAACTTTGGAGCTTGTGAAAGGAAGCAAGTTAAGGCTGTAGGAAGAAATGAATTGGTTACAATTAAGGCCTGGAGAGGAATTTTATTCCTGTAAAAAGGTAAGCATTTTCTGAAGATACAGAGCGCAAAAATGTTTGCGTGCTTTTTCCTGTGAAAGGGGTACAATGAGGGAGTTACTGATTACAGTCAAAAATACCAGAACAGTATCTTTCCTAAGAGAATGAAGGAGAGTTAGAACGGTTCTCAACCTGCGGCCAGATGTGGGCGAGTGGGCCAGATGTGGCCCATGTTGCTCTGCCACTCCCCCCGCCAAGCCAAGAAGGGCTGTGTGGCGAAGGAAGGGCAGGATGACCGTCCGGACCCCAGAGCTGCCTGAGGCCCCGGAATTTGGCCCCTGACTTTAAAAGGTTGAGAACCGAGGTTACAAGATGATAACACAGTACACACATGGAGACAATGCAATTCTCTCACTCCTTGTGAGATACGTTACTCCAAGACGCTAAGAGACATTCAAAAAACCTTAAAACACAGAGATGGGGTTTGAGGAACGCAGACGTAGGGAGGGGCCCCATAGCTTATGATACAGTGAGGAAAACTCATAGAAGTGATTCTTTGTTTTCAGATCGCGCTTCTGAAAAGAAAAAATCTGCTTTCCTGATTGCAAAACCGGTTTCCAAGAGAGGCTTAATCCTTTGACAAAGAGAAAAGTCTCAAGGGAAGGAGGCCTATTGTAGGTTAGGATTCCCCCCCCCCCCTCTCCTGCCCAAACTGCTAAGCAGGCAAGGCAAAGGGTTTTGCTCATCATGCTTCCTCAAAGTTTAAATAGCTCCTGCCCATGAACAGAGTGCAAACTGTTTTAACACATATTTCACAGTGACATTACCACGCAGTTACACACAAGGAACACTTTTTCAGTCATACTGTGGTCATAGAGACAAGGCTCTTGCAATCATACGCAGTTCTTGCAGACATACATTCAGTGGTGCACCACGCATACACACATCTATTTACGCATTCGCACATTCCTCCCCTGATCTGCAGCGTTCTATACTACACATGAGGAAATGATTTATACACAGCTGGCTATTTACAGCCATCTGGGTGCTTTTACTTAGGGACAAGTTTCTCTGGGCTACTCCCAAGGTGAGACAAGCAGGTTCTGCCTGTGCCCTGGGGGAACTCGGGGTACTATTGCTGGGATGGTTCTTCTGGCATAGCCAGGGCGATGGCTGCCTCCTTTCTAGCCTGGGCCCCCTTTCCAGTGCCAGCGTGGCCATTTGGCATGAAGACGATCTTTTGAAGATCTGCCTGGTCTAGATTGGCTTTCTCTTCTAAGGTGTCCCATTTTTCCACACTGGAAGCAGGCGCCTTGGGGTTTTGGCACTGCTCTGCGCCTGAGTGTGGTAATGGGTCTGCTCTGGAGCCCTGCGTGGCCAGGGGCCGTGCAGATTTCCGTGAGCAGTGGGCGCTGAGCATCCCTGCCTGAACGTGTGTCTGCCTTCAGACGGGCTGAGCACAGCAGTTGGGCGCTAGCTAATTGTGCCACTGGCAGTTTCCCCGTGAATGGATCTTCCTTACCCATGCGCTGAATGGAGTTCTTTCTTTGCAGGGAACTTTTAACTGTCCGAGAAGCGCCAAGGCCTCTCATGCCATGAATTCCTTCAGTGACGTCTGCAGCTGCCACTGAGGGAATGCTCCCTATACTGCCCTGCTTAAGCTGAAATGACGAATAGAGACTTCTTGGGGCTGATGGTTCTGACTGCGCTGGGGTTTTCTGGGTCTCTATCCGGACTGGGTCTACCTCTGCTGAGAGTTTCCTACATTTGCTCCATGTGCGGGTTATGCCCTCTGGAGCTTTCGGGGGTTGCTGAATGCAGTCTCCTATCTGATCCCAGAGCTTCAGGGTTAACGTACCTACTTCTGGGTAAAGTAGGCAGTGTTCCCTGAGGTACGCCAAAAGTCTCGCTAGCTCTCTGCTGTGAAATCGTAACTGAAATACCCTGGCCAGGATTCTGAACTCTTCCTCATGAGTTCTTTGGCTAGCGGACGGACTTGGTCCATGAGAACAAGTCCCCATATTACCTGCGATGGTCCTCTGAAGTTTCCTCCTCGGGACGAAGATCGACGCATCTTTGCAGGCAACAGGTTCGGGCGTCGGGTGTCTGGGGTAGACCTCGGAGCGTGGACCTTCTGCCACGGGCCCTTCTAACGGCCTCTGCGCTGTCAGGGGCTCACAGCCTGCCCTGAGCGGAACGCGTTTTTCCCTTTGCGCAAGCCTCCCCGAAAGCTGGGAGCAAGCTGTAGGAATGCCTCTCAGGAATGCCTCGCCGCTGGCTGTCTCTCTGTCCGGCTGGCTGCCGACCAGAGTGCCGCGCTGTCCTCCGGGCTGGTTTTGGTCGCGGTTCAAGCGCAGAACCGGACCGCGTGGATCATTACTCATGAGTAGACCTCTCCAGGGTCCCTTACTCACGAGTAAATCACGTCGGGGTCACCAGATGTAGGAATTGGGCCATGAGGAGGCCCTTAGGATCCCGGAGGAGACTGGTCAAAGGAGCGACACGAGGCAAGATGGAGCGAAGACCAGTAGTTTATTAAGCAAAGGCTGCAACATATATAGAAGGAAAAGCACAACGCTGGCAAGACTGTCAACTGACAGGAATGACATCACCTGTGCACTCAAGTTAATTGGGAACCTCTTTGGGGAAGTTAATTAACTGGGGTAAACATGGACTTAGGAGTCCCATTGTTCAGGGATTAGGCAGGGGTAAACATGGCTTATCTGCGCCAGGGATTTCCCCCGAGCTGGGAGATGAGTTATACACTTAATGTTTGACAGGAGTCAGCTATCTGCTTACTTGGCAACGTCGTAGGTCAGGTCACGGTAATTGGGTGAATCAAACCCTATACTTTATTCACCCCCCTTAATTTGGCGGCCGCAGAAACCACATGCAAGGAGCGTCTCTCACTGCGGTGGTTCCTAGCGGGCCGTTCCATGCCCTATGGGGCATGGGGAATCCGCACATATTATTCCTGCTTCATTGTATCTTTAATAAAGTTTTGTACCTTTCCTCAGTCATTTTTTCCTTATCTCTGAATCCAGAAGGGTCTTCTTCAGCATAAAAGTAGCAGCCCAATTTTCAGAGTTTAGAAATATTAAGTCTTTGGATGACAACTGAGAGGTTCTGGGAATTGTAGCAAAAAAGTAACCTTTCAAACCTTGCACTGGTAGAGGTTCTTCAGCATTAATTAGTCAAAGACCAGAAGTGGGCCCTCCCCTGAGCCCTTGGAAGCTAATCCTTGACTCTGGACCAGACTGATCTATCTTTCTTCAATGACCCACCATACGTTGTTCAGTTGCACAGTCAAGTCCGACCCTGTGCGACCCCATGGGAGTCCTCTGTCATCTGCTATCCTCTGTAGCCTGCCCTGATCTATGCCCACTGAGTCAACGATGACACCTGGCCAGCTCAGTCTCTGCTGCCCCTTCTCTTTTATCTTCAATCTTTCCCAGCATCAGGGCCTTCTCCAGGAAGTCCTCTCTTCTCATTTGGTGGCTAAAGTACTTGAGCTTCAGCTTCAATATTTGTCCTTCCAAGGAGCAGTCAGGGTTGATTTATTTTAGGATTGACTGATTTGATCTCCTTGCAGTCCAGGGGACTCTCAAGAGTCTTCTCCAACATATATCGCATGTATATGCATAGAGTCAGATACGACTGGCTTTTGAGCAAGGGAAACCTTGTGTACAAAATGTCAAAATGTTTTATACTTTTATTCATGTTCAAATTGATATTATCTTTCATCTTGTTAGATTAAAATTGGGGTCCCAATTTTGTGATCTCATGGAGGCCCTCTGTCATCTGCTATCTACGGTAGCCTGCCCTGATCTAAGTCCACTGCATCAACGATGCCACCATTTTGAAATGGCACCTTCAGTGGGCAAATGTCTGTATTGCTATTGCTTATTATTTCCTTTTTTAAAAAAGTAAACTTCTTTAATTTGTATCAAACAATTTGTCTCTGGCTCCTTTCAAAGCTTCTGCCCATGAAACATTCCTTTAAATATTAAAACAAAATAATTTTTCACTCCATGGCTTGGATGCCTGTAGCTCTGAGGCATGGAGTCTGAAATTTAGGTAACAGAATGGTGGGAAATGCGGGCAAAACACGGGTGGCTGTGTTCTTTATTCATGGATTGTGCACGTTCTATGAAAAAAAGGACCAGTCTGACAAAAGGAAGCAAAATAAAGTAGATAGAGGCATCTCCATTCCAGAAATTGAAGATTTGGCCGAAAACATCAGGAGGAGAGCCATTGGTGCTTCACGTTCTTCATTAAAGCTGAAAGATTGGTAAGTATAATTGTGATAAAGTTCAGTTGTGTTTGAGTTTAACCAGTTGCAGATAGCCTTAAACAAATTTCCCACCCAGGTGATGTGTTCCAATCTCAGCCTTCCGTCAATAAGTGACACCTGCCGGCCCTCCTGGGCCCTGCCCCTGGCCGGGCTTGAAAAGGCTGTTATGGTGGCAGGACCTCACCACTGCCGCCCTTGGAATTTGCCTGTTGCCAGGGTGGAGAGGCCTGTATTGTGTTCTTGTATATCATTATATGCTGTATTTGTAGATTGAATTTTGTATATTGTATTATTGTGTATTTACTGTGTGTAGGAATCCCTGGCTGTCTTCAAAAATGTGGAAGTAGCTTATGAAGAGTAGGCCATAAAAACTTGGCTGAAGATCAGCCCTATGATTCATCTCCCCTAAAATAGAGGGTCACCTAACTTCCTGTTATTCACCAAGCTTGATCACGAGCACACCTCATGATGTCATTCCTCATGACTTGTATCACTGCCCAGCCAATATGTAATGTCACATGACTGCTTGCACCAACCAGCACCTTCTCCACCCCATTTCCTGCCTTGTTATTGTGCAGTTAATAAAACAAGCTGGGAGGGCTTTGTTTTCAGAGATCTCTCTCCAGCCCCAGGAAAAGTCGACTCTGGGTCTGTCTGTGTTTGTATGTTTGTTTGTGCATGCATGTCTGTGATCTTTCTGTGTGTGAATCCATCGGGGAGGCTGGTATGAAGGCCTACCCCATTACAACAACTGTGTATATTGTTTAATTATCATGTGAGCCTCCCTGAGTCGGGTTCCCTGTTTGGGCGGCATACAAGTGCGAAAATTATATTATATTATATTATATTATATTATATTATATTATATTATATTATATTATATTATATTATATTATATTATATTATATTATTCATCTGGCTCGCGAAGCCCTCATCGCTCCTGGAAGAGGAAGTAAAATGCGCCTGTACACTATGGCCCAGGGGTCGGATATGGCCCCTGGTGCCAATTCATCCAGCTCATGAACCCCACATCGCTCCTGGAAGCAGAAGTAAAACGCGCCCATACGAGCACATTTTACTTCCACTTCCAGAAGCGATGAGGACTTAACAATTTGGATGAATTGGAATCAGGGCCAGATCCGACCCCTGGGCCATAGTTTAGGCAACCCTGGCCTAGAGACAAGGTGGAGGTAGTGGGGGCAGAGAATGACTCTTAACATGGGGAGGACTTTTTACCCTTTGCTTAAAGTTCAAAATGCCTTTTCTTTGGTGACACCTTGAAGTTGTTATAGTTGCTGCATGTCAGTTCTGACTTGAAGGTGCATAACAACAACCACATCTCATGAGAACATTTGCCCTGAAACAGTTTTTTCTAGATTCTTTCTAGAAACCTGTTACTTTAAGTTGCTAATTAATGAATCTCCTCAAAGTTTCCTGCATGAGTGGGTGTATGAACTATATAATTCTTGGATTTCCATAAGATTTTAACATCCCATAATTAGTTGCAGCATCCCCCCTCCCCTTTATTTGCAGCAAATTTGTTCTATGCTACTTTTGTCAGGAGACTTCTGAAATCCATGTAGCCTATATATTGTTGTGAATGATAATAACTCTGTTAAATTTTGTTGTTGTTCAGTCGCACAGTAGAGTCTGACCCTCTATCATCTGCCATCCTCCGTAGTCTGCTCAGATCTACACCGATACCACCAGTGATGTCATCTAGCCATCTTATCCTCTGCCACCCCCTTCTCCTTTTGCTTTTGATCTTTCCCAGCATCAGGGCCTTCTCCAGTAAGTCCACTCTTCTCATTTGGTGGCCAAAGTACTTGAGTTTCAGCTTCAGTATTTATCCTTCCAAGGAGCAGTCAGGATTGATTTCCTTTAGGATTGACTGATTTGATCTCTTTGCAGTCCAGGGGACTCTCAAGAGTCTGCTCCAGCACCACAGTTCAAAGACATCTATTCTTCTGCGTTCAGTCTTTCTTATGGTCCAGCTCTGTTAAATACATTAATAAATCCAGGGACCCAAATCCTTTTACTCATATTTACTGCACAAGCAGAAATCTCAGACCTTAGTTGCTACTAGTTATGAGCTCAGTGTTCATACTCTTTATCATGTCCCAGTAGTGTAGCTTGGTGTGCAAAAAGAAAAAAAAACCAGTGGCAACTAGCAGTAACTAGCAATTCACTGCTAATGAATCTCTGCCAGTGCATGTAAGTAATGAGATTGTGGACTTTACGTGATAAAGAAAGAGAAAAAATGGCATCTATTAAATTGCCTCACACACTGAACTCATTCCAAAGAAGCATCTGCAACAAATAAATATAAATCCACATTGTTTATACTGTACAATAATATGGTCAGATCATTGCAAGTTTCACGTGTTTTTACAAACATGGAAATGTGCATCCGTTTCTTCCATCTTTGCAGAAATTTCACCAAGCTCATAATTTAGCGGACAAAAAGCAACTGTGCTGGTGACAAATATAGGGTTGTCATGAATAGGCAACAAATTGCCATGTGTTCAGTTTAATAATACTATTATTAATATTTTTGTAGACATTGCTGGGAGCCTGGGACATTTTTCCTGTGATCTGACCCCAGTGAACATCAGCCAATGGTATTATTTTTACTAAGGCTCCATATTATTCTGTGAATCTATTATTCCATGGATAGCATTCTAGCCCACTAGATATTCAACACATTTTGATAGAAACTGAGGAGAGTATTGGGAGTAAACACCTATTTGCTCCCCTTAACACAATTTTTGTCCTTTTTTATTTTCATGTCTGGGTTTCTTTTAAAAAATTCTAAATACCTAGAAAGAATTTACCCTACTTCGATCTGCTGTCCATGTGAATAATTTCTACTCCAACAGCATGTTTAATCCAGTGTGTGAAAAAGGTGTTTCTTTGACATTTATATCACACAGTTTTAGAGAGACATCTAGTGGTTATCTTAGCTTTTTTATCTATGCTATGGCTGAAATATCATGGCTTATTATTCTTCCCATTATATTCTACTTTAGTTATTGTTAGTTGTATTATTTTAAAAAACATGAAAACAACAACTCTAGTCACATGTCTACAAGCTAAAACACACAGGGACAAAGAAATAGGGAAAGAACAGAATTATTATATTCATGTACCAACAAGGCAGTTCTGACTTAAGGTTACACTTTCATGGTTTTTTTAGGTAGAGGATACACAGAGGTAGTTTATCACCCCCTTCTTCTGGGGGCGCTTTTGGACTGTGCAGCTTTCCCATGACTGCACAGGTTAGTTCTTCTCCCAAGAGGCACAGTGGGGAATTGAACTCCCAATCTCTGGCTCTGCAACCAGATACCTAAACTGCTGAGCCATCCAGCCATATTCTAGTCTATTCTGTTCTATTCTAGCTTTTTCATGAAAATGGGACTTAATGTAGCTCAAGAGAGATAACACCATTTGACTTAAAACATGATTTAAAACCATCAATAAGAAAGATAAATAAAATTCTCATAGTATAAGGATAACTCTCAGCAGCTGGACAAGAAAGGTCTTCCAATCATGGCATGGGAACAACAGAGTGGAGGCTAGCATATGTTCCTTTGTTAGGGAGTTCTAGGGCCTGGGGTCAGAAAGATTTCTTTTACATTCTCACTAGAGATATGGAAGAGGCAGGTTTTGTTTCCCAATGGGACTCATTCTGGCTCAGTTTTACCTACCTCACAGGGTTGATGTGAGCTTGAAGCAGGGAGAAGTACGTTGTGCTCTCCTTTGAGCTCACTGAAGGAAAAATGAAAGAAGATTGCAAGACTGAGAGGTCCTCCTCTCCTTAAGAGTTTATGGTCTTAATGAGTGTGTAAACCCAAGTTGAATGTTTTAGAGGTATCAACTTTGAAATGTGCCTAGAAACAGAAAGGTGTATTTTATTTCCTTACCTGTTGAATCCATACACAGAACACATCATATGGAAAGTTGGATTAGATTCAGATAAACGGTGAGTGAAAATTTGTGGAAGAAACATCAATAATTTAAGTTATGCAGATGACACCATCTTACTGGCAGAAAGCAGCAACAAAAGTTTGAAACATCTTTTAGTGAATGTGAAAGAAAAAAGTGCCAAAACAGGACGGCCGCTGAACATTAAGAAGACAAAAACAAATCTACACAACTTTAATGTTGACAATAAAAACATTGAAATAGTAAAAGATTTTGTATATTTTCAACCAAGACTAAGATCATTTACACACCAAAGGTTCCCAACCTTTTTACACCGTGGGCCTGACCACACCCCCAGTCAGCTGAGTGGGCCAGACCATGCCCCCAGGAAGTAGAAGCAGACACATTTATAGCTGTCGTAAATGTGGCCCATTTCCACATTTACGACAGCTGTGAGTGCCTTTATGCATGTGTGGGCACATTTTATGCCTGATGTAAACACGTCCACTTCCACTTCTGGGTACGGCAGAGGTGACAATGGGCCTGATGGAATGGGCTGGCCCATGGGCCGTAGGTTGGGAACCCCTGATTTACACTATTGTATTCCCAAGCACCATATATGGATGAGGAAGCTGGACAGTACAGAAAGCTGATAGGGGAAAACTGATTTATTTGAAAGATAGCACTGGAGGAAAGCTTTGCAGCCACTCTGGCCTGCCAGAAACACAAATAAGTTAGTCCAAACCCAAGAGCAAACCAAGTCTGAAATATCTCTGGAAACAAAAATGATAAATCTGAGGCTGTCCTACTTTGGGCATACTGTATAATGAAAAGACAAAGTTATTGGGGTGTGTGTGTGTTAGTAATTATGGGAAAGATGAGGGCAGCAAGAAAAGAGGGAGACCAATGTGAGATGGATCGACTCCCTCAAAGGATCCACAATCTTGAGTTTGCTGGAGGAACTCCACTCAGGGGGCACCCAACTGAGGCTCCTTTTATGTCACCAAGATCTTTTCCCACTGAAGTAGTCCCTATTTATCTAGTAAAGCAATTTATTGCTTTCAAACTGCTAGGTTGGCAGGAGCTGGGATAGAGACGGGCACTCATTCTGTCATGCAGTACTCAGGTCTTGAATTGCCAACTTGCCAACCTTCCAGCTAACAAGGTGAGTTTCTTAACCACTCAGCCACCACAGTCGCTATAAATGGAAGGTGACATGGAGAGACATAGCAACAATATTTTGTACACAGGTAGAGCAGGTTCTTAGAATCATTGGTACAGTATTTACTGAACCAACTGATCTCTAAGTTCCACTGATTGAATAGGCCTTCTCAAGTTGTGACTTACTACACTAGGCAATAGAATGTCAGGCAGTATCTCATTAATTTCTTTTATTTAAAGATCATGCAGATAAGGAATATTGGATGAACCCCAGTGGTGGGGTATTTGGGAACTTTCTTTCTTTTAGCAGAAGATCTATGCCATGCTTATGAGGACAGATGATAGTACCTTTTTCTTTTAAAAACAAATCTGCTATGAAGATTGTTATCATGGAATGAGGAAAGTTGAGATAATTCTACAGGGCACAAGCAAGCTTCCCCAATATACATCATTGTGAAGACAAAGTTTGTTGTTCAGTTGCACAGTCAAGTCTCACCTTTTGTGACCCCGTGGACCATCGTACGCCAGGATCCTCTATCTTCCACCAACCTCAGCCCACTCAGATCTACACCCATTGCATCAACAATGCCATCTATCCCCCTCATCCTCTGTTGCCCCCTCTTCTTTTTCCTTCTATCTTCCCCAGCATTGAAGCTTTCTCTAGTGAGTCCTCTCTTCTCATTTGGTGGCCAAAATACTTTAGCTTCATCTTCAGTATTTGTCCCTCCAATGAGCAGTCAGGGTTGATTTCCTTCAGGATGGACTGATTTGTTCTCCTTGCAGTCTAGGGGATTCACAAGAGTCTTCTCTAGCACCATAGTTCAAAGGCAAGTCTATTCTTCTGCACTCAGCCTTCCTTATAGTCCAGCTTTCACAGCTATACATTACTACTGGGAATACCATTGCTTTGACTATGTGGACTTTTGTTGGCAGGATGATATCTCTACTTTGTATTATGCTGCCTAGGTTTTCCATTACTTGCCTCCCAAGAAGTAAGCATCTATTTCGTGGCTGCAATCACCATCTGCAGTGATCTTGGATCCCAGGAAAGTAAAGTCTGTTCCAACTTCCAGTTCTTCCCCTTCTATTTGCCAATGAGTGATGGGGGCAGTTGCCATGATCTTGTTGTTGTTTTTTAATGTTGAGTTTCAGACCAGCTTTTGCACTCTCCTCTTTCACCCTCATCAAGAGGCTCTTTAGGTCTTCTTTACTTTCCACCATTAAGATAGTGTCACCTGCATATCTCAGGTTGTTGACGTTTCTCCCAGCAATCTTAATTCCAGCTTGTGCTTTGTCCAGCCCTTCATTACACATGATGTATTCTGCATACAAGTTAAATAAGCAGGGTGACAATATACAGCCTTGTTGTACTCCTTTTCCTATTCTAAACAAGACAAAGTAGGCAAACTTTAAAAGTCATCATAGCAGGTTTTCAGAAGGGTGGGTGGGGGGAGGGGGGGACAAGGCCACCACTTTGCCTCTGGGCTTTTCTTACACTTCCCATGGCCTCTATTAGCTCTTCATCCATGGATAATGAACAGCTGGAGAATGTTGCTCAAGGGTGGTCTGACAGCTGGGGTGGGTAGTGTCAGGTAGCATGTTGACAAGAGATCTCCAGAGAAATACCAGCATGCATAGCTTTTTTTGCTTATTCAGCTACATTAGTAAACCAATCCAGGATAACAGACTGAATGAAACACAGACCTAAAAGCCAGCAGGGCCTCTTAGGAATCTCCTGAAGCTTATTCTAAGCCTTGTTTTACTTTTCAGTTCTTCTTCACTCTTCAAAGACTGTCGCTGCAATCCAATGCACTTTGCCACCCCATCACCCCCCCCCCCCCCCCAAAAAAAAGAGAGCCAGACTCCGATGTGGAGAAAACAAGGGCCACTTTATTGAACAATCAAATAAACTGTCACTATCATAGGGGCCAGAAGTACAGAAGGTGTTACCCTTCTAATCCTAAGAGGGGAGGCAGCTCCAGAGGGAGGTGCATCCAAGACCTGACCCCAGCTGGGGTCGAGCAAAATCCTGCAACCCATCACCAGCCCTCAGATTTGTAGCCCCTACTCTGACCAAACTTGGCAACCCCCTCCGTACTTTCCACTCTGGTGACACAACCTTGCCAGCCAGATTACCCATTACCTGATTCACCGCGGAGTAGGCAAAAATTCAAGTCCACCTCTACTCCCATGCAAACGAGGCAATTTTCAGTTGAGTCACCCCCTACTCAGAGTAACAGGTGGGAATTTCCTTTAAGTCAGTCTCCTCCCCTTCCAGGTTTCGATTTGCAGTATTCCTTCCCGGGTTCCTCTTCTGATTCGGGCCAGTGCTCCTGACATTCCACTAACGCTACTCACTTCCCCACCGCAGGACGAGAGACTGCGGAACCCAAAAACCCCAGTTCCTCCAGGCTCAGCGAAGCTGCTACGCAGCCAAAACGAACATGCAGGCCGCCACTTTGGTTGAGGGACTTCATCCCATCCTAGGGGGGAGGGATGTTGTGTATGCAACCAAGGCCAAACACATCTTTATTGCAATGTAGTCAATCTGAACATGAGGTAATGGCGGAGACGCAGCTCCTTATATATGGTACAGTACATTTGAATTTCACCCGAAGGTGCCCATTTGTTACTGTGTCAGTGACGTCATTCTGACATACTGCATACCTGGCGTGGCTCACCTGTGGTGGGAAGGTTTCCTGCGCTAATCACTGATTGGGTGATTGGAGCCACGTGAGCTGAGCTCCTTCAGCTGTGCTATCGCTGACAGCTGAGTTCTATGTGAGTGGCAGACGACTTACATGCATACACAGCATCTATACAATAGGAGTATTAACAAGAGGGGAAAGGGAAGGGGGAACATGGAGGATCACTAGATCCAATTCATTCACATTACACTTGGTTGCATACACAACATCCCTCCCCCCTAGGATGGGACGAAGTCCCTCAACCAAAGTGGCGGCCTGCATGTTCATTTTGGCCGCGCAGTAGCTTGGCTGAGCTCAGAAGAACTGGGGGGGGGGGGTTGGGTTCCGCAGTCTCTCATCCCGCGGTGGGGAAGCGAGTAGCGTTAGTGACATGTCAGGAGCAGTGGCCCGAATCAGAAGAGGAACCCGGGAAGGAATACTGCAAATCGAAACCTGGAAGGGGAGGAGACTGACTTAAAGGAAATTCCCACCTGTTACTCTGAGTAGGGGGTGACTCAACTGAAAATTGCCTTGTTTGCATGGGAGTAGAGGTGGACTCAAAAAACAGAGGACGGGGGGTTACTGGGAAGAAATCAAAGCCCCGCTTTTCGCTTGGATGAGTGGGGGAACACTCTGAAAACTCCCCCTTGTCCTGCAACTCAAAATCTAAACTGTCGAGGTCTGGGTTCTCGAACTCTTCCCAGTCTCTCTGCATAGGATGGGTGAAACTGAAATCAGATCTTCTGGGTGGGCTAACTGCCATGTCTCCCCCTTGGGATGAGCGGGTGGGGAGAACCCTAACATTGAATCACCCTGGTCTTCAACTCCTTGGGTGTCTGTGACCCGACGCCTGAGCTGGTTGGCATGTCGCTGCCACAGTAGCCCCGTACTTGTTTCTACCTGGTAGGAAACTGGCCCTGTTTGGTCGATCACAACCCCTGGGACCCATGTTGGGCTGGCAGCTGCATAATTCCTGCAATATACTGGGTCCCCAACTGCAAAAACCTTGGTGTGCGCAATTTCAACATTCCTCCCCTTATCCTCCACCCTGGTCGGATCCAACCGGTCGACAAGAGAGACTGGTCTCTTGCGCATTAGGAGCTCGGCTGGCGAGAGTCCGGATGCCAGGGGAGTTATTCTCTAGCAAAGGAGAAACTGGCACAATTGTAACTCTAAGTCCCCATGGCCCATTCACTGAAGTGCCTCCTTAGTGGTTCGCACTTGGCGCTCAACCTGGCCGTTCGTTGCGGGGTGAAATGGGGCAGACGTAATGTGTTGAATTGCTTTCCTTTCCAGGAATGCCTGGAATTCAACAGAGGTGAAAGTACTGGCATTGTCGGAGACAAGCACATTGGGTTAACCAAAACAACTAAATAGCCTCTGCAATTGCTTAATAGTTGCGGCTGAGGAGGTGTTGGGCATTGGAATAACCTCCAACCATTTCGAAAAGGAATCGACCACTAGTAGAAAAAGCGAGCCCCTGAACAGACCAGCGAAGTCGATGTGTAATCGAGAGCATGGTCTGCGGGCTGTGTCCCATTCTCTGGAAGGAAGTCGGGACTCTTCGTGTCGAGAACTCTGGCAACTCTCACATGTGCCTACCAAATGCTCAATGTCTGCGTCTATCTGGGGCCACCAGAAATAGCTCTGGTCAAAGCCTTTGAGCACACAATTCCCAGGTGGCTAATGTGTAGCAATTTGAATACCTTTGACCACAATACCTCAGGAATGACCACCCTCTGGCCCCATAGGAGGCAACCCCTCTCAATCGAAAGCTCGAACCTCTTTTGAAGTATGCTTTGAACTCCTAGGCGGGAGAAGTCATGGCTACCCCTTCTTTACCCATGAAATAACCAGGGACAGAACCTTGTCCTTCGCCGTAGTCTTGGTGAGATCTGTGGGCACAATTGGGGGTGAGTTGAGGGACTCGATCAGCAATACCTGGTGATCCTGCTCAACCTCGCACTCGGGTTCCCCTAGTTCAGGTAGGGGAGACCAGGAAAGCACATCAGCATGGCTGATTTCTTTGCCCGGGCGGTGGACCAGTGTGAACTGGTAAGCGTTAAGGAATATGGCCCACCATAGCATTCTGGGGCAAAGAATCTGGGGTGTGGGCTTGCTTGTGGTGAAAATACCCAGCAGCGGCTTGTGGTCAGTCACAATAGTGAACTCTCGACCGTAGAGGAAATCGTGGGATTTTTTTGTTCCAGCGACTATCGCAAGAGCCTCTCTATCTGTTTGCACGTAATTGCACTCTGCCTTTGAAAGGGACCTTGAGTAAAAGACAACCGCGGCTTCCCACCCGTTTTCCAACACGTGGCACAGCACCGCCACCACCCCCACTGGTGAAGCATCGCAAACTAGTACCATGGGCTTCCTGGGGTTGAAATGGGTTAAGATTGAGTCTGAGGACAGGAGCTGTTTTAACTCTTTGAAAGCCTTTTCCTGGCTGTTTCCCCACCGCCAAACCATGTCTTTCTTTAAAAGACGGTGTACAGGTTCCGCTACTGAATCCTTCCTTGGCAAGAAGGAGTGATAGAAGTTGAGAAGTCCCAAGAAGGACTGCAATTCTGGTTTCGCGGTGGGGCGAGGGGCATTTCGAACAGCGGCAACCTTTGAATCGGAGGGCTTAACTCCTTCGGGGGTTATCTTAAACCCTAGGAACTCTACTTCCCTCGCTAGAAACACACACTTATCTTGTCTCAGCCTCAACCCTGCCTTCTTGAACACCGTTAAAACTTTGTCCAGCCTCTTTGCTAGTTCTGACTCACTCCCAGCTGTGATCAAAATGTTGTCAAAGTAGGGCAGGACCCCAGGGAGACCCTTGAGAAGGTGTTCCACGAAAGATTGGAATATCCCGGGGGCTGAGTTCCCGCCGAACTGGAGGCGTGTCACCTTAAATGCACCTTTGTGCGTAACAATTGTCTGTGCAGCTGCTGTAGCAGTCGTGACCGTTAACTGCTGATAAGCCTGCGCCAAATCTAGCTTTGAGAAACATTTACCCCCGTGTAAAGTGGCTAGTAAATGGCAAACTACTGGCACCGGGTATGCATTGGGGCGAATGGCTTTGTTAATTGTACAATTGTAATCAGCACAAATCCTAACCTCCCCGTTGGATTTTAAAGCAGTAACAATCAGTGTCTCCCGTTCTGCGGAGTCCACTGGAACCAAAATCGCCAGACCCACCAGTTTGTCCAGTTCTGCCTCAATCTTGTCTTTGAGGGTGAAAGGCACTCTTCGTGGCTTGAGCCGTATGGGACGAATTGCTGGATCCAGGTCAAACGAGACTGGGGCCCCCCTATACTTCCCGAGCCCCTTCTCGAAGACCGCTGAGTGGGCATCGCACACGTCCCGCACTGGGTCAGTCTCTATGGCGTTGATGCCAGACAGTTCAATACCCAAGGGAGCAAACCACTGACTCCCCAGGAGGCAGCTGGAACCCCGTTTCAGTACCACTAGGGGCAGCTTGAACCTCTTGAACTTGACTTTGAAGTCCCCCACCCCCAAAACAGGAATCAGGTTGCCTTGCACGTCTGGCAAGGACATCTTGAGGGCCTTGAGTTTGGGGTGCACATTTGGGGGGATGCACAGAAACTCTTTCTGGGACACGATGGAGTAGGATGAACCCGAATCCACCTCCATCCTAACTGGGACCCCCTATAACAGTACCTCAACAAAGAAATGTCAGCTCCTCCGTGGAGATCTTCCCGATTCCCCCTCCTTTCTCTTGAGAGCGCTCCGCTGGCTCCTGGTCCTGTCTCCGGGGATGCCTGTAAACCTTTGCTATGTGGCCTCGGCATCCGCAATGGTGGCATTTGGCTTTCCAGAAAGGACACTTTTTCCGGTGGTGGGATGCTCCGCAGCCGTTGCATCGGCAGTGGGTCTTCTCGCTGGCGTGCTTCTTGGACGACTTTCTCCGGACTTTCTGGACGTCGTCGTCATCGTTGCTGGACCTGGACCCCGAGGATGAGGAAACCTCAGGAGATCAAGATGAACTGGGTGTGCATGGGGGCGAACGTCGGGTGGCCTGCATGGCAGACCTGGACCCTCCAGGTGCGACAGGTTTCGCCTTGTATGCCTTTACCCCGGACCTCGTTGCTTCAGCCACCAAAGCCTCTCACAGAACGGAGTGGAAAGAGAGGTGTTCTCTGGCCATCAGCCTCCGCTGGGCTTCTTCGTTCCGCAACCCAGACAGCAGGCGGTCCCTCAGGGCTTTCTCCAGGTTGTCCCACCAGCATGGGGCAGCGGCTAACCTGAGGGCAGTGGCATAATCGTCCACAGACTCTCCCGGTCACTGGTCTCGCCTGTGGAAGGCAACTCTTGCCGGGTAGATGGATATCTTCGGCTGGAGATGGTTTTGTAGCACGGCCAGGATCTCTTTGAGCGAGACAGTGTCAATGTTCCGGGGTAGCAGGAGGTGCATTGCCAACTCGAGCGTGGGGAGGCCGCATTGGGTGAGGAGGCAAGAGCGCATTTGCTCCTCATCTTCGATGTGCTCGGCAGCCATCGTGTGCCAGAACTGAAGCTCATACAGAGCCCATTTCTCTGGTTCCTTGAGGTCGAACGGAGGTAGCTTGATGCTGTGGGAAGCCATTATCACATCCTCATCGCCAATTTGATGTTTGCAGATTGATACGCCATAGGCAGCAGTCAGGGGGCCAAACACATCTTTATTGCAATGTAGTCAATCTGAACATGAGGTAATGGCAGAGATGCAGCTCCTTATATATGGTATAGTACATTTGAATTTCACCCGAAGGCGCCCATTGGTTACTGTGTCAGTGACAGCATTCTAACGTTCTGCATACCTGGTGTGGCTCACCTGTGGCGGGAAGGTTTCCCGTGCTAATCACTGATTGGGTGATTCGAGCCATGTGAGCTGAGCTCCTTCAGCTGTGCTATCGCTGGCAGCTGAGTTCTATGTGAGTGGCAGACGACTTACATGCATACACAGCATCTATACTATAGGAGTATTAACAAGGGGAGAAAGGGAAGGGGGAACATGGAGGATCACTAGATCTGATGCATTCACATTACACTTGTGTGCATAAACAACACAAGGCCATTCAGCCGGGGCCAAAAATTCCTACTCGGCCCAAAATATTGCAACCGGCTTGTCCCACGCCGAAAACAGGGCGGGTAGGTGGGTCATTGCGATCCCTAACGCCTCAGAGAGAAAATACTAACCAGAACAAACACTTACAAAATACAAAACCCCACCTCCTGCACTAACTCTTTCAATCCCTTGTTTCCATGCCAGAGGCCTATCCCGGCATGGGGGGTGAGGGTGAGACATGGCAAAGTCCTCTTGCTACCCACATGTGCAGATGTGAAAGCATACCTTGCCACCCCATCACCCCCCCCCCAAAAAAAAGAAAGCCAGACTCCAACATGGAGAAAACAAGGGCCACTTTATTGAACAATCAAATAAACCGTCCCTAACATAGGGGCCAGAAGTACAGAGGGTGTTACTCTTCTAACCCTAAGAGGGGAGGCAGCTCCAGAGGGAGGTGCATCCAAGACCTGACCCCAGCCGGGGTCCAGCAAAATCCTGCAACCCATCACCAGCCCTCAGATTTGTAGCCCCTCCCCTGAACAAACTTGGCAACCCCCTCCGTACTTTCCGCCATGGCCCATGGGCATGACCCAGGCCTGCCCCCTTCTAGACACCTACATATGACCCTACGGAGATTCTTAAGGAAGATGTCTAGTCCTTTTTTACTCAATCTCCTCCCATCCAAACTAAAACAGGTGAAATTATTTCTTTAGATTCCAGAGTGTCTGATGATGTCTGCTCCCAGATGAAACATGATTTCCATAATCTTAGCATTGACGCATATTCTTGATCTTTCCATGCAACCAAACATGGATTCTGTCCTATCCTTTGGGACCGCTCTGTCATGTATGGGAAGAATCTCTGAAAAGAGACAATGTGCTCTGGGCCAAGCTTCCCAGATTTGGGTCATGGCTTGGCCCACCTACCCCACAATGTTCTCCTCTCTCATGATCCCCACCAGTGCACACACACCCCAAGTGCAAAACAACCACCTACACATCCCAGTGCATTCTAAAAGCCTCCAATTCCTCCGGTACGTGCCAAAAACCACGGCCGGGCCACCCGCCCCACACTGCATTGTGCCACAGCATCCCCAGGTGTCGTCCAAAGAAAGAACCCGCAGCCCGACAGGCAACCCCCTCAATGTGCTCTTCCCCAAAATCCAAATCAATTCGCATATGGATGAATGTCCACCTGCAAAACAGAAAACATGTTAACCAAAGAACAAACGTAACACAATCCAAAATTACTCCAGCTCCGGTAACACCCTAAAATATGATCAGAACCTGTACGAGTTCCATCTCCCCACTATTTTAATTGACTCCTCAATGTCACAAAAAGCTGCCACCATTGAAGCAGCCCCAATTCTGAAGGAATGGGATGTGAACCTCCATCCTCGAATGCCTGCCCTCTCCAGCGCCTTGGACAGCACTGACCAAAATTGATATTTAGTGAGAGGCTTGTCGCTGGGGTGAACTAAGAACTTACCTGGATCTCTCTACCTCTTACCTCCTCAAACTTGGCCACTGCAGCCATTGGGCAAATTTCCTTGATAATGCATTGGCCAAGGACTAAACACTTACCTGCTCCTATTTGATTCGTTTTGGAATAACATACATAGAAAAACAGTTGCTTATTAGTAACCACAACATCATCAAACTCCAACGCCCTATTCTTAACGTCGCCTTTGGACACCACCACCAAGTCGCTAATTCTGAGTGCCAATAAAGGCCAATAAAGACACTGCTCTTAAAAGACAAACCTCATAAGCATCACTGCAAACTGCTTCCCAAACCTCAGCCACCCTGACTAGCATAGCTGGTGAAAATGGGTTCCTGTTGTCACCCTGGGCCTTGCTTACACTATCCCACCCTTCCAGAGACTTCCTAATTCTAAAATCGCCTGAAAAATATGGAAAGCCCCTGGATTTAGCGAAAAAGGCCAGGGCTGCCAATTTTACCTTGATGGTGCATGCCAATAAGCCTTTTGTTATGTAAAAAGACACAAAATTGAAGAAGCTGCTCCATTGGTAAGGGCCAAACCTCAGCCAAACCTTCCACCCTCTTGAAAACCCTGAATTTCTCACATGCCGCTGCATAGCTCTTCCTGGTGCTATCAGCAAAGGAGCAGCAAATGGCCTCTGCTACTTGCATTCTCTAAGAGCCCACACCTCTGATGGCAACTGCACTGGTTCCCGGTGAGCATTTGGAGCCAGTTCCTTGAAATGATCCATTTGCTGCCGGGACAAAGCATCTGCTATAGCATTTGTTTGCTTGTTTGTTTGTTTGTTTGCTTGTTTGTTTGTTTGTTTGTTTGTGGTTGGTTGGTTGGTTGGTTGGTTGGTTGGTTGGTTGGTTGATTGATTGATATAACCTCCTTTTTTGCCTAAGCGACCCAAGGAAGCTCACAACATCAGTTATTTATTTTATTTATTTATTTATATTAGATTTCTATCCTACCTCACTCGACACAATGTGTGACTCGAGGTGGCATACAACATAGCGGACAATAAATACAATTTACAATAATGCACATACACAGTAAATACAATAATACAATATAAAGTTTGGGGGGGGGAAGCATACAATTACAGATTACCATCACATTTTGCCATGTAAACCTCCTTACCACACCTACGCACCGTCGCCACCGCTGAATCCAACGATGCATACCTGACTGAAGAAAGTTCATCTGGGATTGCATCATTTACAGAACCACCTTCCAGGTAGGATAAATCGTGGATGAGCCTGTATTCTGAACCCACTTTCTTTGGCACACACCCAACAGCAGCAGGTACAGATTAGGCAACGGCCTCGCTGGGAAAGGGCCAACGATCCTGCCTAGCCTAAATTCCTTCTCAAGCTTTTCTTTTACCTTGTCCTCATTCCCTCTCACCGAGTTAAGATTCTTATCTGCCAACTTGCCCAAAGATCCAACAACAGGAATTCTGAAAAAAACTTGAAACCATTTAACAATAATTCCGCATCTTTTTCCTTGGATAAAACTTTAAGCACTTTTCCAATGCCTCCACCTTAATTGGGATGGATCCCTTTATTGCCAGGAGCTCCATTACCCACTGGCCTCCTCTGCCCATTTCCCTCCTTGGCCCCTCCTTTGCTGCCCCTGGGACAAGAGACAATGAGATGGGGACCCCCACACTGTGAACAACCATGCCTGTATTTGCAAGGGTTTCTGGAGCAAAACCCATGTGAACTAAACTCCCAGCAGACCGTTTGGGATGAACTGGCTGCCCCCCGACTAAGTGAAGGGCAACATATGGACTGCTCACCAAGCTGTTTCTCAAAAACAGATGACCACTGTCATGACGCTCCCTGGAAAGTAGCCAGACCGGGGTCATGCATTGTAGACAAAGAGTGGAATATGGCTCCTCCCAACCTGTCAGTTCATTCCCCAATGGTCTGCTGGGAGTTTAATACTGACTTTGGGGGTGGGGCTTGGATGAGGTATGATGAGAGCTTCCGGGCCTGAGTGCCTAAACAAGGGGCAACGTATGGACTGCTCACCGAGCTGCTTCTCAAAACCAGATGACCACTGTCATGATGCTCCCTGGAAAGTGGCCGGACCGGGGTCATGCATTGCTCTGCTCAGGACCAGAAGCTCTCATCATACCTCATCCAAGCTGTGCCCCCAAAGTCAGTATATGCTCTGTACATAAGGTCCAAATACTTTAACAGAGACATGGCCCTGTGAGGCTGATTATACTCCCATATAGATTAGATAAGCTGGAAGCCAACTTCCTCAAGTTCTCAATGGTTTTTTTCTTCCTGATAAACTCTTTCTCTCTCTCATTCATTTTTCCAAGTCCTTCACCTCCACCTCTCTGTTCAATAGAGAAAATAGATCCACAAAATCTCCTTTCAAGATCTTGTCTTTCATGGCCTTGGAGAGATGCTCCCCAAATGGACAACACGACAGAAACCTTTACAAGTTTATCTTCACCCCCATTCCCGGAGACCCCCATTGTCGTGCCAAGGTTGTCTCCACCCCCATTCCTGGAGGCCCTCATCTCTGCCCCCACCATAGTAGGCACAGTGCTGGAGACGCACGAAGCCAAAGATTCCAAAATGGAGGCCTTGCCTCCTACCTTCTCTCCTTTCTCCATTGACTGGTCAGTCCCATTAACCACCAACACCTCCATCTGCATGGCCATCACCACTGAGCCCCTTTCCTCTGCCCTTGTGCCCAAGACTCCAGCCGCCCCTACACTAACCAGGCTCTCCCTTGAGACCCCCGCCTGGCTAGGCTGCCCTTGCTCTAAACCGGCGCCCCCTATAACTCCCCCTCCCAGCATGCCAAAGGACCAAGGCCAGGCCAATCCTGCTGCCTGCTGAGCCACCCCTGGACCCATGGTCTGAGAAGGGAGACTCCTTCCCAATGCTTGCAAGAGCCCTGAACCATGTGGCCATCCCCAAGGAAAAGCAAGAGGCCACAGCCCAAAGGGTGGTGGCTGGGCCCAAGACCCCACTTGAGTACCCGACCACTCACCAAACGCTGTTCCTTCTGCCAGTCCGGTCCTCCCCCAACTCGGCTCCACACCTGCTGAGCTGCTGCTCTGGCCCAGGGTGGGCACTGGCCTGACCATTTCCTGTTCACGTCCGCTCTGGGCCCCTGCACTTTCCAACACTACCTCTACCACTTCAGCCATCTCCACTACCAATTCCCCAATGACTGCTGCCTACACCAGCTCCCTATCTCCCACTTCTCCAGGAAGAAGCTAGTCTGCACCTTCAGGCTGAGCAGGGGAAATGATGGATCTCCCAGCTTCTAGCTGAGAAAGACTATTTTCAAGCTCCTGAATGTAGCTTTTCAATCCAGCCCCTTTGCTGCCTTTTCCACCCCTTCTGCTGGACCCTTGGCTAGAACACGACAGGAGAGGGAGAGCCCCCCTTCCCTGCCCTCAAAGGCCCAGATCCTCTCCTCAAAAGGGGCTAGATCTGAGATGAAGTCTTCATCTGAAGATTCTGAAATAACCTCCTTGCCTGCTCCTTTCTTGGGTGGGGCGCGATCTCATACACACACACACACACACACACACACAACAACAACAACAACAACAACAACAACCTTCCCCCACTTCCTGGACATCCTATACCCCCAAAACACTATCACATCGGAGCTCCCACCAATGCGACCTTCCTCATCTCTGTTTCAAAGCCAAAGAGCCAGCATTGTCTACGTCTGCAAATGTTTCTGTGGTCATGTGGCAGGCATGACTAGACACCGGAGTGCACGGGGACTAGTATATTCCCATGTTGGTTCTGTTATTGCTTAAGAGGCACAATGCTGTTCATGTCTAGTTTCCTGAATCATATGTTCTCCTTTAAGCTTTATAGTAATTGGGATTTTTGTTTAATTATTTCCTATTGACAGTTGTATGCCACCTTTCTTTCTATGGGGGACCCAAGGCAGCTTGCAACCGTTATAACCATGAAGTAATCACAGATTTTTAAAAATCATCAAGACATATACTAAAAACCTATTTAAGGTTGCCCTTGCTCAAAAGCCAGTCGTACCTGACTCTAGGGTTCAGTGCTCATCTCTGTTTCAAAACTGAAGAGCCAGGGCTGTCTGCTTCTGCAGCCATTTTCGTGGTCATGTGGCAGACATGACTAGACACCGGAGCCCACGGAAAGCTGTTACCTTCCCACCGAAGTGGTCCCTATTTATCTACTTGCAATTTCTTGCTTTCGAACTGCTAGGTTGGCAGGAGCTGGGACAAAGACGGGTGCTCATTCTGTCCTGCAGTACTTGGGAATAGAACTGTTGACCTTCCACCTCCCAGTCATCAAGTTCAGTGTCTTAACTACTAAGCCACTGCAGTCCCAAGAAAATCCTACTAAGCATGTATCAATATTAAAATCACAGTTAAAAACAGTTTTTAAAACATTTTCAATGCCCTACTTTGGTCAAATCCCATGCACTACAGCTGACAGTCCTGGCTTTGCTCACTTCTTGAGTATTTCCTTTCATCTTCACTGTGGTGGGGTGCAGAGGCCACATGAAAAAAGTTATCGTTGTTCCAATATTTGTGGACCTAGCTGTAAGTTCACAGTAGGTCTGGCTCAGAGGTGAAAGTACAATCTAGAGAAGACAGTATGACATAATGCTCAGAAGTCTCAACAGGAAGGCAACTAATTTGTTACAAGAGGGTGAAGTTCAGATTAGACACAAGAAAACATGTGGCTGAAAGGAGGCAAGGTAAAGGTAATCCTTGTTCAAAAGCTAGTTGTATCCAACTCTAGGGTTCGGTGCTCATTTCCATTTATAGCCAAAGAGCCAGTTCTGCCTGCATCAGCAATTTTTTTTGTGGTCATGTGGCAGGCATGGCTAGATGCCAGAGTGCACAGAACACTGTTTACCTTCCCACTGAAGTGGTCCCTATTTATCTACTGGCAATTTCTTGCTTTCGAACTGCTAGGTTGGCAGGAGCTGGAACAGAGATAGGAGCTCACTCCATCATACAGCACTCAGGTCATGAACTGCTGACCTGCAGAACTTCCAGTTGTCAAGTTCAGCATCTTAACCACTAAGCCACTGCAGTCCCTGAAAGAAGGCAAAGAGCCCAAAAGGGCAAGTGTCCATAACAAACAGGAAGTGGTTAGGGTCAGTGTTATGTATTGAATGAATGTTGCAAGGTTCCCTTTAACAGAATGTATCCAGTTAATGTATCCAATTGTATCTAATCAGACACACATTGTATCACACTGTATAAGAACTAAAAACCTGGCTGGCGGGCCAAGTTTGGGGTGCAGGTGGAGGGGTGGCTTCTGTTGGGTGGTTAATATAGGGGAGGATGCCTGCCCCACAGTTTCTTCAGTTCCTGCACCCCTCTCTTTTTAGGGGTGGGTTCTTATTGCTGGTTTTTATCTGTTTTATTTGTTTTATCTGTTTTTACCCACTGTTGTCAACCGCCCGGAGAGCAGCCTTGGATGAGATCGCACCATTGCGGCCTCTCCAAGCCCAAGGGTCCAGGTCATCCGCATGGTTCACGGCTGAACTGCGGGAGCTCAAACGGGCTAAGAGATGCCTAGAGCGCAACTGGGTGAAAACCCAGAGCGATTCCGATTGGCCCTATTAGGGCCTACCTAGTTGCTATGGGGGTGGTGAGACGGCACCACCCTTATTGCTTCTGCTGATAATCACCCAGCCACCCTGTTTCGGGTAACCAGGTCCCTCCTTGCCAGGGGGCGGCGGTGCCCGGTTGGCAGGGTTCGGCTGAGGACTTTGCTGACCATCTGGTGGAGAAAATCGATCGGATCCGCTCGGGGCTTGACCCTGGAATGGGAGTGAGAGTCCGGGGGGGGGGCTGGAGCACAGTCTTGCTGTGTGATCTGGGATCAGTTTGATCCGCTTGTCCCTGATGAAGTGGACAGGCTCCTTGCAACAGTGTGGGCCACCACATGTCCTTTGGATCCCTGTCCCACCTGGCTGGTGAAAGCCGCCAAGGCAGTGATAGGAGGCTGGGTCGGGGCAATAATAAATGCATGTTTGCGGGAGGGGGTGTTCCCTGCACTGCTAAAAAATGCCTTGGTGCGCCCCCTCCTGAAGAAACCGTCCCTTGACCCAGCTGTCCTAAACAACTACAGGCTGGTCTCCAATCTCCCCTTTTGGGGGAAGGTTTTGGAGAAGACGATGGCATGCCAGCTGCAGGGGGCTCTAGAGGAATTGGATTATCTGGACTCCTTTCAATCAGGATTCAGGACCGGACATGGTACGGAGACGGCATTGGTCGCACTGATGGATGATCTCTGGCGGGAGTGAGATGGTGGTTATCCTACCATCCTTGCTCTCCTTGGCCTCTCAGCAGCCTTCGATACAGTCGACCATGGTATCCTTCTGGAACGGCTCAAAGGATTGGGGATCCAGGGCACTGTGTTGTCCTGGTTTTCCTCTTTTCTGGAGGGCCGTACCCAGTCGGTGTGGTTGGAGAGTGAGAGATCCAGCCCTAGGCCCCTTAAATATGGGGTGCCACAGGGCTCGGTGCTCTCTCCCCTCCTTTTTAATATCTACATGAAGCCGCTGGGTGAGATCATCCGTTCCCACAGGATGCGGTACCATCAGTACGCGGATGACACTCAGTTGTACATCTTGGCCCATGGGGACCCCAGTGATGCAGTCAAAGTCCTGTCTGGATGCCTGGAGGCCGTTGGGGTTTGGATGGGGAACAATGGGCTTCAGCTGAACCCTGACAAGACTGAGTGGCTTTGGGTTGGGGGTCCGGGGTTATCCAGTGAGCTACCCACCTCTAGTCTTGGATGGGGCAGTCTTGCCTCTGACAGACCCAGTGTGCAACTTGGGGTTCCTCCTGGACTTGCGACTGCTGCTAGAAGAGCAGGTGGCAGCCATGGCAAGGAGGGCTTTTACTCAATTTAGACTAATTCACCAGTTGTGCCCGCTCCTGGACCGGGACTCCTTACTCATGGTCACTCATGCTCCGCTCACCTCCAGACTAGATTACTGTAATGCGCTCTACATTAGGATGCCCTTGACGACCATTCAGAGGCTACAGCTGGTTCAGAATGCAGCTGCACGGGTGGTGATGGGATGTGGATGTTATGCCCGTGCCTCCCCACTACTCTGGGAGCTGCACTGGCTACCAGTTTGCCTCCAGGTGCAATTCAAGGTGCTGGTTTTGACCTTTAAAGCCCTATATGGCAGTGGGCCAGGATACCTGAGAGACCACATTGCCCCAAGAGTGTCTGCCCGTCCAACCAGAGCGGACTGGAGGGGCTCCCTAGTTGTGCCTTCAGCTAGAGGGGCCCGCCTCTCTGGCACACGAAGAAGGGCCTTCTTCGTGTCCGCACCAACCCTCTAGAACCTCCTTCCAACAGAATTGAGGCTATAGACAGAACTGCTGCCCTTCAGGAAAGGTCTGAAAACCTGGCTGGCAGGGCAGGTGTGGGGCCTTAATGGGAATACGGCTCCAGCCTGTTGGCTCATCCGCAGTTAGTACTTAGTTAATATCCCTGCCTTTGTGTTGTTGTATCCCCCCCAATTCCCTTTCATTTCTTTTTATTCTTTTAATTGGGGTGGGGGTAGTAGGGTGGGGAAGTGAGTGGGCAATTTGGGATTTTAAAATCTGTTTTTATACATTTTTAACTGTTGTATGCCGCCCTGAGTCGGGTTCTCCTGATTGGGCGGCATATAAATTTAAATAAACTGCAGAAAGACAGGGTTTTTTTTCTACTTGGCCAATAAATAAAGAAACAAGCAAGCAAGCTAGTTAGCCCAGGAAGAAAATTTTATTTATTTATTTCAAGATTTATATTGCCGCCCAACTCCAAGGACTCTGGGTAGCTTACAAAAGATAAAAAACAACTACAATTAAAAATCCCAATTTAAAAAATCCTGTTAAAAGCTCTTACTGGGCATTACTCCAATCCCATACCACCCAAAAAGAAGGAGAGATAATTATTAATATTTAAATCAGCCAGCAGTCAGGGGCCATGCCATCATTTTTCCCCCACACCTGCTTTGCCATCCACCTTTCCTGAAGGGTAGCAACTCCATCTGTAGACAAAACTCAGTTGGCAGGAGGTTCCATACAGGGAGGTTCATTTCACCATCTGACGTGATCTTAGATCTCAAGAAAGTAAAGGCCATCAAGTATTACATGTTAATCCTTTGCATGCTGAATTGTTATGTTGTTATGTTTATTCAATTTATACCCCGCCCTATTCAGCACATGGCCGACTCAGGGCGGCTAACAACATATAAATAACCCCAAGGTAACCCAAGGGGTTTACATACGAAATACAAAATTCAAAATACAGTAATAAATACAATATTCAAAATGCTATTACAAATAGATACAAATTCTGTGGTACAATATATCAAACAAATATAATAGCTGCAAAAAAGTACAATACAAATTATGCAATGAAACACCAAATAAATAAATAACAAATAACAAGATAAGTATCACAATGACCACGGCCACCTAATGTCCATGACCCATACTCTACGACCGCGACGGAGCCCCATAGTTCAGATGTCTTCAGCGGAGTCAGGGAAAGCCTGGCCCTGGCATTTCTGCATTGCTCCGGCAATCCTCCAGCCACCCCCAGGTTTTCCCTGACTACCTCAAGCCCTGACTAGGCTGGGACGCGAACCGATGGGTAGAAGAGCAGTCCGGGGGGGGGGGTTGGCGCTGGCATTGAATTGCCATATACTCATCATCCCTTCTCAATTTCCATGTATTAAATTCTTCAAAAGATCCCTTTTTATTTCATAGGTATTTGAAGCAATCTCTTGGCAGAGCTTGGCCAGGATACTAGCTATCATCTCTGTAGTCATACAATAGATCATCTGATCACACCATTCTCAGATAGTTCACATATCCAATGGTACCTCACACCAATATGGTTGGTTGTGTTCATCTTCTCACTCTGCAACAGACTGATATAGCTCTAGTTGTCTTCCATTATCTGAAATGGAGTCTCTTCCTTTATTCTAAAGTCCTCCAGCTGCTCTTCAAACCATAGCAGTTCTCTGCCTGCATCTGCAAGAAATTCAGAATCTGTGGGAGACAAAAATACAACATCTTGTTTACGACTGGAACATGAACTAGACCTATTGCTATCCTGATGTTTCTAGAAACATTTTCATCAAAAGTTCATGTGATGGTGGGAACATCCAGAATCAACCAACCAACAATTTGTTTTCTGGGAGCCTTGTTTAACTTCATAAGCCATAAAGGGTTTTTAGTGTCTTGCACGGAAGACAAAGAAGGAGTCGCAGTAGGGACTAACACAGGTTTATTGGGTGATGATCAGGATGAACATGTCGCAATGGCGGAGGTACATCACATTATATACAGCAGTACAATACATTTGAATCTTGTTGCACGGTAGCTCATTGGCTGCTACCGGTGTGACGTCGTTCCAAGTCACCCCCCTCTTCTGTAGTTAGTGATAGTGCGGGAGAGTTCCCGCAGCTGCCGGTGATTTGAGGAATGTGAACCATGTGAGTTGAACGCTCGCAGCTGCCCTCTATGGGCAGCTTACTCGCGTTCCTTAACAGCTGAGCTACATTGTAATTCTGGTCAGGTTACATTCATACATTTCTTAAAGCAACATTGTACATACATAACAGGGTTTCTGTTTATTTTCTTTGTCTAGCGTTCTTTTTCCTCTTTTTCTTTTGTGTTTAAGATCCGAACTCAGCCCATATTGAGGCCTTAGTTCAAAAGTGGGAGAGTTCCTCTTGGCTGAATGACCTTTGAGAGCTTCAGTAATCCCAGCATGTTGGGGACAAAATGCTAATTAACTTGTGAACCACCCAGAGAGTGCACTAAGCGCTGTAGGGTGGTATATAAGTGTGATTGCTTTGCTCATGTGAACAATTCCAACAGGTACCCTGTGATTGATTGTGTGTGGCAACCTTTCTATGATCCCTTCATTGGACTATTTAATTGGATCCAGAATTTTCTGGAAGTGAGCCAGAGGAAATTATTCTTCCACAAAAGAAACATCATTCCTGGGGTGCATTACACTAACAAATGCCTGATATATTTCACTAAGCGTCCCATAGAGGAAACCAACCTTCTGCTTATCATCAAAATATAATCTAGACAAGATGATCTTGGAGAAAATATATAACAAGGAAGCTTTGTGTTTGTCACAGTCACCTTCTGTATGCATTTTCAGTTTAATTGACTCCTCTATTAAAACAATTTGTGTTCTAGAGCTGGATAAACTGAAGGTTTTCTTTAATAATATCAAATTGTTTGCAAGTCCCCACTAACCTCTAATAATATAAAATCTGTGGCACTGGTGTATTATTCTACAAAATCAAAGACATTGTCATCCAAGAGGCTTTTAAACATTAGATAAATTGCAAAATAGTACTGTCATGGACTTGAGAAACGTTATTTTGTTTTAAGTTACTTGTCACCTCTTCTCAAGGTTGAGAAAAAGAGCTTTAAAGCACAATGATTCAAAGTGATTCCTGGATGCATTACGTCATCGGGATTAGTGCCTCTAGTGGACAAAGAAACACCTGAGGGAATCTCAGAGTTCATTGCTCTGGAGTGAACTTTGTAATCAAAGTTCATTGTCCTTTTGAACTTGCGGTCATTGACCTCGCCAGAAGATGGGAGGGCCCCCAAAATGAGAACTTGGCACTTCGCCAACAAGCCTTGACCTTGAATTTTTTTGAGAAGACAAGGCTTATCTCAAGATCTGGTTTTAAGGCCACCTAAAAATTCCTTAGGAGGGAGGATGAGGGGGGAAATTGTGTATAAAAATCCCTGAATTTGTTTGGTTAAAGAGTGCTTCTTCAAAGGAGACAAAGCCCTGTGCTTCTGAAGATAAGATCGGGAGGACATTGCAAGATGACACTATGACAGATGGGGCCAAGCCAGGCTGCCTTTTGGGAGATAGAAGAAATATCACTAAATCAATTCGGATTTAGTCAGAATTTTATCAAGGCTGGACTTTGATTTTGGGAGATGAATCCAGGTTGATACTTAGAATCTGCGCGTTTTCTTATTTTTCAGTATAAGTTGCGTGTTAGAGTAGAATTAGAGTAGGAAACCAGGAATGGGAACTTTTATTTCTAGAGTGGGTTATGAGATTATTAGTTTAGGTTTAGCTATGCTTTCTGTTTGGATTTCTCAATGGATTATTCTTTATTTCTCATCACTTCTACAATAAAAAGGGGGAGGAAGCCAGGACTGGTTTCTCTGCCAAGAAAGACAAATGGACATTTTGTTATATGAACGGGAATGTTGGTTCAAGCGTCGAGATAATTTTTGCTACAAAAGTGAGGGAATTTGCAATACTCCCATTGCAAGACCTTGAAAATTCACCCAGGAGAAGGGGATCAAAGGACAAGGAGCGGCTTAGACTGGAGATTGTCTCAGGGCTATTGTGGGAGTAAAAATCTGTTGCCCAGCAGTCTGAGAAGAGTGCCTTGATTCACAACCTAATTGTCCCATAATAGGCAGCACTTGGTTCCTCACCCACTTCACCTGAGTGCCCTGCTTGGGTCCCGAGAAAGGAGTAAAGGGGAGCCCAGATTTGGGGTGTGAAGCGGGATGTCTGTCCGGCAACAACTTGATGACTGGAAAGTTGGCAGCTCAGTAGTTCAAGGCCCGAGTGTTGCATGATGGAGTGAGCTCCCATCTCTGTCCCAGCTCCTGCCAACCTAGCAGTTTGAAAGCAAGAAATTACAAGTACTGTAGATAAATAGGTAACACTTCGGTGGGAAGATAAACAGACTCCGGTGTTTAGGTATGCCTGCCACATGAACATGGAAACATCTGCAGATGTAGACAGCACTGACTCTTTGGCTATAAACAGAGATGAGCACTGAACCCTAGAGTTGGATACAGCTTTCTTTCGAGCAAGAGTGACCTTACTATTCAAGTTATATTGCTTTCTCATCAGGATCCTCTGGTTCAGGCACCTCCAGACAGAGGCTCATTTTAGAACTTTTAAGGAGAGACTCAAACTTCAATTTCCATTGTGAAAATTATGCCTTGTCTCACTTTGGTAGCAGCCCTGGACAATTTCTATTTTGATTAACACCCATCCTTCTACTTTCTGTCTCAGAGCCCTAAAACCAAAACTTTGAGGCAATCTATACCAGCTGTTTGGGACAGGTTGGAGTTGGGTTGGCCTGATTACATGCACAAGTTGATCATGTCCACCCAAACCTGCAACCACCCCACCTGTTTCGACATCCTCTCAGGGGTTCAACTGAATTGCCCCATTATATGCGTTGTCCTGAGTATGAGATAAAATAGGGTGGGGATGGGATAAAGAAAAGTGATCACTGCTGATTAGGATTGAGCAGTCCAATCAGTGGCCGGTACGGTAATAAAAGCCACTTTATAGCTGATGAGTGGGATGTTAATGGGGATGGTTTTAAATGATTTTATTATGAATGTTTTTATGCTTTTATGTCTTTACTTGGGAGTCTCCTGGAGTTAATTCAGTGAGGGGGTGGTGATGCAAATGTGAAAATTAAATTAAAATTAAATTAAACACTCTTTCTTGCTAAGCAGGCCAGTACAAGCCAACCTTGATGGGCTTGCATTCTTTTAGGATCTCAGAGACAATAAGCACTCAGTGGGTGAAGAAACAAAACATTATTAGATAGCTCTCTAAACAAATCATAACTGAAACAAAACAAGGACCAGGAGCAAAACATAAGCAAGCAATACATACCAAGCATGGATCCCTTCTGCCCCATTCTAGCCACCTGGAACCTGGGGTAGGTGGCAGGGATGCTCCTGGCACTTCTGATGTATGGAGAGCTCCAAAATTTGGCGGCTAAGTCTCCCTTCTTTTATACCTCCAGTTAAAGTGCTGTCTCATCTTCCTTGGCTCTATACCCCTCGCTTGAGAGTTGTACGGATATCTCCAAACTCAAACAATGCCCATGTAGAATGGACTACTTGGTGTAACATGATTGCAGGTGTAATGGCATTTGGGATTGGCTAATTTTATTTATTTATTTATTTATTTGTAATAGATTTATATAGCGCCCTAATCCAGTAGACTCTGGGCAGTGCACATTTATTTTATTTATTTATTGTCTGTTTGTTTTGTTTTTGATTG
Source organism: Bradypodion ventrale (assembly GCA_035047345.1). Taxonomy (NCBI): domain Eukaryota; kingdom Metazoa; phylum Chordata; class Lepidosauria; order Squamata; family Chamaeleonidae; genus Bradypodion; species Bradypodion ventrale. The sequence goes on from JAWDJE010000005.1 coordinate 230,263,742, forward strand.
TGTTTTTGTTTACTTTGTATTGTTTTTGGTGTTTTTGTTTTTGTGTATTTTTGGATGTTTTTGACTGTGTTTTTAGTAATTTTTTAAAATTTATTTATTTATTTGGTGGTGGGGAGGGGGCGTGGTCGTTGGGGGTTAGGAAGGGTGGGCTAAGTGGTGGGGAGGGGGCATGATCGTTGGGGGTTAGGAAAGGTGGGCTAGGTGGTGGGGAGGGGGGCATGGTCGTTGGGGGTTAGGAAGGGTGGGCTAGGTGGTGGGGAGGGGGGCATGGTCATTGGGGGTTAGGAAGGGTGGGCTAGGTGGTGGGGAGGGGGGCCTGGTCGTTGGGGGTTAGGAAAGGTGGGCTAGGTGGTGGGGAGGGGGGCATGGTCATTGGGGGTTAGGAAGGGTGGGCTAGGTGGTGGGGAGGGGGCATGGTCGTTGGGGGTTAGGAAGGGTGGGCTAGGTGGTGGGGAGGGGGCATCGGTGGGGGATAGGAAGGGTGGGCTAGGTGGTGGGGAGGGGGGCTTTATTGTGTTATGGTGCTTTGATTGTGTGGAGTCGTGAAAGTAGATTGGGGTTTCCCCTTTAATATCAGTGGGTGGGGGGTTGTGACCCCCCTCTCCACTGGCTCCCCTGGGGTTGGGAGGTTTGGGGGACAAAAAGGGTATATCCCCCCAACCCTTCTGGACCCAGGAGACCAGGGAGAGTGGATCAATCCCCCCTCCTTAAAACAACTCCATTTTTAAAGAGAAGAAACCGCTTGGTTTCTTCTCTTTAAAGACGGAGTTTTTTTAGGAGGGGGGGAATCGATCCACTCTCCCTGGTCTCCTGGGTCCAGAAGGGTTGGGGGGCCATACCCCTTTTCCCCCACAAACCTCCCAACCCTGGGGTAGCCAGCAGAGAGGGGGATCGCAACCCCCCCACCCACTGATATTAAAGGGGAAACTCCAGTCGGGACCTTCAGGCGCCGTTGGTGAGGGAAAGAAAGCCAGCTGGTGTTTGCTTGGCTGTGAGGCGGTGAGTTGTTTTTCTTTTTAATTTTTCGGGCGCCGGTTTCCTCAGTGTTCTGCGCACTTATGTCGCGCAGGACTCTGGGGCTTGTAGTTATGGGTTTGTGATTTGTGGTTGTGGTACGTTTTTTTCCCTGCGGCTCGATTTTGATTGGCCACGGCATGTTTTTCAATGTTCTTTGTGGTTGCGCCTCTCAGCCTGATCGGCTGTGGTGCGGAGCGGCGCAAAGAACATTGGGAAATGAAGTTGTTCCCCTTTTTTCGTGTTTGTGGGGCTGTTGCCCCACTGCCTGTTTTCTCAATCCTTTGTTGACCTGCGGACCCAGATCGGCCGTGTTCACGAAGGGTGAGTGCAGGCAAGTAGGGCGAGGCATAGCAACCTATAGCAAGTTCCAACGGTTAACCCTTGGTTTTATAGGTTAAGATTTACAGAGAGTAGATGGCAGGGTGGGGTAAAAGGAAGAGATGAAGAAACAACCCAAATAATAAAAAATATCAGTAAAAAAAAGTCTGGGCATACGTGAAAAATGTTTTTAATTAGCAAAAAATCAGAATGTCCTGAAGAGTCATCAACAATAGCGAGGCTAAGTGATCCTTAAAAATAACCACTTGTAAAAACACTAGTATAAACTTTAAGGAAAGGATTCTTAATTCAGGATGGGAATCAGAGCAGGTATACAAGGTTATCAATCCATATAATCAATTTTCTCAGAGGTGATAAAGTGTGATTTCAAGGTAGGTATCAAATATGTAAATAGATTATAAATTCCAATGGTATATTCAGTACACAGCATCCTGATATCCCTCCGGTAGATGGATATTTCAAAAACCTTCATCAGAGAAGTGTGATATCTGGAATTTACAAACACATATATGGTAACAGCCCAGTAATCTACAATAAGCAATATAACAACAATATTGTCTGAATAACATTTCTAACAAAAATATTAACACGTTCAACAGCCTCAAAAGGGGGGGGGGTCATAATGGGCCAGAACGCAAAGAAGAACAGGTTCAAGTAATGTACTGGAGAAATTAGAAGCATGATTGAAACCACCTGTAGTATCTTAAGGGGCAACATCTAAGGTGAAAGTATTTGCCAGTTCAGTTAGCATTTAAAAAGATACAAAGATCTTACTACTAACTTTCGGTGTAAATATACAATTGGCAAATGGTTTGTTTGGTTTTTTTGAAAATGAGTTCTTACACAACAGATTGTTGTATACTATCCATTCTTCTCCACCATGTTCCCAGAAATGGCTCAGTATGATATTTGTGCTGATAATAATTACTATGAAAGAGCCCAAGATCATTATCTGTAATGTAATGTTGAACAGGAACACATTATGCTTCCAGGGGAATCATTTCATGAGTGGGTGTGAAAGATTAAAGGGTTCATTTGCAGCATTTTGACTAACTCACCAAATTAATAAATGATGTTCTCTTCCTGAAGAGGCAATTGTACCATACAATACTATTTTTTTAAATGGTGCTTTCATTTTCTTTACTATTTTCTGTCTTTTAAAACATGGAATTGATAGAACCTCTACCCCCTCTGCAATATTTTGTTTTCTCATACTCTATTTTTATTCTACAGTCTCACAGGAAATCATCTCTACTTCTTTCACTTGAGATGGCCAGCATCAGAACTGGCTGTTTATTCACTGATTACCCATTGCCTTCCATGTCAAATTCAAAGTACTGTATTTTCTGGCGTATAAGACTACGTTTTAACCCCGAAAAATCTGTGCCAAAGTCGGGGGTCGTCTTATAGGACAGGTACTTAACTGCAGCTTGTTTCCCCTTGCTTCATATGTCCGGCGCATATGGTGGGGGGTGCCGCGGCCGAGTCCCTGCTCTGTGCGGGGAGTATGAAGCAAGGGGAAGCAAGCTGCACACATCTTCCTGTACCTCGAGGAGGAGAACGTGAGCGTGGATTGGCTCTCCACCAGAACCTGCCCATTCGACTCGGAGGGCTGCGCGTCTTCGGGTTGAGTGTGGGTTAATTTTTATTTGGTGTGCATTGGAAGAGAGGTAGTCTTATACGGCAAGTATATTCCAAACTCTATATTTTAACTGGAAAAGTTGGGGGTCGTCTTATACGCCCAGTCGTCTTATACGCCAGAAAATACAGTACTGTATTTGTACTAATTTACAAAACTCTTCATAATAAGGGGCCCTGCTAAATGGCGGAACAACTCTTCCAGAGGAATATCTTCCATCTGATGAAATCCTCTCAGTCCATGTTATTGAGGGTGTGGTAATAATGAAAGAAATGAGATTTTTAGTTCAAATGATTTTCTGCTTAAAATAATTTTCAGCTGCTTTGCAATATAACTAGGTTAAGTGTCCTGGTTGTTCTGTTCCATGACATACATCTTTTGGGCCCCTCTCTGAAGATTAAGCCAACAAGAGGCTTATGTCCACAAAGATAAGAATGTATACCATGTTCCTAGACAAGATAAATATTATCTCTTCTTTGCTGTTGCTGACATGGACTCTATATGTTTTATACAAGAAAGCGAGAGTGCTGATGTAAAGAGAAATGTTCTATAGGACATGATTTTGTTGTTGTTCAGTCGCACAGTCGGTTCCGACCCTTTGCGACCCTATGGACCATTGTTCTCCAGGCGCCTCTGTCCTCCACCATCCCCCTCAGCCCTCCCAGCTCTGTGCCCATTGTGTCTACAATGCCATCTAGCCATCTCATCCTTGGCCTCCCCCTTCTTCTTTTGCCCTCCACCTTTCCCAACATCAATGCCTTCTCAAGTGAATCCTCCCTTCTCATTTGATGTCCAAAGTATTTTAGCTTCATCTTTACTATTTGACCTTCCAATGAGCAGTCAGGGTTAATTTCTTCTAAGATTGACCTATTTGTTCTCCTCGCTGTCCAGGGGACTCTCAAAACCCTCCTCCAACACCACATTTCAAAGGCATCTATTCTGCGTTCAGCCTTCCTAATTGTCCAGCTCTCACATCCGTACATTACTACTGGGGAAACCATTGCTTTGACTATTCTAATTTTTGTTTTCAATGTGATGTCTCTGCTTTTCACTATGTTCCCCAGGTTTCTCATTGCTTGTCTCCCAAGAATCAGTCTCCTTTTTATTTCATGGCTACAATCCCCATCTGCAGTGATCTTTGATCCTAAGAAAGTAAAATCTGTCACTGCTTCTACTTCTTCCCCATCTATTTTCCATGAACTGATTGGGCCTGTTGCCATTATCTTGGTTTTCTTGATATTGAGTCTCAAGCCAGCTTTTGCACTCTCCTCCTTCAGCCCAATCAAGAGATTCTTTAGGTCTTCCTCACTTTCTGCCATTAGGGTGGTATCGTCTGCATATCTCAGATTATTGATGTTTCTCCCAGCGATTTTAATCCCATATTGTGATTCCTCCATCCCTGCACTGCGCATTATGTGCTCTGTGTATAGGTTGAATAGGCATGGTGACAAAATGCAGCCTTGTCTTACTCCTTTTCCTATTCCAAACCACTCTGTCATTCCATGTTCTGTTCTAACTGTTGCTTCTTGGTTCATGTACAGATTTCTCATGAGGCATATGAGGTGCTCTGGTATTCCCATCTCTTTAATTACTTGCCACATCTTGTTGTGGTCCACACAGTCAAATGCCTTAGTGTAGTCAATAAAACAAAAGTAAACTTGTTTCTGGTATTCCTTTGTTTTCTCCATGATCCAGCGTATGTTGGCAATGTGGTCTCTAGTCCCCCTGCCTCTTCTGAAACCTGCCTGCACCTCTGGTAATTCTCTTTCCACATGCTGCTGAAGTCTATCCTGTATTATCTTGAGCATCACCTTACTAGCGTGTGGGATGAGCGCTATTGTTTGATTATTTGAACATTCTTTGGCATTGCCCTTTTTTGGGATTGGGACGTATACTGATCTTTTCCAATCCTGTGGCCATTGTTTTGTTTTCCAAATCTGCTGGCATATTGAATGCAGTAATTTGACGCCATCATCTTTTAGCGCTTTGAAAAATTCAACTGGGATACCATCATCTCCACTAGCTTTGTTGTTTGCAGTGCTCTTTAGGGCCTTTATGACTTCGCTCTCCAGGATGTCTGGCTCAAGTTCTACTTCTTCATCACTGTGATTGTCAGGAGTGTTGAGGTCCTTTTTGTAGAGTTCCTCTGTGTACTCTTTCCATCTTTTCTTAATCTCTTCTGCATCAGCTAGCTCCTTTCCTTCTTTGTCCCTTATCATGGTCATTTTTGCTTTAAATGTTCCCTTAATTTCCCCGATTTTTTTGAAAAGATCTCTGGTTCTGCCTCTTTTGTTGTTTTCCTCCATTTCTCTGCACTGTTCTTTTAGGTAGTTTTCCTTATCTCTCCTTGCTTTTCTTTGAAATTCTGTGTTCAAATGATTGTAGTTTTTCCTTTCTCCTTTGGCTTTTGCGTTCCTTCTTTCCTCTGCTATTTTAAGAGCCTCATCAGACAACCACTTTGCTTTCTTACTCTTCTTTTCTTTTGGTATGGTTTTCTTTGCTGCTTCCTGCATATATTAATGCATGTAGCCCACTAGAAATCCACAGGATAGTCTTAAAAGGAAGGAGAGACCAAAAGCTTTGAACAGCAGAAGAGAGCAAGGCAATAACAAATGTTATCTACAGAACTTTAGAATATACCAGCTGTGTGGGGTTGTGTCAGGAGGCAATCTTTAAATCAGGCTTGACAGGTTTATTTGCTACACAGCTGGGCCTATTTAGTTCAGTCTCAGTGCAGACAATACACAATTTAAAATGTGCATACATTTAAATGGGGTAAAAAGGACACCTGATTAACTAAATTCTTCCTCAACACACACCCCATCCATGGAGCAGGGACCCTCTGTAGTGCCTTGGAAAGCTGGTCTCAACAGGAAAGGGTTTTGCAATGGATTATTTGCACACTACTTGATAACCATCTTGTCTGTGAAACTGGAGTTTATTGAAACCCTCCTCAATGTTTTTTCTTTTGATTCCTGTATATTATGCTTTCTTTTGGGGTCTATAACATTTCTTTATTTTTTATTACGTCCGGTTAGCAGTGACTCAAGTGGCTAAGATGCTGACTGGGAGGCGGAAGGTCAGCAGTTCGATTCCCGGGAACTGTAAGATGGAATGAGCTCCTGTCTTTGTCCCAGCTCCTGCCAACCTAGCAGTTCGAAAGCAAGAAAATGCAAGTAGGTAAATAGGGACCACTTCGGTGGGAAGGTAACATCATTCCGTGCACTCCGGTGTCTAGTCATGCCTGCCACATGACCACGAAAACGCCTGCAGAAGTGGACAGTGCTGACTCTTCGGCTTTGAAACAGAGATGAGAACTGAACTCTAGAGTTGGATACAACTGGCTTTCGAGCAAGGGATACCTTTACCTTTACCTTAGTTCCTGAAAATGTGAAATGCAATTATTTCCTTAGTATGTATGCTATTTTATAAGGAAAATAAAGCAACATTTGGAATAATAGTTATAATAATAATTTAATGTCAGAAATTATTCTGTTGTTGAAAGGATTTTTGTAGAAGAAACTCTGCTCAGGGTGTCATGAACTTGGAAAAGTCACTTTGTTTAAAGTTAATTGTCACCATGTCTCAAGGTTGAGAAACGGAGCTTTAAAAGTGCAGCGATACAAAGAGATTCCTGGAAGCATTACATCATCAGGATTAGTGCCTCTAGTGGACAGAGAAACACCTGAAGGATTCTCAAAGTTCAATGAATGGGAGTGAACTTCGCAACTCAAGTTCATTGCCCTTTCGAACCATCGGTCAATGACCCTGCCAAAGAGATGGGAGGGGGACAAAATGAGAGTTTGGCACTTTGCCAACATGCCTTAACCTTGAAAGATTTTGAGGAGATAAGCGTTATCTCAAGATCTGAGTCCAAGACCACTTGAAAATACCTAAGAAGGGAGGAAGAGGGGAAAATTGTGCATAAAACCCCAGGATTTTGTCAACTTAAACAGTGCTTCTTCAAAGGAGGCAAAGTCCATGTCAGAGTGAGAGAAGTTCAGGAAAACATCGGGAGATGATACTCTGATTCTATGGGGCCAAGCCAGACTGCCTATTTATTTATTTATTTAGATTTATATACCACCCCAATCAATAGACTGGGCAATGTACACAGTCCAGGGAACACCTCACTGGTTGCTCAGCAAAACTTAAAAACAATATAAAAACACAGCTGTAACCTGCTCCTGGAGCAGAAGCCACAAGTCCAGGAGGACCCCCACACAGTTCAAAAGGAAGCTCTCTTATCATGCTTTGTTGTTGTTCAGTCGCACAGTCAATTCCGACCCTTTGCAACCCTATTGACCTCTGTCCTCCACCATCCTCCTCAGCCTGCCCAGCTTTGTGCCCATTGCATCTACAATATCATCTAGCCGTTTCATTTTTGGCTGCCCATTTCTTCTTTTGCCCTTGACCTATCCCAGCATCAAGACTTTCTCAAGTGAATCCTCTCTTCTAATTTGATGTCCCCCAGGTTTCTCAGAGCAGCAGCCGGACTTTGCGAGCCTCTCCAAGGGCCCACACCATCGGCCCCAGGATGGGAGGCAGCTGTGCCCGTTGCCCCTCCCCCTGGCCCCATCCAGGTGGGGAGCTGAAAAGGCAACGGAGCCGCAGCAGCAGCAGCAGCAGCAGCGGCTGGACTTTGCGAGCCTCTCCCGGGGCCCACGGCATCGGCCCCAGGATGGGAGGCAGCTGCGCCTGTCGCCTCTCCCCCTGGCGAGGTTGGTTTTTGAAGGGTTTTTTATGACTGTTTCGATTAATATGTTTATACACTGTTTTGCTGATACATTGTATTGTATTTGTATTGCTGATATTATATGGATTATGTTATATTATTGTATTACTGTATTTTTATATTAATATGTACTTATTATTTCTTGTATATTGACATTTATTGTATTGCTTTTGAGGCTGTTGTGTACTGTGAACACTTTGTTGTTAAACCGCTTTGAGTCAGCTTCGGGCTGAGAAAATGCGGTATACAAATAAAAAGTGATGATGATGATGAGTGATGATGATAGCTTGTCTCCCAAGAATTAGTCACCTTTTTATTTCATTCAGATTGGTAGTAAACTAAATAGCTGAGTCCAAAGCTGTGACCTATATTATAGACACATGGGACAGATAGTGTGGAAGTTGGATTTCGAGTGCAAGTTCCTGTTCTTCTAGGTTGTCAAGATGATTACATAAAATAGTTAGCTATTCTCTCCATTGTTATTGTCTGGGATCACTTTAACTAAGTGAATATTTCAGGTTGCTGCAAGGCTTTTGCAGGACCAGCTCCAAATTGCTAGCTTCTAGGAGTCTCAGAGTTCCAGGTTTCAGCTGATGTTCAGGGGACCCAAGGGGAACACTTAGAAGTCTCAGGTGGAGGGGCTAAGCAAATGGGATGCTGACACCTGGGTCTCGAACTGCTGACTTGCCAGCCTTTCAGCTAACAAGGCAAGCTTCTTAACCATGATCAGCAACATTTGGAATAAAGGTTTATTTCTGAAGGTGGATGTTTTTTCAACCCTTTTCCTTACAGCAATACAGGCTCAATTTGCAAATGTTAGGTGGTGGTGGTGGTGATGATAAGGCTTTTTGTGGAAGAGACTCCACTCAGGGAACACCAAAATGAGGCTCCTTTCATGTCCCCAAGAGCTGGGACAGAACTGGTACAGAGACAGGCATTTAATCTGTCATGCAGTACCTGGGGCTTGAACTGCTGACGTACCAGCCTTCCAGCTAACAAGGTGAGCTTCATAACCACTGAGCCACTGGAGCCCTACAACACTAGAAACTAATCATATCTGTATCTATGCTGCAAACTCTTCCTCTAGCAGGTTTGTATAGATAAAACAGCTGTGAAAGGTCTTCTCAGGTGTTGTTGTTTTTTTTGCTCCTTACCAAATCACCTTTTTAATTTTATTTTCCTACTGAAGATTATTGGTTTGCCTTTGATTTTTTGCTGCTGTTGCTTACTATTGTCCTGTATTTCTGTCTCTGTCTGTTCTTTTTCTCTGGGAGGGGGAGAAATGAAGATTCTTCAGCACAGTAGCTGTGTTAGTCTGTGGAAGCATCTCAAATAAAACACAAAGAAACAATTAAGACAAAAATATTGCTGTATTTTCATGTTAGCTTTCCCGTTTCCTCAGATTCTTTCTTCATCGCTTTTGTATTTTTCCAGTGAACATAAGGCAAAGTTTATGAATCTCTTCTTCTCCACAGTAAGGAAAATGCATTTTGAACTCCTCTGCTCTTCATCTGGTCCCTGCTGGTTATTGTAGATCATGGGTGCCCAAACTTTTCATGCCGTGGGCCGGTCACGTGGTTCCTCCCACCGGAAACGGAATTAAAACACACCTTGGAATCTGTTTTGCAACAGGATGAGATAGATTTTAAGCTGCCACTTTCTCTTCTTAAACCAGGGTGCCCAAACTACGGCCCACATTTTACTTCCCCTTCCGGGACTGACAAGGCCAGTGTGGGCCAGATGAATTGGTGTCAGGGGCTGGATCTGGTCCACGGGCCACAGTTTGGGCACCCCTGTTGTAGATGAAATCACTATAGCCATCCAAATGACAAAGAAGGGCAGAGGTAGAGAAAAAGCTGTCAAATATTTGTACAGCGTTCCAAGGATGGCTCTGCTTCTGATCTGACAAGTTGTCAATTGATGCTTTCCACCAGGACCTCTCATTTGCTTTGCTTCTCTCTCTTTTATCCCCTTCAAGATGACGTTAACATGAAAGCATTAAAAGGAAAAAAGAAAATACTCTTTGAAGACAACAGGCATTCAGGGGAACTGATACTCCTGGAGTACTCTTTTGCACTGGATAGAGAAGAACACAGAGAGAAGCGACATCAGTCCAGTTGGAGCAAAATAGAGCAAATCCCTGCCAATGGAACAAAAAGACAATCCTTCACCACACTGAGCTTTACATTGTGTACTCACTGATTTTTTAATTCAGTTTCATCTGTACTAAATATGGTGCAAGGTAAATGTCTCCTTTGTTCGAAAGTCAGTTGTATCTGACTCTAGGGTTTGGTGCTCATCTCAGTTTATAGCCAAAGAGCCAGCACTGTATGCGACTGCAGAGATTTCTGTGGTCGTGTGGCAGGCATGTGGAGCTCTTGTGTGGGGTGGATTTTGCAGAGAAGTAGGTAAAGGTAGAGGTTTCCCTTGCCCAAAAGCCAGTCGTATCTGACTCTAGGGTTCAGTGCTCATCTCTGTTTCAAAGCCAAAGAATCAGCACTGTCTGCTTCTGCAGATGTTTCCGTGGTCATGTGGCAGGCATGACTAGACACCAGAGCACACGGAATGCTGTTAGCTTCCCACCAAAGCAGTACCTATTTATCTACTTGAAATTTCTTGCCTTCGAACTGCTAGGTTGGCAGGAGCTGGGACAGAGACAGAAGATCACTCTGTCATGCAGCACTCGGGTCTCGAACTGCTGACCTACTGACCTTCCAGTCATCTAGTTCAGCTGCTTAACCACTAAGCCACCTCAGTCCCAAGTAGGATAGACACAATAAATAAAGCGACTTCCACAGAAGTTTCACAAATATCTGCATGGGGTTGGGGGTATTTGTAGGATAAAGACACATTTAATAAAGCAGTATTTTAAAACCACACGTCCAACAGAAGGTTCAGTTATTGGAGTGGGGATCTCTTTGAACATTCTGTAAAATCCTGGAATTCTGTAAAATCCTGGAATTTGCTAGAGCAACCATAAAAGAAGATCAGTTAATGCTTATATCAGTGGTGGGCTCCAAAAAAAATTACTACCACACTGTGGGTGTGATATGGTGGGTGTGGCCAGGGGAAAGCCCTATGTTGCATCTGAATTGAACTACTTTATTTCAAAACCTAGATGGGCAGGGCCAGCTGGAATTTCTGCTACCGGTTCTAGCGAATCGGGGCGAACCTCCTGAATATAATCCTTAGTATAACTGTGTATAATCCAGACAACTTGTGCTGTGAAGGAAGCTAGCCTGCTTCCTTCAACTGTGATGGAAGGTGATTTCCTATCTCCAATGCTAGAAGATTTGATTGCCAATCCACTTGGCTTCTGTAGGTTGGACAGAGGAGGCAGTGTATTGTTCCTCATCTAGATATGTGAAATGCTTTTTTTTTGTCCTTTGAGTATTTCCAAATTGCCTTCAATCAACACACTTCTAAGTGTCATCTGCATTCTGTGGCCTTTGGTTCCAGCTGTTTCAATGCCTTCTCTTAGCCATATCATATCAATATTATCTATATCTATAAATCTGTGTGTTAACCGTTGTGATTTGACAAAGGATGTTAAGCCAGGCCCCACTAGCCCCGACCGAGCATTCGTGCACTCACCCGAACTGGGTACGGAGGTAACTGGGGGTTTGAGAATTGCGCCAGTGGGGCAGGAGCCCCCCGGAAGCAAACAAAAAAGGGAACTTCAATTCCCAACATTCCTTGTGCCGCGCCACACCAGAGCCAATCAGGCTGAACGGCGCGAGCAAAAGGAACGTTTGGAAACGCGCCGCGGCCAATCAAAATGAAGCCGCAGGAAAAAACCGCTGCACAAGCTGAAATCGCAAATGCCAAACTACAAGCCCCAGTGTCCTGCGCGCCATGAGCACGCAGAATGCTAAGGAAGCCAGCGTGTGAAAAATAAAAATAAAAAAAGGCAGGCTGCGAAACCCCCCCCCCCCCCCCACTGCCGCATACAGCGGCGATGGGATTCCCATGGTCCGGCCACTCAGGCCGGCCCACAGAAATACCCCCACCCCAATGCCGCATCAAGTGGCGATGGGAATTCCCATGGTCCAGCCACCCAGGCAGGCCCATGGAAATACCCCCACCGCAACACCGCATGTAAGCGGCGATGCAATTTCCATGGTCCGTCCACCCAGGCCGGCCCACGTAAATACCTGCCCCCACACGCCGCATCAAGCGGCGATGGGATTTCCATGGTCCGGCCACCAAAGCCGGACCACGGAAATACCACTACCCCAACGCTGCATCAGGTGGCGATGGTATTTCCGTGGTCCAGCCCCCAAGACCGGCCCACAGAAATACCCTCACCCCAACACAAAACAACACAATCCAAAAACAGTCACACATAATCAAAACAAAAAAACCCAGAAAAAGTAAACACAAAACCATCCAAAAACACAATCCAAAAACAGTCAAAAATAATCAAAGCAAAAAATAAAAAACACAAAAACATCCAAAAACAAACAATAAAAAACACACAGAAACCACCACCACCCAAAACCCAAAACAACCCCCCCCAAAAAAATTTAAACCAGAGACCTTACCAGGAGACGTCCTCACTCCATGATGACCGGAACTAAACTGAGGAAAGAAAGAGACTACTTACCAGAAGAAGAAGCGACACCCAGAGGACAGTAGAGAAAAATAGTAAATTACAAGAAAAGCTCACCAGCCCCACCCAGAGGCCACAAGAGAAAAAACATTCAAAAACATTCAAAATAATTACAAATAATTCCCAAATTAATGAAACAAGTTTTCAAAACATTCAAAAATATTCACAATAATCACAAATAATTTTTAAAAAGAAATAAGTTTTTACTCAAAAAACAAAACAAAACATCTAAACACAGTATAGAAACATTGATTTTAAAAAAACATATTCTTACACATTTTAAAAATTATTATCCAAGGAACAACTATTTTAAAAAATTCACATAGTAACACATTATTTGGTTAAATACAATAATCATAAAAAATTATATCATCCTTTCCAAAAACAAAAAATAAAAAATCACAGTTTATAACAGCCCATGCCTAAAAATAAAAATTTAAAAAAACACAATTAAAAACTAACCTCATTTGCATAAACATAAAACAAAAACCTTCTAAACCCATTTTAAAGAGCCCAGCACCACCGGGCAAAATATTCTAGTAGAACATAAGTCAGCACTGCTGGGAGAAAGGCAGGGCAGCTTAATGAGACTCATGGATAAATGAAGAATTCAGCATGGATCTTTAAAGCACCAACACACACAGGATTGTGCAATAGATTTTATATTGTACATCATCTTGAAGACTCCCTAATGGAAAGACATGTAAAAATACCTCAATTTTTCAAAAATAATTCATATTAGTTGTTCATATTATTCAAAATTCTATACCTCTTCTCCCACTGTCTTTTCTCTCTCTCTCATGCAGTCTTTGTTTCTCTTTCTCATGATCTGATACATATAAGCCAGTGGTGGGCATCAGCAAGTTCATATCAGTTCACCAGAACCGGTAGCAGAAATTCTGGCTGGCCCTGCCCATTCAAGTTTTGAAATAAAGTAGTCCTAATTGAGATACAACATAGGGCTTTCCCCCTGGCCACACCCACCATACCACACCCACAGTGTGGTAGTAAAAAAATTTTGGGAGGCCACCACTGATATAAGCATTAACTGATCTTCTTTTAAGGTTGCTGTAGCAAATTCCAGGATTTTACAGAATGGAAGTGAAAGCCACAGCAGTTTTTTAAAAAAGAAAAGAACATATGCTTTGCATTCAAAATGTCCCTGAGTATCTTCCCAGCATCATCAGGTAAGATCAGGAAAAATGCTTGTCTTAAACCAGAGGGAACTGTTTGTTATGAGTCAATATAAACAAGCCAACCTAGACGGATCAATTATATGAATCAGGAAACTTTCCAGCATATTAGTCTAGCTGTCAAGCATCCAGCTACACAATACAAAGATGTCTACTGGTGACATAATTACTTGCTACACTGTGAGAAGTTGCAGACCAGACCTGCTGAGATAGGCTTCACATTCATTAAGAGCCTCAGTGAGATAGCAATTCAAATGTTGGTGGAGAACTCTGGAGAGGGGAAGGGGGCTGATTTTGAATCTCCCCTAGGCCATGGAGTTTATTGAGTGGCCTTGGACTTTACTCTACCTGATCTCTCTCAAGTGATGTTATAAGAACAACTTGAGTAAGAGAAGACAGAAACATGCTGCCCTTAAAAGAAAGGCAAGCTAAAAAATAGTAACTAAAAATGAAAATAATTTGTGTCACAAATTATTCTGGGTTGAAAGGATTTTTGTGGAAGAAACTCTGCTCAGGGAATGCCCAAATGAGGCTCCTTTCATGTCCCCAAGAGCTGGGACAAAGTCAGAAGCTCAGACTGTCATGCAGTACCCAGGTCTCAAACTGTCGACTTGCCAGCATTCCAAACTGTCGACTTGCCAGCATAACAATGCGAGTTTCTTCACCACTGAGCTACCACAGCCCCTGGTGGTTTGCTGCTAAACTGATAAACAAAGGTCTTGGTTCAAGAAATACTCCTAGCAATAGCAATTACAATAAAACCTTGAGTTACGAATGCCCAGAAAAATAATGCTTCAAGATACAATTTTATTTCAAGATACAAAAAGTTTTTGGGGTCATCTGACGCTTCCCACAGCAGTGGGAGGGTGTTCAGAGCATTTCTGCTCTATTTTTGGATTTTTTTGTCACATTTTGGCACCATCAGAAGCTCCATCCACCACCAGGAAGTGCCAAAAATTCCCCCTTCCCTGCAACAGCTGATTGTCGGAAACTGGTCTAGCAATTACCAGAGCTGTCCACTAGAGGCTGATGTCAGAAATGTGCCAAAAATCCATTGAAAACCAATTAATCCATTCCGGAGGTCAAAGAAAAGTAGGGGAAAACTCTTTTATTTGTTCAAAACTCTTTCTAAAGTGCATTTTGGAATTTTTCATGGTGTTTTCACCACTTTAGAAAGAAGTTTTTTTTCCAGACCTCCGGAACAGATTATTTAGTTTTCAATATATTCAAATGGGAAACTACGCTTCGAGATAACAATTTTTTTGGGATATGAAAAACCCTGAGGAACAAATTATTTTGATATCTTGAGGTACCACTGTACATTTATATAGCCTTTAGGGCACTCTCTGAGCATTTCACAACTTAATTAACATTTTTGCCCCAAACAATCTGGGTACACATTTTACCAACCTTGGAAGAATGGAAGGCTGAGTCAATCTTGTTTCCTGTCAGGATTGAACTAACACTATAGGTACAAACAGGAGGGGCCAAGTGGTAAATCCAAAGGCAAACAAAAAACCGTAGGAGCAAAAGAGTTAATGAAATCATTAACGCTGTTTTATTCACAGGTCAAAATTCAAAAGTTCAAAATGTTCCAAAACAGATCCAAATCCCTTCTGGTATATTGGGAAATTATCAGTACATTTTTCATCAGGGATCTGTATAATCTGAGGATTTTTTGAAAAGTAAATTGATTATAAGGTATTAATTGTCTTATAATTTTTAGATGCATCCTAAGCTGTAGGAATCGGGGCCGCTGGGGGCCATAGGTCCCGGAGGAGACTGATCAAAGAACGATACGAGGCAGTATGGAGGAGGATATGATCAGTAGTTTATTGAGGGAAAACTTCAACATATATAGAAGGGAAAACGCAACGGTGGCAAAACCGTCATCAGGCAGAAATCACATCACTTGTTTACTCGGGTTAATTGGGAATCTCTCTGGGGAAGTTAATTAACTGGGATAAACATTGACATAGGAAGCACCATTGTGCAAGGATTAGGCAGGGGTAAACATGGCATCTGTTTGTGCCGGAGATTAGACTGAGACTCGGAGATGAGTGATTTACTCTAATGGGTAACAGAGTTAGATATTTGCTCTTTCAGCAGATCGCTGGTCAGGCCAAGGAATTGGGTGAATCAAACCCTATCATTTATCCACCCCCCTTAATTTGCCTGCCCGCAGAGCCCACGGCTCAAGGAGCGTTCTCCCGAAGTGGCCTCTGCAAGGGCCGTTTCCATGCCAGATGGGCATGGGGAAACCATACTAAGCCTCACACGTGCATTCTTTCGGTGCTGACAGAATGCCAGAGGTGCCCAAACTATGGTCTGTGGGCTGGATTCGGCCCAGATGCCAATTCATCTGGCCCGCCATGCCCTTGTCACTCCTGGAAGTGGAAGTAAAACATGCCCTGAACCAAGTGACCGGCCCGCAGACCAAAAAGTTTGGGCATCCCTGGCTTATGCTGTCCAGCCAGTCTTTCAATGGAACTTAAATGTAAAGGTAAATGTTGCCCCTGCTCGAAAGCCAGTCATAGCCAACTCTATGGTATGGTGCTCATCTCCTTTTACAGAAAAAGAGCCAGTGCTGTCTGCTACTGCAGACATTTCTGTGGTCATGTGGCAGGCATGACTAGACACCAGAGCACAAGGAACACTGTTACCTTTTCTGCTAAAGCAGTACCTATTTGTCTACTTGCAATTTCTTACGTTCGAACTGCTGGGTTGGCAGGAGCTGGGACAGAGACGTGAGCTCACTCCTTCATGCAGCACTTGAGTCTCGAACTGTTGACCGGCTGACATTCATTTTCAGTGTCTTAACCACTAAGTCACCGCAGTCCCCTCAATGGAATTTACTTCCATATAATGTGTCCATCAAAGATGAGAAGTGTTTGGTGCTTTAAATATTGTTGCTGGCTGGACAACTCAGTCAGATACTTGTCTGCAAATGTGGAGGCTGAGAGTTTGATCGCCTCAACCAGCCCATGTATCGTCAAGCAAGCTAAGCTGTCCTTCAGAACCCACAGGATAAGGGAGTAGTCAACAACTTCTAAGTAATCTACACCTACCTGTAGAATATTTTAGGAAACGATCACCATAAGTCATAATAAACTTGATGTCATTCAATTATTATTGTTGTTAAATTTTATTGAGCTGTATCTTCCATCAGCCTGAACTAGCATAACAAATGGTACACTGGGCAACCAAGGCAAACCAAATATTAGGACAATTAGTTCTGCTATTACAACATAAGGCAATACTGACCAGCACAAAGAAACAACTCATACAAAACATATTCACTCCCACACTATATCACCAGTGCCAAACATGGACATTTACAACAAAGCATAAACAAAAGTTGGTCACCACGGGAATGAGATGTCTGAAGAAAGCTGATGGAGTGACTATAGGAGATAAAATCAGGAATGAGATTATAAGGGGGGGAAACTGGAGTAGAACCAATCTTAAACTACATAAAGAGACAACAAATACAGTTTTCCCATTTGGTGAGAATGTCTGGAAAGTCCATACCATACAAGGCATATGTGAAATATTACAAGGTCACCAAATAACACTGGTGGAGGCTGCTAGAAGTGCCTGAGTGAGAACCCTGTATCTCTTTTGACACAACAGGAAGAGGAGGAAGGAGAGGACAAGGACAAGGAAGGAGGCTGGTGATTGATTCTGCTAAGGCAGTGAATCCACTACAGGATTTACTCCAAATGTCACAGGAGCTGTCCAGGCTGCTGAATTTGTTATTCAGGCCCTATCCTAATGAAAAATAAATGTCATGAACAGTGAACTCAAAAGGGGAGCAAATCAGAACAAGGGGAAGAGAATGGATGCTTTAAATATTGTTGCTGGCTGGACAACTCAGTCAGATACTTAGGGTAGGAAATGCTAGCTGCCTGGGGAAATGGGATGCTGGGAGCAACTTCATGGTACTGACACAGCTTCTTTGAGTCCAGAACAATGGGTCAGTATGGAGATGGACACACAATGT
This sequence comes from Bradypodion ventrale, assembly GCA_035047345.1. Taxonomy (NCBI): domain Eukaryota; kingdom Metazoa; phylum Chordata; class Lepidosauria; order Squamata; family Chamaeleonidae; genus Bradypodion; species Bradypodion ventrale. Next base: position 230,281,280 of record JAWDJE010000005.1, read on the forward strand.
AAAGACCCCTGGAAATGTGTTGCCCCATCCCAGCTGGGATGTTCCTTATACAGAGATATGGCACTTAGGCTTACATCAACACCTGAAAACAATAGAGAAGGGTTTCCCACAGGTTGTGGTCTTACCATGTTATTTGCCAATGAACCATCTTGTGGTTATCAACTAAGAAAGAAAGTAGAAGAACAATCAGAAAGCAGGAAATCTTTGAGGATGTCAATGGAATGGAAACTAGAGGTTTGGCCAATGACAAAGCCAAGAAAGTGGGTTCATTTTGGCAGTCCAAAGTTTGATCTGGACACAAAAGAAGGAGAATGGAAGAAAAAGCCAATGCACCAGAAGAGAAGGGGTTTTCCTCTCCTCAATCCTGACCCCAAATCTTGGTTTATCACCCTCTCCAAAGTGCGAAGGATGGGATCCTACTGAGGTTTTCCAGGATCCACCATCTGGAATCTAGGAGGTGTGTCTGTTGAACCTATCCATCTGTACCTACGGAACTTCTGCATCTCTGCGCTGGATTAGGTAGATATATTATTTTAATTTATGTGTTAGTCATATTTTAATTCATCAGCTTTGTTGCCATATGGCTGAGCACATTTAGGCCTGTTTCGAAATGTCAGGGCCAGAGGGAATTCAGGTGGTGTTAGTTAATATGTTAAGTGTCGTCTAATTGCATAGATTGTGATTTTGCACCTCACAGATATCTGACATGAAGAGTTAATGTTGGTTTGATTTTGTGAATGTTATTCATTCCATGGAATGTTGCTCTTCTGATTTCTATCTGAATAGGTTTCATCAGGTAGTGGGATTCAAATTTTTTTTACTACCTACTCTGTGGGTGTTGTATGGTATGGTATAGTGCACGTGGCCAGGGGGAAAGCCCTGCGTTGCACCTGAATTAGGACTACTTTATTTCAAAACTTGGATGGGTGGGGCCAACCAGAATTTCTGCTACCGGTTCTGGCAAACTGGGGTGAAACTACTGAAGCCAACCACTGGTTTCATCCTTTTTGAACTAATAAACAACACTTATAATTTCTCTCTATTCCTTGTATTAGCTATTTCACATTTCCATCAATTTTAAGCAGCCTAGTGTCATCTCTAGATGGGACTGCAATGGCTCAAGTGGCTAAGATGCTGACTGGGAGGCAGAAGGTCAGCAGTTCAATTCCCGAGTACTGCAGGATGGAATGAGCTCCTGTCTTTGCCCCAGTTCCTGCCAACCTAGCAGTTTGAAAGCAAGACATTACAAGTAGATAAATAGGGACCACTTCAGTGGGAAGGTAACAGCATTCTGTGTGCTCCGGTGTCTAGTCATGCCTGCCACAATACCACGGAAACATCTGCAGAAGCAGACAACGCTGGCTCTTCAGCTTTGAAACAAAGATGAGCACTGAACCCTACAGTTGAATACGACTGGCTTTCGTGCAAGGGAAATCTTTACCTTTACCTTTAGTGTCATCTCTGGTTTTACCCTTGTACTCAAAGGACCTAATTTTCTGAACCCACCTCTAAAACTGGTTCAGCATGTTGTAATTGTCAGCACCTTTCGTTCAGACCAAAACCTTGCCGGCCAATCTTTCTAACACCAGATCAAACCAAAGGATCTGAAGAATCCCTGACTTGCCAAACTGAAACCGGAGTCACACATTAATTCCAAATATGGACACATTTTTAAGGAAGTTTGTGATCTGTGCAGTCATGACATGCTTCCAAGTGGAGGTACTATTGACCAAAACATGTCTTTGCAGAAGTCCAGGCACAGTCTCAGCCCAAAATTTCAGGATGGGAACCCTCTGGGTGGAGACCACAGGCTGCTAATGTTGCAACAATTCCATCTTATCCTCCCTGAATGATCTTTGAATAGAAAAATAAAAGAAGTAGGAGAAACCCAGAGGGGCTGTGGTGGCTTGGTGGTTAAGATGCGGAGTGGAAGGTCAGCAGGTCAGCAGTTCGAGACCCAAGTGCTGCACAACAGAGTGAGCTCCTATCTTTGTCTCAGCTGCTGCCAAGCTAGCAGTTCAAAAGCAAGAAATTGCAAGTGGATAAATAGGTACTGCTTTGGCAGGAAAGGTAACAGCATTCCATGTGCCTGCCACATGGCCATGGAAATGCCAGCTGATGAAGACAGCATGGCTCTTTGGCTGTAAAGGCAGATGAGCACCTAGAGCCGGACAGGACTGGCTTTTGACCTTGACCTGGGGGAATCCCACAGGCCTTGCCAACTTCATTCTTTTTGCGCCAGGCTGTCTCCACCTCTGGGGAGCAAAGTGGGATTGAAGTGAGGAGAAAGAGAAGTTGTGAAAGGAAACTGGAGGAGAGGAAGAGAGACCAATGGGGTCAAACTCGAGCCATGCTGTGAAGGAGCCCCTTCCCTTCTCCACATTCTTTTCCTCCCTCCTCTTGAAACCCAATCGGAGGTGCATCTCTTCAGTGGCTGCCATTCTCCTTTCCCCAATACCCAGAGTTCCCACTACAATTAAGCAGCAGTGACCCAGCCGGACAATAGACGGCGGGGCCGCGAGGGCAGCCGGACGTCTCAGGAAGGCTGGACAAAGGTTGCTTTGTATTTTCTGGCTTTCTAATGATTTCTCTCCCAGCTCCCCCCTCCCGTCCAACCTTGGTTTCCCTCTAAACCGGGGTGCCCAAACTACAGCCCATGGGCCGGATCCGGCCCCCAACACCAATTCATCTGGCCCATGCTGCCCTCATTGCTCCCAGAAGCGGAAGTAAAATGTGCCCATTGGGGCGCATTTTACTTGTGCTTCTGGGAGCTATGAGGGCGGCGTGGGCTGGATGAATTGGCGTCGGGGGCCAGATCCAGCCCGTGAGCTGTAGTTTGGGCACCCCTGGTTTAAGCAAAGAAAATTGCAGCCTAAAATCTATCACATCATGTTGCAAAACAGATTGCAAGGCATGTTTTTACTTCTGCTTTTGGTGGGAGGAACCACATGGCCGGCCTACTGAGCCACGTGGCCGGCCCACGGCCCAAAAAGTTTGGGCACCCCTGCTCTAAACTAGATTTAGGATCCACCCAGCTATCCAAAGAGAGGAAGGGAGGTCCTGACCGCGGGAAGGCTCTCTGGCCGCCACCTCTTGCCAATCATTGCCTCTGATGAGATGCCAACTCTACCACGGCTAGTATTTAACAGACGCGGACCTGATGTTTCCACCACACTCACACACACATACATACAGTAGACTGTACATCATACCCGCGATCCGGCGGGGGAGAGCCATTCCCTGTTCTCTTGCGCCCTCTATCGGTCAGAGAGACTCCCCACCACTCCGGAGCACGTTGGCTCACACAAAAGAGCATTCTTCTTTTGAAGAATCCCGGGCATCGGGAGGAAGGAGTGTATGTGTGTTGTGTGTGTCTGTGTTTGCACGCGCGTGTAGGTTACACATACAAAAAAAGCCTCCTCAATTTTAAAAAATAAAAGCATCTTCATTCAGAATGATTCATCTCACCGGTGAAAGCCACCGTTTGATGCTGAACGATGGGAACAGTATCCCTGTGATTGGCCTTGGGACTTACTCAGATCCCCAAAAGGTAAGGGACCTTCTCTCTTCTTCTTCTTGTTTTTTCCTCCACACCCCAACCTGTCTTTCTCTCTTGATGGTGTCGTGTTGGCTCGGGGTCAGGGTTTCTCAGTGACGATTTCGCCCTCTTGGCCCGCCTTTGGCATGCCAGTCGCTGCTAAGGCTCAGAAATTGATGGTCTTACTCAATTCAGTGGATGAAAGAAAGAAAGAGAGAGAGAGAGAAAACTTTACAGTAAATTTTAATTTATTTTTCCAATATTTTAGAAAATTGTAGGAAGAAAGAAAGAAAGAAAACTTTACAGTAAATTTTAATTTATCTTTCCAATATTTTAGAAAAATTGTAGGAAGGAAGGAAGGAAGAGAACTTTACAGTAAATTTTAATTTATCTTTCCAATATTTTAGAAAAATTGTAGGAAGGAAGGAAGGAAGAAAACTTTACAGTAAATTTTAATTTATCTGTCCAATATTTTAGAAAATTGTAGAAAGGAAGGAAGGAAGAAAACTTTACAGTAAATTTTAATTCATCTGTCCAATATTTTAGAAAATTGTAGGAAGGAAGGAAGGAAGTTTTACAGTAAATTTTAATTTATCTTTCCAATATTTTAGAAAATGAACGAGAAATAGAAAGAAAACATATGGTAACAATGTTATTCCAGTGGGCTCTTCTGTGGATTAAAATCCACGTCCACTGCCACCAGCAGGGGAAATATTAGTCACCCCTGGGCAAAACCCAGTTTGTGAAAGTTCGCACAGTGCGACATCCCGATGCCGGATTTCCACCGGACGATCTCCTCTTCTACTCAAGGCAGGTGCAACAATCCCGTTGAGTTTATCAGGATTGGCTTCCGCCTAGGGGTACAAAGCTGGATGTGGCCGGTTGAGAGTAAAGTATCCCGGGGTTCATGAATGAGAAGCAGGAGACAGGGCACTTGATCAAGCTCCACTCCCCAAGCCAGAGGTAAACATGCTGGTCTGTGAATGCGTCCGTAAAGATGTGGGGGGGGAGGGGGGGTTGTGAGGAAGTTCATTTGTTTGCTAGGTTATTCCGTTCCTACGCAGGTGGCGCAACGTTGGAAAGAGGACCTTTGTCTGGTGTCAATAAGTTTTATCCTGACAACAAAGGGGATTCACGTGCGCGCAGCGCACAGTTCGAGGCTGGCTTCCATCTGGATGCATTTCCTTCTGATCTTATCCCTTATTAGCGCTTGATGCTGCTGCTAAATGCATCCAATTCAGGAATGGCCCTTGAGTGAGCATGTTTAGGATGTGGCTGTTTTCTGCCGACCCATTCTCCTCCCCACCCCACCCCCACCCCACTTCACCCTGCTTAACTTCCCACCTAAGGAAGAAACCTGGAGAAACGGCTTGCCACCTTGTCAGAGGTCCGTAATATAGGTACTTACACAAAACTGTGAACTTTGGGAACTGCAGTGGCTCAAGTGGCTAAGACGCTGACTAAGAACTGACAAGGTTCGCCATCACGAGACTAGACCAAAGCGGTGGGAAGGAAACAGCGTTCCGTGCGCTCCGATATCGAGTAGTCATGCCTGCCACATGACCACGGAAACGTCTGCAGAAGCAGACAGCGCTGGCTCTTTGGCTTTGAAACAGAGATGAGCACTGCACCCTAGAGTCGGATACTACTGGCTTTCGAGCAAGGGAAACCCCCAGATGCCTTGGATAAGAACTGGGGAATTGAAGACCACCCTTCTCCCTAGACCTCAACGGCATTTAGCAAGCGCACAATTTGCCCCCTTGCTTTGAAAATGTAGGTTCTGAGCTGGGCAGGAAAGGTTTTCATGGTTAGCCTTTCACCAGCTTGGCTCCCCTGGGAAGGGCCAAAACTTCAACTCACACCATTTCTGGCCAGGTAGGTTGGGACCCTGCTGGCTGAATAGGTTAGTGATTTAGCGCCCAGAGGGTTGGAAGTTCGTGCCCCCTACTGTGTCTCCTGGGACAAAAGCCAGCAAGGGTAGACCTGTGAGCAGACCACATAGCCCCAGGGGACTCCCAGAAGAAGGGGAAGTTGAACCGCTTTGGTCTAGTCTCGTGATGGCGAACCTTGGCACTCCGATGTTCTTGGACTTCAATTCCCAGAATCCCAAGCCCCCGTGAATCTACACAAATGGGTTTACTGCGATTCATCCGGCCCGTGCCGCCCTCGTTGCTCCCGGAAGCGGAAGTAAAACGTGCCCGGATGGGCGCCTTTTACTTCCGCTTCCGGGAGCAACGAGGGTGGCATGGGCCGGAAAAATCACAGTAAACCCATTCGTGTGGATTCACGGGGGCTTGGGATTCTGGGAATTGAAGTCCAAGAACATCTGGAGTGCCAAGGTTCGCCATCCCGGGTCTAGTCTCTTTCTAAACAAGGGTCCTCAAATTTGGCTCTCCAGATGTGACTGGACTTTAATTCCCAGAAGCCCTGGTCAGCAAGTGTGCTGACTTGGGCTTCTGGGAACTGAAGTTCAAGAACACTTGGAGAGCCAAGTTTAAGGACCTATGGTCGACTCTAGTCAGAAACCTGGGTCGCTATAACTCTGAGTTGAGTCGCTATAACCCCCACTAAGGGTGGGGCAATGGAAGTAGCAGCCCAATTGCTTGGCGCCAAACAATGGTTTCCAGGATCCCCTCTTGGACCCCCCGTCGGAACTGTTATTTGTCTTCCCAGACACTGAGCAAACCCACCAGATTTGGGGGGGGGGGGAACCAAATGGTATTGTACTCCAGCTCCCAGAATCCACAACCTCTGGTGCCAAGGGATAAAGGGTGGCGGGAGTTGTAGTCCAAAGTGGTTGGCTTTGCCAAAGGGGTGGGTAGGTAGAGGTGTGTGTGTGTGTGTGTGTGTGTGTGTGTGTGTGTGTGTGTGTGTGTGTGTGTGTGTGTGTGTGTGTGTGTGTGTGGCGGCGCAGTGGCTAGACGGCTGTACTGCATCCAAAAACGTTGTGAGTTCGATCCTTACGGTGATCAAAGGCTGACTCAGCCTTCCCTCCTTCGGTAAAATGAAAACTCAGCATGTTGGGGGCAAAATGTTAATTAACTTGTAAACCGCGCAGAGGGTGCTCTAAGCGCTATGGCGGTGGTATAGAAGTGTAAAGGCTATTGCTAGAAAGGAGGTGCAAGCTCTACGTGGTTAAACAGTTCGAGGCTGGCTCCCACTTGGGCGCATTTCTGATCGCATCCCTAGGCTTAGAGCTTGATGCTGGGCTACTAAATGCATCCAATTACTCTGAGAGGCAGGTTTGTTTTAGGGGGGAGGGGGGGGGGAAATCTGCCTAGCCTGTTTGATTCGGAATGGTTCGTGGATCGTGCGAAGCAGATGCGCCGGCTCGTTGGGTGCGGAAAGACCTTTGGAGTCACGTTCCGGTTCACTCCTTGTAGAATCGCGGCTGCTTCGCGCGATCCGGCTCTCAACCTTGCGTCCCCAGATGTTCAGCTTCTCAGGATCCGGATTCTCAACCTCGGGTCCCCAGATGTTCTCGGAATCCAGTGCCCAGAAGTCTTCACCATTGGCTGTGCTGCTGGCCAAGATTTCTGGGAGCTGGAGTCCAAGAACATCTGGGGGCCCAAGGTTGGAAACCACTTAGGCAGGTTTTCCCCGCCTTCCAGCAAGCCATGGGGAGTCGTGTTCCAAAACCAGCAATTTTTTTGGTCAATTTTGTTAAGTGTTGATCATTGATGGTCCCTCCCCTCTTGGCTTCTGAAAAATCCAACACCCCCCAATCAGTCTTGTAATAAAACACAGTCATACCAGATTCACTTTTGTCTGAGTTCCTAGAAAGCTGCGATCCCCGCGGCTCTTGCTGTGTGCCAAGAGAAAAATAGCCGGGCACCAAAGCCGAGAGACCCTCCTCGGTCCCGAACCTGAAACGCTCCTGGAGCCAGTGCCAAAGAGGAGGAGATCTCCCCCACCCCACCCCCACCCCCGGATTATCCGGCTCAAGTCACCAAAGCCTAGAAACCCTGAGCAGAGTTTTTCCAGCAAAAGTTCTTTCAACCCAGAAAGCACCTTTGTGTGATTCTGGCACGATAAAAATAACATAAAAATCCAGTCCATCAATAACACCAGACACTGATTTAGAGCCAAAACAGCTTCTTTGGAGTTGGATGGAAAGGAAAGATAGAGTTGGGTGTCATGCACATTCTGGTGAAACCAAACCCCAAAACTCCCTACTATCTTTCCCAGCAGTTTCATGTACAGTATATGTTAAATGGCAATAGGGGGCAAAACAGAATCCAGAGGGCAACTCTTGTTGCAAAGAAGAAAACAGGGAAAAACATAGAAAGGCTGAAAATTGAAGAAAAGTTTGCCCAGATCTCCTACAAACATCAACTAATTAGACAGTCTATCATTAAAAAAAGAGAGCATCTCCAGTCTCAGATCACAAACTGTTGTGGGGATGTGAATCTGAACTGGAGTTTGTGTCCTCTTCCAGGAAGCAAAGAAATACACCAACACAAATTCTCCTTGCTCCTGTTTCATTCTTGTAAGGTAAAGTCAGTCGTATTTGACTGTAGGGTTCAGTGCTCATCTCTGTTTATTGCCAAAGAGCCAGCACTGTTCATTGCCAAAGAGCCAGCATCTGCAGACGTTTCCATGGACATGTGACAGGCATTCCTAAAACCGGAGTGCACAGAATGCTGTTACCTTTCCAGCCAAAGTGGTACCTATTTATCAACTCATAATTTCTTGGTTTCGAGTAGGTTGGCAGGAGCTCGGATAGAGATGGGACCTCACTCTATCATGCAGCACTTGGGTCTTGAACTGCTGACCTGCCAACCTTCCAGTCAACAAGTTCAGCATCTTAACCACTAAGCCACTAAATTCCATTCTTATACTTCTCTGCAAAATCCACCCCATTGGAAAGTGTGGCCTTCTTGCCTGAACTGTCAAACGTAATAGCTCCGTTTCTGTTGTTTTCTGAACCAACTAGCCCTTCTAGACCTTCTTTCTGTCTCTGCATAGCTTCAGAAAGATGAAGGGGACTTTCCCCCCTGCTTGCACTGAAACGTTTTGAACAAAATGCAGGAAACAGAGAGCAAGGGAGAAAAACCATTTGTTGGCAAGGTCCGTTTCAGGAATTGGAGCATTTTCAACAGGCTGTCTAGTTTTGTCTAGTCCTGAACATGTTAGTTTTGTTCACCTGAAGATCACTGTGTTACTCATAACTTGGCAGTACCCCAATGATTATTATCACTGCCATTGATATTTTTGGTAAAAAGATGACTTATGGCTTATTTCAAATAGGTTGTGTTACTGGCAGTTAGTATAACTCAAAGGAAATGTTGCTGTTTCCCTCTAGGCAGTGATGGCGAACCTTGGCACTCCAGGTATTCTTGGACTTCAATTCCCAGAAGCCCAAGTCAGCACTCCTGCTGATGAGGGCTTCTGGGAATTGAAGTACAAGAACACCTGGAGTGCCAAGGTTCACCATCACTCTTCTAGTGGCCATGTTTGTGATGTTGCACCTTCAACTTAGTGTGGGAGAAAGAGGAAAAGCAATAAAAATCCAGTCAATTAGATTGGAATTAAGATAGAATGCTTTAAAATATAATGAAAACACTACTCATTACATGGATAAGTAACTTTGCAACTACATGAATTTTAAAATGTACCTTTGTCACACTCTTATTTGCTGAAAAAGGCAAGTACAGTAAAACCGAGACTTACATATGCCTAGAGTTATATAAAATTTGACTTACATAATTATTTTGTGCTAAAACCATGTCCTGATTTACATGATTTCCTATGGTTTTGCTTCGAGTTGCATAAACATTCTTTTCCCTTTGGGTTATTTACATAAAAATTTCATTTTTCCTATGGGTTTGCTTTGAGTTACATAAAAAACCGATTTAAGCAAAAGCCTACGGAATTGACTTTTTTTTCATAAGTAGGGGTTTTACTGTACTTTAACCCAAGCTACTTCCAAGATATGGTCTGGAATAACATGTTCTACATTTCTCTTCTTTCATGTCTAGATTAGATGTGAAACTGTGGAGAAATTCTAGCCAGAGGGTGGCTACAGAAAAAGAGAGCAGGTCAGAGATTGACCAAGCACTTGTTGAGAATCCAGCTCAACAAGGGTGTAAGCATAAAGTCAGAAGAAACTGAAACAGCAGTCAGAGTTAAAGGTGCGCAAGAAAGGAATCTGCCCCAGCACCGGGGAGCAAGTTTTTATTGAAAAATACACAGGTTACACAGGATGTCTTACGACAGCATACACAGGATGTATACGCAAGCATAGGTGCAGTGGTATTCAGCCAATAATATGACATTCTCTATAGCATAACCATATATGGCATGACCTATATCTCTTACTAGTACATTTGTTTGTTGTTGTTCAGTCGCACAGTCGATTCCGACCCTTTGCGACCCTATGGACCATCGTTCTCCAGGCGCCTCTGTCCTCCACCATCCCCCTCAGTCCTCCCAATTCTGTGCCCATTGTGTCTACAATACCATCTATCCATCTCATCCTTGGCCTCCCCCTTCTTCTTTTGCCCTCTACCTTTCCCAACATCACGGCCTTCTCAAGTGAATCCTCCCTTCTCATTTGATGCTCAAAGTACTTTAGCCTCATCTTTACTATTTGACCTTCCAATGAGCAGTCAGTGTTGATTTCTTCTAAGATTGACCTATTTGTTCTCCTCGCTGTCCAGGGTACCCTCAAAACCCTCCTCCAACACCACATTTCAAAGGCATCTATTCTTCTGCGTTCAGCTTTCCTAATTGTCCAGCTCTCACATCCGTACATTACCACTGGGAATACCATTGCTTTGACTATTCTAATTTTTGTTTTCAAGGTGATGTCTCTGCTTTTCACTATGTTCCCCAGGTTTCTCATAGCTTGTCTCCCAAGAATCAGTCGCCTTTTTATTTCATGGCTGCAATCCCCATCTGCAGTGATCTTAGATCCTAAGAATGTAAAATCTGTCACTGCTTCTACTTCTTCCCCATCTATTTTCCATGAACTGATCGGGCCTGTTGCCATTATCTTGGTTTTCTTGATATTGAGTCTCAAGCCAGCTTTTGGACTCTCTTCCTTCAATCCGATCAAGAGATTCTTTAGGTCTTCTTCACTTTCTGCCATTAGGGTGGTGTCGTCTGCATATCTCAGATTGTTGATGTTTCTCCCAGCAATTTTGATCCCATATTGTGATTCCTCCATCCCTGCATTGCGCATTATGTGCTATGTGTATAAGTTGAATAAGCAGGGTGACAAAATGCAGCCTTGTCTTACTCCTTTTCCTATTCCAAACCACTCTGTCATTCCGTGTTCTGTCCTAACTGTTGCTTCTTGGTTCATGTACAGATTTCTCAGGAGGCATATGAGGTGCTCTGGTATTCCCATCTCTTTAATTACTTGCCACATCTTGTTGTGATCCACACAATCAAATGCCTTAGTGTAGTCAATAAAACAAAAGTAAACTTGTTTCTGGTATTCCTTTGTTTTCTCCATGATCCAACGTATGTTGGCAATGTGGTCTCTAGTCCCCCTGCCTCTTCTGAAACCAGCCTGCACCTCTGGTAATTCTCTTTCCACATGCTGCTGAAGTCTATCCTGTATTATCTTGAGTACATGCGCAGTAGCTTATATCCTGCCAGAATAGGCCCAAAGCCTATTGTCTGTGGCGGTACCCTTGCAAAAGCTGTTACCTGTATATTCAGCAGTAGATACGATCTAACTTCAGCTGTAAAAGGCTAATACCAAAAGCATATATTTGAAGATTACAGGAAGATGCTTTTCTGCATCAAACCAGGAACTACAGAATCTCTGCCCAGAGGCAGAGACCCTGCATAGATGCAGAAACTCTGCAGAGGCAGGAAGCGCTTGTTGATTCAGGAAATAGCCAACCACAATTCTTACAGTGGTCGGCGCAGGAAAAGCTAACCACAATTGCCAGCTATATGCTACACAGTTAATGTTTTAAGCTAAAAAGTATAATGAACTCCCACATGAAACTGCCAAAATGAATGCACCTTTTGGTAAATTTACTCCATAATTCCTTTCGCTTCACCTAGTGTGAAAAAGATTAGCTGACTCAAGGTTACTGTTGCCTGTGGTATGCCCAATGGTGGTTCAAAAACACCACAATCTTTAAAAAAGGCACTATATTCTACATTAAAGCTGAGATAGTTGTGATATTTTTCCACACACCTACTCTGTTCTTGTTTTGAAATATCAGCTGGAATCCTGTTTGGACAGCTTTGTGCAAAATGTGGGTTGCTGATGTTTACAACCATAGAGTTTAATAATTAATTAAACATTTCCTATCCTCCCCTCAGGTTCCTAGGCTTCCTAGGAATCTTTTGTGGGAGCCCTTGGGGACTTCAGAATTGGAAGGGAAGCCTCTAATGCCTGAAAATATCCATAGCTGGTAAAAAAAATTAAAAAGACAAATATATATAATGAAGAACTATACAGAAGAGATGAGAGGATGATGGATTCCAGTAAAGAAGAATCCTTTGGTGAACAACCTGCAATTTTAGAAAGTGAAGCAAAAGCTGCTCTTGGAGCAATTGGAAGAAATAAAGCACTGGAAGTAGCTAGGAAACCAATAGAGCTGCAGAGACTGAATCTATTACAACATATAAAAATAAGACAACAATTACAGCAGACAAAACAATGACACACAGAATTGAAAAAATTAAATATACATTTACACTTTATTGTATATGGAGCAAGAAATGCCAGATATTCAAGCTGAGATTCAGGTGGGAAAAGGTCATTAAAGAGACCATTGCAAGTAGAAGAAAATCATTTTAAGTTTTCTAGAGTGTAGTAAAGACTTTGACTCTGCAGATCATGAAAAGCTATGGATTGTTCTAAAAGAACTGGATGTGACACAGCATTTGACTGTTCTGATGTGCATCTTATCCTTTTGAAAAGATGCTATTGTTAGGACAGAATACAGTGGAACCTCATACAACAATCGCCCTATGTAGCAACGAAATCGCATAACAATTAAGTTTTGGGGGAAATGGCATCCCACATAACAATTTTCCCTATAGGAAAAATTGTACAACAATTTTTCAATGGGAAAAACCACTTAGCACAAAAAATCGTTGTACGAAGCATCCCATAGGGAAAATCTCTATACAATGCATATATCGTATAGCAATTGTTTTGTACAACAACGAGCCCCATGGAACAGATTAAAATCATTGTATGAGGTACCACTGTATAAAGAAACAGAATGGCTTCAAGTTTACAAAGATGTTCAACAAGAGTGTATTTTATTTCCCTATCTGTTCAGTCTATATCCAGATATGGAAAAGTGGATTACATTCGGATGAAGGAACAAATATTGGTGGAAGATTAATCAGAATAATGAATAATTTACTGGCAGGAAACAGCAATTACTGGGAATGACTACTAAAGAATGTTAAAGCAGAAAGTGCAAAAGCAAAATTACAGTTGAACACCCTAGCTTTTAACTTTAATGGCAGCAGAAGAACTGCATAACTTTGGTGTTATGAACTGCCAGAAAAACAAATACAGTACGTTAAGTTCTAGCCTGAGCTGCAATTAGAAGCTAAAAAGATTAGACAGATTTTAATAATGAGTTTCTACACCTTTTTGATGTACAGTACAACCCCTACTTACAGAAAAAGTCTGTTCTTTCTGTAGGCATTTATGTAAATCTGTTTTTTAACTCAACTCAAAGCAAACCCATAGGGAAAATGAATTTTTACGTAACTTGAAACAAACCCATAGGAAAAATGAATTTTTTACTTAACTTGAACCAAACCCATGGGAAAATGATATTATGTAAATCGAAGCAACCCCATAGGAAAAATGAATTTTTTACATAACTCAAAGCAAACCCATAGGGAATTGTGTTGTGTAATTCGGGATATGGTTTTAGTGCAAAAATCATTATGTAAGTCGAATTTTATGTAACTCGAGGCATATGTAAGTCAGGGTTTTACTGTATGATAGGAAGACAAGATTTACTTGACAGACAATTATGCTACCTAGGAAAAGTGCAAAGTAGTAGGAAAAGAGGGAGATTTAACACAAGATGGATTATTCAATAAAGCCAGTTGCAACCTGTAGTTTGCAAGATCTGAGAAGAGCTCTTAATGATAGAGCTTTTAGAAGTCATTAATGTGTACTGCTGCCATTAGCTAGAAGCAACTTGATGTTTCACAACAGCAACAAAACAGCTTGCATGACAGGCAACACTTGCTAAAATTCTGACCTGCGCACAACTAGGACAACCGCATGAACCTGGTCTTTTTGGGGGCACTCACCCTGCCAGATCCTGATGGGGTGAGAGTGGGATAGCAAGTACAACTTACTAGCAGAAACCTCATTTGTATCTCTAACATAGGCACAAGGGGCATGAGTGAAGGCCCAGAAAAAAAATGAAAAAATTTGGGGGGCGGTGGGCGTTTTCCCCCAGTTTTTTCTGAAGCCTTTTTTGTTTTTTCTGCAAAAATGGAAAAAATGGAAAAAATAAAATATATATTATGGAATGTTTTATTTTAACATGATGAATAAGATATTTTAAGATAAAGCCAGGTTCAAATATTTTATAAATCATTTCTAAAAAAATATGTATGGTATTCTTCTCCAGCACTCGGCTGGCAGCAGGAGGTGATGATGGGTGGATGCTTTCCTGCCGCCCGCCTGGTCCACTTCGCCCCCAGCTGGGGTAATCTCATGGCTACCCCTGGTCTCAGCAGCCTCACGGCGGCGGCAGCAGTGGTGGCCTCCTCCTCTTCACCCCCGGCTGGGGGTGGTGTTGGTGTCCGGGGCTCCAAGGATCCTCGCGGCGCCGGCAATGGCTGGCATCGCAGTGAGGCTGATCCTCCTAAGATTACTGCAGCCGGGGATTGCAGCCATGAAATAAAAAGGTGATTGATTCTCGGTAGACAAGCAATGAGAAACCTGGGGAACATAGTGAAAAGCAGAGACATCACCTTGAAAACAAAAATCAGAATAGTCAAAGCAATGGTATTCCCAGTGGTAATGTATGGATGCGAGAGCTGGACAATTAGGAAAGCTGAACGCAGAAGAATAGATGCCTTTGAGATGTGGTGTTGGAGGAAAGTTTTGAGAGTAACATGGACAGCGAGGAGAACAAATAGGTCAATCTTAGAAGAAATCAACCCTGACTGTTCATTGGAAGGTCAAATAGTAAAGATGAGGCTAAAGTACTTTGGACATCAAATGAGAAGGGAGGATTCACTTGAGAAGGCCTTGATGTTGGGAAAGGTGGAGGACAAAAGGAGAAGGGGGCGCCCAAAGATGAGATGGCTAGATGGTATTGTGGACGCAATGGGCACAGGGCTGGGAGGGCTGAGAGGGATGGTGGAGGACAGAGGCGCCTGGAGGAAAATGGTTTGTGGGGGTCGCAGAGGGTCGGGATCGACTGTGCGACTGAACAACAACAAATGTATGGTATCAGATTGTTTTCAATTTTTCCAAAAATTTCTGTTCCCCCCCCCCCGAAAAAACCGGGTTTTTTCCCGAGCTTCATAATTTCAGGAAATTTTACATCTCTAGCGCATGAGTTCAAGAGCCCTGGTGGTGGAGTGGTTAAACTGCTGTACTGCAGCCAAAATATTGTGAGTTGGATCAAGGTTGACAGCCTTCCATCCTTCCGTGGTTGGTAAAATGAGTACCCAGCATGTTGGGGGCAAAATGCTAATTACCTGTGAACCACTGAGAGAGTGTACTAAGGACTATTGGGCAGTATATAAGTGTAATTACTATTGTTATTGTTATTTCCCCTCAGCTCATCCTGCCCCTAACTGTAGAAAAGCTGCATCTGTTATATTTCTGCCTGTCTTGTCACACAGGAAGTCTCAAAGCTCCTGCCAAGGCTGAAGGGAGATGGCAATTCTGATATGCATTAACTATAATTAAAAGTACGAGTATCTGTTCATTTTCTTTGTGACAGTAACTCTAGGCAGCTAAGTAACCTTCTTCAGTTTTAATTTGGCTTATTTTGCCATTCTTTTTTTTTGGGGGGGGGGGGGAGCTTTGATCAGAGCAAAACTTCTCAAAATTATGTAAGCATGCAGAAATGCAGTAGGTGAAGCCTCTTCTGGCAAGCAAAAGAAACAATAATGGGAAAAACAGTGCCTGCAAGTTTTCTGTCTGTTAAACAGCTATTAAAGGTGCAGGATCTATTCCAGAAATCAAGTCTGTGGTCTTGTTTGCTTTGCAGAAATTGCTATTTTAGAGACCTAAGGATGATATCCTGTATAAAGGGCTTTAAAAGTCCCAGGGCGCTGTGTGAAACAACAAATATTTGCATTTTAGGGATTTTGCTGAAAGCCTTAAAAACCCTTCTTCCCAGGTGTCTGGTTTAAAAGTTTCAGCAGAAGTTCCATGATGGAATTAAAAAATGGCAACATGAAAGAACTGCTAAGTGAAATGTAAAGAGATAGAAGCTTAAATAAAAAAGAAACAATACTAACCTGGTTGGCTGGGCGTGTCCTAGCTGGATCAAGAACACAAAGGGGCCTAATCCATTACTGAAAGAAAATCAATTTTGCATCTAGACATATACCCATGAAAAATTCAGAGATTTAAAAACCCTAACTGTTTTAAGTAAGTTCAAGTCTCAGTGACTGCATTTACAGGTATCAAAAGAGTGGATGGATGTAATAACAGATTCTCTGTCTATAATTTTGAGAACTCCTAGGGAACAGATGCGGTCATCCTCATCTTCAAAAACTGGGACAAAGGAGGATCCAGACAACTGTTAACTGGTCAGCTTGACATCAATACAGCATATGAGTGCTTAGAAAAGAACACTGTAATTTCTAAGACTTAGCATTCATTTGCTGGGTTATACTATACCAGTGATAGTGAACCTTTGCACTCCAGGTGTTCTTGGACTTCAATTACCAGAAGCCCAAGTCAGAAGCCCAGAATTGAAGTTCAAGAACATCTGGAGTGCCAAGGTTCGCCACTACTGTGCTAGACTAAACTTGTTGATGAAGGGAATGCTGTAGATGTAGTATATCTTGATTTCAGCAAGGCTTTTGATAATGTCACTTATGATATTCCTGTGACCAAGCTGTTAAGATGAAGTAATGTTACCATTAAGTGGATTAGTAGCTCATTGACAGGCTGTAGCCAAATAGTGGTTGACGATGGATCATCATTATCCTGGAGAGAAACGAGGGGAGGATGTCATAGGGTCACATCTTTAGCCAGTTGTTGTTCAGATTTTATAAATTAGTTGAATTGAGGTAAATTTACCTAAACTGGGAAGGGTAGTTCATACATCAAAAGACAGAATCAAGATTCAAGAGGACCTTTAGAAAGGGGCAAAACATACAAAAGAAGTTGCAACAAGGAAAATTGAAAGTTCTACATTTAACGAAGAAAAAATCAAATGCACAAATATAGGATGGTGGACAGTAGGCTTGACAGTGTATAAGTGAAAAGATCTAGGGCAGTGATGGTGAACCTTTTAGAGACCGAGTGCCCAAGGAGGCGGGGGTGGGAAGATAGGTGGCAGGCATCACGTGTAATGTCATGTGGGTGCGTACGCACCTATGTGATGTCACCAGCACACTTCAACTGTGCATGTGTGTGCACATATGCACAATGGCCACATGCTCAAGCTTCATGCCCTCTAACAAGCCCCCTGGCCAAGCCACCGCCACCGCACCAGGCCCCCCCTGACAAGCACTATACAGCCATGCCAGGCACTGGAAAGACCTCCTGGGCTCTTGAGAAGCCCCATGCGGCCACTGGAAAGGCTTCCCGGGCTCTGGAGAAGCCGCTTGTGGCCACCAGAAAGGCATCCCGGGCTCTAGAGTAGCCCCATGTGGCCTCCCCACCCCGATGGCCTCCCCACCCCCAACAGGCCTCCCCACCCACCGATGGGCTTCCCCACCCCAACAGGCCTCCCCACCCCCTGACAGGTCTTCCGAGACCCCAACGGGCCTTCCCACATCCCAACATGTCTTCCCACCCAGCAACGGGCCTTCCCAACCCCCAACAGGCCTTCATACTCCCCGACGAGCCATCCTACCCCTGTCAGGCCTCCCCCCCCACAAGTGCTCCCCACTTTATCTCTCACAGCTGCAGCCTCCCAGATGGGATTTCAACCTCCCTTCTCCTTTGGCAGAGAGAGTGGGGAGTGGGGAAGTGATGCAGGCTGGGTTGCGTGGAGTGGGGCTTCCCCTCAATGGCATGCATGCCAGGAGAAAGGCTTCTACATGCCACTTCTGGCACATGTGCCATAGGTTTGCCACCACTGATCTAGGGGTATTACTACACCACAAGCAAAGCATGAGTCAAAAGTGTGATGCAGTGTGGGGGAAAGCTAATATGATACTCAGCTGCATCAACAGAAGTCCAATATCTAAATGAAGGGAAGCAATAATACCACCCTATCTGTGTTGGTCAGACTTCCTCTGCAGTCTACAGTTGAAGAAGTATGTCAAGAAGTTGGACTATGTCAAGTAGAAAGTGATCAGGATGATAGGAGGAATAGTTGAAGGAGTTTGGTGTTCTGAAGATAGACAATATGATGACCATCTTCAAATATTTGAACAGCTATCATGTTAATGACACCATGCGTATAGTGACAGGATGCCTCAAACCTACACCTGTTGAGAAAATATACCCTCTTGTTGGTATCACTTCACCTAAGATAAGTAGAAAAGTAGTAGCAGATGCTGAGAAAACTGAACAAGAGAATGACCCTCAACATTCTCTGAATGGATATGAGCCTTAAATCTGGTGGCTCCAATCCAGAAAGAGCTTTATGGCAAGAACAAACACTCTTGTGGGTACACATGAGCAAAACCAAATTAGAAGATGGAGGAAAGAGCTCATTGGACAAGGATTGTTAAAGGAGGATTTAGCTGGGGAATTCATCCTCCCCATGTCACTTGGAGGACCCTGAACAGGCTGAGGGTTGTAGTCTCTGGGTGTAAAACCAACATACTCAAGTGGGGCTGGCGGACAACATGCTATGTGAATGTGGAGAGCTACAGAATCTGGCTCATTTACTGATCTGCCAATTACTGCCAGAAACATGCACCGACGAGGACTTAAGTTTGGCCAACGACAAAGCCAAGAAAGTGGCTTCATTTTGACAGTCCAGAGTTTTATTGGGACATGAAAGAAGAATGTAGAAGATGGACAAACTTGTTTTCTTCAGGAAAACCCCAAAATAATTGATTTAAATTACAAGAAATTAGATTTTGATTCACCATTAAGAATAACTTACTAACAGTGATAGCTATTTGACAGTAGAATGGACTGCCTCATAAACAGGTGGATTCTCCAGCACTGGAGGTGTTTAAGCAGAGGTTGAATTATGACTTGTCAGGAATGGTTTAGATAGGGATTTCCTGCTTTGACAGGGTGCCTGGCTCATGACCTGTTCTTTGGTCTTTTTCAACCCTAGTCTTCTGTAACTTAGTGATTCCATGATATATTATTCCAACAGATAGACTTGCAAAGGTGGTCGCTTTAGTATGTTTTTGAGCTAATGGGGGCTTTTGAGAAGGTGACCAGATGGGAAAGAAGGTTCCCACACTTTTCATAGGTAGATAGAAGACAGGTTATGGCAGGCGTAGCTGGTTGTGTAAGTGCTGTAATCAAGGTGGAACAAGTGGGACCTAAGCTCTGTCAAAAGACTGTTAATAATGGAGTCAAGCCTGGTTTCCTAAAGATACTTCAAGAAGTAGTTTGTGAATGATCTGGCTGGATAAACAAGGGAAGAGGGAGATCATGGAGGGAAAGCTTCTTAATCATCTCTCAGCTGCATCATCCATCTTCATGGGAAGGAAGACTGCTCAAATCAGAAGGTGCTTCCAGAATGAGTTAAATTCCAATTAGTGATACAGTAAATGGTACCAGCCAGAATGAGAGAGAAACTGTGGACAAGTTACTTGAGTCTCAAAGCTTCTAAGAAGAATGAGTGGTAATTAGCGGAAAGATCTGGAAGTAGGGATGAAGAGTATATAAAGAGAAAAGGAAAGACAAGTAATGCTACTTATGGCCAGATGCTAGACCTATGCTGTACTTTTGCCTATGGAACTCTGCTTATGCCTCAGAGCCATGCTGTGCTAACCCATCTGAGCATTCACAGACACTGCACAGTGGTGCTACCCAGAGAGTCTATTTGAAGAGAGTCCAGATATCAAACTCCAAAAGGAAAGCTGAGATCTGTTTACTGGTAGTCCAAACAAGCATCTGATCCAAATGGTGTCCAGGGGTGTTGTCAGGGTTGGCAGAGAAGTCAGGGTCACAGCAGGCAGGTCAGGGTCCAGGCAGGCAGTCTGGAATTGGACAGGATATCAGTCTTCACATGAGAGTTGTTACACTGGCAGACTGCAACAAGCTTGCTTATAAGTCTCCCAGCTAATCGGTATCAGCTGGGAACCTTCTTTGGTACATTACTCTAGCCCGCCTGCGTCTCGGGTGTAGTTCCTTTCTGGACCTCTCCCAGACTGAGAGCTGATCACTGTCAGAGACAGACCCCTGATCTGACAGATCAGCAGCCGGTGGAAACAGACTTGGGCCAGGCGCAGGCTGAGATCCCTGGCTCATGACATCCTCAGGTTTAGGTGCAGGCAGAACTGGGCTGGGCATAGGGAATGCCCCCTGATTCAGGCCATCCTCAGAGTCCGATGAGGACTGGATCACAACACATGCTTAAGTAAGTAGATTAGGCTATAAAGCTTTATTATTTTATGAGGAACTGTATGCTCTAAGTTCACTAACGGTTGGTTTTTTTTTTGTTTTTTTTGGCTCACAAGATGGAGTGGCTCCATTTGCATGTTATACTGTAAGAAAGTTTGGACCAAATCTCACAACTTTCCATTCTTAAAGTTCTTTTTTCATTCTTAAGACTGACTTTACCTAAAATACATCAACATTTTACAACCTGTTTTGCCCATTTTAGTAAAGTGTTGCTGTGGCACTATTTTCCAGGCCTAGACTCTGCCAACCTACTGTTCAGTCATTTTTTGGGAGTGTTTGTTCTGCTAGTTACTACCTTACAATGTTGTTGCACAAGCTCTAAGTGTGCAATCTTGGGATCTCAGGACTAGCATACTTTACTGCAGAATAATGTAAAGCTAATGCAGAGGTTCTTAATGTGTGTGGTTGGGAACCCCAACTTGTGCCTGTTATTTCCCTCAGAATATTGTTCCTGGCAAAAACCTTCTGTTTGGTATTTAGGTAGCAGGTCTTGAAAGTGAGAGTTTGATCCAGGGTAACTCCCAAGTATTTTGGGGTGTTGCAGTGTTTTAGCCTGTTTACAACTGGTAATATTTGTTCTTCAGATTAGTTGTGAAGCTCCAGCCCTTTGAATTTGCAAATGGTTAGTAGATAGATGCAAGACATCCAGTATTGTTTGCCACCAGTGAAAAAAGAACATGCAGCTGGAGTTTTTTAACAGGTTCAGGTGCCTCAGATGCCATGAATAACAGATCTGGGTCTGCGTGCAGAGCTTCACCTGCTGCTCAAAACCAGTCGCCTACCCACCTCTTTATGGCATACAAAAATTGACTTCCTTGCCTTTGGACATCATGCTACCAGTGGAAAAAGTGCCCTCTGTGTTCTTGGGCTGGGAGAGATTTCATGAGAGGTTTGCCTCATTGTATTCACCATTTCATGTTTGTTTGGAGTGTTTTGAAGCTAAAGGTAAGAATAGTTACATGTTTAGTATAGTTTCCAGTTGTAGCTTGCATGACTGTTCATGGTGGAGGGAAAAGGAATGGATATATTTTGCTCTGGGATTATTTTAATGTATCTTGTAGACCTCATTAGCTGGTATGGAGGGCTGAGAACAGGTGTCAGGGTTGCTGCCCTTTCCAGATATAAATCTTACTGAGGTACCTGCAGAATCTTGGGTCTTCTCTTTTTAAATACTGTATAGCAAATTTCTCTGAACCTTTTCAATTTCTGTTCCTCGCAACTCTTTCTTTAATGCTAGCAGTGCATTCAAAACTTTTATCTCTTTTACAAAAAAATACCTCTTCTCCAATTCTTTTATCAATCCTTCTAACTTTTCTCTTTTTGTTCTCTTTGTGTTTTTTTTAGTATGAATGTTTCTTTAAAACTTAATCCCCTTATTACTGCATTCATCTAGTCCCACAATGTTCCCTGTTTTATCTCCCCACTATAATTAATCTGCCATAATTCCTACCATTCATTTTCCTTTTTAAATACAGACTACTGGTTCCTAAACATATTTAATTTCATCTTTTAGCTTCTCTATACTCACATTCAACAACCTTACAAAGTACAGTACCTTTATAGGCTGAGATTTGGTGCCTTGCCCAAGGTCAGCTAGTGAGATTCATGTTTGCATGAAAATTTGAATCTGAGTTTCCCTGCTTCTTGGCTGTATCTTCTATGGTGGTGGTATTTGCCATTGGTGGTATTTGCCATTGGTGTCTGTGTTCTTGTCTGGCAATGGTTCTCATGATAGCAGATGGCACAAAAGAGAAGCTGTGCTACAGGGTTTGCCCTTAACTGCCCCAAGACTAAGGAACAAGCTGCTCTCACATTCCTGCCCTTCAATAATACATGACCCCATAATGACACTTAGGAAAGAGGGGGAAATCAGCTTCCTTCAAAGGCTGGACTGTGGTACTGCTGAATTCCTCCAGCAGTGAGCACTTTATGACACAAAATTGCTCAGTTAATCCATGCTGGAGCCTTCACCAGTTCCAACCCCAGTACAAAAGAATGTAGATGAATGGCTGTTAAATCACACAGTACCAGAGGGTAATGATGACTTGAGAGGGCTCTGTAGACCATTCCTAATGAGCTGTATTCCTTCTAGACACTGGTAGTATACAGTGATCTGTATTAGTCAAAAGATAATGTGTCTTCTTGCATGGAGACACACGCTCGATGAAGGGAGTTCCACTTACATATAGTTGATCATGTGTCATGTGCAGGGCCTATCTCATCCCTACGCTGGTATCTTGAGGGGATCGCAAAGAGTCTCTTCATATTCTGAGTGGCCACAAACTGAAATCAAATCCTCTATGGAAAGAAAAGGGGAGTAATTTCTCATAGTTAACACTATGGCTTAACTACATTTTATTATAATATTGATTTTTACATTCCTATACCAGAAATGGAAAAAGTTGTTACTGGACAACACCTTCAGAATTCCATAGTCAGCTTTCTTTGCAGCTGTTGTCCCAAAACATAACTTTCCATACTTCTGTCATATACATAACTTTCCATACTTCTTTCTCTGTTCTTATTGAGGATAATATGGTGAGCCTTTCTCAAACTTCTCATCTTGCCCCTTCAGTTCATTCTTCAAAAGAAGGGCTTAGCAGTAAGTTATCTTTTGGAGACAGCTGGTTTTAATTGTTGTTTAGACATTTGTTTCTAATAACACTAAGAGTGCTGAAGAGTTGTAAATCCTATAAGGTAATTTGATAGTTTGTTGAGAAGACACTACTAAGTAACAGAGGACAGAAAAATACTCCTGTCTTTCTTTATCTGCCCAGTCATCCAAAAGCTTGCATAATGAGTACCAGAACATTTATTTATGCTTCATTGGTTATTGGTCATTTTGGTCACATAAAAAGCTCTTGTTACTCAGAATGTATATTATGAACATGGAGTTCTCCAAAAGATTTCATGTTCAGTCAAGTGAAAGGGAATCTCTGGTTTTACTCATACTTCTAACTACAGTAGTGGTTTTTCTGAAGACTGTCAGTTCCTTGGTCAGGGTTCTTGCTGCTCAAAATAACATTTCCTTACCGCTTATTTTAAGTCTGCTTAAAAATCAATGGGATTTGCTTTCAAATTATGCTTGTGCACTATCTTTGGTCCAATGTGTAAATTTGTACCAAATCAGAGGTAACTGTGACTTTCAAGGATGATGACATGAAAGAGCACTCACAAGGTAGATCAGGGATTCTCAACCTGCAGCCTGTGATGCCATTTCATGTGGGCCCACTGCCACCTCCACCACACCTGGAAGTGCCATGTGATGGAGGAAGAGCAAAATGGCCATCTGTGGGCGCGTGACTCAGCCCCTAGCTTTAAAAGGTTGAGAACTCTAGGTGTAGAGCAACAATCTTAAATTGATATGTCGTTCATAAGTCAAGTCACTTTTAAAAGAAGGCAAAGAGAAAGAGAAAACACTTTCTCCCTCTTTTAATCTCTTTTAATCTATAGGGGTCGGAATAATTTTTGGTGGCAGTTTTAGTGGGGCTTTTATTGGTTTTTAAAATGTGATTGGTTTTATTTTCTGTGAGCCACCCAGAGACTTTGGAGTTGGGCGGCACTAAAAATCAGAAAAATAAATAAGTAAAATAAGGAAGATGAAGGAGTGATCAGTGGGACATTTGGCTTAGAATGACTTCATGCCCAGACAATTTAGAGCTTTGAACTTCTCCTTACCTGCTCGCTTTCCACCAGCTTCTCTGAAACTTGTTTGTAGTCTAAACCTCATTTTAAACAAAGCTTTTATTTTTAAATGAATCCATTGATGTGTGGAATGATGGCTAGCAATGTCAAAATAACTCAGTATTTTTGTGTCATCTCAATTATTAATAAATTTTGCTTGATTGTAAGCTCTCATCAACTGTTGCACCCCACTTGTATCAGATTATAGTCTGTGAAGGTTTATGCCAAATGAAACTTGAGAACCAATTAAAATGCTGCAAGGCTTTTTTTGTCTGCAACACATTAACAGGGCACCACTCCCAGAAACAGGACAGTGAATAAGATGTGGCTTCCTGCTTGTTTTATGCTGTTTTGCAGGGGGCTATGCTAATATATCTCTGGCCACAATAGCTAGAGAGAGAGAAGAACTTGGATTACCCCTGCTGTCTTGAAATTTCACTTCCTGATGATAGAAAATGGGGGATCCCTCCTTTCTGTAGAGGCTTTGCTGGGAACTCTAAGGAGGTCCTGGCTGGGCAAATTGTTCTTTGTTGGAACTTGTTCTTCTACCAGTGGCTCTGTGGGTAGGCATGCTGGACTACAGGGGCAAGACTCCAAGCAGCACTAGATGTAGCCCCACCTCATTTTAATTTCCCACAATGACCTAGAACAGGTTTTCAAAACTTTTTTACACCACAGGCCTGACCACCACCACCACGGACAGCTGAGCAGGCCAGACCACACACACCCAGGAGCAGAAGCGGGCACATTTATGACTGTCATAAATGCATCCACTTCTGCATTTATGATAGCTGCAAACACATTTATGCATTCATGGGTGCACTTTATGGCTGACATAAACACACCTGCTTACACTTCCTGGTGCAGTGGCGGCGGCACAGGCCACATGAAATGGTGCCACAGGCTGGGGCCAGCCTGCAGGCTGCAGGTTGGGAACCCCATCCTAAAATGATGGGGCAGAGAGAGAGTTAGGATCCTTGTGGACTGTTGCTCAGGTCCTATCCTAAAGACACCTAGATGTCAGGAACTGTTGTGGGAGGAAATCCTGATACCATGAAAATGCTCAAGCAGATACAGTCCAGCTGACTGCTTGATGAGAGCTCTAAAGGAACCAACCTCAACCAGTATATTTTATTGCCAAAGTTTCAGCAGCAGATAAGAGTACAGAAACAATAGCGCATTCAGTAGAAAGGGAGCAGAATTGGTGGCATAGGGAACAATAGAGAATATTCAGCCATAGGTTACATTCGGAATACATTTTTCTAACATTAGGGTACCGTGTGGGAATCATGCAATCTACAGTACGTGATTAGAGTCATGATTGGTTAGAGCAGCTAAACGGCATGCTAGCCTCGTGAAACTTGCGTGATCAGTCTTTCTATAGCAGAAGCTTTAGACCTTGATTACATGTGTACTGACATCCTTTCAGGGAAATATTAAAACAAAGTAAAAGGATGCAGGGCATCTCTTGGGAGGAACTCATAAGACAAACAGGAGAGTTTGCCCTCTCATGAACTTGGCTTATGGCTCCTCTCTATCAGATTCCCACATGCCCCCACCATCCTCCAACAAGGAAAAGAGGCTCGTGATTGATTCTGCTAGGGCAGTGAATCCACTCCAGGATTTATTCCAAATGTCACAGGAGCTGTCCAAGCTGCTGAACCTGTTACTCAGGACATGTCTTAAAGCAGGGATTTTCACCTTGCAGCCTGCGGCACCATTTCATGGGGGGCCCTCACCGCCTCCACCACACCAGGAAGTGCCATGTGGTGGAGGAAGGGCAAAATGTCAGGAACAGTGGTCTCAAAAGGGGAGCAATCCAGGAAAATGGGAAAGAAAACAGAAACTCAGATGCAGGTCTGGATCAGTGGTGGGCTCCAAAAAATTTTTTTACCATGCTGGTCAATGACTTTAATAAAGTGATTTATTTATTTATACTTTATTAATAGTTGAAACTGTATCTTGCTAAAACAAAGACATTCAGAGCCTAGGATGACCCCTATTCAAAATGTGGGCACATTGATGGAGGACCAGCAGATGGGCTTCAAAAGTCTGTAAACAAGACACAAAAAGGATTTTATGTGAAGATTTATGTCCAGTTTTCTGAGGAGAAGGTCCGTAGCTTTCATTGATTTTCAAAGGGATTCGTGACCCCTCAAAACTTACCACTTATTTATATGGCTAGCTTTCCCTTACTTGTGTTCCAATTATATTAAAATGTGTATTTCAATCATGCAAAGAAAAAAAAATCTCCCAAAATGTGCATTGATTTTTCTGTTCCGAAATTCATTCATTCTCCCTTTTCTATATTTTCAACTCAAATTTTGCAGCACAGGCATTAAAAAGTATGCTGTATATTGGTGAGGAAGGAGATCAAAGGCTTCAAAATATAAGAAGTAAAGTGAGATGAAAGTCTAACTATAATTTCAGGAAGTTTCAATGGATCAAAGCCTTAATTTTGTGTAAATCAGAACCAGCTGTTTGGCAATATAGTCAAAGGATTATGGCTTCAGGTGAAATGTTTGGAATCAAAACACAGAAGACCCTTTCTCATGAAAGAGAATTTGGCAATTAGCTAATGGCTGACTGACTGACAAGAGCAGGATTATGGGGTGAAGAAAATGCCATAAAATAACCATGGATTTTTAAAAGAATCATGCTGCACTAAGTGACTAGAAAAGGAATAAGAAACCTTCAGATCTAGTACAAAAACTGTCTGTTTCAAACTGCGTAATTGGTAACATCTTGGAATTATGTTTTTATATGTATACGTACATACTATAGATGCATTATTTGTTTTGTGTGTGTATGTGTAATGCAGCAGCTGTTCATAGATAGCTGTAATATGGTAGAGCTGCTACTATTGATTGCAGTGACTGCTATGAATTTAAGATGGGGTCTGTTGGATTGAGTCACATGTTCAGCCCCTTGTTTCCTCAAGACTAGACACACTAGTGTGTTGTAGTGTAAGGTAAAGGTAAAGGTCTCCCTTGCTTGAAAGCCAGTCATATCCGACTCTAGGGTTCAGTCCTCATCTCTCTTTGTGGTCAAAGAGCCAGCACTGTGTGCATCTGCAGACATTTCCATGGACATGTGGCAGGCATGACTAAACACCGGAGTGCACAGAATGCTGTTTACCTTCCCACTGAAGTGGTACCTATTTATCTACTTGCAATTTCTTGCTTTCGAACTGCTAGGTTGGCAGAAGCTGGGACAGAGACAGGATCTCACTCCGTTGTGCAGCACTCATGTCTCGAACTGCTGGCCTGCTGACCTTCCAATCATCAAGTTCAGTGTCTTAACCACTAAGCCACCACAGTCCCAGTATTGTAGTGTACCTGTAAGCGAACTACAAAAGCCACCCTTCTTTTGAATCTCCTCCCAAACATGCTATTTAGTAACAAATTGAACTTTCAACCACACAGATTATTTTGAGCCAACAAGACGAGTCGAATAGCATTAAGTTTGGAAAGTTACTTTTCTGAACTACATCCCCCTCTTTTTTAAAGGAAGTGGTTTTGTGAATATGTTTCAGCAAAAGCAACAAAACTGCCTTTAGTAGTGAGCTGCAGTCCAGAAAGGTTTACACAAAATAAATCTTGTTGATCTTAAAGGTGCCACAGAACTCTTTGCTGCTTATGATAGGCTGGGATCTAAACTACATACAGAGAAAAAGATGCAGCAAAAAGTCTGGTCCTTAAATAACTGTTTGAACTGCAGATATTGACAACAGCAACATTAGCAACCACTTTTTTCAGGATTTTCTAAGTAGCAATTACTTAGAGAGTGGGATGGCGGTCATCCGTCCGTCCTTGCTCTTCTTGACCTCTCAGCAGCTTTCGATACCGTCGACCACGGTATCCTTCTGGAACGGCTCCGAGGATTGGGGATCCAGGGCACTGTGTGGTCCTGGTTTTCCTCATTTCTGAGGGGCCGGACCCAGTCGGTGTGGTTGGAGAGCGAGAAGTCCAGTCCTAGGTCCCTAAAATATGGGGTGCCTCAGGGCTTGGTACTCTCTCCTCTCCTATTTAACATCTACATGAAGCCGCTGGGTGAGATCATCCGTTCCCACGGGGTGCGGTACCATCAGTACGTGGATGATACACAGTTGTACATTTCGGCCCGTGGGAACCCCAGTGATGCAGTCAAAGTCCTTTCCAGTTGTCTGGAGGCGGTTGGGGTCTGGATGGGGGCAAATGGGTTACAGCTGAATCCTAGTAAGACTGAGTGGCTGTGGATGGGGGGTCCTGTGTTATCCCGGGAGCTACCATCTTTGGTTTTGGATGGGGCTATTTTGCCCCAGACCAACCCGGTGTGCAACTTGGGGGTCCTCCTGGATTCGCGGCTGCTGCTAGAAGAACAGGTGGCGGCTGTGGCCAGGAGGACCTTCGCCCAACTTCGGGTGATTCACCAGTTTCACACGCTCCTGGACCGGGACTCTTTGCTCATGGTCACTCATGCTCTGGTGACCTCCAGACTAGATTATTGTAATGCGCTCTACATGGGGCTGCCCTTGATGACCATTCGGAGGCTGCAGCTGGTCCAGAATGCCGCGGCCCGGGTGGTGATGGGGTGTGGACGTTATGCCCATGCCTCACCACTGCTGCGGGAGCAGTTTGTCTGTTTGCCTCCGGGTGCAATTCAAGGTGCTGGTTTTGACCTTTAAAGTCCTATATGGTAGTGGGCCAGGTTACCTTAGAGACCGCATCACCCTAAGGACGTCTGTCCGTCCAACCAGAGCGGACCGGAGGGGCTCTCTAATAGTGCCATCGGCCAGGGGGGCTTGCCTCTCTGGCACAAGGAGGAGAGCCTTCTCTGTGTCCGCACCTGCCCTTTGGAGTCTCCTGCCTGTGGAACTGCGTCTCCAGACGGAGTTGTTGCCCTTTAGAAAAGAACTAAAAACCTGGCTGGCGGGCCAAGTTTGGGGTGCAGGTGGAGGGGTGGCTTCTGTTGGGTGGTTAATATAGGAGAGGATGCCTGCCCCACAGTTTCTTCAGTTCCTGCACCCCTCTCTTTTTAGGGGTGGGTTCTTATTGCTGGTTTTTATCTGTTTTATTTGTTTTTATCTGTTTTTACCCACTGTTGTGAACCGCCCGGAGTCGGCTTTGGCTGAGTGGGCAGTATAAAAATTTAACAATAAATAAATATATAAATAAACAAACAGAAGTACTATAGCGGGGGTCCCCAAACTTTTTACACCATGGGCCTGACCATGCCCCCCAGGCAGCTGAGCAGGGCTGATCATGCCCCCCCCAAAGTGAAAGTGGGCGCATTTACAACAGCCGTAAATGCACCCACATCCATGTTTACAACAGGTGCGGGTGAGTTTATGCATGCGCGGGCACATTTTATGGCCGACATAAATTTGTCTGCTTCCACTTCCTGGTGTGGCAGTGGTGGTTGTGGGCCACATGAAATGGTGCCATGGGCCAGGGCCGACCTGTGGACAATAGGTTGGGAACCCTCATACTATAGTTTACCATTCTCCTTTTCTGGAGTCACCTTGGGATGTGCAGGGGTTTGCTGGGCACCTTGGGAGGGTGGTGGACAGGAAGTGATGGGGGTACCTATTGGGGGGGTTTGGGGGGAGAAATCCCATACATTCTCATTACATCTGTCTGCCTCTGAGGGGTGCCAGTCACTGGGGCACAACAGGATGAGTCCCTGTATCCGTGTTGGCCAGCACACTACTGGGGATGTGGAGCTTGCTTGCACTGGCTGGCTTTCCTACCAGAAGGCACGGTGGAGACTGAACTCCCAACTTCTGTCTCTGCAGCCAGGTACTTAAACTATTGAGTGATACAGCCTTATGACATAAAGTCAACCAAAATCCGCTTCTTATAATAATTGCAGGACAATTAATGCAAAAGGTGATTATTCCAGACAGTTGATCTGGAGCACCCAACCCTGCTTTCCCATGTGCTGATCAATAACATCTACAGGGATTTTTCTGTGTGGTGAGTAAAGTGCAGAGTTGAATACAGACATAGTTTGCACACAAAGCATTTACCACTACAAAGCAGAGTGTCTGTCTATGTAGATTGTTGTTGGATCGGAGCCCGATGTGGGCCGGAGGGACCCAGAGGAGACTGGTCAAGCAAGACACATGAGGCAAGATGGAGCGAAGACGAGCGTTTATTGATCAGAAGGCACTTAACTTTATACTCTGCCTAGCTTGACTGCGTGCATACATTGCACGTAGCCATTACAGGAAAACTCCGAGTCTGCACTTTAAGATTACACAAGTTACCCATTAGGGATGACTTCACCGGGGGAACTTTGCAGGCGCACCCCCCAAAGAAAGACTCAGACACCGGTATATGGATAAAGGCATTGGGCCACTTTTATTGAATAATGCCCTAGTCCGAATTATAACTTTCAATTGGTACTCATCCAATTATAATTCTTAAGGCAAGCAGGCCGCAGTAACACTGGTAAGGTTCCTCCCAAAATTGCCAACGGCAATTGGCTACAATGTATCCATTTTGTATCAATTTGTTTGTTGACACAAACAAATTGTTGACCGTAGTCAATAAACTATCTACTGACCCCACCCTCTGACGTGTATCCGTCAAATCACGGGGTGATGCATGCTGACAAGCTCCTGCCATCACCCCTTGCCTGGTTCGTCGTTGACCGGTCAACGTTATTACACCTGTACCTGTCTAAGTGTTGGCCAGTCAATTGCGAACCTGCTGGATACCTATGGGTCATAAATCTTTACCTTACCAGTGCTACCCGCCTAAGTGACCAAAGTCAAGAACAAGAAAAACCCCTATATCAAACCTCAGCAACAGTATGGGATGGGCAAAAAAGACAGAACCCAAGGGCCAATTGTGGGTTCCAACCAAAAATTCCCACCCGGCCTGAAGCGACCAAAATATCACACTGTTCACTAGGGAGGGGGTGGAGGGAAAACTTCTCCTCTCCGTCGCTCTTTTAAAATGGCAGCTCAGCTGCCTCGTGGCCACCCCTTTTATAGAGGGGTGGCCACGGCCCCTAACTCACCCGGATGTCTGAGTCCGGGTGGGGGGGCCCGCAAAGAGCATGGCGGCCATTTTGGCGCCACGCTTTCATTGCAGGCGCACCCCCCAAAGAAAGACTCAGACACCGGTATATGGATAAAGGCATTGGGCCACTTTTATTGAATAATGCCCTAGTCTGAATTATAACTTTCAATTGGTACTCATCCAATTATAATTCTTAAGGCAAGCAGGCTGCAGTAACACTGGTAAGGTTCCTCCCAAAATTGCCAATGGCAATTGGCTACAATGTATCCATTTTGTATCAATTTGTTTGTTGACACAAACAAATTGTTGACCGTAGTCAAACTATCTACTGACCCCACCCTCTGACGTGTATCCGTCAAATCACGGGGTGATGCATGCTGACAAGCTCCTGCCATCACCCCTTGCCTGGTTCGTCGTTGACCGGTCAACGTTATTACACCTGTACCTGTCTAAGTGTTGGCCAGTCAATTGTGAACCTGCCGGATACCTATGGGTCATAAATCTTTACCTTACCAGTGCTACCCGCCACATTGGGAGGCTTCAATGAAGACTCACCACCACCCCCCAGACCGTCAGCTCGGTCAACAGGCCTGCTTGCAAATCTTCCAAAAAGAGGTTCATACCTCTATCCGACAGGTGGACCCCATCCCCTGCATACAGATCGTAATTTTGTAAACTAATGGTGGGGTGTCGGATGACCATCCCCAAACCCTTGTCAGCCACAAACCGGGCAACTGCCCTGTTCACCGAGCAACGAGCGCGGTCAAGGGCACGGAGGTCAATACCTCCCCTGTAAGCGTGACGTGGTATGATGTCCGACCATAGCAGCCTTGTGAACGGCCACACATAATGCAAATAAGCTAGGTCTCTGCAAATAGCGAATTTTAAAGAAAGGCCAGTGACCTGGCCGAGGTCATTGCCCCCGAGGTGCAGTACAAGGACATCAGGCGGTTCAGCATCCCTAATTGAGAAAAGGAATGGCAACAGTTCCCACCATCTCATTCCACGCTTACCGTACCAATGTATGCATGCGGCCGCACGCAGTCCAAGCTGGGGTCCCCACTCTGTCGCCGCAGCATACTGCGCTGCCCAGTGCACGTAACTGTGGCCCACCAGCCATACTGCCACCGGTGTGCGGGGACACACAGGGTCTGTAAGAGAAAAAAGAGAACAGTGACTTAAATGGTACTCATGTCTGAAGAGGACGAACATATAATGCAAAACGCATAGATCCCCATCTTCCCATATGGCTTATATCAGCCTCAGAGTACCCAAATGCAGCTGCAGTTGAAGCAGCACCTATTCTAAATGAATGGGTGCCGTAACGAGCCCCAGGGAGGCCAACACTGGAAAGTGCCATACCGGTCACCTTCCAAAATTGAAATTTAGTAAGGGGAGACCCATCCTGGTGGCAGAAAAACGGGCCAGGGTGCGTGCCACGCACTGCCAAGAACTCCTGTAGGGCACCAGCCGGACAGATGTCTGCAATGGAACATCGTAGCAGTCTAACTCCACTGCCTACGCCGTGCTGATCAACTTTTGAGGACCGTATCCTCAACTGAGCCCACTCATTAGAAACATAGACATCGTCGAGTTCCAGTGCCCTACGAGTCGCATCCGCCTTAGACAGTAGTACCAACTCACTGATGCGGAGCGCTCCAAAGAAGGCCACCGTGGTAGCCGCATGAAAAAGAGCTGCCTCATACCTGTCAAAATATAGGTTAGGCCAGCCTCATGCAAGGTGTGTGAGCACCCCTGGGGAAATTGGGTGCCGAGTGTCTGGGCGGTGGCCACGTTCCCGTGTCCACCCCTCCAAAACATGCCGTATGCGAAAATCGTTCATGCTGTCAGCAAAACCCCTCACCTTGGCAATAAATGCCAATGCTGACAGCCTGGATGCTATAGTGCGGGGAGCGAGGCCCTGACTGTGTAAATAAACCATGAATTGTAAAACCTGTTCCACTGGAATGGGCCACACCTCTGGCAACTGAAGTTGCACATGAAAGCTATTAAATTGAACGAAAGCATGATGATACGCCTTACGCATGCGGGGCGCCAAGGACATGCCGATCGCCCGGTTCACCTCTCCTTGCCAAATGTCCAAATCTCGGCCGGGAGTGGCGAGGGGAATTCCTCTGCGTTCGGAGCCAAGGCGCGGAACCGGGGGATCTGCAGGCGGGATAAAGCATCAGCAATATCATTATTAATGCCTGGTACATGTCTGGCCCTAAAAAGCACGTTGAGGCGTAGGCTACGTAACACGAATTGGCGAACTAAAGCCATCACCCTGGGTGATTTAGAGGTCTGAGCATTGACAATGTGCACTACTGCAGCATTGTCACACCAAAAGTGGACCACAGAGTCGGCCCATTCCTTGCCCCATAGCATCAAAGCTCCCAGGATTGGAAAAAACTCAACGAATGTAAGATTGCAGAGGCGATCCGTGCCCCGCCATGCTGGAGGCCATTGGCCATAAGCCCACCTCCCCTGGAAGTAAATCCCATATCCCAGGGAGCCAGAGGCATCCGACTGGACTTGAAACCTAGGTGAAACTAAAAGGTCGGACCTCCAAAAGGATACCCCGTTAAAGTCCCGCAGGAATGAGAGCCAAACCAAAAGGTCAGCCCGCATGCCCCGGGTTAGTCGGACCCTATAATGGCGCCTTGTCAAGCCAGACATGGCATCGCACAGGCGCCGAGCAAATGCCCTGCCAGGCGTAACCACCCTGCAGGCAAAGTTAAGATGGCCATGCAGTACCTGAAGCTCACGAAGTGACACCTTACGTTTGGCCAGCAAGGCCAAAATCATCGCGGAGATCCGGGTGACCTTCTCAATGGGTAACCGGGATGCCTGTGCGACCGTATCAATTTCAATACCCAGAAATGTGAGGGTAGTGGATGGGCCCTCGGTCTTTTCGGGCGCTAAAGGGACACCCAGTTCCTGCATTAGCGTCTGAAATGTGGTGAGGAGACGCGTGCACGTGTCCAAGCCCCGTTCACCCCTGAACAAAAAGTCATCGAGGTAATGGGCTACAGACCAAGACCCGGACCTGCGAACAAAGGCCCACTGAAGGAAGGTGCTAAAACGTTCAAATGCTGAACAGGATATAGAGCAGCCAAAAGGCATGGCCTTATCTACATAGAACTTCCCTTGGAATCTAAAACCCAATAGCTCAAAGTCCTCAGGGTGCACTGGCAGTAATCGGAATGCCGATTTAATGTCGCATTTCACCAGGAGGGCACCAGGACCACAAGAGCGCACCATTCGCAGGGCTTGGTCAAAGGACGTATACCTGACCGAACAAAGGTGCAGAGGAGGGCAACCAGAATGATTAGGGGACTGGAACACCTTCCTTACCATCTGAGGCTGCAACGGTTGGGCCTCTTCACTCTTGAACGACGACGTCTAAGAGGTGACCTGATTGAAGTTTATAAAATCATGCACGGTGTGGACAAAGTAGATAAGGAAAAACTGTTTTCCCTATCGCATAACACTAGAACTAGGGGACACTCCATGAAACTTTTGGGTACTAGTTCTCAAACAAATAAGAGAAAGTACTTTTTCACCCAGAGGATTACTGGTCTATGGAACTCCCTGCCAGAAGAAGTGGTGACAGCTGTCAGTCTTGACAGCTTTAAGAAAGGATTAGACAAGTTCATGGAGGACAAGAGTATCAATGGCTATAATTATGGATACTTAAGGACAACCTCCGGGTTGGAGAGATAGGCAGGATATCTCTCAATATCATTTCCAGGGAATCCTAAGCAGGCATCTGCTTGGGAATACCCTGACGGAAATGGTGAGCCACTGTGTGAGACAGAATGCTGGACTGGATGGGCTGTGGCCTGTTCCAGCAAGGCTGTTCTTATGTTCTTATAGGGATAGCATCATTGACAGAATAACCCGCCGGGTACGATAAATGGTGGATTAAACGAAATTCCCCCGGGGCCTTTTTGGGTACCAACCCCAGAGGGGAGACCTTCAGGTTGGGAAAGGGTGGCACAGAAAAGGGGCTTGCCACCCTCTTGGCCCCAACCTCCTTAGCGATACTCAGGGCAGCCACCTCTTCTCTACCCTTCAGGGACAGTAAATTGGGTGCATCTTGGGGTCCCCGCACTCCTTTGAATGGGATTCGGAAGCCCCACTGGAAACCCTCAAGGAGGTACTTCGCGTCCTCTCTCCGTGGATAAGTTGAGAGCCATCGCTCCAACATATACACATTAACTGGGGAGGGGGCCTTTTGCCTGGCTAGCTCCCTCAGCAGCAGCTCTGCCCGTTCCCTGTCCACCTCTACCTCTGCCCCGTGACCCGCCGGCCCGCGGACACGCGGTGGCGGCGTGGGGGCCAGCGCAAGAGGGACACTCATGTTTGTATCGGCACTGCCGCTTATTGCACACACCGCTAGCCGAGAAACTCCAACACAGCAAGCGGGCTGGAACCCCCTGCCCCGCCAGCTGGCGGGAAGCCTGTGTTGGAGCAGCTCGCTGAATGGCATGGCCACAATGGTACCCTTCCCCAGGTGCCGGACGCGTGGGGGTCATGTACAATAGCCACAAATTCTGATAGGGCTCATCCCATCTCATCTCCGGGTGCAAGGGCACCCTCATTCTAAATTCCTCATCGTAAGCCAACCACGATGGGCCAGGAAAATCCACCATTGCCCTGTAAATATTGTCCAAATATTGGACCATAGGAATGGCCATGTCAGGCCGGGCCCTGAGGTACACCGCCATATAAATAAGATATGCGGGCAACCAGTTGGCCCAGGTGCGTGGTGGCTTACGACGGCGGGACAGCTCTTTGTCTTTGTCATCCTGTCCCTCTCTCTCCTCCTTAGTGGGCTCACGGTTCAATAGGGAGAATATATCCACGTACTCCCCCCGCCAAATCTTTTCCCTCGTGACCTGGGACAAATAATCATCCAAGGGGCAACGAATAACCAGCCGTCGGCAAGGCCGTCACTGGCACATTAGGTACCCGGGGCATACGCAACGGAACCTGGACAGTCCCTGCGATGCCCGGCACTGCCCTGGGGGCGGAAACCCCCACCCCCGACGCTGCAGTATAGAACCAAGGGGCACTGGGATAGGCTGGCAACTGATGCCCACTCGCCTCGACATGACGAGGCCATGGCCACTGAACCCCACCATTGGAAGTGGGCTGTGATGTGGGTGCATTAACTTGAACCTGATACTCACTAGGTGCACCCCCGTGAGCCGCCCACACTGGGGGTTCCGGCCCACGGCGGGCGTCGGAGCTCGCGACCGGAATCGAGCTCTGGGGCCGCACCTGACCACTCTCCTGCTGTAGCTCCGGACGAACAGGGAGCTGCGAGACACCGGCCGGGGCAGGCCGGAGCGTCTCCAGCAGCTCAACCCGGCTGGCCGCTTGTTGCAGTGTGGCGGCCATTGAGGTAGCCGGTGGACCCAAAGGGCCCCCCGCAGCGAGTGAAGGGCCACCAGACATGGGGTTGTGTGCCATCCCTAAAGATGCCTCAAGCACAGCTAAACGTGTTAGCAATGCATCAACTGCCACAGATCCCCCAGTATAAAGTGGGCCGGGTGGGCCGGACGGCCCACCAGGCATTTGACCAGGAACCCCAGCATGAGAGCCTGGGCCCGAATAGGGCCATGTCCAAAACTCCAGCCCATGAGGGGCCGGAGGTGGAACGTGCTGTGCACCAGCACCGGACCCACCCCCGCTGACCGGGCCCATGGCCGGCAACTGCGGGCCGAGGGCCGAAACCCCAGAAGGGCCGGACGAAGGCTGACTAGCCGAGGGCCAAGCAGCCTGCATCGCCCCACCGGTATCGGTGGGGGTAGTGCCCTGCCGCGTGGGCGCAGCCCTGGTCCTCCGACCCGAGGGCTGCCCCCCGCGTTGCACAGGGCCAAAAGTCCTCCCCGTTGGCCGCGGCTTGGTCGCCGAGGCCCTCCATTTGGGAGGCATATCTGACGAAAGAGGGGGATCCCTTTCCAGGGATCAACCTAATCGCCAAAAAAGACAGAGCAGCCAGCAAACCAAAGGCTCTGTGGAAGATTCCTCCTTCCCAGCCGGGAAAGAGTAGGGCTAAACAGCCGAAGAATCAAACAAACAGCAACGGAGAAAACTTCTCCTCTCCGTCGCTCTTTTAAAATGGCAGCTCGGCTGCCTCGTGGCCACCCCTTTTATAGAGGGGTGGCCACGCCCCCTAACTCACCTGGATGTCTGAGTCCGGGGGGGCCGCAAAGAGCGCGGCGGCCATTTTGGCACCGCGCTTTCATTCTTCTCTATCTAATTTACTACCAGGGACATGCATTGTCTACTGTTATCGGGAGCAAACATGTGCCTAGGTTGACTCTCGGGCTTAGAGCTTCTGCGGATGCGAGATTACTCATTACCTGCCTATCGAGTTGAACATCTGGCGATCTTTTGCCCTCTATTGTCCGAACTGCCTGTTAGGTCAGCGATCGGTGAATTAAACTATAGCTATTAATCCGCTCCCCAATTTCTGTCCCTTCGGAACCAGAGGCTCGAAGGAGCGTTCTCCCAAAACTGTGGATCTGTCAGGGACAGTGTGCCAATTGTGTGCACGGAACCCACAGATTGTAAATAATTTTGGGATTCAATACTACCTACATTATCCTCCTGTACATGAAAACTGTTCACTTTTCTTTCTCTCCCATTGCCAGTCCTATAAAAAGAGCCCTGGTGGTGCAGTGGTTAAATCAGGGGTTGCTGAATCATGCCTCTTCAGACATTTGAGCGGGCTGGACTCATGGTTCCCCCCACTGTAAACACTGCCATAAAATGCATCTGTAGCTATCATAAATATGTTTATGACAGCCGTGGGCATGTTTACGGCTGTTGCAAATGCATCTGCTTCAGGCAGTGGCGGCGGCAGCGTTGGCCAGTTGATTTGGCACCGCAGGCTGGGGCCGGCCCGTGGGCTGTAGGTTACCCACCTCTGGGTTAAACTGATGGACTGCAGCCAAAACATTGCCAAATCAGTCCTGATTAGAATCAAGGTTGACTCAACCGTCCTTCCTTCTGAGGTTGGAAAAATGAAAACCCAGCATGTTAGGGACAAAATGCTAATTAACTTGTAAACTACCCAGAGAATGGACTAAACGCTATGGGGCAGTATATAAATGTAATTGCTATTGCTCTAACTAAAGATAATGAGGAAGCTGACCTAGGTAGCAGATGCTGGGGTCCCTCACCCAATCATGAAAGTTTCCCTCTCTTCAAGGACAGAAGTTGAATGAAATGGAATGTGGTGACTTAAATTTTTATAGGAACCCCAAATCTCCTGGGTTTTAGGAGCATTTTATTTCCATTTCTGGAAGCAATGAAGGTGGCATGAGCTGGATGAATTGGCATTGGGGGCTGGACAAAACAGGCGCCGTAGCTTGGGCACCCCTGCTTTAAGCAGAGAAAATGGCAGCTTAAAATCTATCTCATCCTGTTGCAAAACAGATAATTTCTGCTTCTGGGAGTGATGAGGGTGACGCAGGCAGGATGAATTGGCATCGGGGGCTGGATCTGGCCCATGGCCTGAAAAGTTTGGGCATTTAGACCATGTCTTAATGAGCACTTGGAGTGCACTTTCCAGCTCTTTGGGTCATTCTGAGCATGCAGCATCTGCATTTTGTGACTGTTGGAATGTCCCAACACATACACACCCCTTTCTAGAACCCCTCTCATGGGGTCTGCTTCATTTCTTGTCTGCTTCTTTATTACTTTTATGGCCAGCTCCCATAACTATTTAGTGGCCATGACAACTGGTGATTCTAGAAGCATCACATCAAAACCATAGCTTTTTGAAGTTTTGATTTCTTTCAACTGTTCCATTGTGGGGGAAAGTCAGGAACAAGGCATTGATATATATTTGTCCATCACAAGTCCTGATTTAAATAAACCTGGGTTCACAAGTTGCCAACAATAAACCATGGATACAGATTATGGCTTGCAATTGGCTAGCAAACTGTTACTTCTTATCAGAGGCAAGTTTGGATAGCACAGTAAACCAAATTTAAACAAACCACATACTAGTTTCCTGTGAATGACTGTTCCACTCTGAATTAGTCTTTTCTGAAGCTAAGCAGTTTTAGACCTGATTAGAATTTAGATGGGGGACTACCCCAAAAGGCTAGGATTTCTAAGTATGACTAGGAAATACCCCTGCTTGAATCTGGAGATACTGGTCATTTGGCACAGTACTGTCAATGTTGACTCAGTACAAGACATCTCCCTATGTTTTTTCACTGTAGGAACACTGTCAGTAGAAAACACATCTGCCTGATTGGGGTTGTGTATTTAAGGAAATGTGTTTGCCATTTTGTCTTGTTGTGAAAGAGTTTAATATGTATTTGCTTTACTAGGGTCCGAAGTGTCGCGAGACTTCAGACCATAGTAAAGCAAATACATATTAAACTCTTTCACAACAAGACAAAATGGCAAACACATTTCCTTAAATATACAACACACATTTCCTTAAATACACAACACTGATGCTTTTAAAAAGCCATCTTGAACTGGCCAAAGCAGAACAGATTGTATTCCTAATTGATTTTGTCTGCATGTGGGAGACATGGGTTTTTGCTTTCCTCTAGATACTCTGTATTGATCTTTATCTATTCTATATCATATGGATGCTGATGCCAAACAGTTAAAAAAGCTTTTTCTTGTACATAGTATCAGACCTTTCATATACTGTACCCTTCGAACCTGTGTATACAAATGGAATAATGAAGAGGTGTGTGTGTGTGTGTGTGTGTGTGTGTGTGTGTGTGTGTGTGTGTGTGTGTGTGTGTGTGTGTGTGTGTGTGTGTGTGCGCGCGCGCGCATCCCATCCATCTAGTAATAAATTCACTAATCTGACTGGAATGTACAAACTATAAAACTAAACCACACACCCCATTATAAACCAAGTTTAAAAAAGATAATACATAAAAGAACAACACACATTATGAAGCAAGAGACATTCTCTGAGTTGGAGAATATCTCCCCAAACTTCCCTCAACACACTGTCTTTAGGAGTCTTATAAAAGCCAGGAGGGAGGAGGCTTTCAGGGAGGACAGCCAATAGGAAGGGGTTATGGAGTTGTTGTTGAGAACATCTGGAGAGCCAAAGATTCCTTATTTTGATATACAGTATTATGCAAAAGTCTTAAGCCACTATTCGATTTGTTGTTTTAGCAATGATATAATGACCTTATGTAATTATTTCCCTGTCTCTTAATTAGAATACAACCAGAAAATACAGGACATTTGTGTGCAGTATTTTAAAAATCAGAAAAAATAGGCTAAAGTAGCAAGTATTTTGTGTGACTTCCCCTTACATTTGAGCAACAGCAGGCACTAAAGAACCTAAATTGAATTTTATTGCAAACATCTGTATACACCCTACTATTACATGGCAAAATGGCTGTTGGGGAAATTGTCTTTTACACCAGGTTTGTATAAGACATTCTTGAGCATCTCATACAGCACATACACATGTTATAGGAGTGTAGTTCATTGGAAGTTTGCTAATAAGACCAAGTTTCAATCACATTATTCCAACCAACATGCCATGGATCACAGGATTTGGCAGAAATAAAAATCATGCTTTCAAATCAGCAAGGCTACTCTCAAAGGGAAATCAACAAAAAAAACTGGAAACTAAAGAAGTGGTATTCAAACTGTTATGTAGAAATATGAGGAATATGAAGAAATTAACGACAAAAAAACAACCCTGGAAGGCCAAGAAAACTTTCAAATTTTTCAGTTTCTTCTTTGAGAGACTGGAAGATGTCCAACAAGAATTTGGATCAACATCTGGTAGCTTCATTGGGATACCAAGTTGACCCTTCTACTGCCCGAAGAAGCTTGATCAGGAATAGTCTTTGTGGAAGGCCAGCAGCCAAGAAACCACTTTTGCGGAAGGGGAACGGGATGAAAAGACTATGATAGGCTAACGCTCACATAGATTGGAATGAGAAGCAATGGAACAGAGTATTATGGAGTGATGAATCCAAGTTTGAAATTTTTGGTTCCAATCATCAACAATATATCAGAGGAAGAGTTGGGGAGAGATGGACAAATGAATGCTTTTAGCATTTTGTCCTGAAAATTGTGTTTGTTTGAATTTTGTATACATATTTCTGTCAATAATATGCATATAGTGAGGCAAAGTGCAGAGATAATGTCAAGGACAGACTGAGGTCAGTTAACAAGGAACAGATGCCAGCAATCATCATGGCTCAGCTCTGCTGTGATTGACAGTTAATAAGATACATTGTAACCTTAAGTGTTTTGCTGGCTGTAGAAATAGAAGTTGCTTGCAGAGCTTGTTTTGCATTCGCAGAGCAGAGCAGAGCAGAGCTGAGCTGAGCTGAGCTGAACAGTTCTGGATGTAATGCTAATTTACTTTGTCTGTAAATGTTGTTAATATACCAGTTTAATTTAAACTAAACCTGCTGTATAGTCTTCTTTCTTGGACCTATTGCAACTCAGACTGCTACAACACTCACTCAAACTAACAATTTCCTGTATTTTCTGTAATTAAGGATGGTCATTAAAACTTTGCTTAAAAAAACAAAGCTGGTGGTAGCCTAAGACTTTTGAACAGTACTTTTAACTCAACACTTTGACATAACTCACATGGGCTAATAAGTTGTTCAACACAAAGTTAATCTGGGAGATGCTTTTCCCAATCTAGCTCAGGGGTGGCTGTCCTGCACACCATGTGATAACCCAAAAAGGCCTTTTGCCCTTTTGATGAAACAATTCTCTGTAGACAGTGTTTATGTGGCCATTTTAATGGATAGCACATAGACCTTTATCCTTTGGTTTCCTGTAGCATTCTGATACATTCTCTGAGGGGAATTGCTGTTAAAATGTGACCATATTGATAATCTTTTTATTTTTTGGAAGAAGCTGTTTGGAGATGTTACTGTGAAAATCTGCAATATGTTGAATATAAATACAAAACACTAAATCTAGCATTTCTTCTGTCCTTTCTCTCCCTTTTTTAAATTTCAGACCTCAAAAGGTGATTGTGAAGAATCTGTGAAAACAGCCATCGACCTAGGTTACCGCCATATTGATGGGGCTTTTGTGTATCACAATGAACATGAAGTGGGACAGGCCATCCGGGATAAAATTGCTGAAGGAAAAATCAAACGTGAAGACATATTCTACTGTGGCAAAGTGAGACATCCCTTTTTAAAAATATATTTTTATTTTATTTTAAAATGTACAAAAAAAGAGAAAAAGCATACAAATACTACAGGGGAAAAAACACCCTGAAAGTGAGACAGCCTAATGAATTATATTTGTAAGGGTAGCAGACTGCAGTGGCTCAAGGGCTAAGAGGCTGACTGGGAAGCGAAAAGTCAGCAGTTTGTGACCCGAGTGCTGTATGATGGAGTGAGCTCCCATCTCTGCCCCAGCTCCTGCCAACCTAGCAGTTTGAAAGCAAGAAATTGCAAGTAGATAAATAGGGACCACTTTGGTGGGAAGGTAACAGCATTTTGTGCGCTCCGGTGTCTAGTCATGCCTGCCACATGACCACGGAAACGTCTGCAAAAGCAGACAGCACTGACGTTTCAGCTTTGAAACAGAGATGAGCATTGGACCCTAGAGTCGGATACGATTGGCTTTCGAGCAAGGGAAACCTTTACCTTTACCTTTACTTAGCAGACCATTGTCCTTAACAGAGGAAACTCTCCATCAGGAATTATCAGGCAGCTGCCAACCTCAGGTAGCAGATTCTGGAGGCCATGGAAGACAAAAAATTGTTCATTAGCTACTTTATCGTTAACAGTATTTTCACTGCTGCAGATAGCCAGAGTGTGTCATAGAGGGGAACGTTTATGTCTCATGTGTCTTGGATGGTTTTGGATATTATAAACACTGTGATGGAGGAGTGAAGGATATCATTTTCTGTTCCATCTCAAGCAGCAAAAAGTATTGGGTTCATTTTGGACCTTAACTGGTGATCAAGTAATTATTTGCAGACATTAGAGAAAATAACGACTCTAACCTTACCCTTTGCATAGAACAGAACCCATTCTAAATATCCTGCTAAATCTTGTCGTCATGATCTTGTCTGTTGAAGTCAATCTCTCTGGGGCAGTTATGTATGGAATTATGAACATGTTGGGAAATGGGCAATACAGTTGTGGGGAGAAATAGGACAGAATCAAATTCACCTTGTAGTCACAGCATCTATTTATTTATTTACTAGCATAGTTTGCCCGGCGTTGCCGGGCTTTTTAAAATTGTGTTGGATACTAAAGGGTTTCGTTTTTTTTTTTTTTTTGAACTAATGGTGATGGGCTGTTTTAAATGGTGGTGTAAGGTTTTTTGATTTTGTGGCTTCGAGTAATTTTGTTTTTGAACTTGTTTTTTATGTTTATGCCAAAAAAATTTCAATTTAATTTAATTTAATTTAATGTAATATTATTTAGTTTAAAATTTAATTTTGTTTTTTAAAATGTTTTTTTAAATCTTTTTTTTTTGGTTTTTCATAGTGAAAAGGGGTTTTATTTTAGTAATTTTTGAGATTAGTGTTTTTTTTTGAATGTTTGTATAATTTATTTGATTAAATTTAGAATTATTCTTATTTTTTAAATGTTTTTGAATGTTGTTTATGTTTTGGCCACTG
The DNA here is from genome assembly GCA_035047345.1 of Bradypodion ventrale. NCBI lineage: Eukaryota > Metazoa > Chordata > Lepidosauria > Squamata > Chamaeleonidae > Bradypodion > Bradypodion ventrale. Next base: position 230,324,839 of record JAWDJE010000005.1, read on the forward strand.
GGTGGGGGTGGTGAGCTTTTGTGCCTCTCATTACATTTGTTACCTTCTGTCCTCTGGGTGTCGCTTCCGGTAAGTTTCCTCTTTCTCATTTGATTTCCGGTTCTCATAGAAGGAAGACGTCTTTTGGTAAGTTCTGTGGGGGGGGGGGTTTGGGGGGGGTTGGGGGTGGAATTTTTTTGGGGGGTGTATGTGTGTGTTTTTCTTGTTTATTTTTGGCTGTTTGTGTGTTTATTTTTTGGGTTTTGGTGTGTTTTTGAATGTTTTTTGTTTGTGTTTTTGTGTGTTTTTTCAAGTGTGTGGGGGGGTGGCTTTTTTTCCCATGGGCCATGCTGGATGGCCCGTGGGAAGGATGGGCATTTGCGGGGAGGCTTTTTTTCCCATGGGCCATGCTGGATGGCCCGTGGGAAGGATGGGCATTTGCGGGGAGGCTTTCTTTCCCACGGCCCATGCTTGATGGCCCATTGGAAGGAAGGGCATTTGCGGGGTGGTGGTTATTTCTTTCCCACGGGCCATACTTGCTGGCCCATGGGAAGGAAGGGCAGAGGCAGTGGGGTGTTTAATTTTTTACCCCGCGGGCCATACTGGCTGGCCTGTTGGGAAGACGGGCAGTTGCGGGGGGTGGGTGGTTGGGTGGGTTGCTTTAATTTTTGGCGCTCCGGCTGGCCCATGGAACAGAAGTGCAGCGGCAGCCGGGGTGTATTTTTTTTTACTTGTGTTTTTCGCGCGCCGGCTGGCCCTTCGAACGGAAGGGCCATGGTGGCAGGGGGGGGTTCCCCCACGGGCCATGCTGGCTCACCCATGGGGAAGAATGGCTGCGGCGGTGGGCTTTTTTTTAACTTTTATTTTTCGTGCGCCGGCCATCTCACTTGTTTTTCGCGCGCCGCTGACCCTTCGAACGGAAGAGTAGCGGCGGCGAGTTCCCCCCCCCCCACGGACCATGCTGGCTCGCCCGTGGGGTTGAATGGTTGCGGCGGCGGCTTTTTCTTAGTTTTGTTTTCGCGCGCCGGCTGCCTCATCGTTCTGCTCGCACATTGCGCGCAGGACGCTGGGGCTTGTAGTAATGTGTTGGTGCTTTGTGTTTGTGCTGCGTTTTTTTAAAATGCTTTTCTTTTGATTGGCTGCGGGGCGTGTTCGAACGCTGCTCCGTGCGAGAGCCTCTCAGCCTGATTGGCTCTGGCGTGGCGCGGCGCGGCGCGGCGCAAGGACTTTCGGGAAGTGATGTTCTTTGCGTTTCTTGACGTTAGTGGGGCTGAGGCCCCCGTGCCGGATTTTTAAATCCTTCGTTGACCTGCGTAGGCAATTCGGCCGTGCTCTCGAAGGGAGGGTGCGGGTCAGTAGGGCGACGCATAGCAACGTATAGCCAATTCCAACGGTGAACACTTGGATTTATAGGTTAAGATTACATTTATATCCCACCCATCTGGGATATTCTCCCACTCTGTGCCTCTTCATTCATCATTGATCCTGCCCTTTGGTCTCAGTTTGTGGCTTGAAACCTCAGAGAATGGGATCCTACAATGCTACCACTGGATGTGATACCTTAAGAAGCAAGCTTGGTTTCTCCCCACTTGTACTTCCATTGTCAAAGACCTAGTTTTTCAAGCAGACTGTTAAGCAATAGTGGGGTTTTTTTAAAGAATGTTCCATTTACTTTTTGTGAAATTTAGAAAACTTTTTTTAAAAGTTTTAAATTTTAAAAAAATTCTTACATATTTGAATATTTTCAATTGTTTAATTGTGTTTTAGTGTGTTTCCATGGTGTTTGTAACAAAAACTACTGTATGATACAGTAATACCTCGGATAATGACCGCATCGCATAACGCTAAAATCGGATAACGACCAGTGATTTTGGGGGGTAAATGACATCGGATAACGCCATTTTAGCGTTATGCGATGCATCATTTTTTGCACTCACCCGCCACCTCTGCCACCTCTGTGAGGGTTGGGGGACCCAATCCGTGCTGTTTCCAACATCCTCCAACTTCCCCAGGCACTGCTGCAAGGCAAAATGCCGGGTGAAACTCCTTCCTCGGCTGCAGGTTTTACCTTGCGCCTAGAGAGGTCGGGGGATGTTGGAAACAGTGCAGATCGGGTCTCCCACCCTCCCCAGAGGCAGCAGGGGTGGCAGAGAGGCTAAAATGGGTGGGGAAAAATCCATCATGGTAGAACTTTTTTTGCCCATTTTGGGCTCTCCGCCTCCCACCAGCTCTGGGAAGATTGGGGGACCCGATCCATGCTGTTTCCGATATCCCTCAACTTTCCCTGACGCTGCTCCAAGGCAAAATGCTGGGCGAAACTCTTTCCTCGGCTGCAGGTTTTGCCTTGCAACAGTGTCTGGGTAGGTCGGAGGATGTTGGAAACAGCATGGATTGGGTCCCCCGACCCTCCTAGAGGCAGTCAGCTTTTTAAAAAAGCGATATCCGATGCATGCAAGTTTGGTCATTATCCGAGGTATTACTGTATTTGTTAACTGTAAGCCACCTTCAGTCCCCTAGTGGGGAGAAAGACAGCATTATTAAATACTGTATTTTCTGGCGTATAAGACTACTTTTTAACCCTGAAAAATCTGTGCCAAAGTCAGGGGTCGTCTTATAGGACAGGTACTTAACTGCAGCTTGTTTCCCCTTGCTTCATATGTCCGGCGCATATGGTGGGGGGTGCCGCGGCCGAGTCCCTGCTCTGTGCAGGGAGTATGAAGCAAGGGGAAGCAAGCTGCACACATCTTCCTGTACCTCAAGGAGGAGAACGTGAGCGTGGATTGGCTCTCCACCAGAACCTGCCCATTCAACTCGGAGGGCTGCTCGTCTTCGGGTTGAGTGTGGGTTAATTTTTATTTGGTGGCATTGGAAGAGAGGTAGTCTTATAAGGCAAGTATATTCCAAACTCTATATTTTAACTGGAAAAGTTGGGGGTCGTCTTATACACCCAGTCGTCTTATACGCCGGAAAATACGGTACATTAATAAATACATGATCTTATATTCGCTATTAGGGTAATCATAACTCAGGATTTTAACTTAGCTACACATAACACATAAATATGTTAAGCACTCAACTTGTGTCCTCTAATGGCATGAGTGCAAAATTATAATTTTTTGCACTTTTGCTTGAAGATTTGAAACACACACATCCATGACCACTGATGGTGTTGGGGAAAGCACATTGAGGGAAAGCACTGTAGGTTACAAGTGGGGGAGGGAGAGATCTCTCTAATAATTACAAGGGCTTGTGAAAGAGAAGACTAGTGGATATAAATGTGGTTTTAATTAACCTTGACTCTGTCATTTTTAACTAGTGGCTGCAGAGAGAAAATAAAACCCAGATTCAGTGATGCGGGAGGAAATCCTGATACCATGAAAATGCTCAAGCACATTAGATATTTTCCTAACACATCAGAACAATACAGGAACAATAGCGCATTCAATAGCAGAATTGGTAGCATAGGGAACAATAGAGAATAGGGAACAATAGAGAATATTCAGCCTTGGTTACATTCAGCATACATTGTTTCTAACATTAGGGTACCGTGTGAGAATCATGTAAGCTACAGCACATGATTAGAGTCCTGATTAGTTAGAGCAGCTGAATCAGCATACTAGCCTCGTGAAACTTGTGTGATAAGCCTCTATATAGCTGAAGACCTTGATTGCATGTGTACTGACATTCTTTCAGGGAGATATTGAAACATAGTAAAAGGATGCAGGGCATCTCCCCCGGGAAGAACTATCCCTATCAGATACCCATGTGCCCCCACCATCCTCCAACAATTCAGTTAAGAGGCTCCATCTCTGAAGCTGTTCATCGATCTGTGCCGGAAACGTCTTGAGTTATTTTAGACTGCAGGAACTAGATAATTTCTTGTGTCGAAACCTTGACTTTTTTTTAAAGAAAGAAATAGGGGACCATTGGAAGTTTGATAGCAATATTTAAGAAATGTTAATTCCAAATAACAACAAAAACTTTTGAACAATGTAGAGTTTGGGGCCACTTCTTAGGTTCAAAGTCTTAAGTCGATTCTCAGGATGCTCTCATTTAAACAGCACTGCCTGAGTATAAAAGCTTGAAACAAGTTGACATTGCTGTTAATGAAACAATGACAGGATCCATCAAACCTAAACCAGTTAAAAATATATGTTCTCTTGTTGGTATCGCTCCACCTAAGATAAGGAGGATAGTAGTGGATGCTGAGAGAATAAAGCAAGAGAATTACCCTTGACATCCTCTGAAGGGATATGAGCTTCAAGTCCACTGGATCAGATCCAGGATCAGGAAGAGCTTTATAGAAAGAACAAACATTATTGAGGGTACACAGGACCAAAATCAACCTATAAGACGGAGGAAAGAGCTCAATGAACAAGAAATAAAATTAAAGGAGGATATGGCTGAGGAACTCTACCTCCCTTCTGTCACTTGGAGGACCCTGAATAGGGTGATGGTCAGAGTTCCTAAATGTAAGATCAACATTCTCAAGGGTTTGCTGGCAGACAACAACATGCAGTATGAATGTGGAGAGACCTGCTGGTCTGTTGACTACTACCAGAAAAATTGATCAACAATGATTTAAGGTTTGCCAATGACAAAGCCAAGATGGTGGCTTCATTTTAGCAGTTTAAAGTCTGGCCTAGACATGAAAGAAGTTGATTCTACCTCCATCTCTATAAAGAATTATGAGTGATGGTCAGTTCTTAATGGAAGAGGGCTTACTCATTTCCTGAAAAGATGAAATGGCTAAGGGACAGGAAACAGAGGGTAGCACTAAATGGACACTTCTCCAAGTGGAGGGAAGTAAAGAGTGGGGTCCCCCAAGGTTCAGTACTGGGACCCCTGCTTTTCAACCTCTTCATAAATGATCTAGAGGTAGGAGTAAAAAGCAAGGTAGCCAAATTTGCTGACGACACTAAATTATACAGGGTAGTGAAATCTGTGAGAGATTGTGAGGAGCTCCAGAGGGATCTCTTGACACTGGGGGAGTGGGCAAAACAGTGGCAAATGAGTTTCAACATTAGTAAGTGCAGAGTGATGCATGTTGGGGCAAAGAACCCCAATTACATTTATAAACTGATGGGGTCTGAACTCTCTGCGACAAACCAGGAAAGGGACCTTGGTGTCCTGGTGGACAACTCAATGAAGGTGTCAACCCAGTGTGCCTCAGCAGTGAAAAAAGCAAACTCAATGCTAGGGATCATTAGGAAGGGTTTAGAAAATAAGTCAGCAAGTGTCATTTTGCCTCTTTATAAATCTATGGTGAGGCCCCATCTGGAATACTGTGTACAGTTCTGGTCGCCATACCTCCAGAAGGATATTATGGAGTTGGAGAAAGTACAGAGGAGGGCAACCAGAATGATTAGGGGACTGGAACACCTTCCTTACCATCTGAGGCTGCAACGGTTGGGCCTCTTCACTCTTGAACGACGGCGTCTAAGAGGTGACCTGATTGAAGTTTATAAAATCATGCACGGTGTGGACAAAATAGATAAGGAAAAACTGTTTTCCCTATCGCACAACACTAGAACTAGGGGACACTCCATGAAACTTTTGGGTACTAGTTCTCAAACAAATAAGATAAAGTACTTTTTCACCCAGAGGATTACTGGTCTATGGAACTCCCTGCCAGAAGAAGTGGTGACAGCTGTCAGTCTTGACAGCTTTAAGAAAGGATTAGACAAGTTCATGGAGGACAAGTGTATCAATGGCTATAATTATGGCTACCTAAGGACAACCTCCGGGTTGGAGAGATAGGCAGGATATCTCTCAATGCCATTTCCAGGGAATCCTAAGCAGGTGAAGGCATCTCCTTGGGAATACCCTGAAGGAAATGGTGAGCCACTGTGTGAGACAGAATGCTGGACTGGATGGGCTGTGGCCTGTTCCAGCAAGGCTGTTCTTATGTTCTTATGTTCTTATGACATTTTGCTGCCTGATTCCACATACCTGACTCAATGTGTGCAATACCCAAGCCAGCCAAGTTATTTTTGCACCCAGATGCTAGAAAATCCCTAGCACCTTTCTCTGTTTCTATCAGTACAAATTGATTAACTAACAGTTGTCTTCTCTTTTATGACATCCAGAATCTGCTGGTTGAGGTGATCACCTCACTCTACCTAAGGGGTAGGGATGGCCCTGCAGAATTTAAGGTGCTCCAGTGATGCTCTCTACAGATGAATTGCAGTAGGCATCGGAAGAAATGGGCTGAAGTACCCAAATGAAAAAAAAATGTTAATCTTTAAAATGCCACAGGACTTTTTGCTGTTTTAACTCCACTGTGTTTCCTCAAAACAGCTAGTCCTTTTGCCAATTGGACATGATCTAAAGTTAGAAAGCTAACTCATAGAAATGTCTTCAAAATGAGTAAGTGTCATCTTTCTGGAATAATGACTATGCATGGTCATCAATTAGTTGCTGGCTAAAAACATCAGCATCTATACATTGGCATGTTGCCCAGAGACAAAGCATTTCTAAATCCTGCATGTATCCTATCCTTCCTGTGCAATGCTAAATCCTCTTGCATTCAGTGGCATTTTATACCCTTAAGTCAGTGGGAACTGATATGCAGGCTTAGAAAAATAAGTATTGAATGGCTATGATGAAAGTAATGCTGGGTGGTGCTGTCTGTTGCTTAGCAGTGGTATGATGTTACTCTTGAGCACATAATATTATCCTCATACTAATCAGGTATGAATAACTTAAGCACATCAATATATAATTCTTTTCAAAGTAACTTTCTAAGAAAATATTTTAATCCATAATTCCTACTCTAACCAAATCTTCAAGGGGTCCCTCACAAAGGGTAAGAAAACTGGAGCCCACTTTCCCTTGGTAATTCATGCACTTCAAGCAGTGTGGGGGTTAAAAAACCTAGAATTGTCCATAGATTGGGAGTTAATGATTACTAAAGTCAATCTGGCCAGGTTATCCTACTATGGTAATATAGTAGACCATACTGCCAGCAACTTAATGCCAAGTGTCAGGCAGTGATTAACTAACCTGATAACAGCTTTGAGTGTCTAACTCCACAGGAAAGAGTGATGGCCTCCAAGTGGATTAAATCCATTTGAATTCATCTTGAGTTAGGGCAGCAGCTTCATCAATGGCTTGGGTCTAATGAGGACTTTGCATGCCAAAAGGGCTCAGGACCAGAAAGTGATTTGCAGGGCTGTATCAGTGATATGGGGGTCATGCTGCGATGCAGAAGGCAGATGAAAGGACACTGCATTATAGACACAGGACAGTCTTCATGGCTGATCACCAATATTCAGATACAACAAAAGAAGAAGAGGTGCATAGATTTTTGTTTCTGAACAACAAACCACAGAATTTCTCAAACAGCCTGGATTCTTCTTGTGAGGTTAAAGGACTGTTGTGAGGATAAAGTTAGGAAGGAGAGCACCTATTTGCTAGTCTAATAAAAGTCTTGCTCAAGTACAGATTTTGGAGCCTGGAAAAGTTATTTTTGGTCTACACATTCTGGTTTGCAGATTAAATGCAACAACAACAAAAAGAACAGTACAGTACAGTGGAACTTCATACAACAATCACCCGATATAGCAAGGAAATCGTATAACAATTAGGTTTTTGGGGAAATGGCATCCTGCATAACAATTTTCCCTATGGAAAAAATCGTACAACAATTTTTCAATGGGGAAAATCACTTAGCAAAAAAAATCGTATGTTGCATCCCATAGGGAAAATCGCTATATGATGCATGTATCGTATAGCAACTGTTTCGTACAACAACGAGCCCCATGGACCGGATTAAAATCGTTGTATGAGATACCACTGTATTTCCAAACTCTGGGAGAATTATACTACCGTTTGCCATTCCAGTAGTAGTTTAGCCCTTGGAATGGAACTCCATGGGTCTTTTCTCAGAAGTACATTCTACTGAATTCAAGGGGGCTTTCCTGCAGACATGCAATTGCTGCCTTAATTATATTGCTAAGATAACTCTTCGTGGAGAATTCCTGAAAATCTACAATGCATTGTGAATAAGTAGCAATACACCTTCCTATTTTATAATGCTCCATTTCTAGTGTTTGATGTGAGTGTATCTGTCTCTGTTCACATTTATTAATAAGCTCAAAAGGCCATATTTTTCATTCCAAGTTTAGTCTGGATGAACTCTGTGATAAAGGTTCTAAGTCTTTTTATTTTTCTTCCTCTTCTCCCCTTAGCTGTGGAACACATGTCACCCACCAGAACTGGTGAAGCCAACTCTGGAGAAGACATTAAAGATTTTACAGCTGGACTATGTTGACCTCTACATTATTGAGCTACCAATGGCTTTTAAGGTAAAAAGTTGTGTTAGAGCTCCTCCTAGTGAGAGCCAGTTTGAGCAATGAACATTTTGAGTAATCTGTTGACATTTACAGACTGTTCACTCCTCTTAAGCCTCCTTCTGTAGATATTGATTTGCAGAGGATTGCCCTCTGACTTGAATCTCAGAACAGCTAATAAGCCAGGCATTGATGATGATTTCAATAACATTCAAGTTGAGCTGGGTTTTCTTTATTCGTGTCAGATGCATCACCAGCATATAATAACATACAAAGCTAAAATTAACATATCTAAAACATAATAGACTTAAAAGTGCTAGATGACATCTGCCTAATATCCGGCCACATCAACAGCATTTCCTCTTGACAACATAAGGTCTTCCTAAATGCACATTAAGGGGCATTGTTTACATTGTATCATATGGGAGATAGGTTGTACTTCTCTCTATTCACACAGGCTACCATCTACAGGGAAACCCCACTTTCTCAGATTAGCCCTTGATCTTCTTACTGCAGCATACAATCTGTTTAAAGCTTTCCACACAGGCCATGGTTGTTCTTGGCCAGGTGGTAGAGAGTCATGTGCCCAGTTATCTGGTAGCTCCTTGTTTGCCTTCCATAGTTCTAAGGTGGTCTGTGGGGACTGGTTGTTCAGGGTTGGGGGGGGGGCGGTTTTGAGAAAACTATGCCTTGATTTCAGTCTCAGTTTTGGTGGTTGATGATCAAACAGCAGGTGTGAGTTGGGCTAAGAGGTTTACATGGGAGCCATGCATGTTCAAAAACAACATGAGTGACTATCTTCCATGCTCTGTCTACCACCACACAAAGAGCAAGACAAGCCACTTCTGTGAGATATTTCCTGCTTCACTAACAGAGTTAGAAAGGACCAAGTGAAGAGTGTTTTCAGATGTTGCTGTAATGAGCAATAGTTGGTGGGAAATATGGTGACCCAAACTGTTTAATCATACATTTATCAACAATATTCTACCTAAAATAGTTTCCCTTCACTGCCTGATCTCCAAGAGATTTGAACTTAAATTCCAGCATATATACATTGCAGGCGCACCCCCCAATAATGGACTCAGACACCATTACAATGGTGGTACAATGGTTACAATGTATCTATTTGTATCAATTTGTTTGTTGACAACAAACAAATTGTTGACCGTAGTCAATATCTAACTAATGACCCCACCCTCTGACGCGTATCCGTGAAATCACGGGGTGACGCATGCTGTCTAGCTATCGCCATCACCCTGTCGCCTAGTTCGTCGTTGACCGGACAACGTTTAACTAATTTATTCATGTCTAGTGTTGTCCAGTCAATTGCGAACCTGCCAGATACCTGTGGGTCATGACTGTTTACCTTACCAGTGCTACCCGCCCATGTGACCAAAGTCAACAGCAGCAGCAGAAACCCCTATATCAAACCATAGCAACAGTGTGGGATGGGCAAAAAAGCCAGGACCCGAGAGCCAATGTGGGTCCCAGCCAAAAATTCCCACCCGGCCCCGAAGCGACCAGAATATCACACTGTTAACTAGGGAGGGGGTGGAGGGGAAAAACTTCTCCGCTCCGTCGCTTCGCTAAAATGGCAGCGCGGCTGCCTCGTGGCCACCCCTTTTATAAGGGAGCTGGCCACGCCCCTAACTACCCGGATCCTTCGTCCTGTGGGGGGGGGGCCCGCAAAGAGCGCGGCGGCCATTTTGGCACCGCGCTTGCATTGCAGGCGCACCCCCCAATAACGGACTCAGACACCATTGAAAGTGGATAACGGCATTGGGCCACATTTATTGATTCATGCCCTAGTCCGAATTATAAATTTCTATTGGTAAAACGACCAATCATAATTCTTAAGGCAAGCAGGCCGAAGTAACACTGGTAAGGTACCACCCCAAAATTGCCAACGGCAATTGGTTACAATGTATCTATTTGTATCAATTTGTTTGTTGACAACAAACAAATTGTTGACCGTAGTCAATATCTAACTAATGACCCCACCCTCTGACGCGTATCCGTGAAATCACGAGGTGATGCATGCTGTCTAGCTATCGCCATCACCCCGTCGCCTAGTTCGTCGTTGACCGGACAACGTTTAACTAATTTATTCCTGTCTAGTGTTGTCCAGTCAATTGCGAACCTGCCGGATACCTGTGGGTCATGACTGTTTACCTTACCAGTGCTACCCGCCACACGGAGGGGCTTCAAAGAAGGCCTGACGCCCCCCCCCAGACCATCAGCTCGGTCAACAGGCCTGCTCGCCAATCACCCAACAGGAGGTCCATACCTCCTCGCGACAGATGGACCCCATCCCCTGCATACAAGTCATAATTTTGTAGGCTAATAGCGGGGTGACGACTGACCCTTCCCCAAGCCCTGTCGACAAGGAACCGCGCCACTGCCCTATTTACCATGCGTCTAGCGCGGTCAAGGGCCAGGAGGTCAACACCCCCTCTGTAGGAATGGCGCGGGACCATGTCCGACCAAACCAGGGTTGTGGCGGGCCAGACGTAATGCAGGTAGGCGAGGTTCTCGCAAATCGCATGCTTCAGCGATAAGCCGGTGACCTGGCCCAAATCATTGCCCCCCAGGTGTATGATGAGAATGTCAGGCGGGTCAGCATTCAGGCCTGAAAAAAGGAAAGGCAGCAGCTCCCGCCATAACATCCCGGGCTTACCATGCCATGTGAGACTTGCATATGAACCCAGTCCCAGTCGGGGTCCCCACTCTGTCGCCGCAGCGTAACGCGCTGCCCTGTGCACGTAGCTATGGCCCACCAGCCATACTGTCACCGGTGTAATACGACACCCAGGGTCTGTAAAGCAAAATGAGGAAAAGAGGTAAGGTGACTGGGTTGGTACTCACGGCGGAAGTGGGTGCACATAAAACTGAAAACATTGCGAACCCCACCTTCCCATGCTGCGTATGTCAGCCCCGGAGTACCCAAAAGCAGCTGCAGTTGAGGCCGCCCCTATACGGAATGAATGGGTGCCATAGCGGGCACCTGGGAGGCCCACACTGGCCAGGGCTTTGCCTGTCACCTTCCAAAATTGAAATTTAGTAAGGGGAGACCCATCCTGGTGACAGAAAAACGGGCCATGGTGCGTGCCACGCAGTGCAAGAAACTCCTGTAGGGCACCAACCGGACAGATGTTTGCCAAAGAACACCGTAGCAGTCTTACACTACTGCCTACGCCATGCTGATCTGCCTTAGAGGAGCGTATCCTCAACTGGGCCCAGTCTTTGGCAACATATACATCCTCGAGTTCCAGTGCCCTACGACTTGCATCCGCCTTAGACAGCATCACAAGCTCGCTGATGCGGAGCGCTCCAAAAAATGCCACCGTTGTGGCTGCATGAAATAGGGCTGCCTCGTATCTATCGAAACAGAGGCCTGGCCAGCCCCGGGCCAACTGAGTAAGAACCCCTGGGGAAATCGGGTGGCGGTCGTCCGGGCAACGCCCGCGCTCGCACACCCACCCCTCCAAAACATGTCTCACACGGAAGTCAGTGGTGCTGTCCACATGACCCCCCACTTTGGCCATAAAAGCCAACGCTGACAGCTTAGATGCTATGGTGCGAGGTGCAAGGCCCTGAGCATGCAGGTAAACCATGAACCGCAGAACATGGGTTACCGGGATCGGCCAGGTTTCTGGCAATTGAAATTGGGTACAGAATGCCCTGAAAGCATTAAATGCGTGGTGATACGCCTTACGCGTGCGTGGCGCTAGTGACAGGCCAATCGCCCGGTTCACCTCTCCTTGCCAATGGTCCATATCTCCTCCGGGAGTGGCGAGGGAAATTCCTCCGCATCCGGGGCCAAGGCGCGGAACCGGAAGATCTGTAGGCGGGACAAAGCGTCAGCAATATCATTATTAACCCCTGGGACATGCCTGGCCCTGAACAGGACGTTGAGGCGCAGGCTGCGCAACACAAACTGGTGCACTAGGTCCATAACCCTGGGCGATTTAGAGGTCTGTGCATTGACAATGTGGACAACAGCCGCGTTGTCACACCAGAAATGCACGACCGAGTTTGCCCACTCCTCGCCCCATAGCATCAAAGCACCCAGGATAGGGAAAAATTCCAGATATGTGAGATCACGCAGGCGACCCGTGCCTGCCCAGGCCGGTGGCCACCCACCATAGGCCCACTTCCCATTGAAGTACATCCCATAACCAAGGGATCCCGAGGCATCAGACTGAATCTGAAAATTAGGGGAAGCCAGGAGGTCAGACCTCCAAAATGAGACCCCATTGAACTCCCTCAGGAACTGTAACCAGACAAGCATGTCCGCCCTGATACCCCGGGTAAGCCTAACCCTATGGTGAGGCCTGGATAACCCTGCCATGGCGTCGCACAAACGCCGGGCAAAAGCCCTGCCCGGTGCGACCACCCTGCAAGCGAAATTAAGGTGACCATGCAGCACCTGCAGTTCTCTCAGTGATGCCTTGCGCTTGGCCAGCAAGTCCGAGATAAGGGCCACTATCCTTGACACCTTATCCCGCGGTAACCTAGAAGCCTGCGCTACCGTGTCAATCTCCACCCCCAGGAAGACTAGCTGGGTAGATGGGCCCTCGGTCTTTTCGGGCGCTAAAGGGACACCGAGTTCCTCCATTAGCGTCTGAAATGTGTTGAGGAGACGTGTACACGTGTCCCAGCCCCGTTCACCCCCGAATAAAAAGTCATCCAGGTAATGGGCTACAGACCGGGACCCTGACCTGCGGACGAAAGCCCACTCTAGGAAGGTACTGAAACGCTCGAAAGCCGAGCATGATATGGAACAGCCAAAAGGCATGGCCTTATCAAAGTAATATTCGCCCCTAAATTTGAAACCCAGCAACTCAAAGTCGCCCGGGTGCACCGGCAAGAGGCGAAAAGCCGACGTAATGTCACACTTAGCCAGCAGCGCACCCGGGCCACATGAGCGCACCATGCGCAGCGCGTGGTCAAAAGATGTATACCTGACCGAGCAAAGGTCATCAGGGATAGCATCATTGACCAATCGGCCGGCTGGGTAGGACAAGTGATGAATAAGGCGAAACTCGCCTGGAGACTTTTTGGGAACCAAGCCCAGGGACGATACCTTAAGATTGGGAAACGGGGGTGCAGGGAAAGGGCCAGCGACCCTGCCCGCATCTACCTCCTTATTAATGCTGGCAGCAGCCACCTCCTCCCTCCCCCTAAGGGACAAAAGGTTGGGGGCATCCTGAGGGGACCTATCGCCCATGAAAGGGATACGGAACCCCTGCCTAAAGCCCTGAAGGAGATAATCTGCATCCTCCCCCTTCGGGTACAATGTGAGCCAACGCTCCAACATGTCCACATTAATTGGGGAGGGAGCCTTTCGGTGAACCAGCTCCATCTGTGGCAGTCTTGCCAGCCCACTGTCCGCTCCTCCCTCTGCCCCGCGTCCCTCCAGGCCTGGGACAGGCAGAGGCTGCGTGGGGGCCAGCACAGGTGGGACACTCATGCCTGTACTTGCAATTCTTCCTATTGCAGGAACCATTGGACGAGAAAGTCCAGCACAGCAGGCGGGCTGGAACCCCCTGCCTCGCCACCTGGCGGGGAACCTGTGCTGGGGCCGCTCGCTGGACCGCATGTCCACAATGGTATCTTTCCCCTGGCGCGGGGCGCGTGGGTGTCATGTACAGAAGCCAAAGCCTCTGGCATGGCTCACCCCACCTCATCTCGGGGTGCAGGGGAATCCGCATACGGAATTCCTCGTCATAAGCCAACCACGACGGGCCCGGCAAATCAACCATCGCCCTATAGATGTTGTCCAAATACTGGACCATCGGAATTGCCAAATCCGGCCGGGCCCTCAGGTACACCGCCATGTAGATGGCTTAGGCTAGATCAGGGTCAGCAAACCTGGCTCTCCAGGTGTACTTGGACTTCAATTGCCAGAAGCCCAAGTCAGCACTCCTCCTGATTAGGGCTTCCAGGAATTGAAGTCCAAGAACATCTGGAGAGCCAAGTTTGCTGACCCCTGAGCTAGACAGACTTTTTCCAACAACCTCTTAAAACAGAGAATTAACCTATGATAGCCCTTCAGAGGAAGTCTCCAGTCAAGTAGGGCATGTAGCCATCTACAGAGGCTTATTTTTGACAATTACTTTGTTAAGCAGAAGGTGACAACGATGCCAGTCATAATACAATCCACACAGTGTTGGCAATTTATGTTGGCCATCCATAACTGCTTTGCAAAACCAGGTGAGCTATAGTTAATGCACATTTTTCTTTAAAAACATTAACAACAAACCTAACTGAAGAGGTCGAGATGGTGAGCTGTCCCTCTTTTTTATTAGGTAGGAGATACTGTATTTGACTTAATGTTTGACATCACTGATTGACTTCAAATTTGTGGAGTGTCAAAATAAAGCCACAACATGGAACTGTTTTATGTGGAGATTGAAAAATAGTTCCCACTGTTAGAAATTTCCTGAAATTTCTCTTCCTCCATCCCCATTCTCTTCCTCCAGCCTTGGACTGGCGGCATAGTGGTTAAACTGCTGTCCCGCAACCAAAAGGCTCTGAGTTTGATCCTGACCAGGGCTCAAGGTTGACTCAGCCTTCCATCCTTCCAAGGTTGGTAAAATGAGTACCCAACACTTTGGGGGCAAAATGCTAATTAACTTGTGAACTGGCCAGAGAGTACACTAAGCACTATGGGTGCTATATAAATGTGATTGCTTTGATTGCTTTGATATTGGTCAGGCTGAAAGCTTCTGAAAGCAGAATGCGGTAAATGTCATAAAACTCTCTTTGAGATTCTCTTCCTACCTGATTTCTTTCTGATCAAATATACAGGGGGGAAAGACAGTTTGACTGGACCCCTAGGTTAGAGAGCAGGGATACTAGTATCAAAGAAATGCTATCAGCCACTGTGTGATGTCATCATCACCTTCTGTCCACAAGGTATCTTTAGGAATATAAAATAAAAATGCCCTAAAATGCAATGTATCAACTTTTTCATGACAGTGGCAATAGTCTTGAATCTCCTTTGAGTTTTTCAATTGACCAAGCAAAGTGAAGTAAAGGTAAAAGTAAAAGTCACCCTTGCACGAAAGCCAGTCATATCCGACTCTAGGGTTCAGTGTCCATTTCTGTTTATAGCTAAAGCACCAGCACTGTCTGCATTTGCAGACATTTTTATGGACACGTAGCAGGCATGCCTAGACACCGGAGTGCACAGAATGCTGTTTACCTTCCCACCCAAGTGGTCCCTATTTATCTACTTGCGACTTCTTGCTTTTGAACTGCTAGGTTGACAGGAGCTGGGACAGAGACAGCAGCTCGCTCCGTCATGCAGTACTCGGGTATCCAACTCCAACCTTCCAGTCTTCAAGTTCAGAATCTTAACCACTTGAACCACCGCAGTCCCTAAGCAAAGTGAAGCCTTGGTGAAATTACTGTTTTATGTGTCGTTCTATCTAGGGATTATATTTTCAGTATTTTTCTTTGCTACAAATCTCATAATTCTCCATTCTGGGAGTTCTATCTAACAGACAGATATCTTTTAGGCACATCAGTGTGGCTCACCTGGAGAAAGGCCTGAACTGGAAGGCGTTGAGGCTTAACTAGTGCTCCTGCCCCAGTGCTTGATGGGAACATCCTTTCTGCATACCTCCTCCTCTGGATGAATCTCAGCCATTCAGACAGTCATGGATCCCTCAACACTTTCATCTATGTCACATCCAGGGTGCATAAAAATGGGGGGTGGGGGTGGGGTTGGTGTGCTTTTCCCAGGAATCCAGCAATAACATCCCTTCCCCCATCTTCTTTCTCCTCCTCCTTCCTTCTCCTCTCTTATTTGCAGCTCTGCTCCTTTGACCTCACCTGTGCATTTCCCATGTCCCAAGCATTTCTCATATATGTCTGCATCTCCTGGTGACTCTGTTGTTCCACATGAAACTCAAAGTCAGGGCGTACTGTGTCCTCAAGGTTTGTGTGTATGCATATGCCTTAAAGTCACTTTGATTAAGTGTGGGCCCTGTCACCTTATTAGCACAGCAAATGCAAGCTCTCAGAATTACAGCCCAACAAAAGGACTTTTCCAAATTTCCTCCTAATACCTTATGTAACTTTCATATTTGGCAACTGGCAGGCAATCAGTATTCTCACTCATTAGAGTATTCTCCTCACAAGTGCTTCTTGTCTAATTTACCCATTTAATGTTGGCTTCTGCACATAAACCTTCTGCTCCCCCTATTGTTGGGAAGTGAAAAGACAATAATGATATATTGATTTTTCCCCCTTGCTATACTTTTCTCTTTCTCCTTTCTCTTTCTCATTTTTTCCCAGCCTGGAGATTCCCTTTACCCCATGGATGAGAATGGGAAATGGCTATATCACAAGACAGATTTATGTGCCACTTGGGAGGTGAGCAGGTTTGAAACTTCAGTGTGGTTTTATGTCTTCAAGTTGATTAAACTGGATTTAAAAGCATATTTAAAAGCATATGACATTTAAAAGTCTAATGAGAATTGTTCCACAATTGCTTCCATCTCAGTACTATGAACATCTTGTTCAAATGAGAGATGAAACAACCTGTCTTTGACATCATATCTAGGACTTGCTAACCAATGATGGAATGGGAGTGAATATAACTCCAGAAACCAGGGGTTGGCATGTGTGACTCCCAGACCTTGGGAAGGTGTGTGCCCCTTGCTTAGAACCAGTATATTTCCCCCCTCTTCCTACTGTTCTTTTCTAGTATTGCTCCTTTCATTAATGGCATGATCCTTTACTTCCTTTTCTTAATTTCAGCTGCATTCTTCCATCTACATAGAGAAGTGATGGCGAACCTTTTAGAGACCAAGTGCCCAAAGAGGCAGGGGGAGATGGGTGGCAGACATCATGTGTGCCATTGACAACATGTGGGTGCATGGCATACTTCAAGCTGCACATGTGCATGTGCACCACCAAGTTTTGTGTCCCTCTGGAGCAGCTCCCGCTGCTGTGCCAGGCCCCATCCCCAAAAGCCTCCACTGCCATCCCCCCTTCGACAAGCCCTGCACAACCATGCGGTGTGCTGGAAGAGCCTCCCGCAACCCCAGAAGTGCCTCCCATGGCTGTGCCAGGTGCCAAAAAAGCTCCACATGGCCCCGCCTGACCCCGCAATACTGCTATTCCCTGAACAAGGTCCCTCAGGACCACACCATACCTAAGAAAGTCTTGCGCCACCGCACCAGGTGCCAGACAAGCTTTGGGTTGCCGTGCCAAGCCTCACTCACCCCTAATTGAGTGAAGCTGAAATCCCACCTGGGAAGCAGAGGCAGGGGGATGCGCACACACCCATTGGTGCCAGTGGGATGGGGCAGGGCTTGCCCATGATGGCATGTATGCCTACAGAGAGGCCTTCATGTGCCACCTATGGCACACGTGCCACAAGTTCGCCGCCACTGACATAGAGCAACCACATCCAGGTATCTATTTCTTCTCAAAGAGCACTTGTTCAGCAAAGCATGTTCTGGATGATCCTAGCTTCCTCACTTTTCCATACCTGGCTTTTTCCCCTAGCACTAGCTTCTCTATTCAGCCCACTTCATCCATTTCATTTAAAGAAACAGATGAAAGGTAGAGTTGTCATTTTCTCTTCTTCATTTTGGCAGGCTCTGGAAGCATGTAAGGATGCTGGGCTGACAAAATCCATTGGTGTGTCCAATTTCAATCGGAGGCAGCTGGAAATGATTCTGAACAAACCAGGTCTGAAGCACAAGCCTGTCAGCAACCAGGTAATTATGACAAATTATTGACAGATTGCAGGTGTGCATACATTTGTTGCATAAGTGGCCTTGTTCTCCTTTTCATAATCCTCAGCTTGTTCCCACTTGCCCAACTGTTCATATTAAGAAAGTTTGAGAAGATTTACATGTGTTTTGAGAAGCAAAACACATACAGTACAACTCTGTTTGAGCTGGAAAGTAAGATGTTTCCATTCTTAACATAGCTTTTGGTGTCCCAAGTTGTAAAGCTAGTAGCTTCCTTAAAATTTGTTTTCTACAATTTCTAGATCTGCCTGCTTAGCTAAGCCCCATATTTCAACTACTTGTAGTAATTGTGTCAACCTTTTTAATGTGTATGTTTTCAAAATGGGAACTGCTAATTGTCCAACTTTGGTAGAACCTATTTTCTAAATCTTCTGCATCAGTCAATATCTAAATAGCAACTACTCTTTACTAGGTCTTCCATGTTAAATCAGCACTGTATAGAGTTCCCAGGTATTTGGACATTTTCACCTGTTCTGTCATCTGTCTATCTCACCTCCAGGTGTACCTTATACATTGTCTATCAAAGTCCAAAAATTTTGTATCTGCTCTTAAGAGATTCTGGGCCAAATTGTATTAGCAACTTCCAGGGGACAATCTGTGTCAATGACATCAGCACTATGTCATCAGCTTAAAGCAGGGGTTCTCAACCTATGGTCCGTAGGCTGGCCCCGGCCCACAGCACCATTTTATGTGGCCTGTGCCACCGCCACTGCCAGAAGCGGAAGCAGACATATTTTATGGCAGTGTTTATGGCCTTAGGAACTACCAGTCCAGCCCGCTCAGCTGTCTGAGGGGGTGTGGTCCGGCCCACGACTTGAAAATGTTGAGAACCCCTGCCACCTGTTGTTGGTGCATGGAAGGTGGTACTGGTAAGAGTCTGTAATTTGTCATTATTAATAAAACTAAATAGAAAATGAGCCAAATTACACCCTTATTGATACTGTTAAGGATGTTTATTTCTTCAGTTAAGGCCCTATTGCATCATACCCTAATGCACATAGTATTTGATTGGTTAGCCTTCTTAATAGGATACCTAGTGTGATGGAATGAATAGAAGGACAAATTAGGATTCAGAAGACCTGTGTTCAAATCCCAGTTCAACCATGGAAATTCACTGGTGGGAGAAGGAGTGAACTGGTAAAAAACGCTCCTTAAATATCATGATTACCTTGAAAGCCCTGTTAGGGTCATTGTATGCTGCTATATATCATTTGCTGGAGAACATGAGATAATTGCAGTTGACCCGATACCAAGTTGGTGCACTCCCTGTGGGCAGCTGAACAAAATAGGCCTTTCATCTGATCCAACATAGCTTTTTTTGACCCTCTTTCTTGATTAGTGACAATAGGTACAGGATGCTGGGTCATCAAAAATTAATTCTGGATCTGATTATGAAAGTATTATCTGGGAGACAATAAATTGTTAAGCACTTTTTAAACAAAGCCAACTGTAAGAAGGCTGGAACATAGTTTTCTTGGCAACCAGAAAAGATCGATGTGTTCCCCCAGCTTAAATTTGTGGTTGAAATACATGCACTAATTGAGCCTTTCTCAATGCCTCAGAGTTTCTACTTTGTCAAAAATGGGGGAGGTAGCAAGTAAAATAACTCATGTTTGGCTTGGATTAGCATTATCATAAATGGCACATTATCCTGAGGTAAGCCGAGATGACTCTACAAAATTTCAACTGACGTTGATAAAACATTAATTATTACTGGGGGCTGGCTCTACTTGGGCATGCTCATCAACTTCAAGAATTGCCTCCTGACTGAAGGGACCCTTTGCTTCACCCCTTGCAGGGGCATCAGCTTCAATGACAAGACCAAGGTTCAGCACTGCATCACCACTATGAGCTCATGCAAGCCACTGGCAGCCTCTTCCAACCCTCAGGTTCTCATCACAGTCAGTTCAGGGCTGTAGACGAAGGATTTACATGCACGTAAGAGAGGGACTGTGGTGGCTAAGTGGTTAAGACTCTGAACTTGATGACTGGAAGGTTGGCAGGTCAGCAGTTCGAGACCTGAGTCCTGCACGGCAGAGTGAGCACCCATCTCTGTCCCAGCTCCTGCCAACCTAGCAGTTTGAAAGCAAGAAATTACAAGTAGATAAATAGGTATCACTTTGGTGGGAAAGGTAAATAGCATTCCATGTATTCAGGTGTCTAGTCATGCCTGCCACATGTCCACAGAAACATCTGCAGATGCAGACAGTACTGGGTCTTTGACTATAAACAGAGATGAGTACTGAACCCTAGAGTCAGATATGACTGGCTTTCAAGCAAGGTCAACCTTTACCTTTACCTAAGTGACTGGAGAAGTACCTGGGCTGTGGTGAGCATACCTATTACCCTCTAGCAGCTTTGCAAAGCTGGTCCCAATGCCCAAGGAGAAGCTACAACTCCATTCCTTGCGGGGCAGCAGGAGGAGAGGGAGTAGCCAACTCGACTGTTCCTGTTGAAGAATGGGCCACGGACAAGGAGAGAAAGAAAGTAAGAATGGTGTCCCCTTCAGCTGCCTTCTTCTGAGCAGCAGCTGGTGGGGACAAGGAAGAGATAAGGAGCAGGTAGCAAGTGGCTGACCTCAATGGAGCTTTCCTCGTTGAGCCAAGTTGCCAAACCAAGTCACATGAAGGAGCAAGCAACTCCAGAGGAAAAGGAGCAAGTGAAGTATCCTACTTCTGGGAGCCTCACACAGACTAAGATGCATCCACCCTAATCAAGATAGCTACTGGGTAGCATTGGTAGCTGAAGACAGCACTGGTGGAGGAGGCAACAATGATGATACTCAAGCTCACTTTGGTTGGCAACGTGGAGGAAGTGGCAATGGTAAACTCCTGGTGAACTTTCCCTACTGTGAAAACCCCATGATGAGACAGTCCAAAAAGAAACAAACATTTTTGGAAAGCATTCATTCAATTACTGGGGAAGGGCAAAGGGCAAGTACAAGTAGTTCTTTTGCTAATAACACAGCTAAATTAAACCCAACTTTTTCCAAATTTCCTGATGTGCACAGAAATGAAAAGAAAGTCTGATGCTGCATAATACATTGCAATTGGAGCATGGAATGTGAGAATTTTGAATCAAGGTAAATTGGTAACTATAAAGCAAAAAGTGGGGCATACAATCATAAGCAGTGCTTCGTGACAGACATGAGTGTGCCTCAGCACTTTGCTATCCTAATGCATAACCTGTATTATGATGAAGCTACTGTTAGGACAGAATATAAAAAGACAGAATGGTATCTTATAGGCAGAGATGTCAGACAAGGGTGCTATTTTATCCACTTTTCTGTTCAATTGACATGCAAAACATATCATATGGACAACCAAACTAGATTCAGATAAAGGTTGAGTGAACACTGGTGGGGAAAAACATCAATAACAAAAGATATGAAGATGACACCATCTCAATGGCAGAAAGCAGTAATGGTTTGAAAAGCCTTCTGGTGGAAACAGACGAAGAAGTTGCCAAAATTTTAAGAAGACAAAAATCATGGCTACAGAACTTAAATGTTGACAATGAAAAAACTGAGATAGTAAAAAATTGTGTATAGTTTTGGTTCAATCATTAATCTAACTGGAGACTGCAGCCAAGAAAGCAGAAAACTGATACTCAGAAGGACACAAATGAAAGAATTAGGGGAAAAATCATCACACATCAGGGTGTGTCACTGGACACCAAGAGCAATATCATCCCCATTTTTAAATTCCCAATTACTATGCACAGGTGTGAGAGCTTGACAGTAAAGAAAGCTGACAGGAAAAGAACTTGATTCATTTTGAAATTAAAAGCTAGAGTAAATTGAGCCCAAACGCTTTCTGGAGACAAAAAATGATGAAACTGAGGCTATCCTATTTTGCGTACATAATGAGAAGGCAAGATTCTCTGGGAAAGACAATAATGCTAGGAAAGGTGGAAGGTTGCAGGAAAAGAGAAGACCAAATATGAGATGGATTGATTCAAGAAAGTTACAGGCTTGAGTTTGCAAGAGTTGAGCAGAGCTGTTGAGTACAGGGCATTTTGAAGAACATTTATTCATAAAATTGCATCAATCAGAGGCAACTTGGTATCACATAGCAACAACAAAAACTATTATCAACAAAGACCCACAAGGATGTTTGCAGATCTGGAGGAAGTTTACCTCCTAGAGTTTCAACCCAGCCCGATCAATCCAGATCTACGATAGCTTTGAAGGAAAACTGTGCTCATGAATAAGACAAAGGAAGATGGTTTCGCTGTGTATTCCAATGAGCTTTAGTCATGGGACCAACCATACTGCAAATGAGTCAAAATGGTTGTCTGGATCGAACCTTAGATGTGAGTTGAATGAACGTATATGACAATTCTGAGTTTAAGAAATGTTTCTGATTTGATACTCAGAACATATAATTCTTGGCACTTCCTCAAGAATGATTCACAGAATGAAAGCAAAGTAGTGCTAACAGTTGTGGTCAGCTAAGAATTTGGATATGGGAAAATGTTGATAATTGACACATGAAATGTGGGCATTTGCAGGGGTCTTCTTCTCATTCCATGTCTAGGCCAGACGTGAAATTGCAAAAATGAGGGCACCTTTTGGTGAGTTCATTCTGCAGTTCCTTTCACCTGACCTAGTGTAAGAAAGATTAGCATGTGAGAAAACAGTAAAATGATTTCATTTTAACCTGATCATTATACATTGGTATTTACGTCTCCTGGAGGCACTGAATTCAGTGGAGGTTCCCCCCAAGCAGGTGTTTCTGTTGATATGTTTCAGCAAATTGCAGCGATGGAGACTGCAATCTGAATTGAAAATGGTAACCAGAGAGAAATAACTTTTAATATTTTCCATCTACTGGTTTGTCAACTGCAAATTTTAACTCAATTGTCTTTCTTCTTGCAAGGGAAAAAGATACAGGTCCTTAGCTTGGTAGTTTATTTTGTTTTTAATCCTATCTTTATCCATTTGTCCCTACAGATTGAATGCCATCCATATTTTACTCAACCTAAACTTCTGGAATT
The DNA here is from genome assembly GCA_035047345.1 of Bradypodion ventrale. Lineage (NCBI taxonomy): Eukaryota > Metazoa > Chordata > Lepidosauria > Squamata > Chamaeleonidae > Bradypodion > Bradypodion ventrale. The sequence goes on from JAWDJE010000005.1 coordinate 230,347,886, forward strand.
TTGCAGACAGAATAACATTGTTGTTGTCGGGTACAGCCCTCTTGGAACATCAAGAGATGAAACATGGTAAGGTTTTTGCATTCAGGAATATTGAACTCAATCATACTCCCTGAAACACTATTTAAAGGGCCATAGGTTATGTTAGAAAGTGGGGAAAGGGATCCACTTTTAGAGAGGAGGAGTTCTGAGACTAAGAAATCACTTGTGACCACTACTGAAATTGCTGGGGCTTGCTTCTTCTGCAACAGAAGGTGGCAGGATAGGAGAATCTGTGGATCATGGTATCCGGCACATTTTTTGAGAAGCAATCCTTTTCTCCAAGGAGTCATGAGGAGTTTGAAAAAACTCAAGGCTTGGAATGGTGTATTGGAGTGATGTATTGTATTGGGAAAGGCATTCCACCGTAAACAAGTACAGCAGCAGCAGCAGCAGCAGCAGCAGCAGCAGCAGCAGCAGCAGTAGTAGTAGTAGTAGTAGTAGTAGTAGTAGTAGTAGTAGTAGTAGTAGTAGTAGTGTGTATTACAGATAGAGAAAGACATAGTGGAATGCCTCTTTGAAGACTTTGCCTATGGCCAAAACTTTAAGTTTATATTATAAAGTTAACTGTGGATTTAAATACCAGCATTGCCTTAATTAAAGGATTTAAATCATTTGCTCTAATAAACATTATAGACCTAGGCAGGTGAAGTGGTCCAGGGCGATAGCATCTGAACCAAAACATTTGAGACATGAGTTAAATATGATAGTGGGAGTTTGAAAAGCCCCTTCTTTTATGTTCTGGTGTTTGGACATGAACAGTTGTTATATTCCTATCATAGCGATATAAATGTTTGTAATTTGTTATGATACCAAAGCGTGAGAAATACGAATTCTGAGAAAGATTTAAACATAACTTTTCCCAAGTTCTGAGCATTCTGGTCTTGTGTTCTGTTTTAAAAAAAATAAAAAACATGGTATGCATCAACAGCAGAACCCAGTTTGAACAACACATGGAACACCCTCAGAAGTAATGCACTCAAAGCTAGCATGGTGGTTTGCAAAACCTGATAATAGTTTTGGTCTTGATGCCGTACCTTCTCATTGTCAGTAATTACTGCTTAGATCCTGCCTAAGAGAACTCATTTATTTGTCTCATTTTCTCACCCCACCCCTTACAACAAGGGTCAATGTGTCTTCGCCACCTCTGCTGGATGACCCTGTACTGAATGCCATTGCGGGGAAATACAACAAGACAGCGGCTCAGGTGGCACTCCGCTTCAGCATCCAACGAGGGGTGGTGGTTATCCCCAAGAGCTTCAACCCAAAGCGGATTAGAGAAAACTTCCAGGTAAAATTTAAAACAAACTTTGAACTAAGTTGTAAGACAGGCATTCTCAACCAATGGCCTGTGGGCGAAACCCGGCCCTGAAGCCATTTCATCTGTCCCCTGACGCCCTAGTTGCCACCACCACCTGGAAGTGTCAAAAATGCACCAAAAACCAGCAAAATGTCCATTTTTGGGTGAGTTTTCATGTGTTTTCAGTGAGTTCTCGTGCAAAAACACACATTTTCACGAGAACTCGCCAAAAGCATGCATTTTGCATGAGAACTCACCAAAAATATGTGAGTACTCCCCCAAAACACATAACTCCTCAAAAAACATATTTTCACACAATAACTCATGCAGAAACACGTGGCCTGCACAGCCATTTGAGGGGGAGTGATCCGGCCCTCGCCCAGAAAAGGTTGAGAAAGCCTGTTGTAAGATATCAACCTATCTTTCTTCTCTCCTCCATGGAGAAAGTAATGATGTGAGCAATTCTGTCTGTGAGAAGCAGTGAAGACTTTACTCCATAAACCCAAAGCCCAATTCAGGGATTTGAAACCATAGAAAGCCCAAAGAGGGGTGGTAACAGATGAGGTTGGCCTTCCTTTACTCAAAAAGCCAGTAGTGTCAGACTCTAGGGTGTGGTGCTCACCTCTGTTTACAGCCAAAGAGATGTGGTCTTATTGGTAGGCAATTTTGTAGGAGGACTGCCTCAGATTAAGAAATATCTGTAGACATTATCTGTTGCACATTATGTTGTATGACTTGGTGTGCCGCAGACAACATTCATGGAAGTTTTTAAAGACCATTTGCCTCCAAAAGTTATGGTTTTTGTTTAGCAGTGAAGCCAGATTCCAGCCATTCTCTTACCGTAGACTGCTTCTCTGTCTTTGTTCTGAGTAAAAGACAAAAGTCTTCATTGGCTTCCATTCACCATCATATCAGATTCTTTACTCCAGGGTCTTCCCAACCTTTTCAAGCCAGGAGCTGAGTCATGCTCTATCAGTCAGCTTGGAGGGCAAGGTGGCCATTTTGCCTTGCCTGCATGACCTGGTGGCCACTTTGTCCCAACAGCTTCAAAAGGGTGGCCATTTTGTTTCTTGAATGCCCTTGTAGGGGTGGAGAGCCACATAAAATGGTGCCATGTACCAGATCCAACCCACAGGCCTTAGGTTGGGAACCCCTGCTTTAGTCAGATAACAAAAACCTAAGTCAACTGCAGTGGCTCAAGTGGCTAAGATGCTGACTGGAGGCAGAAGGTCAGCAGTTCGATTCCCGAGTACTGCAGGACAGAATGAGCTCCCGTCTTTGTCCCAGCTCCTGCCAACCTAGCAGTTTGAAAGCAAGACATTGCAAGTAGATACATAGGGACCACTTCAGTGGGAAAGTAACAGTGTTCTGTGTGCTCCGGTGTCTAGTCATGCCTGCCACATGATCACAGAAATGTCTGCAGAAGCAGACAGTGCTGGCTCTTTGGCTTTGAAACAGAGATGAGCACTGAACCCTAGAGTCGGATATGACTGGCTTTCGAGCAAGGGAAACCTTTACCTTTACCTTTACCTTTAAGGCAACTGTATAATTATCCATTGCATTGATAGATCTTAAATTATGGCTGGTTTTTATTTTCTTTGTTCTTTCCTGCTAAGATCTTCGATTTTTCCCTCACTGACAAAGAAATGAAAGCAATTGAAGCGCTGAATAAAAATATCCGCTATGTGGAGTTGCTGATGTAAGTACCAACATAATTTTATACATGGGGAAATATATTTAAATTTATATGTTTGCTGCTGCACTGGCCCTTTTTTTCCTGGGAAAAGTTGTTTTTTGGAGCTGCAGCTCCTCCTCCTAGCCAGCTTGACCCCTGGCTGAGCTAGCTGGGAGATTCTGGGAGTTGTAGCCAAGAAAAGTAAAATTTCCAAATTGATTCTAAAGTCTTATCTGACTTTCTGAACTCAAAATATCCTTCCAAGAGAGAAGGATGAGCCTGGGTCAGCTTTGGGCTCAAGTAGGCCTGATGCTTAACTCCACTGAATTACTGGAGGCCATCAGTTTAGGTAGAAACCACCAGACCTGTTGACTAAAAATGCACAGATTTGTAGGGAGGGGTATTTTTGGGGGAGGATATAGGTCCTGGATTTCTGAGAGCTGTAGTCCAAAAATAGGAATTTACACCTCTGTTGCTGGTTAATATGAAGGAGGCAATGAATCAACTCAAGGTTTTAGCCTGCAGTTCTTCAAAGAAGCTAAATGAATTTTGGGGCTACCATTGTTGTTAGCTGGAAGGCCGGCAAGTTGGCAGGTCAAGAGCATCCTTCTCTGTCCTAGCTCCTGCCAACCTAGCAGTTAGAAAAGCAAGAAATTGTAAGTAGATAAATAGGGACCACTTCGGTGGGGAAAGATTTTGGGGACATGAAAGGAGCCTCATTCGGGCGTCCTCTGAGTGGAGTTTCTCCAGCAAAAATCCTTTCAACCCAGAATAATTTCTGACATGATCAGATTAACTGCCCCATGACATTTGAATCATCAGTTCCTTTTTGATACATGCTGCATTAATTTATGTCATATTGGGGTTTGTTTGTTTGTTTTTTTGTTATTGTCTCTCTGTGAAGACTTGAAGAGCAATAGTAGTTGTCCACAGATAAACCTTGGTCTTTCATAGCTTCACATGCCTGGCTGTTTTGTTCTTCATCTGCCCCTGCCCTGCCAGCTGAGACAGCACTTATGTCATCTCTGCAGCCAAGGGTAGGCACTTTTGATGGAACAGGGGACCAGATGTTGTCTTCAGCTGGCCAGAGGGCTTCCACTACCAAGAAAGAAAATCAAAATCAGAAGTGGGGGTGTGGTTGTTTCTTCTATTTCATTGCTTTTGTTTAGAGTTTGGGTAGCCTTGTGACACCCAATATGTGTACAGTTTGGCTGCAGGTCTTACCACATGAAAGTAAGGGATGAATGATTATTCTTCTTCCGTGTCTAGGACAGATGTGAAACTGCCCAAACGAAGCCATGTTTTGTTGAGCAAGATTAGCTGGCAACACAAGGTTGTCGTTACCAGGGTACGCCCGATTGTGGCTCAAAAATACCACAGTCTTCTAGGAGGCTCTTTCTGTATATTGAAACCATGTTTATCTTGACTAAGTAGCTGTTCCTCCTACCCCAAAGTGCACAGTTTGTGAGCTCTCCCAGACTCTGTAATAGGTTTGGTGGTACAAAAAGCAGGAGACTGAAAGAAGAAATACAGGTGAACAACCATTCCTACTTCTGTCCCACAATGCATTGCTTTGTATAATGTGATAACTGTAGCACCTGCCTGTGACTCATTCTTTTAGCTGTTAAAACCTTATTATCGAAGACAGGAGGCTCCTCTGTACTTTGCAAATTGAGTTTGACATCATCTCTAACTGCTGTGGCTCCCATCCAAAGGAATTCTGGGTTCTGTAGTTTGCTGAGATGCTTAGAGTGTGTTGCTAGAGAGGACTGATGCACCCTCATGAATTTCAGCACTGAATTCTAAGTATCTCACCAAACTGCACACTCCATGATTCTATAGCAGGAGTTCTCAACTTTTTAAAGCCAGGGGCCAGGTCATGTTCTCTCAGAATTGGGGGCCGGACAGCCATTTTGTCCTTCCTCCACCACATGGCACTTCCTGGTGTAATGGAGGCAGTGGGGAGACCACATGAAATTGTGCTGCTGGCCGCATCCGGGCCACAGGTTGAGAATCCCTATTCTATAGGAAAGGGACATGACGTTTAAAGTGGTATCAAACTCTTAGAACTGTGTAGTGCAAATGCCTTTTTGATCTTGGAGACTCAAAGTTGTTATGGTAATTGGTCTAGATTTTCCTCCATGTTTTCTTCATGCACACTCCCCATTTATTGCAATTAAAACATGAACAATCTCAAGTTAGAATATTAGATATGTGAATATCACTTTTTGTATTAATTATCAATAATAATATGACTTCTTATTTCTTGCAGGTGGAAGGACCATCCTGAATACCCTTTCCATGACGAGTACTGAAAATGAAGAATGTCCAAGATAGTATTAAATCATAAGAACTATTATTTCTTTACCTTTTAAATATTGTATTATCAGTAGCATTATACTTTTTCTTTCAGCTATATGATCCCCACCCCTGCCCCAAACTTTAAGGGATATATTTCACCCTGAATGCAGAAAATAAGGCCAGTTTCAGAAATGCATTTTTAATTTAGCCTTTAAATACAGTGACAGTCTGAAGATCATGACCAAAATCCTTTACTGTTTGTGTAAGGGCAACCACATAAGCAGTTACTGTATTTTGATGGCCATTTGTCATGAACCTGGACACAGAACTAGGTAAGCAATCAATTGCATGCTCTGAGCATGTTCAGACATGTGACAGCAGATGGGAAGATCATTTGTACCACCAGCATGACACCCAGTTTTTACATTGCCCAGTACCAACAGGATTTTGGCCTGTAGCTTAAATTTTGATAAGATTAAAGATGAATTTTACTTGGAGAACAGAGCATCTTTCATTAGATCCCTCAAAACCTAATGAAACTAATATATGTTTTTTAATGAATCCTAATATTTGGATTCAAAATCAAGAAAAAGTGAACTTGGAAACTTGGTTGATCTGTAATTCACACATCTAGTTTGACATGGCGGATCGAAGCATCATATCCCACTGTTACCAGTCCCCAAGATTTAAGCAGCCTCTCACCATCAGGAAGTCCTACCGCTACCGTAGCAAGGCCCGATGGCACATGTTTTTAATGCTCCTTTAGCCATTTTAAATGCAACAACACAGCTGGCTGGACTCATGTCGAAGTTGGCCATGTTGGAGCAATGCACTGGTCAGTTGCATTGCCCAAGCACCCGACCCAACTTAGCTGATGAATGGAGGACCATTCTGGACTGCTAGCTGACACCTTTGTGACATGGTTGAACCTGCCAGGAGAACACACCCCTGCCACCATAGCTGTTGGATGACCAGGGTCACTGCTGCACCACGTTGAGGCATGAGAGGATGGCAAATATTGAAAGCAAATATGGATATAGATTTTAGTGCCAGATTTTGCCCCCCTTTTAGATCTGAACATTTCCTCATCTTATGCGTTCTTGGTGTTTAGGCTGCTTGTTAAGAGGAGTAATAGAGCAATCCATCTCACTTGCCTCTTGTGGTTGTCTTCTCTTCCTTTGGGATTTTATCCATCCTTAACAAATGCCACCCCAGTGCTTAGTTATTGGCATTGAATACTTCAGTTGATATGTTTGGTCCCACTGTTTTGGCTTTGGCTCTCTCCACCATTAAGATCTGGTCTCCAAGAAACTGAAATTTGCCCCTCAGGATAAAAGAAGTTCCCCACCCTTTCTTTAGAGTGACTTCAACAATTGGTTGTGTTGAATTTCTAGGTAGTGAATACACAGAAGTGGTTACCATTCCCTTCATCTGGGGGCACCTTGAGACTGTGCAGCTTACCTAAGACCACATAGGCTGGCTGTTCTCCTGGGAAGCACAGTGAGAAATCGAACTCCTAACCTCTGGCTCTGCAGCCAAATACCAAAACCTGAGAATATTTAGTGCATTTGGATGAAAGGGAGATTTCAACATCAATTTTGATTTAGTTTGACATCATCTTGATGGCCTAACATTCTAGTTATTGTTAAAGGCAGCACATATAGACTTTCTAGGAACAGTGATGATGAAAGTTTTTATATACTCAGTTCTACAAGTTTGGACTTTATCCAAATCAAATGGGCGATGCATCAGATAACATCCAAAAATGGACGTTATCCAAGGTTCCTATACCAAACACCTTTGATAACGTCCATTTTAGGGGTTTTGGACTTTATGTGATGTATCACGTGTGCATGAAAACCGTGACTTTATCTGAATCGGACTTTATCCGAGGTACCACTGTGTGCTGTCTGTGTGTGTGTGTGTGTGTATCTACTGTAAATATCTATCTATTCTATTCTGTTCTATCTATCTATCTATCTACAGACAGACAGACACACACACACACACACCATCACTGTGGCAAGGAAAATGCTATACTCAGGCTATGCTCAGCATGATGATTGCTTCATATAAATTCAGACCCCTATTTTAGACACTATGGCACAGTGGGTAGCAGGCTCCCTATTGTAGGTTTTGTAGCCCCTGCTATCACCATCTGCTGTCTTTGTTGTACCACACACAAAAGACATGTCTTTCTTGCCTTCCTGAAAGAGTGGAAGATGCTCTGCCCAGCTAGTCTACATGGCTCTAGGGTACAATTGGGCTCACTGACACTCGCCAGTACCATAAAGATCTCCCTTGCTCAAAAGCCTGACATGTCTTACTGTAGGGGCCACTGCTCACCCTTGTTTATAGCCCAGAAGCCAGCTCTTTCTGCATCTGCAGACATTTCCATGGTCATGTGGCAGGCATGACAAGATGCTGGAGCACACAAAATGTTGTTACCTTTCCCAACGAAGTGGTACCTATTTATCTACTTGCAACTTCTTGCTTTCAAACTGCTAGGTTGGCAGGAGCGGAGACAGAAATGGTAACTCACTTTGTTGTGCAGCACTCGGGCCCCAAACTGCTGACCTGCCAAACTTCCGGTCATCAAGGTCAGCATCTTAACCACTAAGCCATCCCAGCCCTTCTCTAGTACCATAGACAGCTATTAAATTCTAGGAGTTACACCGGCAATGACACTTTTCAGCACCATGGCCAGCTGTGATTACTGCCAAATTGCAGGTGTTCGTGGAAAAAATCCTGGCAAAGCTACCAGGTTTCATGGGCTGGGACAGTCCGCTGTGGACCCCCAACATTAGAAAGCTGGTCAGCCTTACACTATGCTATATTATCTCTTACGTTCACCATTTCCATTTGTCTCCCATGGAGTAATTTCTTACAGCGTACATGCACCCATGCAGCAAACAGTTGGTCTTCAGGTTAAGTATTTGCAGGCATATAAATTCCAACAGGATGTCCCAGGGTTCCTCAAACATGGCTCTCCAGGTGTTCTTGGACTTCAACTACCAGAAGCCCACGTTAGCACACCTGCTGATTAGGGCTTCTGGGAACTGAAGTTCAAGAACATCTGGAGAGCCAAGTTTGAGGAACCCTGGGATGTCACAACCTGGGCTGTTTTGAAAAGGGAGGACTATGCCAACTGTTGGAGTATAATATTATCAATTAATGTTGGTCTATTCAATCTGAAATTTTCCCAAAACAAGCATATATACATAAGTTGTCTGGGATTTCATGGATACAATTGATTAACAAAAGCTAAAGTAAAAGTATTTCTGGTAAAGTTTTTCTTTTTTTTTGGGGGGGGGGGGAATACAGTGAATTTCATCTTACCACTGATGATAAGACAATGCCAGTTATCCAGTAAAGAAATTAGGTTGTCCACTTTGTCATCTGTAAGTTCCGAATGTATAAAAACAAAGTCACAGCAGTCTTTTAAATAACAACTATTTCAAACTTTAAAAAGATACAAAAATGAGGAAGATCACTGTCTTTACATGACCTCACAATAGGACACTGGTTCATATTCAATTATATACTCTGGGTAAATCTGATGTTTCTCAAAGATGACAAAAATAGAAGGATTCAGAAGATGGTCCACACAGCTATCATAAAAGCCATTCACCTGGTTAGGTATTGATGGAGGTCGAAGGTAAGTAGGGTTTCCTGGTGTGTAATCCCCAACCAAAACTCGAGCTACAATCACGGTCTTGATGCGAGTATTCGAGTGGCAATATTTATGGGAGTAGCTAGCATCCCTGGCAAAATAGCTTCCTAGAAGGAAAGAAGTTAGTAAGAACATTGAAAGAGGGACACATTAAGGCAGATAAGATGAATTCATCCTAAACATTATTTCATATATAAAGCCAGTATAGCATAATAGGACAGAGAATTGAAACAATGTGAGCAATTCTGTTTCAAATCCCTGGTTAGCCATGGGAACTCAGTAGGGATGTGTTGGGACACGGCAAGTGAGCCTGCAAAGTGTTAACACATAATCCTTGGGAGGGGGGAGTTTATGTTTAGTTTGCTAACCAACACAGAAAAGGCCTGTGTTCTCACCTGAAATATGATTACCTAATCCCCTTTCTCCTGTTCTATCTGGAGAGCTAGGTTTGAGGGCCTATGATCTAGACCAGATTTCCTCAAACTTGGTTCTCTAGGTGTTCTTCAGCCTTAATTCCCAGAAGGCCCTGATCGGCAGGTGTGCTGATCAGGGCTTCTGGGAATTGAAGTCCAAGAACATCTGGAGAGCCATGTTTGAGGACCTTGGTGTTAAGGTTTCTGAGCATAGAATAAATACCTTTTTCTCTTTTACCTCAAACTTTTGGTCTGAGCAGTGTGCTGAGCATGAGGGGAACTTGCAAACAATTCAAACCTTAATAATTGCCCCACTTCCATTGCTCAATTGCATATCCCAATAACGGGAGGAACAGTAAACATCTCACATACTTGAATGAAAACCCAATTAGGGCTGTTGTAATCAGAAACAATTTGACAACATTTCTGCTCACTCCTTCTATTGCCAGTTTTGAAAGGTCAGTATCATTGCCAGTGGAGGGGGAAAATACTTTGTAGATACTTATTTGGGATTTGAGACATTAAACCCTGAGAGAAGCCTCCCTGAGAGAAGCCTCCTTTTGGCTTTGGAACACACAAGTTACACGGACAGTTTGGCATAGAAAATGTGCTTGATTGATTCAAGATACAAAATACTAGTTTACTGCACAATGCAAGAATAACCTAGTCCTAGTACCTTTTCACCCAGAGGATCACTGGTCTATGGAACTCCCTGCCAGAAGAAGTGGTGACAGCTGTCAGTCTTGACAGCTTCAAGAAAGGATTAGACAAGTTCATGGAGGACAAGGTTATCAATGGCTATAATTATAGATACCTAAGAACAACCTCCGGGTTGGAGAGATAAGCAGGATATCTCTCAATGCCATTTCCAGGGAATCCAAAGCAGGTGAAGGCATCTGCTTGGGAATACCCTAAAGGAAATGGTGAACCACTGCGTGATACAGAATGTTGGACTGGATGGGCTGTGGCTTGTTCCAGCAAGGCTGTTCTTATGTTCTTATGCCATGTGCACTGGACAAGACAAAGAGTACATCCACAACTTGTACACATATAAGCGTGTACCTTTTCCATATAGTGTCCCATGAGTTCCACAGATTCGCCAATCAAAGTTTTGCTCGCAGATATCATGGAGGTGAAGAGTGCTCGTGCCATGGAATAAGAGCCTTTCGGCCACCTCTTTCTGTCCATTTAACTTTTTCATCTGGTGTCTCTGCCTACAAGCAGAAGCATTTCCATAAAATTAGAAATTCAAGCTCAATGTCATTGAGACAATTTAACTCGCTTTTTCTGGTCCAGCACTTGGGACATAGAACAAAGAATCTGGGACTAGTCAGGAAAAAGCCAGCCTACTTTAACACATCATATTTTAGCTTCATAACACTGTTGTACTAAAGATTAAGCAAGCTATTTTCAAATGACAGGTGGTGAGAAAACCTCTTATGTGACAACTTCATGTAATTGGCATTTATGGCACTCCCTCTTCTAGATGTTCTGCAATGTCTAGGCTGGCCCTTTAGGTGCTCCTTTAAGATCAAGCTAAGTACAAAATACTTTAAATTACCAAAGAAGGCTAATACATAACAATAGGTAAAGATCACCCTTGCTCAAAAGTCAGTCGTATCCAACTCTAGGGTTCAGTGCTCATCTCTGCTAATAGCCAAAGAGCCAGTGCTGTCTGCATCTGCAGACTTTTTCGTAGACATGTAGCAGGCAAGACTAGACACTGGAGTGCACAGAATGCTGTTTACCTCAACACCAAAGTGGTCCCTATTTATCTACTTGCAATTTCTTGCTTTGGAACTGCTAGGTTGGCAGGAGCTGGGACTTAGACAGAAGCTCACTCCGTCATGCAGCACTCAGGTCTTGAACAACTGATCTGCCAACCTTCCAGTCATCAAGTTCAGCATCTTAACCACCATTCCCCTTTTTGGTTACCGTGAGGATTGCTGGCAGACTTAGAGGGGAAACTGAGTAGGGATGGTAGGTGATTTCATCATCCCACCTTGTCAAAGGGTCCTGGGTCCTAAGCCTTAACAACTTTGGTCTTATTACACCACAAATTTTCAACTACAATACCACAGCTCCCCGGTGGCTCAGTGGGTAAAAGCACTGTGCTTGGAAACCAAAAGCACAGGGTTCAATTTCCTGAGACATGCACAATAGGGAACATGAAAGGAGCCTCTTTCAGGTGTCCCCTGCAAAAATCCTTTCAACCCAGAGTAATCTCTGACACAAAAACACACAACTGCAATACCAATCAAAAAGGGGGGGAGAGAGAAAGTGGGCATATGCTCCAACTACTATACCAGAAACTGGTTCTGATACCACATTTCCCACCCTCAAGAGAAAAAAGTTAAAACTAAACACAAACCATTGAAAAACCTGCCATAGAGAAGGGTTCTGAATCCTTTGGATAGTATTGATCACATATCCTTCCATTGTGTTCTCAAATAGCTCCTTGATTTTGTGATACTCCTCAGCAGACTCGGAGACCTTCACCAACTAGACATAAAGCAAGAGCTGTTGTGAATACAGTACTTGATTTTTTTATAGTTGTTTACCCCTCCATTTATTTCCTACTTTCCTGGCCAAAACAGAAGTAGATCCATTAAATCTATTAGCACAGTAAATTGCAGTTAGAGTAGACCCGTTTGAATCAAGAGAGTTTTTGGAGGAGATGGCTCACCAAATCCCTAGAATGGATCCATTCTAGTGCAATTTATTATATTAAGCAACAGAATGTTGGCCATTAAAACAAGCAACACAGCCTGTGGTGGGCTCAAAAAAAATTACTACCACACTGTAGGCGTGGTATAGTGGGCGTGGCCAGGGAGAAAGCCCTGCGTTGCACCCGAATTAGGACTACTTTATTTCAAAACTTGGGTGGTTGGGGCCAGCAGGAATTTCTGCTACCATTTCTGGTGGACTGGTGCGAAACCTGCTGATGCCCACCACTGAACACAGCCACTAAAGTCAGCCATTCCCAACCATCAATTGCCAGGTATGTGGGACATCTTCCATCATATTTCGCCATCAGATGCTTCATTCCTGCACAGCCAGCCAGTCAACTATTTCTTGTATTCACTGTCTAGAATACCATGGAAAGGATCACCATGAGTCAAAATTGATTTAACAGCATACATCCATTATGAATGGAAATCTTTTGGTTGTCACTACCAGTAGTTTGTTCCTCTTCCTGTATCAAAGGACTACTATCAGCCTTTCTCTCTTGTGTTTGAAGATATGAACTTGAGTTGCCAGAGCAAGTAGCTCCTTTCTACATGTTGAGTGGAAAGGTAATACTGAATACCTTATAGCCAATATCAGGCAGTTCTGTTTGGTCCCAGCTTGGAGGAAACACATGGAAGGTGAAAGCAGATTCATAGTGACTGCTGCAAAATAGGAGACAAAAGGCAATAGTGACCCAGTGCCTCATAGATACAAAGCCAATTTTCAAAACACCAGTAATTTACTAAAAATTACATTGATCCCAATCAAGTTTATGAAGAAGTTGGGGCAGTTTGTGGTTTATGAGCAGAGGAATGTCTCACCCCAAGATTTAAGAGTTCAAGCTACCCATGTAAAAAATGACCACTTAACACTATATGTAAGTTCTTGCCATTCCATCAAATCGTCTCAAATGAGACACCACATCAATCAACATGATACATATTTTGTGCCTGGGGGGAAAAACAGACTTGAAGAAGAACATGCTTACAATCCTACCACCGATCATAAAACAAGCTAATGTGCAAATGGCTGGACAAGTGTAAATCATACACTATTAGTACTTCAGGGAGCCCCTCTTCTAATGATGGATTACTTTTAATATGTAATTTCATTCTCAGACTTGTATTGGGTGGGCAGAAGCCTCAATTTCAAGTTTAGTAATGTGCCTGAATTTTATTTCTTCTTTACATTTCAGAGAGATGTATGGGAGGAAAGAGCAGGAGGATTTTCCTCCAGTGCAAGTGTGCTTCTTATGGGCTATTTGGTTCAGCTCAGGAGATGGGGTGATCCTTAGCAAGGGACTGTAGTTGTGATTTAAGTTAACAAAGAGAGAGACTGGCAAGAGTAGAGCTTCTACCACCTTTGGAGAAAGAATTAGACCTTTATTACTTTGTTTTAGGTAATGAAATAATACGTGGGCACAGAAGAGTAAACCCTACTCAATATTTGTATGTGTTCTTGAATTTTGTTTTTTGGACTGGAATATATTCTCTCTGAAGACCTTTGGAGCCCTGGATCATTTTACAAGGGAAAAACTTTGAATAATAGAGCTATCTTGACATTTGGAATACAAAATTTGTCTAGATCAATGGTTCCCAACTTTGCGGCCCCACATTTTCTTGAACTAACACTCCTAGAAGCCTTCACTGTTGGCTGTGCTGGCCAAGGTTTCTGGGAGCTGGAGTCCAAGAACATCTAGAGCCCCATGGTTACATGATCTAGTCATACTGACTCAAAGAAGGGCTGGAATATCCCTGCAGATGCAGAGTTTGACATTTTCATTTCTTGCATTACAGTTCCCAGCATCCTCTCATCAGAGTGGCTAGTGCCGGGTGTTTGTGCAAATGCAGCATCTGCATTGTCACTTGCTATGTAAACACAATCATTTCCCTGGACCATAACAAAATATTGTAGAACGTCGGATAACTCCGTTCCACAAGTTTGGACTTTATCCGATTCAAATGGGCGATGCATCGGATAACGTCCAAAAAAAGGACGTTATCTGAGGTTCCTATACCAAATACCTTGGATAATGTCCATTTTTAAGTGGTTTTGGACTTTATGCGATGCATCACATGTGCATGAAAACCGTGACTTTATCCGAATTTGATCTTATCCGAATCAGACTTTATCCGAGGTACCACTGTAGTCTCTTCTTCCCTAGATATCATGTGCATATATGGATTTGGGTTTCTTTGTTCACTTCAATTCAAATTATCTTCACCGGGATTTCAGATTCAATATAGGATACACAAGGATGGGGGTGTCAAACCAAGATCCAAAATCATAATGTTAAAAATTTATTTCTCTGCCTACACACACAATCTTCATCGGCTGCAACTCGTATCTTGAGTTTCAGGGGAAATGCCACTGGCATGAATTTATTTAAGGTGGATCCCTGCTTGCCATGAAGTGACCCACACACTGTTATCACGGAACCATCTCCTGCAACACATATGAAATGAGACATGCCAGATTTAACACCGGGACTGCAATGGACTGCCACAGCCTTGAGGATATTAACAAGGTGCACCTTCACAGTCAATCCAGCTACAGGCAGATGAGCCCCTTTAGGTGGGATGATGGTCTTCTCAATGGAGGAAATGCCACTGGAAACCATTATATTGAGCCCAACCGCAAAATGCACAGAGGAGGAACTCTGATTCCCAACAGTCATGAAGGCAGAAGAGGCCATGCCACACAACACAATAATACAGCAAATAACCACAATATGGTCAGAATAGATCATGAACAGTTTAGAGCAGAAAGATGTCCAATACCACTTTTCATTTTTCTTGCTACCTCCAAAGAACACAAGTCTGGGCCACCTGGAGACTCTTCTTTTGGTTCGGTAGTATACATTTTTCTGAACCATATCTAAAGGGAAGCAGCAATCCTCCGTGTTAAACAACTCATCTACATTAGTAGGTAACAACCTGTTCATCGCTTCAACATACATACAGAGCAGAGCATGGACTAGTTACATTTTTGGACTTTTAACTCCAAGAATCACAAGTCTATGTATCCACTAGGCTGAAGGGTTATGGGAAGTAGAGTCCAAAAATGTAACTTTTCTGAGCTCAGATGCAGGACACTATGGAAGAATACAATGCACATGTTTCCACCAACATATTAGAATAGCAGGCTTATAATCAGAAACAATAGACCAGTGATGGCCAACCTTGGTGCTCCTGGTGTTCTTGGACTTCAATTCCCAGAAGCCCAAGTCAACACACCTGCTGATCTTTTGGAGTGCCAAGGTTGGCCATCGCTGCAGTAGCCAAATACTGTGGGATCTGATGGCTCTATCCCTTGCACCACAGAGATCTACATAGGGTCAAGGCATCATAACAAAACATTTAATCCCTTGACATATTCTCTAGTAGAGGTAATAAGAACTAGGTGACCAGGCAGGATATGGACTGTGGTGCCTCAAGTAGTTAAGACACTGAACTTAATGACTGGAAGTTTGGCAGGTCAACAGTTCAAGACCCGAGTACTGCACAATGGAATGAGCTCCCATCACTGTCCCAGCTCTTGCCAATCTAGCAGTTCAAAAGCAAGAGATTGCAAGTAGATAAATAGGTACCACTTCGGTGGGAAAGTAAACAGTGAAGCATGCACTCCAGTGTCTAGTCATGCCTGCCACATGTCCACGGAAACATCTGCAGACACAGACAGCTCTGGCTTTTTGGCTATAAACAGAGATGAGCACCAAACCCTAGAGTTGGATATGGCTGGCTTTCGAACAAGGGTGATCTTTACCTTTACCTAACCAGGCAGGACAAAGCTGGCTTCCAAAGTGAGCAGGAGACTGGTTTCCATACCACAGACCAGAATCCTCATTGTTTGTTTACTTTTTATACATAACTAGCATATTTGTGCCTGGCCAGCCGGGCATTTTTAAAGTGTGTGTTGGTGGTTAGAGGTGGTTTTGGGTGTGCACAACCACCACCACCCATACAATATCATTCCAACCACCAACACACACATTAAAAATTCCTGGCAAGGCAGGAGTGTCGTTCGTGTGTGTGTGTGTGTGTGTGTGTGTGTGTGTGTGTGTGTGTGTGTGTGTGTGTGTGTGTGTGTGTGTGTGTGTGTTGTCCCCCCAACCCCAACCCCCCCGAACCCAAAGGACTAGGCAGAGAGGGGATCCCCCTGCAGGACACCCCATTATTAAAGAGAAGAAAGCAAGCGGTTTCTTCTCTTTAAAAATGGATTGTTTGGGAGGGGGTAGAATCGATCCCCTCTCCCTGGTTCCCTGGGTTTGGAAGGGTTGGGGGGACAAAAGGGGTCTGTCCCCCCAACCCTTCTGTAAGGGGATCGATTCCACCCCCACCCCCAAACACTCCATTTTTAAAGAGAAGAAAACGCTTGGTTTCTTCTCTTTAATGATGGGGTGTCCTGCAGGGGAATCCCCACTCTGCAGCACCTTTGCCTCCCCGAGAAAATGAATCCCCATCACGGAGGGGCTTTGCTTCTCTCTGGAGTTCCCAGCCAACCCAGAGAGAAGCGAGTCCTTCTCTCCGGTAGGCCAGGAGGTGCTCCGGCCTCTCCTTTGTCCATGATTACTGGGGCCGTGCCTCACCCACCCACCCCCTAACCCCCACTGACCGCACTTACCTTTTCCTGGCTCTGGCTGGGTCTTTCAAAGTCTTTCCCTCCGGCTGCTGGCATTTTTTTAAAAAATCAGCACACGCGTTCCCGGCCTCCTCTGCACTCACATCCCTCAGCCTGATTGGCTGAGGGGTTGTGCAGCATAGAGGACTCTGGGAATCGTAGTTCTTTTTCTGGGTAGCATTTGTGGGGCAGCTGTCCCACTGGCGACCACCAAAACCCTGTGGCATTGGGAAGGCAGGGGTTACGGTGAGTGCGGAGGGCTAGGTCGGGGATGGTTGGGCCTGATGCAGGAGCCTTTGAACAAACCCAACGGTTAAGGGGCCTTTTTATAGGTATAGATGTATAAGATCACCGTTTTTTGTGCTGTTATTTCTTCTTGAGGCATGATCTGTGACATTTTAATTCTGCTTTTTCATCTAAGGTTAGTTCTTCAAACACATGGAGGAACAACAGTGACTGAAGTCTTTCAGAACTCCCCTAATCCCTCAATTAAAAGACTAGTAGAAGCTAGTCTCTAAAGTAAAAGTGAAGTTGCATATTTTTGTCACATTTACTGCTTTTGATTGTGGATTTCAAGCAGACTGTTGTTGAAGAATCTAATTGCCTCTTATCATCAATTCCTTCAGAGGTATAACAAATATTACCTTGGAAGTTGACCTCATACAACTGAGTTCCAGCATGGAAGAATATTTTGCTTCTGTGGTCAGCCAGGAAAGCAGCCTCTAACTCTGATGACGATATCGTAGCAGCATGATGTTCTGAGTCCTACAAAAAGACAATGGAGAAGGTGGAAAGCAATAAGAATGGAATTGTGTTGTTTTGCCAGAGCTCTTTTTAGAGCAATACAACATTGGAATCAGTTACTTTAGAAGGTGGTAGGCACTCCAATGCAAGAGAAAATTGGACAACTGTCAGATATACTTTTACTTGGATTCCTAAGTTAAACAAGGATTTTGATTTGATGACCTTATTGGACCCTTCCAACTTCACTATTCTACAATAGGGCCACTTTGTTTATTCCACCAAAGCTCACATTGAAATACAGGAGTTGGTCTTAAAGGTGCCATAACATTTTTGTTTATTTATTTATTTATTTATTTATCATATTTCTATTGCTGCCCAACTCGACAATGACTCTGGGCGGCTTACAGAGATAGACGATATCAAAACAACTAAAAATGCATAAAACCCCATTTGCCGCTCTGGGTGGTGCCAGCACCAGAAGGGCAGGATATAAATATCTCAATAAATAAATAAATAAAACACATAAAACCCCATTAAAACCCACCCGCGCTCATAAAAGAGAGAGAGAGAGAGAATTCTTAAACTGTTGTTTTGTTTCCTCTCTGATATGCTATTTATATAATGTGTTGGGTAGTTCAACTCTGGTTGACTGAATTGTGGTTTTGGCTCTGGGGCTGGTGGTTGAACAATACTGCAATGATAACTAACAATGATTGCTTACCTTTTTACCATATTCGACCCACTTGCCTTTTTCATCCAGCCAGTACCAAACAAACTCTACTCTGACAATGGAGTCCAAAAGCATGACCACTGTCGGATGTTTGTTCTAGCCCAGGTCATCTTTGAACAACTTCCTGAACTTCAGAAAGCATATGACAGAGCAGATGCCACATGTCAGGAAATAGTGAGTTCGAGCTTCAACCTGAAGGGACAAATTAGACACTGAGTCTCTTTCGAATAAGTACTTTAACCATTTTCCTTACTTAGACAACTATCTTACACCCATTCACACTCTTTCTACATCTAGACCAGTACTGTCCCCTACATGAAGAAACAACATAAGGCCCTCCAGTGTTGCTGGACTCCAGCTCCCATCAATTCTAGCCAGCCTTGCTGATGATGAGGGATGATGAAAGTTGCATATGAACAATGTTGAAGGATAAAAGATATCTATCACTGTTTTGAGTGCTGTAAAGCCACTGATGACTTTTGTTACCACAACCATAACCACTAAGTGACCACAGTTTATATGTTTGAATTGGGGTAATTCAGCAAGAAAGGTCATAATTTGGCCAGTGTGAAGCTACTACAATGCAGAGAAGATCTCTAAACCATCAAGCAGTTGTTTCTTCAGTCTCTTGCTGCTTTTTGGAGTCAAAGGATTGGGTTTGAGACTGCCCCTTCAATTTAGATGAGGGGAAATCTGGAGAAAGAAGAAATAGTGTGGATGAGAAGCCATGGAATCATGACAGGCTTGCATACTGACCATGGAGTTTCTCAGAATCATACTGTGTTGCAGAATTTATGTAGAAATAGACTTAGGAAGTTAAACATTTTATGACATTAAACATTCTCAACTAACAATTTTTCATCAAGCCAATTCCAACTCAAACCATTTCTCCTAGGATCAAGGGGGCGGGGGAAGTAGTTTACCAATCCCCTCCCTGCCAGGTCGTCAGCTTAAAGAAAGTTCCTAGTGGTTTCCGGCAGTGGTTGATCATTAGTATATACAGTAAAACCCCGCATAAAGAGCACCCCGCTTAGAGACTAACACCAGGTAGGCTGCAAGCTGTGTGTCCTTGATGGAGAACAAGGGACTTTTTAAAAATAATTTTTTAATTAACTTTTTGCAAAACAAACATATAAAACATTACAGAAAACATAAATTTAAAGTATAAAAGAAGAGAAAAGACATATAAAAGACATATAACATCATCCAAACAGATATTAACATCTTATAATATTGCTATATTTTTTCTTGTTAGGGGAAAAGAAGACAAAAAAATTCTGTTATATTACCAATCAACCTTACTATGTTTACTTTCACCTTTTTAAATTCTAAAACTATAACAATATATCTAAAATCTTCAAAGTATACATCTTGTATATCAAAACATAACATCACAATTAATTTCACCAAGTATTATATGCAAATTCCTAGGGGGGTGCGGCGTCTCTCATGCTTATTTTATTACATCCAAAACTTCCTTTGGTCTGGTACTGGACGACTACCTTCTCCTTTTCTCAGTGCATAATCTACAAATGGTTTCCAAATTTTCAAAAATCTATTCTCTTTGATTAAATCTTTCTTTTCCTTCAGTTCCCATGTTAATTTATCATTCAGAGCCAATTGCCACATTTCCTTATACCATTATTCCAGTCTGATATTGGCATCATTTTTCCACTTCCTTGCAATACACAGTCTCCCTATCATCATCATATTTGATACCAAGTCCTTTTTATCTTTATCAAAGTTAATTTCCTCCAAATTTATCAAAATAATGGTACCTGATCCCAGCTTAATTTCCTCTCCCATTATTCTGACCACTTCTTTTTCAATATCATCCCAAAACCCCTTTATCACCACATTGTAAATAGGTCCCTACACTTTTCTTATACCTCCAGCATAAATTGTTCTTGGTTTTATCAATTTGATTCAATCTCACCGGGGTCAAGTACCACCTCCACAACACTTTATAATTATGTTCCTTAATTCTAACAGACATTGTTTTTATAATCCTTCTCTTCCATATTAATTTCCAATTTGTGTCTAAAATTTTCATATTTAAATCTTGTTCCCAAATTATCCTTAGTTTATCTTGTGGATCACATTCAGAATTTAAAATTTTATAAATCTTACTCACCATACCTTTTACTCCTATTTCTCCTTTCCTAACTTTATTCACCATTGCAATTTGCAGCTAATTCAATCTCAATTCAATCTCAATTCTACAAATAATTCCTCCCTTTTAATTTCATCAGTACATACTCTTATCCAATCTCTCAGCAAAAACAAATCTTTTCTATTTAACATGTCTCTCACTCTCTTATCAATTTTAATTGGAGAATTTGCCATCTCCTCTATTTCAATAATTGGGGATATATCAGGGGCTAGTATTGTTTTCACCTTTTCCCAAACTTCCCTCATTGACTTTACTATTTTACTTCTAAGGACTTTAGGACTTTAAATGCATGCGATTGAACCAGGGAAAGGAGAAAAGGCCACAGAGTAAAAGGTGGCCATGGGCCAGAACCTCAGCCAGAAGTATCCTGTTCATTTTGCATTTTGTGACAAGTATATATTAAAATATCTCCAAATCTTGGAGATCTATCTGCTTACCTTCTCATAATTGTTGTGCACATTCAAGAAGTAGGAGAGCTACCTGGAAGTTCTGGGCATAAAGGAGTGCCTTTGTTTGCAAATCTGTACCTTGTAATCAGGTAGTACTACCCTCCACCTACTCTCCTACCCTTCCCAAAGAGAAACAGCGCCAGTTTCTCCACTTTGCAGGACCATCAGCTGACATGTGATGTCAGCAGCCATTACACAACCTTTGCTCTGTAAACTGAACTCAGGCTGCCCATCCAGCTGCCCTGCTTAACTAGTAGAAGAATATGTCAACATTCACAAATGTCTTCATTTTCACAATGGAAAAGCTTGAGGACTTAAAAATGGAGAATTGGAAAAAGTGAAACTGACAGATTTTTCCATCTCTACCTCTGTGCACTTGACATTACCGTATATACTTGAGCCAACCCGAATATAAACTGAGGTACCTAATTTTGACCTGAAAACCCAGGAAAATAGATTAAGCAGGGAAATGCAGCAGCTGCTAGTGAGTTTCAATAATCAAAATACATGAAAATATGGTAAAATTAACTAAATTGTTGGCACATCTCAATCCGGCGCAGTCTTGGGCCCCTTGTGGTCATTGACCCGAGTATAAGCCGAGTCCCTTTTTGGGGGATAAAAACTCGGCTTATGCTCAAGTATATACGGTAATCTCTTATAAGACTTAAAAACCACAAAAATAAAAGTACAACTGTTACAATTAAAAGAGAAAACTAATAATGATTTGCAAAAAAATAATATAACAAAATCCCACTCACTCTGTATCTGCTCTCATTAGCAGAGCCCCAAATGTAAACAAAACTCACAGATTGGTGTTCATTCCTTCACTTACCTTTTTGTGGTCTCAGGAGAAGTTCTGCAGCAATTCTCATATGAAAGCAACATAGGGAGATATACTTTCACTCCCTGCTAAAATAGTTCTCTTACTATCAAACTGCATCCAAAGTCCAAAGCAACTCCAACCATTGAGTAAAGACTCCAGAGGAGAGGCTTGATTATAAAATACTGGGGTTTTTAATATATTTTTTGCAAAACAGCAAGAAAGCACCTACGCGTATGAAACTTTGCTAGCACATGTCAGCCCTGCCTCATGCTTTCTCAGTGCAAGCAGTCCAAAATCTAAGGGGTTTTTTTCCCTTCAGGGAGGAATAGAAAATAAACCAGCAAGATCTTGACTTCCCCTAAACTAGTCTGTTTCTAACAGCTGGACAGTTGCCCCGCTGACAAAGGCCCACCTTGACTGTTTTGTGTCAGAGCAATTAACTTCGGAGTCACCTGTCTCTGAGTCAAATGCACATGCCTTTACTCTTTCTAACACTTCTCCCCCATGTTCTGGACATGGCCAACACATACCTGTCAACCTTCCCAGATTAGCCAGGATTTCACGGTTTTCGGTGCCGATTTGCACCATTTCCCGCCCCGTGCTGCCGAAAACCCGGAAACCCCGGAATTTGGCAGCACGGGGAAAGGAGGTACTGTGCAGCCCTTCTGCGCAAATCGCCTTCTATGCATGCGTAGAAGGCTTTTACGCTTGCGTAGAACCCTTTTACGCTTGCGTAGAAGGCTACGCATGCGTAGAAGGTGACTTGTGCAGAACCATTGTCCAGGATTGTCCGGAGCCACGGTTGACAGGTATGGGCCAACATGAATATATGAGCTGCTAGCCCCTTGTGAAACTAAAGTTGTTTTTCAGCTGTTTTGGGGGGCTTATTTATAGGACAGATTTTAAAAGTATTTCAATTATTCATTTGTTTCATTTCATTTCATGCGCTTAACCTATAGGGCACCTTTCTTCCCGTTGGGGACTGAAGGTGGTTCACAACATTTTAAGAGGTCAAATTTAAAACAGAGTATTTGTACAATTAAAAATGCATTAAACCTGAGTGATAATTAAAATATATTAAATATAATTAATTTAATTGACAATTATTAATAATTAATTAAATTAAATTAAAATATATAAAATGTAATTAAAACAGGGTTCAATCATAAAAAACATTAAAACAGACAATAATGTAATTAAAAATCAGTATTCTCGATTCAGTTACAATTGTTAGAGGCCTAGGTCAAAGTCAAGTTTGCCCTTACTCGAAAGCCAGTCGTATCCGGCTTTAGTGCTCATCTCTGTTTATAACCAAAGAGCCAGTGCTGTCTGTGTTTGCAGATGTTTTCATGGACATGTGGAAGGAATAACTAGACACCGGAATGCTGTTTACCTTCCCAACAAGTGATAGCTATTTATCTACTTGCAATTTCTTGCTTTCGAACTGCTAGGTTGGCAGGAGCTGGGACAGAGACGGGAGCTCACTCCATCGTGCAGCACTTGGGTCTCAAACTGCTGTCCTGCTGGCTTAACTGGAAAAAAAAAAGAGACGGAGCCAACCTAACTTCCCGAGATAGTTCATTCCATAACCTGGGAGCTTCCACAGCAAAATTACGACTAGCTTTCGAGCAAGGGAAACCTTTACCTTTACCTTTATGTCTCCCTCAAGTTGACCATTCATGGGAATGAATTGAGAGGTGGGCCTCTTCTGTAGATCTTAATAGCAGAGTAAGTTCATAGGGGGAGATACATTCCTTCAGATCTTTCCTTGTCTCCAGCAAATTATAGTTTAAAGCTAGAGAGTAAACACTAATCAGAGCCATCCTGAGACATATTGACGTCTAAGGTAGACACAATGATGACCCTTCTAGTCAATGTACAGAAGACAATTGGGCTTGCCATTGAAAGTTACTTCAGCTCTGGCAATAGGGAGAACAGCAGGTAGTAATGGCTGGTGGCCCAAGCTGAAGAAGCACATCCCTGACCTACTACATACGTATGATCATTGGCAGTGCCATTTAAGGGGTGCAGGACAGAAAGACATGGCTCTGTATGTCAAGGAGAGGGAATGGCTCAAGAATAACTATGTAGGATGAAATAGCAGCCCCTTGGCATCTAGTGTCTGAGGCAGTTACCTTGCTTTGACTAATAGCAAGGCCAGCACCAAGACTCATGGTATTTAATGGAGAATTTTCCACATCAGCCCTCTCTAAATATGGTCCCTACAGATCCTCTAGACTACAAAAGCAGAGTCTGTTGTGGAATTATGGGAGTTGTAGTCTGATACTTCTGGAGGACATGAAGTTTGAGAAGTCTTTCCCAATCCATAATCTCTGGCACAAAGGAAGTCATAGTGATGATGGTGGGGGGTGGGGGGGTGGGGGGGTGGCGGCGAAGACAGTAAAAACCCTCTTTTAACTGACAAAGACCACCCACTTGTCCAGCTATGAGCCAGAATCAACTAGATACTCCATCTTTTGTCTTCTGCTGTGCTTTTAAAACAAGAGGATTTATACTTGTAGTCGGAACTAGATTGTTTGTTCCTACACAAAATCTCCTTCATATCGTCAAGCAAGCTGTCCAGTGTACCTACATGTGCATCCATTTTCATACATCATTTCAAGATGCAGTCTTATGAAGTACAAAACTGTTGACCCTGTTCCTGAACTTGGATTAGATACAAAACAGAGCATGTGTGTTCATATGTATGCATATATTGCATATATGTATATATATCATATGTATGTATTCATGATGGCATACAATTGCATCTTTCTCCTTGTTACTCTCTGTCGTCAATCTTTACAAATGAATAACAAGGAAAATGCTTTGACATGAGCCTTTAGGCCTTGTTTTCACATGCTGATAGATATACAGTAAGTGTCCAGGGGGGAAAAAACATTACTAGACATTTCTCAAAATATTTTTTTAAACCCTTGATTATACTGTACATTGAATTGTGCAATCTTGATCTATTAACAATAAACCTAGTATTGTATTCAGGAGAGTTTGGGATCTGACCCTTACAAATACAAGAGAGTTAGAAATTTCTCATCTGTGGCATTTATTTACTCTCTGTTAAATTACAACATTTGTGAATTCTTACTTCCCATTTTGTGCAAGATACTTTATAACCATTATACAGTACTAATATTTAGCTCAGGGTTTTGGCAGTAGCTATGTAGGTTTCTACCACATATCGACTAAAAGCAAGCAAGTAAAAATATGCTCCAGAGTGCATCTCTATTTTGTTTTTCAGATCATGTAGGCACCTGCATGCATGTTTAACTTAGGTGTGATCCATAGTAGGATCCTTTTTCAAGTAATGGCAAATTTGAAAACACAGAAGCCCATTATGATAGAAATGGCTGCCATTGGCGAAAGAATACTTGTCAAACCAAATATGAATATTGGAATATAGGTTAATAGCTACTAATAAAAAAATTGTACAATATCACTGCTCGGGGAAAATGGGAGTTGTCATTTTTGAGGTGCCAGGGTGACTTCCCCAAGCTCTGTACAATCCAGCTTCAAAATCAACAAATCACTGTTGACTCCATAAAAGCCTTGCTTTGTGAGCTGGAGAAGGGATTCAGCTGGATCCCTATGAGCATCACTTCACAGATTGGATTCACTTATGCCCAGTGATGCACTGCAGCAGGTTCTGTCAGATTCTGCAGAACCAGTAGCGGAAATTCCCCCAGGCCACACCCACTTGGTTGGCCACGCCCACCTCCACAGCCCACTATGCAGGCTGTTTGGCCAAGCCCACATATTTGGCCCCACCCACATATTTGGCCAGCCCACAGAATAGGTAGTAAAAAAATTGCTGTGCATCCCTGCTTATGCCCACTGAATATGAGATGAACCCAACATTAGGACCAACATGGCTCAGTCCCAGGTACAATCCCAGGAGAGGAGATACTATTACTAGACCACAAAAAGTGTGTGTGTGTGTGTTTGGTGTCTTGCACGGAAGACAAAGAAGGAGCCGCAGTGGGGGCTAAAACACAGGTTTATTTCATGATGGTCAGGATGAACATGTGGTAATGGCGGAGGTATAGCTCATTTTATACTGCAGTAAATACATTTGAATATTGTTACACGGTAGCTCATTGGCTGCTACCGGCGTGACGTCATTCTGAGTCACGCCCATCTTCTCCAGGTGATCCTCACGCGGGAAAGGTTCCCGCAGCTGCCGGTGATTTGGGGAATGTGAACCATGTGAGCTGATCGCTCGCAGCTGCCCTCTATAGGCAGCTTACTCGCGTTCCTTAAACAGCTGGGTTACATTGTAATCGTTGTCAGATTACATTCATACATTCTTAAAGTAATACTGTTACATACACAACACTCCTCCCCCCTAGGATGGGACGAAGTCCCTCAACCATTGTGGCTTCCCGCACGTGCGCTTGGGGCGTGTGGCTGCTTGATTTAGCACAGGGGAACTAGGGGCTCCGAGTTCCGCAGAGTCTCGTCCTGCAATGGAAAGGGGGGACTCGTTA
Source organism: Bradypodion ventrale (assembly GCA_035047345.1). NCBI lineage: Eukaryota > Metazoa > Chordata > Lepidosauria > Squamata > Chamaeleonidae > Bradypodion > Bradypodion ventrale. The sequence continues at coordinate 230,374,058 of JAWDJE010000005.1, forward strand.
GTCGTTTGGCGGGGACTCTGCGACAACCTTGCATTGGGAGAAGGGAACGGAACATACAGCTGGGATGTGAACCCCTGCCTGTTGCTTGTGGCACCTGGGGACCCCCCCCCCAGTACGAACCTCGGGACCGACGAGGAGACCCTTGTTGCCTCCCCCGGTTCCTTTCGCCGGCAACCGGCGTGCTTGCGCCACCCCCTGCTGCCTGGCCCGGAGTTCTAGGGGATGAGGAGAGCGAATTTCCCCCTGCTGCCTGTCTCGGGGGGCTTGGAGATATGGTGTATTCTAAAGCAAAAGGGCTGGGGGGACTGGAGGTACCAGGGGCTGAACTGAAACCCCTCTTCTCGCTCGGACGGGTGGGGGACCACTCCGCGACACCCCCCTGGTACGATAACGTAAAGTCAAACTCATTCCACTCTTTCAAAGTATCCTCCTCCTCGGCTGAGAATCCAGGGTATGCATTTGTACCCAAGGACGCCGCAGTGTCTCCCCCTTGGGTTACGCGGGTGGGGGAGGACCCTAACGCTGATTCCCCTTCACTAGCGACTCGTCTTCTGAGTTGGTCAGAGTTCTCCAGAGTAGACCTGTGCTAGTCTCGACCCTATAGGACACTGGCCCTGTTTGTTCAATGATCGTCCCTGGGACCCACGTTGGTCCCGAGGCCGCATAGTTCCTGCAGTGAACTGGGTCCCCTACCGAAAAACTTTTGGAACTCTCTACCACTATATTTCTCCCTTCATCCTCCACCCTGGTCGGATCCAACCGGTCAAACAGGGTTACCAGCCGCCTCCTCATGAGGAGTTCGGCCGGCAAAAGTCCTGAAGCTAGGGGGGTTGCCCTATAACAGATGAGGAACTGACACAGTTGGAGGTTCAACTCACCGGGACCCATGCGCCGCAGTGCGTCTTTCGTAGTGCGCACTTGGCGCTCTACCTGACCGTTTGTGGCGGGGTGAAACAGGGCAGCGGTAATGTGCCTGATGGCATTTCTCTCGATAAACGCCTTGAATTCCGCAGAAGTGAAGGTACTGGCGTTATCGCTAACAAGGATGTCTGGCAGGCCGAAGCAACTGAACACCCTGCGCAAGTGTTTAATGGTTGCAGCAGATGAGGTGCTAGTCATGGGGATTACTTCCAGCCACTTAGAATAGGAGTCGACTATCAGCAGAAACATGGACCCGCGGAAAGGGCCAGCGAAGTCGACATGTATTCGGGACCATGGCCCGCGGGCCGTGTCCCATTCCCTATGTGGTAGCCGGGACTCCTCGGGCCGAGAGCTCTGGCAGCTCTCACACGTGCCCACTAAGTGTTCTATATCCGCGTCTATTTGGGGCCACCAGAAGTAGCTCCTGGCCAGAGCCTTGGAGCGCACTATTCCCGGGTGGCTGGTATGCAGCAGTCTCAGCACCTTCGCCCTTAACTTCTCTGGGATGACTACCCGCTGGCCCCAGAGCAGGCAGCCCCTTTCAAGGGAAAGCTCTACTCTGTGCCTGAAAAATGACTTGAAATGCTCCTCGGGGGGAGTTGTGGGCCACCCCTTCCTAACCCAGGAACTAACTTGGGACAGGATTTTGTCGGCCGCCGTGGCTTTGGCGAGGTGAGCCGGGACTATGGGGGGTGAGTCGAGGGACTCGATCAGCAGGACTTGGTGGTCCTGCTCTACCTCGCATGCGGGATCTCCTAAGCTAGGGAGGGGAGACCGGGACAGCGCGTCCGCATGGGAGATCTCCTTCCCTGGGCGATAGACCAGTTCATACTGGTAGGTGTTAAGGAAAATTGCCCAACGTAGCATCCTGGGGGATAGAATTTGTGGGGTGGGTTTGCCTGTAGTGAAGATTCCCAGAAGAGGCTTGTGATCAGTCACAACCGTAAACTCGCGGCCGTATAGAAAATCGTGGAACTTCTTTGTTCCCGCGATTATGTCCAGGGCCTCCCTATCAGTTTGCGCGTAGTTGCGCTCCACCTTTGAAAGGGACCTGGAGTAGTACGCAACCGGGGCTTCCTGCCCGCTCTCCAACACGTGGCACAGCACCCCCCCACCCCCACTGGGGACGCATCACAGACTAAAACTACTGGTCTCCTCGGATCAAAATGGGTCAGGACAGCATCCGAGGATAAAAGCGCTTTGAGTTCCTTGAAAGCTTTCTCTTGCCTATCCCCCCACCGCCAAACCGCCTCTTTCTTTAGTAGCGCATGCAGTGGCTCCGCAACGGATGCCTTCCTTGGCAAGAAGGAGTGGTAAAAATTTAGGAGCCCTAGAAATGACTGCAGCTCCGGTTTCGCGGTGGGACGAGGGGCGTTTTGCACAGCCGCAACCTTGGACTCGGAGGGCTTGATGCCCTCCGGGGTTATCTTGAACCCGAGAAACTCAACCTCCCTCGCAAAGAATACACATTTGTCCCTTCTCAGTCGAAGTCCCGCTTTCTCGAATACTGAAAGGACCCTGTCTAGCCTCCTCGCTAGTTCTGATTCGCTCCCCGCTGTTATCAAAACATCGTCAAAATATGGGAGTACGCCTGGAAACCCCTTTAAAAGGTGTTCCACAAGGGACTGGAAGATCCCGGGGGGCGAATTTATGCCGAACTGTAGGCACGTTACCTTAAATGCCCCCTTGTGCGTTACGATGGTTTGCGCAGTGGCAGCAGCTGGGGTTACTGTGAGCTGCTGATACGCCTGCGCCAGGTCTAGCTTGGCGAAAAACCTCCCCCCATGCAACGTTGCCAGTAAGTGGCTAACCACTGGCACCGGATATGCATTTGGCCGAATGGCCTTGTTAATTGTACATTTGTAGTCAGCGCAAATCCTGACCTCCCCGTTTGATTTTAAGGCTGTAACAATCGGAGTCTCCCACTCCGCTGAATCAACTGGAACCAAAATCCCCTGCCCCACCAATTTGTCCAGTTCCGCCTCAATCTTGCCTTGAGGGCGAAGGGCACTCTTCTTGGCTTGAGACGTATGGGCCAGATTTCTGGGTCCAACTCAAAGGAGACTGGGGGCCCCTTGTACGTCCCAAGCCCCTTCTTGAAAACATCCGGGTGCGCATCGCACACGTCCCGCATTGGGTCAGTCTCTATGGCGTTAACGCCGGACAGTTCAATTCCCAGGGGAGCAAACCACTGAGTTCCCAAAAGGCAGCATCTTCCCCCCTTGAGAACCACTAAGGGCAGTTTCTCTGTGTAGTTTTTGAATTTCACTGTGAAATTCCCCACCCCCAACACTGGGATCCCATAGCCCTGCACGTCCCGTAAGTGTGACTTCATGGCACGCAGCTTGGGCCGCGCATTTGGGGGAATGCGCATGAATTCTTTTTGGGACAGGATGGAGTAGGACGACCCCGAGTCTACTTCCATCCTCACTGGAACCCCCTGTAACATTACCTCTACAAAGAAGCGCCGGTGCTCCAGGCCCATGCGGTTCACGCCTTCCGCGCCATCGTTGGCTGAGACCTTTCCGATGCCGGTCGTCTTTCGTTGGTGTGCTTGAGGGTGCCTCGATGTGCCCTTGTCCTTGGTTCGCCCGCGCCTGCAGACTCTGGCGATGTAGCCCTTCCGGCCGCAGTTGTGGCACTCGGCCTTCCGGAATGGGCACCTCGTCCTGTCATGAGATGCCCCACAGCCGTCGCAACGGCGGCCTTGTCGCTCGCTGGTCTGGTGCTTCTCCCTGAGTTTCTTTATCCTCTGGACGTCGTCGTCCTCGCTGGAGTAGGAGTCCGCCGTCGTGGACGACTCCTCGGAGGTTGCTGGCGTGCCTGCGGGCGACCGGGGCGCCCGCCAGGCCATCTTCGCCGACGTCCGCCGGGCCGCTTGCACGGGTGACTTGGCCCTTTCGGGTGCGGCCCCTCGGGACTTGAACACTCTGACCCCGCTCCTGGCCGCTTGGGCTTCCCGCAGTACCTCGTTGAACGTGAGGCAATGGTCGCGGGTCGCGGGTCATCTGGACCTCCTCGTCCCTCAGGCCACACAGCATGCGGTCTCGGAGGGCCGTGTCCAGGTCCTCCCGTTGGCAGTTTACCGCCGCAAGCCTGAGGGCCGCCGCGTAGGTGGACACGGACTCGCCCAGACGCTGGTCCCGCCTGTGGAATGCAACCCTGGCCGGGAAAATCGAGACGGGAGGCTGGAAGTGCTCACTCAGTAGCGCCAGGATGCGGTCAATGGGCACCACGTCTACCTTCCGGGGGGCCACCAGGTTCATCAGGATACGCAGCGTGGCCGGCCCCACCTGGGCCAGGAAGTGCGAGCGCATCTTTGCGTCGTCGTCGATGCCTGCAGCATCCATCGCGTGCCGAAACTGGCACTCGTACAGCTCCCATTGTTCTGGATCGCTGATATCAAATTGATGAGGCTTGACTTTGGAATATGCCATGTATCCCACCTTCATCGCCAATTTGGTGTCTTGCACGGAAGACAAAGAAGGAGCCGCAGTGGGGGCTAAAACACAGGTTTATTTCATGATGGTCAGGATGAACATGTGGTAATGGCGGAGGTACAGCTCATTTTATACTGCAGTAAATACATTTGAATATTGTTGCACGGTAGCTCATTGGCTGCTACCGGCGTGACGTCATTCTCAGTCACGCCCATCTTCTCCAGGTGATCCTCGCACGGGAAAGGTTCCCGCGGCTGCCGGTGATTTGGGGAATGTGAACCATGTGAGCTGATCGCTCACAGCTGCCCTCTATGGGCAGCTTTCTCGCGTTCCTTAAACAGCTGGGTTACATTGTAATCGTTGTCAGGTTACATTCATACATTCTTAAAGTAATACTGTTACATACACAACAATGTTTCAGAAAATCAGTGAGCTTTTCTGGGTCAAAATCACTTCCTCAGGCCATACATTGATATTTTGTAGAGGACACAAAAGAATTATAAATAAGAGCCCCCCAAAACTTCCTAGCAGAAGTCGGTAAGATATGAATTCAGACCCTTCTAGCAAACATCTCTGGGAAATGGTTTCAATCTTTAGCCGTATACCATTTGACTGGTTAGAGACGCCAAAAATCTGCATGTATCTTCCTTAGTGGTGGGTTTTTTCTGGTTTGCAGCCTTAAGAAGCATGCCTGGCAGACTTCTGCCATGAATTTTTGGGACTCTCATTTATAATTTTCTGCACCATACATTAAATACTATTGTATGGCCTGAGGAAGTGGACTTAACCTATGAAAGCTCCCTGATTGTTTGACTTTTGAATTGGTCTAATGAAGATATAATCTCTCTTTGTAATGTGTAAGGATCACACCACATTTTGTCCCCCACCCCCTCCAGTCCAAAGTGTGATTTATCACACAAGCTTTCCAAAGCCTTTGCTCAATTGTGAACTTTCCATCTGGTGTTAAAACATCAAACTGGACACAGATGTAGTAGTAGCTACAGGACAGATGTCCTCACAGTTTGACATGAAATGTAGGTAAACAGAAAAGGTGGCTTTATAAAAACCAGTTTCAAACAACTTCGTTCAGGTTTATGCTCATCAGTAAGTCTTGATCTCTTGTTGTACCACCTGCAGGAGGATCTGAAGCTTTAGTGTCAGATAATCTGCCAAAAGAAAAGACAGAAATCGTAAACGCAGAAATATTTAATATGGTGGCTTTTCAAATGTACAAACAAAATCTTAATCAATTGAGCTGTCCAGTAGTGGTGATGAGAACATCACCCTTTCCATTGACAACATTTGAAATCAATGATCCACCAATAAGTTATCTGTTCTGTAGTAAATGATCTGTATTTGTACCTAGAACTTGGAAGTACTGAGTTACAGGTTACACTCAATCTTAGTCAGATCACCCAAATACACCCTAGTTCATGCCTTGGTAATCTCAAGAATTGGTTATTGTAATGCTCTCTACATGGGGCTGCTCTTGAAGATGGTATAGAAGCTGCACCAGGTACAGGATGTGGTGACTTGGCTGGTGATGAAGGACAGACGTCTGACCACATCTTTCCCAATTCTAACCCACCTGGTTGCCCAATTCAAGGTATTAGTTCTGACATATAAGGTCTTACACTGTTTGGGAGCTCAGTACGTCCCAGGCATTGAGGCGATGAGTACTCACACCAAGAGAAACCCAGAAAATTATGACTGGGGCCAAGTTTGGGGTGCAGGTGGAGCGGTGGCTTCCGTTGGGTGGTTAATATAGGGGAGGATGCCTGCCCCATTGTTTCTTCAGTTCCTGCACCCCTGTCTTTTTAGGGGTGGGTTCTTATTGCTGGTTTGTATCTGTTTTATTTGTTTTTATCTGTTTTTACCCACTGTTGTGAACTGCCCGGAGTCGGCTTTGGCTGAGTGGGCGGTATAAAAATTTAACAATAAATAAAATAAAAATAAATTTCCAAATGCCTGTTGTTGGATCATCTGAAGAACTGTTGCGCAAAGAAAGCTCAGAAGTCTTCGAAGCTTTTATCATTGAATTGTTTATTAACAAATCTAACCAACATATTTAACTATATCTTCCCTATGAGAGCAACATAACTAGCACAGTCACCTATGTGATTAGAAGTGAAAGAGAAGTGTGTCCTTTATATTCAGTCTGGTTGCAGTTATTTAGTGATGTCAGCAAGGAGGGGAAAAATCAAAGCATAACAGTCACTGATTGGTTCTTTTAAAATATTTGGAAATATATTGAGCATTCACAATACAGCATAGTGCTGGCACTTCTTGATGGCGGCCTCATCAGCATAGAATGCTCTGCCATCAATTGTGTGCTTGGCCCACCTCTATACAGCTTTTTCACAAGCTGACAAAGGCAGAATTGTTCAAAGACCATTGGGGAGGTGTCAACTCCTTATTTGTCCGGCTCATAAGTAGTCCTTTAACTTGCCATCACCATCTTTTCAGTTTGCATTATTACTATATTTTATACGTTGAATTATCTTATATCTTTTTAATGTGTGTACTTGGCCAACCAGAGTGCTTGTTGTAGCCAGATGAATGGGGTGTAACTTTAAATCAAACAAACAAACAAAGAATCCATCCTCTACTTAAAAGGTGGCCAAACTACAGCCCGTGAGCCAGATCAGGCCCATGGTGCCATATCATCCCGCCTGTGACACCAAATCATCCAGACCTCACTGCCTTCACCGCTACCGAAAATGACGTGTTTACATGCATGCGTAAATGTGTCTGCACCTGCCGTAAACGCTGCCGTAAATACACCCAGACACATTTTATGGCAGCATTGATGGTGGGAGGAACCATGTGACCGGCCCGCGCAACCACATGAACAGCCCGCAGTGCGAAAAATTTTGAAACCCCTGATGTACTTACTGAATCTGGTACGACAATAATTTGGCGTTGATCCACTAATGACCAAGTAGTAAGCCGGAAAGCCACTTAAAACCATAGCGCAGCCAATGCTGATACTGACTGGGTCTGAGTAGAAAGACATTCCCACCGTAAAAAGACAGATGATTGTAAAGGAAACTGGAATGAAGAGAGGAACCTGGATTATAAGAGTAAGAAACAAGGTTTTGCTAGACATAACAGATAGTTTCAAATAGAGCATCCAGCTTGGGAAAAGTTTCATTTTTGGACTATAACTTCCATGGCTGCCAGATTCTGAGAGTTGTAATTTTCAACATACTGGGGTGCTATCATATGTTAAATTTTGTGCTGTTAATATACCTAAAATCTATACCTATAAAATGGTGCGTTAACCGTTAGAATGTAACAAAGGATGTTGCACCGGTCCCTCGAGCCCCGTACGAGCCTTCCTGCACTCGCCCGAACTGGGTTCGCAGGTAACTGTCGGATTGAAATTTTCGACCCAGGGGCAGTCGCGAACAAAAAAAAGAACTTCAAGCCCCAACGTTCCTTGCGCCGTGCCGCACCAGAGCCAATCAGGCTGCGCTGCGCGGGCAAAAGGAACGTTCGAAAATCGGCCGCAGCCAATCAAAAGGAAGCCGAAGAAAAAAAACCGCTGCTGTACCCAAACACGCGCAGGCAAAACTACAAGCCTCAGCATCCTGCGCGCCATTAGCACGCAGAACTCTGAGGCAGCCAGCGCGCTAAAAATTAAAAATTAAAAAAAACGCCGCCGCTCCGCTTCCTTCCCACAGGCCATCCAGCATGGTCCATGGGAACAAGAGGCACCCCCGCCGCCAGTGCCCTTCCTTCCCATGGGCCACCCAGTATGGCCCATGGGAACGAAAGCCCCCCCCCCCAAAAAAATGGACGCACCAAAACACGAACCAAAAACAATCAAAACCAGTCAAAAACAAAAATCTAACATTTAAAAAAAAACACCAACACCTCCACAAAACACAAGCAACAAAAAACAACAGACCCCCCCCCAACAAAAACTCACCACCACCCCCAATAAATAAATAAATAAATCAGAGAGCTTACCATGAAGACGTCTTTACTTCATGGCAACAGGAACTCGAATGAGCTAAGAAAGGAAGCAACACTTACCGGAAGCGACATCCAGAGGACAGAAGAGGAGAATGGTAGAGAGGAAGCAAAGCTCACCACCTCCACCCAGAGGCCACAAGAGAAAAGATATCCAAAAACATTGCCACTGCAAAGATAAATTCCAAATTCAAAAATTCATAAAATAAGTTAGCACAACATTCAAAAATATACACACTACTCTCAAAAAATACCAAAAAAACTCATAAATTACTTTTCATTCCAAAAAACCAAAACACCAAACCAAAAAATAAAACAACAAAATAAAATAAATCAAAATAAAATTTGCATGAACAAAAATCAAAATCCATCAAAAACCAAATTCAAGAGCCCAACACTGAGGAAGCCGGCACACAAAAAATAAAAATCAAACAAACATTGGGAGCGCAAGTCCGCCACAGGCGGACGCAGCACCTCGAAGCCACAAAATCACAAAACCTTTCAAAACCATTTAACACAGCCCAGCACCATTTGTTCAAGAAAACAAATGAAACCCTTGACTATCCAAAACCAAATTTAAAAAGCCCGGCACTGAGGAAGCTGGCGCACAAAAAATAAAAATTAAACACACACTGAGAGTGCAAGTCCGCCACAGGCGGACGCAGCACCTCGAAGTCACAAAATCACAAAACCTTTAAAATCTATTAAACACAGCCCAGCACCATTTGTTCAGGAAAACAGACAAAACCCTTAACTATCCAACACATTTTTAAAATGCCCGGTACCGCCGGGCAAAATCTGCTAGTTTTTATATACAATATAGACTGTTTAAAGAGCATGTCTGTCAAGTTTTGCTCCCTCACACTACAATACAGCTTCAAGTATATTATCTAGGCAGGGATTCTCAACCTGTGGTCTGTGGGCCTGATGCGGCCCATGGCACCATTTCATCTGGCCCTCCACTGCTTCTACAACAAGAGGAAGTGCAATGTGGTTGAAGAAGGGCAAAATGGCCATCCGGCCCCCAAAGCTGTCTGTGGGAGCGTGACCCGGTCCCCAGCTTTAAAAGGTTGAGAACTTCTGTTTCTAGAGACATACAGTAATTAGATACATAAATCCTATTATGCATATCATCAGTATGTGGTCCTCTTCTTTTCCCTTTCCTTCTGATGCAAAGGAAACAGCAGATGTTTTGAACCAGGATTTGAGTGCTGTAGTGAAATGGACAAAAATTAATAAACTAAGGTTTAATCCAGAGCAGAAGTAGTCATTCATTCATTCATTTTGTATAGCCACCCCAATCGACATGCTTCTCTGGGCGGCGTACATAAAATCCCCAACGTTAAAACTATAAAAACCCTTAAAATCCCTAAAAACACTGAAAAACTACCTCCCACCCGCACTAATTAAAAATCTAGTTAAAAACTTTTAAAAGCATGGGTGATCCTGTTCTAAATGAGCGAGTGGGGGTGGTTGCTCCCTCTCCACCTCCCCACACCTGCCCTGCCAGCCAGGTTTTCAGCTCTTTCCTGAAGGGCAGCAGCTCTGTCTGGAGACGCAGTTCAACTGGCAGGAGGTTCCATAGGGCTGGAGCAGATGCCAAAAAGGCTCTTCTTCTAGTGCTAGAGAGGCGAGCCTCTCCAGCAGTTGGCATCTTTAAAGAGCCCCTCCAGTCTGCTCTAGTTTAAACGGGCAGATGTCCTTGGGGTGATGCGGTCTCTTAAGTATCCTAGTCCACTACCATGTAGAGCTTTAAAGGTAATTACCAGCACCTTGAATTGCACCCGGAGACACAATGGCAACCAATGCCACTGGCAACCAATTGCAACAGAGATGTTCTGGCTCACAAAGACCAGTCTTTAACAACTACTCTTCATTATAAATACAGTGGTACCTCATACAACAGTTTTACTCTGTTCCACGGGGCTCATTGTTGTACGGAAAAAATGCTATATGATACATGCATCGTATAGCGATTTTCCCTATGGGATGCATCGTACAACGGGTTTTTTTTCTAAGTGGTTTTTCCCATTGAAAAATTGTTGTATGATTTTTTTTCCATAGGGAAAATTGTTATGTGGGACGCCATTCCCCTCCCTCCCCCCAAAAAAAACCACACCACCTAATTGTTATGCGATTTCATTGCTATATGAGATGATTGTTGTATGAAGTTCCACTGTATATAGAAATAGAGTTTCAAAAAATGGGTAAAACAGTGATAGCAGACTTTAGAAAAGTTACTATTTTGAACTACAGTTTTATCTAAGTTATTTTTCTATCCTTCTTCGCATTCTTTGTTTCCAAGGGAAATAAGATGTTAGCAAAGGGAATTGCCACCATCCCATTCAAAAGCTTGAATAATAGTTCTTGCAACTTCATTTCCTAGAATACCACACCAAGATGCCTCACGGTCATGATGATAAGGAATTCTGGGAGTTGTGGTACATATAAGGAACATGTCAAAGTTTCACATGGCAGTCAGAGGAGAAAACAGATAGGCCGGCGTTACCTTGAATGGGCTGAGTATTTCCGGATGACGGCTACGATGAATTGTAAGTCCCAGGGTGGCTAAGCCAATGAAGAGCCACCGAGAAAAACTGAAGAAATTCAAGAGGTGGTAGAGGTCTCCCACACAAATCATGGCTGTAACCAGAGGGAACTGAGAGACACAGAGATCAAATCATTTGAGTAACTCAGAATCTCCGGATGAACGGCGGAAGTTGCTAGGTAAAGGTAAAGGTCGCCCTTGCTTAAAAGCCAGTCGTATCTGACTCTAGGATTCAGTGCTCATCTCTGTTTATAGCCAAAGAGCCAGCACTGTCTGCATCTGCAGACATTTCTGTGGACATGTGGCAGGCATACCTCAACACCCGAGTGCGCGGAACACTGTATACCTTCCGACTGAAGTGGTCCCTATTTATCTACTTGCAATTTCTTGCTTTCAAACTGCTAGGTTGGCAGGAGCTAGGACAGAGATGGGAACTCGCTCCCTCACGCAGTACCTGGGAATCAAACTCCAACCTTCCAGTCAGCAAGTTCAGAGTCTTAATGACTTGAGCCACTTCAGTCCTTTGCTAAATACAAGACCAAAAGTTATTTTCTTATGTACAAACAGAAGTACTGCTATGGATCCCAAGCATGTTACCTTTGCCTTTTTTCAGATTGGAGTCATTTCCAACATTTGCAATGTAAAATGATGCAAGGAGGCAGACCTTTGACAGAAGACAATCAGCATTTCAGTTTGTGGAGGGGATGGGGGGGACTCTGTCCAAGGTCAAACCATACAGAGCTGAAACAGTCAATTATGAATGTTGGCATTTTGACTAAATGAGAATTAATCTGCCAGAACTCTTTACAAAATAATCAATATGGAACACAGGTGCCAATCAGAGCTGTCAACCAGCTGGAACTTTTGTCAATAGATTCATCATTCAAAAGGCAATAGATTGATAGATGCACTTGCATGTCATTGAACCCCCGATGGCCTGGTGAGTAAACAATGTGCTTAATGATTAGTCGCTGTGCAACAGAATTTCAGCCCCTGAATCTAACTGCTGGCTGGGAAGATTCAGAGGGTGATAGCCACCGGCCCCACTTCTATGCTCTTATCTGTCAATGTTATGGGGGAGGCGGGGAATCAGGCTCTTACCATCAGCATGACAGCTGGCAGGGGTGTATGTCTGTGGATATGGATCATAGAGAAGAGGGGTGGCCATTGACCCTCCCTTGAAGCTACAAAGAGTGTCCTAGAAAGAGAAAATAAGCAGCAATCATATCCAAAGACACCACCTAGTGAGAATCTGGACTGCAGATATGTGTTCCTTCTTACATCACAGCTCTTCAGACAACAACTGTAGAGTGTGTTTTTTAATCACACAACAGGTAAAGGTAAAGGTTTCCCTTGCTCGAAAGCCAGTCGTATCCGACTCTAGGGGTCAGTGCTCATCTCTGTTTCAAAGCCAAAGAGCCAGCGCTGTCTGCTTCTGCAGATGTTTCCGTGGTCATGTGGCAGGCATGACTAGACACCGGAGCGCACGGAGCGCTGTTACCTTCCCACTGAAGTGGTCCCTATTTATCTACTTGCAATTTCCTGCTTTCAAACTGCTAGGTTGGCAGGAGCTGGGACAGGGACAGGTGCTCGCTCCATCCGCCTCTCAGTCAGTGTCTTAGCCACTTGAGCTAATGCCTTTACACAATACCTTTGTAAAAAAATCCACCTTGAAGATGGGGAGGGTGACTATGAATATACACAGATTAAAAGCATCAGGTTAAAAAGTATCAAACTGAGATTTAAGGAGGGGAAGGGAGAGACCTAAGAGCAGGGGTGCCCACACTTTTCAGGCTGCGGGTCAGCCATGTGGTTTAGCGGGCCGGTCATGTGGTTCCTCCCTCCGGAAGGATGTTTTGCAACAAGACGAAATAGATTTTTTAGGCTGCCATTTTCTCTGCTTAAAGCAGGGGTGCTCAAACTACGGCCCATGAGCTGGATTCGGCCCCTGACACCAATTCATCCAGCCCATGACACCGTCGCTCCTGGAAGTGGAAGTAAAACACACCTGTATGGACACATTTTACGTTCACTTCCAGAAGCGATGAGATTGTTGCTGGCTGGATTAATTGGTGTCGGGGGCCAGATCCAGCCCACGGGCTGTAGTTTGAGCACCTCTGCCTAAGAGGCATCATAACAGAGCTTGAAAAAAATTCTCCTTTGGCCTTCAACTCCCATAAATCCCTAGCCCACAAGTACAGTAGCTGTTTTTACATTCTACCAGAAAGCTACAAAAGGTTGCTCAGCAGACCAGAGTATTGCAGCAGGGTGGGGTCATCGTGTGAGAAGGGAGGTTATTGCCTCACCTTCATTGTCCATGATGAATGAATGAATGAATGAGGACAGCAGCTCCTAAAAATGTAGGCACCACAGATTTTGCTGCCCTTTTTTCTAAAGCTCCAGCTATGTGGCATTGGGTCCATGCAGCAAGAGGAATTGGAAGGGACACAAGGGGCTGAGTGCATGATAGACCTATCGGTTTCATGCTGAGCCTGCCCTCTTGTGAGTTTCTTTATGCTTAGGGATAGTGACTAATGGTGAGAGAGTGGCAGATTCCTGCCCTTCTACCAGCAAATACTAATGGGTAGTTTTTCACCTTTCTAGCACGTCTAATGAGATGTAGCAGCGGATTCAAGCCCATCAATTCAGATCCAGGAAGAGCTTTATGGCAAGAACAAACATTCTTGAGGGTATAAAAGAGCAAAAGCAAATTAGGAGATGGAAGAAGGAGCTCACTGGACAAAAATATCATTAAATGAGTATATGGCTAAGGAACCCATGTCACTTGGAGGACCCAAAATAGGCTGAGGGTTGGAGTCCCAAAATATAAGACCAACATGCTCATGTGGGGGCTGCTGGTGGACAACAACACGCTGTGTGAATGTGGAGAGATACAGAATCCTGCTCATTTGCTGGTCTGCCGATTACTACCAGAAAAATGTACCAGTGAGGATTTAAGTTTGGCCAATGACAAAGCCAAGAAGGTGGTTTCATTTTGGTAGTTTAAAGCCTGATTTGTACACGAAAGGGGAAAAGAGTACCTCTAACTAGTTTCATCCTTAGTCATAGCCCCAGTTGCTGTACCCTAGATGCATTTGTGTAAGAGAAAGAGAAGTGACATTGGTCATCCACAGAACACATTGTGGTCACAGCCTAGCTCACTTTAGGCCATATTCCCACTTACCTTGGGCTGCAGCCAGTCATCGTCCACTGCCTACATGTAGCCCCAGGTGACCTTCCCTGGTACAATCTCAACTATTGGACCAAAACAGCCTTCTCTTCCCCAAACTTAGGTTAATTATAGCAAGTGGCTCACCTTGAGAATGTAAAGATTCCTCCATTCATGGTTCCAAAACATGATAAGGAAACCAAGATTGGGATCACTGAGATGAGGCTCTGAAATGCTTTGCGCGCAAAACTCTATGGGGGGAAACATCATATTTCAATTCAGAAACATTAAGTTATTGATGAGTAGAGTCATTTTGAGTGAAAACCATTAGGTAACATTTACTGATGTTCCTTAGACCAGGGGTTCCCAACCTTTTCAAGCCGGGGGCTGGGTTATGCTCTCCCAGTCAGCTTCGAGGGACAGACAGCCATTTTGCTTTGCCTGCATGATGGGGGTGGCCATTTTGTTCCAACAGCTTCAAAGGGGTGGCCATTTTGTTTCTTGAATGTCCTTGGAGGGGATAGGGGACCACATGAATGGGATCCATCCCGTGGGCCTTAGGTTGGGAACCCTTTAAGAGATTGCAGGATTTGCATTCAAAAAAGTAACTTTTCCAAACTCTTCTTCGTTCTATGCTCAGAAGGAGTGAGAACAGGAATGGATTTTAGACACAGCACATGATTAGATCTCCAGCGCATTTGCACCGGCGACACCTGATTCAAGCAGTCTCTTGTGCTTAGGAAATCAGTTTCAAAGGAATGTTATGGCTAAGCCCTCAATGAAGACTAATCACAAAACAAAGTAAACTATGCAAGGTAAAATGCACCTGTTCAAAATTTGAAATTTGCACCTGCTGTGTATTCAAATGCCTTCTTCAGCAGTTAAGGAATTCCCTCTCCAAAATGATACTTATCTGTAACATCTGTTTTTGAGTTCCAGGACATTGTGGAAATGAAAGGAAATAAAAACAACTAAACCAAAAATATTGAACAATGTTTGAAGATAGTTCTGCAAGTTGACAATTTTTCTGGAATAGGGGGAACTGGTTTGGGGGCGGGGGGAGAGAGAGAGAGGAAAATCTCAAGGAATTTTGCCAGGACAAGCCTCTTTTAAGAAGTTTTGGATCAGTTCTCTGAGGTGACCATAACTGATAGGCTGAATTTTTGCTATGAATTAACATAAATAGGAAAGGATAAGCACAACTGGCGGGCTGTCAAAGTGATAACACCCAATTCCTCAGTTCTCTCCCTGAAGGAACTTTCAGGAGGTTTTCTACCTCACAAGAACAAAACAACCCTTGATGGCTTTCCCTGGCGAAACCAATGCTGATTTCCTGCTGTTTTAGAAGTTGAGGCCCTCTCTATCCCTACTGCAAATCATATCCTCCCAGGGGATAAGTGGTAGAAGGATCAGGATTTGATATTGACCACAATGCTGCCTTTCAACTCACCACAGCTACTGCCTGGGAGGCAAGGACATCTGCTGCTGTCAGTACCGTGTAATAGGAAACATTAGTAAGCATATAGCCCATAATCACAGTGATCACTGACACAATTACAGCCAGAGGGAGGTTTCTGTAAAAATAAAATAAAATATTTGGGGAAACAGAAAAAGATAGCGAACAACCATTTCCATAAAATGGGGAGACAACTGCATCCATAAGTATACAGTATTTGGACTATGTTACCCTTAGATACCATCAACTGTTACTGTATATATATTTTTGGTTTTAACTCTTGTACACAACCCAGAGTGTGAAAATATCCCAGATGAGAGGTTGAAAAAATTAATAAATAAATAAATCCAGTGCCCAGGAGGATTGTTCTCCTGTTTGTTTAATAGAGAAGGTAGGTAATATGACAGTTTATGCCTGCTGAAATCTTGTCTTCCATACAATGACCACAGGCTCAACTTTTAAGACCTGGGAAGGTCTTAAAACCTGTACTTTTACTGGTTGATCGTTCATGGTATCCCTGAAAGTTAGAGGTGACCTATAACAGGATTTAGGTCTCCCTTGTTCAAAAGCCAGTCATTAATGATTTTAATGGCAGGTGCTCATTCCGTTTACAGCCAAAGAGCCAGCACTGTCTGCATCTGCAGATGTTTCTGTGGTCATGTGGCAGGCATGATAAGATGCATGGATCGCTGGTACCTATTTATCTATTTGCAATTTCTTGCTTTTAAACTTTTTATTTCTTTTAACCCAGTGTGCACACAGCTGCCGTTAAGCATGTCAGGGGCATGTGGTGGAAACATCATGACCTACTCCTAATTCCTCTTTTAAAATGTTGTAATAATGGTGTTTATTTGTGTCTTCAGATGTACAATTTCAATTATAAGTTAAAGAAAAAGGAATCAAACATCCACATGCATAAATTGGGGGTGGTGGAGAAAAACTGAAGAGACTAACTGTTGAGTTTGACAAACTTTCTATATTTTCATTTTTTTTAAAGGTTAACATTGTTTGATTACACAATTCAGCTAAAAGATATTGGACATATTAACCTATAACTCATATTTAATTTC
Organism: Bradypodion ventrale; assembly: GCA_035047345.1. Classification (NCBI taxonomy): domain Eukaryota; kingdom Metazoa; phylum Chordata; class Lepidosauria; order Squamata; family Chamaeleonidae; genus Bradypodion; species Bradypodion ventrale. The sequence goes on from JAWDJE010000005.1 coordinate 230,390,640, forward strand.
TGCTTATTTGGCACCAATTTCTCAGCCAGAGGTACATACATGTGCCCGCACACTCATACGCAGAAATTCCCTTGACCCCATGATCCATAACATTCATTCTATAACATCTGTTGCCTTTCCATCTATAAAGAATTCATCTCTCTGACTCACCGTTCTGGCTTCACTAGTTCTTCTCGTACAAAACTAGTTTGAAACCTGCATTGTGGAAAGGAGGAGAGAAAAACAGGACAGGTAGAACATTTGTTTCCACAATGGTGACAATTCTAAAAGACATCACAAAAAACTGATATGAAGCACGCCTACCATCCTGAATATGCAAACATCCCTGCATAAAAAGCCAACGGCAGCTTATCCAAAACGAGTAACTGGCTGTTGAAAGCATCTTGGAAGTTTTCTGTATGGCCTAAAGAAAACCATCATATGAATAAAGCACAAAGAAAGAAAGAACAGAATCAGGAACATCCTTAGGATGATTAGGCTCTCACATACAGGTATGTGAGGACTGGTTTTTACTAATTACAGTGGTACCTCAGATAAACTCCGATTCGGATAAAGTCCGATTCGGATAAAGTCGCGTTTTTCATGCACATGTGATACATCGTATAAAGTCCAAACCTGCTTTAAAAATGGACGTTATCTGATGTATTTGGTCTAGGAACCTCGGATAAAGTCCATTTTTTGGATGTTATCCGATGAATCGGATAAAGTCCAAAATCGGATAAAGTTCAAACTTGTGGAATGGAGTTTGGACTTTATCCGAGGTTCTACTGTATATCATAGGGAAGAAATCTAAGCTTAGTAACAGATGAGCTCTGATAATCTGTCATCTTCTTGTTTACCTTCTTCTCCAAATTTTTTTTAAAAAATCCTTCTTTCTGTCTCAAGTGCAAAGAAATACAGTAGTAGCTCGAGTTACAAATTTATTGTGTTCCAAGGCATTTTTCATGTTATGAAAAAACTGTAACTCAAATTTCCCATAGGAATGCATTGAAAACCAAAATCCATAACTTGAATCATGGGTTCCCATAGGGATGTATTCATAACCAATTAATCTGTTCTGGAAAAATTCGTAACTTTAGCCATTATTTTAAATTGATTTTCATTCGTATTTTGAAAATTTTGTAACTCGAACCATTTGTAACTCGAGGTACCACTGTATGCAGACGCATTTCAAGAATGAAATGAAATGTACATTTTGACATTTTCAGCAGCTAAGTTTAATAGGCAAAGATGCTCCCATTCACAAAGGGAATTTTGTAGTTGTTAAAGATGAGGTGCCTCTCAGAAAAAGAAATGGCAATCCTTATTCAAAATTGATTAGGTTGAGTACATTTGCATGGTTAAAATAAACACTCAAAAGCTTTAGACCTGATGGACAAACCTGCCATCGTTCAAGCTTGCATTTTTCATCCCAACTGTTCTCTGGCACAAAATGAAGCCAAGAATAATCAGAATTAACTTGTGTGCCCATACCTACATCCCTACTTTGATATTAGTCTAAGCATGTCAGTCTACGTGGGCACAGAGAAAAATCCACTAGGTATAATATATGGATACTACAATTTTCTATGGACATCAATTATTGCATTGTGATGGTCATAACATCTATTAATAACTGCTGCTGGTGGTGATATAATTAAATAGAGTACCTTGGGCTAAAAGCATCATGCCTGGAACAATAATGAGAGCAAGAGCTGCCAACTTGATGATGGATAAGATGGTCTGAAGCTGGGCACTCCAAGTGACACTCCAACAGTTCAAGATGAGGACGATGTCTGAATTAGGAAGAAAGGAAGGAAAAGGTATTTGACCTTTTCAATGGCATTGATTATTTCAGTGAGCAAGTTAAAGCTATAGAACCAGCAAGATTCTGGATTTCACATCGCTTATTTCAATGGGTATGCTAAGCATGTATGATCAACAAGGCTGTCTAATTATTTAACATTGACCAGAACATAATATTAAGAAAATAAATAGGTCATGATTTCCACTTGTACTTACAGTAGCCAAGCAGAGCCACAAGTTTCACAGCCAGAATTGGAGCTGGGCAGGGAGCAAAAAATGGTTCCAATATGTAGCGTCCAAAAGCTAATGCAACAACTGCACTGTTGGCAGGCCTAGAGGGAAGGGAAATGGGTTATATATTCTGGGATGCAAAGTGAAGGACATGGGATGCAAGTTGTGACATTCCTACAAAGTTATGGACGCAGCATGATGATCTTAGCTGTCAAAAGTCAGTACTAAGACAGGCTTCAGGGTTAGTTTTATTACTTGCAAAGAGGTTGTCATCTTCTCAGAAATATAATCTAGCTATTTGTTTAGACTGCTTTTTATATCTTTTTTCTAAAATCTGCAGTTTCTTACTTTGATATTTAACTGAATATTATACCTACAAATACACCAGATTGTTTTGGGAAATCCTTGACTTCACCTTTACAATTTGTGTCAGGTTATAAATGGAGTTTGATGACTGGAAGGTTGTCAGGTCAGCAGTTTGAGACCCGAGTACTGCATGACCAAGTGAGGTCCTGTCTCTGTCACAGTTCCTGCCAACCTAGCAATTCAAAAGCAAGAAATTGCAAGTAGATAAATAGGTACTGATTTGGTGGGAAGTTAACATGGCTGCCACACGACCACAGAAACATCTGCAGACATACGACAGTGCTGGCTCTTTGGCTGTAGATTCAATATCAATTTTAATTTATACCCCGCCCAACTCAGAGCAGGCCAACTCAGGGCAGCAATAGCATAGAAAAAAAGCAGTATACAATAAAGAATTTAGTTGCAGATTACAAAAATTACATGATCACAATCAATACAAGATAAATACAAAATGGCACAGCATACATAACAAGTCAAGGCTCTATAAACTCAGCATCGGCCTCAGTCCCTCAGCAAAAACAAAGTCCCCGATGGCCATCAGAAACCGGCGTAGGAGCTTCCACTCTGCCTGCAGCTGCTGTCACTCTCCCCGCAGCCAATACCTGGCAGGGGAGAGGAGCCAGGGTGGTGGCAGTGTCTACAAGATAATTTTATGCCCGCGCTGCCCCGTGCAGCTGTTGCCACTCTCCCAATGGCCAATGCCGGGCCAGGGAGAGGAGCCAGGGTGGTGGTGGTGTCTGCAGGAGAGTTTTATGCCCGCGATGCCCCGTGTAGCTGCTGCCACTCTCCCTGCGGCCAATACCGGGCCGAGGAGAGGAGCCAGGGTGGTGGCATTGTCTGCAGGAGAGTTTTATGCCTGCGATGCCCCGTGCAGCTGCTGCCACTCTCCCCGCTGCCAATGCCGGGCTGGTGAGAGGAGCTGGAGTGGAAATGATCACCTCTTCCCTTAGAGCTGTGGTGGCAAACCTATAGAACATGTGCTACAGGTGGCACTCACAGCCCTCTCTGTGGGCACACGGGCCATCGCTCCAGCACAGAATTCACCCTACCCCTCTGCCCAACAGCCCAACGGGAGTGCTTCCTCCCTCTCCCCAGCACAGAGTGGGTTTGGGTTGCAGTTTCGACACTTGGTCTCTAAAAGGTTCACCATCACTACCCTAGAGTCAGATATGACTGACATTCGAGCGAAGGCGACCTTTACCTTTTACAGATGGGAAAGTTTACCTTATAGCGAAGTATTCAGCCCATAGGAATAAGAACCCCGGAAGAGGACCCAAAGTCTCCAAGATATAGATGTAATGGCCTCCAGACTTAGTGATTCGTGTGCCAAGTTCTGCGTAACTGAGAGCACCTGAAAGTATTCAGGTACAAAAGAGCTTTAGCAAATTGCCCAGAATCTTTATGTGCCCTGTTGAAAGAATCATGGACATTCAGTGGTATTGTCTCAATAACAGAGACAAAATTGGGTTTCACTTCTGGCTCTTATTCTGAGTGGGTCAAGTGTGTTGTAGTGCATTTTAGTACATGGTATTAAAATAATAATGGGAGAGTGATAAGGAAAATAGAGGGGGCTGCAGTGACTTACTGATTAAGACACTGAACTTGATGACTGGAAGGTTGACAGGTCAGCAGTTCGAGACCCAAGTGCTGCATGATGGAGTGAGCTTCCGTCTCTGTCCCAGTTCCTGTCAAGCTACCAGTTTGAAAGCAAGAAATTTCAAGTAGATAAATAGGTACTTCTTCAGTGGGAAAGGTAACAGTGTTTTGTGTGCCCCAGCATCTAGTCATGTCTGATTGTCCTCTGAAATAATTTTCAACAGGGATAATTCTGAAAGTCCAACCCACTGTTTAGTAAGTAGTATACTTTTGTGCTGTCACATCCATGTCCAAAGTTTCCTAGGTAGAGGTTACTCAGAAATGGTTCTTCTGTGGGACACCCTAGGATCGTGCAGCCTGCAGGAGGTATCATATTTTGTAATGATCTGCCCTTAGAAATTTGTGAAATTTCATTAATTTAATTTAATTTAGTTAGTTGGCTGTTCTCCTGGGAAGAACAGTGGGGATCTCCGAATCTCTGGGTCTATAGACAGACAACTGACTTAAGGATAATGCAAATATTTATATTATTTTTTCCATATTTGTCACAGCCCTTTGTTATTTCCATGAAGAAGGCTAACATAATTCACAAATTTCTGAGGTCAGATCTTTGCAAAATATGATACCTCCTGCTAATATCCCCTCAGGAATCCTGTGAAACCTCAGGGATTCGAAGAATAGACTTCAGCACCAATTCCCCCAGTCTGGGGGCTCTGTCCATGTCTCAAATTACAATCCTATTCAGTCCCAAACAATATAGCCAAGGGAAAAGGATGATGGGTAATGTAGGTGGAAGAATCCAAAGGGCCACAGATTGGGAAAGGCTGCCTTGGGATCAGGACAAATGCTCTGGAGCTTCGTTATCATAATGGGAGCTTGCTTCTTCCTCTTCTTTCATGTCCCGATCAAACCCTGGACTGCCAAAATGAAGCCACTTTCTTGGCTTTTTCATTGGCCAAACTTAAGTCCTCATCAGTGCATGTTTATGGCAGTAATCAGCAGACTAATAAATGAGCTGGATCTCCCCACATTCACAGCGTGTGTTGTTGTCTGCCAGCAACCCCCACTTGAGCATGTTGGTCTCACATTTAGGGTCTCCAACACTATTCAGGGTCATCCAAATGACATAGGGGAGGTTGACCTCCTCAGCTATATCCTCCTTTAATGATTTTCCCTGCCCAGTGAGCTCTTTCCTCCATCTTCTAATTTGTTTTTGCTCCTTGTGTACCCTCAAGAATATTTGTTCTTGCCATAAAGCTCTTCCTGGATGTGAGCTGGTGAACTTGAGGCTCATGGGAACTTGCTTAGAAGAAGGGTTTGGTGGTGACAGCTACCAGGAGACAGCAGGGGACAGGGGAGTGACTGGTGCTCTAAGAGCCAAAGACTGAGAGGAAAAGAAACTCACCACGCACCGAACATAGACAGAATCCCACAGGCACACCAGACGATTAAGGAGAAGCCTACATTGCCTGTGTTTTTCAGCACCCCTTTGGGAGAGATGAATATGCCACTGCCCACCATGCTGCCAATGAGGAGTGAGAAAGCCCTCAAAAGAGTGATCTTTCTCCTCAGGAAGACAACCTCTTCTTTCTTCATAGGCTTCCCCATGACGTCCGTGATCCTGGGGTGGCTGAAGCGTGCTCAGGGGACTTGAGCTACCATGTAGGTTCTTTGCTGATTCCCCTCTCAACCTGGGTTAAAAATGTGAGAGAAATGTTCTTGAGAAAGCAATGCTAAAACCTGTTGCCTTCCAGTGCTAATGTAAACAGGGCCAGATTTAAGCGTAGGTTACCTAGGCTGCAGCCTATGGGCCCGCACCACGGGATTCTACGTCAATTTTTAAAATCAGTTTTTTTGTTTTAGTAAATAAATAGTATAAAAGTTTGGTGATCGTAACCATCATTTATCATTTGCATTTGGTTTAACTTAATGTGGTGTTTGGGTGTTTGACCAGCCCGACAAGAATATCTCCCCTCACTGTCTGCCAGCCGGAAGTTTCGCGAAGCGCAATGAGCGCATACTGTTTCATATTAAGACGTTTTCAATACAGCAAAGTAATGTTTTAGTAAATTGATTTTTTATATTTTTTGATGTTTTCGTTTAATCTAGTATTATTACCTTAATGATGTTCAGTTCTTTTCATTTTTATCATCTCACAAATTCATCTAATTCTAAATACTGTATAGGAATGTCGTACGTAAATTTTCTATAATTTAATAATAAACTTTAAATGTTTATTTTTCAGTTTTTAATTGGATAATTGCTGAAAATGCAATTTTTTTAGGTTAATTTTTAAAAAATACTTTCCCCGGTAGGGCCCGTGCCACAGGTTCAGCCTAGGGGCCCACAGATCCTAAATACAGCACTGGATGCAAAACTGGGACAAGTGTTTTTTGAAGGATTAAAAAGCCCATAATTTCCAGTGACTGTGGAGGCTGATAGGATTCTGGGAATTGTAGTTAACAATCAACTTTCCCAAGTTCTGAATAGTGAGTGAAATTTGCATTTTTAAACCCTTTTTTCACTCCCTTTAAAAATTTGCTTCAACATACCTGATAACATTTCAAATAAATAAATTCTGTGAATTTTCAATTATCATACATGAGTGCTGCATACTGTTTTATTGAGCTTTGTAAAATTTCAACATACCAGGAGACATCAAATGGTACACTTGAGAAGCATTTCTCTGCCTATTTTTAAAAATTGGTTACAAGTGTTATTATAGCTCACAAGTTATGAGGATTTTTTTAAAAAAAAAAAACTATTCAAAGGCAATATGTCTACATCCAATTATCAGTCAGTAATTTATTTTCATTATTAATGGAAGAGGTACAGCCAAAAGATTGATTTCTCAAAGGCAAATGGATGTCAAGGTTACCTGGAAGAATTTCTACATTTGCCATTCACTTGGCATTCAGTACACCAGAGAGAGGGCTCATTTATCATTTTTTAAATGGTTGATTTTCTGTTCTCTTTCATTTGTTATAATCTAATGCATAAGAATAGACATGATAGAAGTAATCAATAAAACCAGTGGCATTCTAAAGGTGCATGGAGTGAGGCCACTAAAAACCAGCCTTCTCCTAGTTTGTGGCATTTGAATTTCAACCCCTTCCTAGGGGAATGCGGCTGCTGAATAAAACATAAAACAAAATGATGATTATCCTGCAATCTACAATATAAATTCCTCTCATTATGAACAGAGTAGCATCTGCTGTAGTTACCAACTCCAATACAGACTGCTGGGTCTTTACATTCAGAGGGCGAAAGGATGAACCAGGTGGAGGTGAGCTATCTCTCTTCAGACAACCACTAACTGACATGGTGGCACATGATTATTAGGCTTTTGTTTGTCAAGGCTGGAGAGAGATACACCACTTATGGAGCACCCACAATCTCTACCTTGCTGTTATAACTTGCTGAAGAAAGCACCTGCTGATTTCAGTGGGGTTTCTGCTTTTGTAAGGAGTTTCTGGATAGCCTTTTGCATAAATTTCTCTCGCTTCCCTCCATATTATCTATCTATCTATCTATCTATCTATCTATCTATCTATCTATCTATCTATCTATCCACAACCTTAAAGAGTCCCTTCAGTCAGTGACTTAGAGCACAATTTGAAAAGGTTATTTTAAAAACTACATTTCCCAGATTCCTTCCTGCTGACTGGTGGTGGTGCCTGTGGGAACTGATGTAAAAACTGGACGTTCTGGGAGCTTCTGTTACAAGTACCAGGTCAGAATGTATAGTAGGGAACTAGATGGACTTACAAAGTAGAACCATTTATTCTTAGGTACAAGTACGTATATGGGACTGCAGTGGCTCAAGTGGCTAAGATGCTGACTGGGAGGCGGAAGGTCAGCAGTTTGATTTCAGAGTACTGCAGGACGGAATGAGCTCCCATCTTTGTCCCAGCTCCTGCCAACCTAGCAGTTCGAAAGCAAGAAATTGCAAGTAGATAAATAGGGACTACTTCAGTGAGAAGGTAACTGGTGTCTAGTCATGCCTGCCACATGATCACGGAAACGTCTGCAGAAACAGACAAGGCTGGCTCTTCGGCTTTGAAACAGAGATGAGCACTGCACCCTAGAGTCAGATACGACTGGCTTTCGAGCAAGGGAAACCTTTACCTTTACAAGTACTTATGTCTGTGCACCATTCAAGTACACCAGTAAGGTGCATGTTCCTGAGGCTGCTTCTCATGTGTAGATACTAATATGGAACATGCACCTCCACAAAATGGATCAAGCACCTCAAACACAATACTGGTGCTTCCACCATTGAAGTGATCAAGGAAGACTTGGCATCATGTTAAACATCTAAACCTGGGAGTGATTTTTGGTTCAGGAGGAATTGACAGAAAACTGAATGTGGACATTTTACAGAAGGGTACAGTTAAGAAAACTGTATGAGCACCAGAGATGATACATTTAGACTAAATCCAAATAGTCTCCAAATAGAGCAGATCCATTGAATCCATGGGACTTGCATAAGCATTGATTTATTTAGTGGGCCTAACGATTAGTTGGGACTAACCATTTGATACATATTTCATTCATCCAGAAATGTTTAGGAATGAATGGAATTTCATAAATGTGCAATCTAAATAAGTGGGGGTTGTTTTCAGTTTCAGGGTAAAATATTATCACTTAACTTCTAATATAACACAATAGGCTAGGAAGGTAAGCTATTTTAGCTTTTGAGCTGAATTCCTTAACGTAACAGATTAAAATGCAAATATGTTAATCCTAGCAGCTGTGCTTAATATTAGTCTGCATGTGTTTTGTATAAAGGAAATATTTACAAAGCTGTATTTTGTTCACACACCATGTTGCTTGCTGGCTTATGCTTCCTTCACCCGGTTAACACTGCAGATTGACTGGAAGAATCAGGAGACATTTTGACTGACAAAAAAGGCCATTTGTATCTCCCTCTCCCCCTCCACACATGTCGCTTTGGGTTCTTAGCATTTTACAGAATAAAACTAAACAGCTCTCCTTCTTATGCAATAAATCCTGAGAGTGAATAGGACAAAACAGAAGAGATACCAGACTGTAACAGTAAAAAAAAATTGTTGGCACAATCCAGACAAAATGTTTTCCTAGCACCTCCTGATGTAAAGGGGAGAGCATATGGGCTTAGCTATGTAACTGGAATAAATTGAATTTACTATGTCTTGATTTTGAGAGGGACTGTGGTGGTTTAGTTATTAAGATGCTGAACTTGACAACTGTAAGGTTGCCAGGTCAGCAGTTTGAGACCCAAGTGCTGCACGACAGAGTGAGCTCCCATCGTCTGCCCCAGCTCCTGCCAACCTAGCAGTTCGAAAGCAACTAAGATAAAGGGTACCACTTCGGTGAGAAAGGTAACCGCATTCCATGCACTCCAGTGTCTAGTCATGCCTACCACATGTCCATAGAAACATCTGCAGACTCAGTCAGCGCTGGCTCTTTGGCTATAAACAGAGATGAGCACTGAACCCTAGAGTTGGATACAAATGGCTTTTGAGCAAGGGCGACCTTTACCTATCATTAAGAAGGCACAACAGAGAATGCACTTCCTCCAACAGCTCAAGAAATTCAACTTGCCAAAGAAGCTGCTGGCGTAGTTTTATAAAGGAATCGTTGAATCTGTTATTTGTACTTCAATAACTGTTTGGTTTGGTGCGACCAAACAGGATAGGAACAGACTTCAAAGGATAGTCAGAGCTGCAGAAAGAATTAGAGCTAGCCGTTATCTAATTTTGATTTATATGAACAGAGTCACAATTTATTAGGACACACATAGAGGACCACCTCCAGGTTTGAGGAACCACACAACAAAATGCCCTGAGAGAATGGCCGTTGACCATAAACTAGCTTATGCTGTGGTTGCCAGTTAGCCTCTGTTTTAAATTTCACACAATGCACCAGACATGCCTCATTGAGGTCACTGGGGTTAATTAATAATGGTAGCTACCAGACCCGCTTGCTTAGTACATGGGTTGGTGAATAAGATTAGGTATTTATAGGACTAGTATGCTCTGCCAAGAGCCCTGGTGGCACAATGGTTAAACTGTTGTACTGCAAGCAAAACTGCTGCTGTTGTGAGTTTGATCCTAACAGGGCTCAAGCTTGACGCAGCCTTCCATGCTTCTGAGGTTGGTAAAATGAGTACCCAGCATGTTGGGGGCAAAATGCTAATTACCTTGTTAAACCGTCCAGAGAGTGCTCTCAGTGCTATGGGGAGGTATATACCATATTTGACAGTGTATAAGACGCATTGGAGTATAGTGGAACCTCATACAACAATTGCCCCATATAGCAACGAAATCACATAACAATTAGGTTGTGGAGGAAAATGGCGTCCCACATAACAATTTTCCCTATGGAAAAAATCCATACAACAATTTTTCAATGGGAAAAACCACTTGTACGATGCATCCCATAGGGAAAATCCCTATACGATGCATGCATCATATAGCAATTGTTTCGTACAACAACAAGCCCTGTGTAACGTATTAAAATCATTGTATGAGGTACCACTGTATAAGATGCACCCTGTTATTACCAAAATAGGCCACTATAGGCCACTATATACAATACAAGACTCACTCCTGTTTTCCAGTGGATTCAAAAGGGGGGGTGAGTGGGTCTTATACGCCAACAAATACGGTAAGTATAATTGCTATTGTTGTTACCTAGAAAAGTAAGTAGGCAGAAGTAATTGTGTTGTTACTTTCATGTTCTGCACACACCTGTCTTCATATGTTCCAACATAAGTTTCTTGAGGTAGAGTTCACAGAAGGCCTGAAATGACAATGTCTTATCCAAATGTCCTAACTACTTAAAGTATTTCTACTTGTCCAACTTCAGTGAGTACTCCTAAAGGTAAATATAAAGGACACCCTTGCTCAAAAGCCAGTCATATCTGACTCTAGGGTACAGTGCTCATCTCTGTTTATAGCCAAAGAGCTTGCGCTGTCTGCATTTGTAGATGTTTCTGTGGACATGTGGCAGGCATGCTTCAACACCAAAGTGCAGTGAAATCTTTTTTCAAACAGAATTCTTCCCAAAAACGTTTAAAGTTTAAATCATATATACCTTGGATACCTTGGAGTCATTATTTCACCTTGCCCAAGGGATCCAACAGAGGACGCGTTCATGAGTCTTAGTCCTAGCCTAAAATCATTGACAAGTGATGGGCAACACTGGCTACTTAGACCACTCAACCCCACTTGCCTGGACAAGGCTCTCATCTAGCAGGGGCTTACAATATATGTTCAAACCAGTCTAGAGGGTAAGAGATCTGCAGTTTGGTTTACTAGTAAATATTCTGATCCTCAAAACTGAAAGTAAGTTTTTATTGCAAAGGGTTTTCAGCTGATTGGAAGAACGATTTCTTTCTCTCTTGAAAGGAGATATCCTTTGCTTGTATTCTTATGTTTATGTGTTACTAGCCTCCTCAAGTAGTGCCTTAACACCAAGTTAAGTGGTATAAGAACGTTGTCAATAAATAAAATAAATACTAGCATGAGGGAGCCAATAACTCAAGAAAGTTTCTCAAAGTCCACAATGACTTGGTGGAGTCATTCCAGCACTTGTGAGTAGTAGCATTTGTGTCAGATATTCCCAAACTGATGTCCCCTTTTTCTTTTGAACTTCATGACCTTCATAGTAAGGGGTGAAAAATAACAAAATGTTAAGGGGAGATTTTTCCACTCTCACAGAGAAGTGTGGGAACAAAAGAACTTTTTTCCTCTCGTCCCATAATTGTTTTTTTAGCTGTGTAGAAGAAAACAAAAATAAAGCTATGCATCTCCTGCAGTGTCCTGATATTTTAACAAAAAGCAGCTTTCCCAACAATTCTCATCGCCTTAACTATTTCAGCTCCCGTATTGAGTACAGACTCAAGAACCACATTCTCTGAAATACTTGTGGAGCATTGCTCCTTGGGAGGAAAATTCTGTATTTGTCCCCCATTTAGGTGACAATGAGACCAGCAAGCAAATAATTCTGGTTTTAGAAGGAAGTTCTAAACTGAGGATCTATTTATTACAGCAGTAGAGAACATATGGCCGTTTGGATTTGCTGGACCACAGTTCCCATCTGGCTGAGATAACGTCAACCAGTGATAGCAAACCTTGGCACTCCAGATGTTCTTGAACTTCAATTCCCAGAGAGCCTTGATCAGCAGGAGTGGGGTGGATGAGTAGGTGGGAGCAGATGTGGACATTTATAATATATTGTATACCACATTTGAGGGACTGTGGTGGCTTAGTGGTTAAGAACCTGGACTTGATGAATGGAAGGTCGGGAAGTCAGCAGTTCGAGACCCAAGTGCTGCATGACAGAGTAACGTCCCCTTTCTGTTTCAGCTCCTGCCAACCTTGCAGTTCAAAAGCAGGAAATTGCAAGTAGATAACAGTGTTCTGTGTTCTTTGGCATATGCAGATGTTTTCATGGACATTTGGCAGGCAGGAGCTAGGACAAAGATGGGAACTCACACCATCGTGCAACAGTTGGGTCTTGAACTGCCAACCTTCTAGTCATCAAGTTCAGCGTCTTAAACACTAAGCTACCATGAAAAAGCAAATTCTACTTTGACGCTAAAAAGTGGGAGGGGAGGTTGGCAACCATTCTTGGATTAGTAAGAAATAGAATGCCACTTTGAGAGAAAAAATATGAGCATTTATCTCACCTTTGATAATACGTTTTTCAATCACTACTACGCTGAGGCCTGCAAACAAAGAGACAATTTACCATTAAAAGCAAACCAACAACCTGACTCACTTTCTCTTGATCCTGCTTAGCTTCCCCCACCTTTTGTTCACTTCTTTTGACACTATTATTGCTTGCACTAGCAATGTTTGTTTGTTTGTTACATTGATAGGCTACCTTTCTCCTGATTTAGGGGGGACTCACAGCATTTCATAATGTTAAAAATAAAGATCAAACTAAAAAACAATACATTTTGAAAAATCAGTTTAGCTCAGTGGCTAAGACGCTGACTGGGAGGCGGAAGGTCAGCAGTTCAATTCCCGAGTACTGCAGGACAGAATGAGCTCCTGTCTTTGTCCCAGCTCCTGCCAACCTAGCAGTTCGAAAGCAAGAAATTGCAAGTAGATAAATAGGAACCACGTCGGTGGGAAGGTAACAGCGCTCCGTGCACTCCGGTGTCTAGTCATGCCTGCCACATGACCACGGAAACATCTGCAGGAGCAGACAGCACTGGCTCTTCGGCTTTGAAACAGAGATGAGCACTGCACCCTAGAGTCAGATACGACTGGCTTTCGAGCAAGGGAAACCTTTACTTTTACCTTTATATAATAATTAAAATGATTAAAACCAGGATTAAAACATTAAAAATAGACATTAACTCAGCTAAAAACCAGCACCCAAAGACTCAGTCATTATAATTATTAAATGTTCTTGTGCTTCTTTTTATTCAGGCTTTATAAGGGTTATTTCACAAGCTTTTTGCACAGGGCCGTAGCTGGGGTGGGGGCAGGGGGGGGGGAGAAAACCCTCTGGAGCTAACAGCCCACCCACCCCCAACCCACCCCAGGATGCCAATATTATATATGTGAGTGTGACATTGTTGCCCCTCCTGGAAATTTTTTGCCCCTCTTAAACCCCCCCCCCCTTCAAATCTAGAATCCTGGCTATGGCCCTGCTTTTGCATTTCCCATTTGTGGAAACCAAATTAAATATCTTCAGTGATTTAAAAGAGAGAGAGAGAGAGAGATAATTTTTAGAAGTCTTTATTTTCTCATAGTGTGTTACCAATGTTTTTAAAGGATGCGTTTGAAGTTAGCAATGTCAGTACATGCAGATCTCATGTATCTTTACTCCAAAGCAAAACCATATAATTGCAGCATTATCATTGTTTGAGAGGGATACCATTATAGTGGGAGTTGGTGCATGAAGAGTCAGAACCCCCTACAAAAATCAGGAATCATCAGAAGATTGTGGTATTTTTGAATCACAATCGCACATACCCTGGGCAATGTCAACTTTGTTGTGCTGGCTATACTTTGTCATACTCAGTCAGGTGAAAGGAACTGTGGAATGAACACCAAAAGTTGGCTTCATTTTGGCAGTTTAAAGTCTGACCTAGACATTGAATTTTTTAAAATTATTTTTTACAGAAGTTAAGCATTACCAAACTGCAATTAAAGAAGTTGGAGCAAGAGAAAGTTAAACAAAAGTTGGCAATACTATACCTGGTCCATTTGTATTTCTTCCAGAGAAGTTGTTGTTACTGCTTTGCAATTGTAATCTTTTCAAGAATTTCCAAGTTGTTAAAAGCCACTCAGTTTGTTGCAAACATCCAATGGAGATGAATTAAATTCACTTGGCATAGTGCCTTAATTCTCCTTCAAACCCCAAACGTCCCCTCTGAACAGATCTAGGACTGCTGTGTTTGGTCTCAGCTGTTATCCATTTATTACAGAAAAACAAAATAAGCCAAAAACACAAGTTATATTTGAATGAGCCCTTTTTTTTAACCCTATGAGTGTCTGTGAGTATGACTGTGATTGTGATTATTTCCTGCTTCCTGGGTTGTTACTTTAAGTTTAAACCCTAGCCCCATGATGGCGAACCTTGCCACTCCAGGTGTTCTTGAACTTCAATTCCCAGAAGCCCAAGGGTTTACTGCATGTACGCTTCTGGGCTTCTGGGAATTGAAGTTCAAGAATACCTAGAGTGCCAAGGTTGGCCATCACTGCCCTAGCCATATCCCATCCACTGTCTGCACCAAAAGAATAATCTCAGTCAAGAAAGCTTAAATTGTCAAATGGAAATACTACTTCATGCAACAGATGCGTATTATTAATATCCAGGCCGATAGCAGTGATGGTCCCTAGCTTTTTTAAAAAGATGAGACAAATTCATGGGGAAAGATGTATGACTTAGCCAAATATAAATCTATATTTAGGTGAAGTGCATCTCAATTTCAATGTTGTTAGAGCAGACAGTGGTCACAATCTTCATTGCACTTGGCAATATTTTAAAATTCTGAAGTAGTCTTCCCACTTTAGGTTCCCACTTTATGTTATTAGCGCCAAACATGGACACTTACAACAAAACGTAAATGAAAGTTGGTCACCGTGGAAATGAGATGTCTTAGGAATGTTGCTGGAATGGCTAGAAGGGATAAAATCAGGAATGAGATTATAATGGAAAGAATTGGAGTAGAACCAATCATAAACTCCAAAAACAACAAATAAAGTGATTTTCCCATTTGGAGAGAATGTCTTGGAGTTCCATACCATACAAGGCGTATGTGGAAAGAGGAGAAGGACAAAGACTACGAGGAAGACCCAGAGGAAGGTGGAGAGATAACATTGAAGAAATATTACACCAAATAATGCTGGTGGAGACCACTAGAAGTGCTAGAGCAAGAACCTTGTATCTCCTTCAACACCCGAAGGAAGTAAAGAAGAAGAAAAAGAGGAAGAAGAAGAAGATGCTGGTGATGGTGGTGGTGATGATGCTGGATCCTTGATGAATTGGTGGCTTCCAGATGTTGTAGGACCATGGTGGCAAACCTTGGCACTCCAGATGTTCTTGGACTTCAATTCCCAGAAGCCCAAGCACCCTGTGAATCCACTCGAATGGGTTTACTGCGATTCATCCGGCCTATGCCGCCCTCGTCACTCCTGGAAGCGGAAGTAAAATGCGCCTGTACGGGCATGTTTTACTTCTGCTTCCAGGAGCCATGAGAGCAGCGCGGGCCGGATGAATTGCAGTAAACCCATTCGTATGGGTTCATGGGGCCTTGGGCTTCTGGGAATTGAAATCCAAGAACATCTGGGGTGCCAAGGTTCACCATCATGGTTGTAGCATTTCAATTCCTATCAGTGGCCAAGTACTACCACCAGTAGTCCAGGATCATGGCAGCTGTAGTCCAAAAGCGTCCAAACATCTGTAGCCTCCCCATGCAAGCCATACCTAATCTAACAGGGCCAACATTTTTCCAGTTGCTCCATTTCCTCTTCTATCAATTCTAATTGCTTCTGTGTCTGATTTTTACAAAAATAAACAAAGCAGAAAAGAAGCCCTTCAACCCAAATGAGAAAGACTTCTCAACTTACCCAACACTGTGAGATCATCACCAAAGCAGCAAATACAAACTGTACAACATCATTGTCTTTTCCCTCAGATCATCTTAAAAGCTTACTAACATCTTCACAGTAACCGTGTCTAACAGAAATATCACTTTTACATCCAGCATAGAGAGTTTTATCCCTTCACAGAACTGTGTGAACATTAATGAGGAAATCTTTCTGAAGCATAGATAAACATTGTTCCCTTGTTTGATTTACAGGTGATGAAACTGAAGCAGAGGACCATGCAACTTGTCAATAAAATGCAACAGCATGTCCCAAAATATTCCAGGGATACTATCTTTCTAGCCCCCTATTTTTAAAATATTTGCATTTTGTTTTGTTCTTTGGATGTTTTCTCTGTTATTCTTTGGACTGATACCACCTACAGCAGTGGTGGTGAACCTATGGCACGCGTTCCAGAGGGGGCACTCAGAGCCCTCTCTGTGGGCACGTGCACTGTCGCCCAGCACAGAGTTCGCCCCACCCCTCTACCCAGTAGCCCAATGGGAATGCTTCCTCCCTCCTCCAGCACAGAGTTCACCCCACACCTCTGCCCAGCAACCCAATGGGACCACTTCCTCCCCCCACCCCAGTACAGAGTTCACCCTGTCCCTCTACACCGCAGCCAGCAGCCTGTTGAGTTTGGGCACTTGGTCTCTAAAAGGTTCATCATCACTGACTTAGAGTGACTGATATAGTTATAGTTAAATAAAATAAAAAATAAATTATGTTATCACTAATTTGTTATCCAATCCTTGGAACTCCCCCACCTCACTGTCATTGTAAAGAATATACATGTAACAGATGCATTATAAAAATGAGGGTAAGATCCAAACTTTTGATATTCAGGTTGCATTCACTGGTGTAGATGGAAGCGGGGTAGGGTTGGGGAATTTTGTCCAGCCCTTTGTAATAAGATCCTATTGTTTTTGTTGATAGCTCTCTTCTTTCTCTAACCGTCCATAAAGGAGCAAGCATATGCTGGAGATTTGTTGTTTTTTTCTTTTCTCCTACTGATTGTAACTACCCCTGATCACTGAAAGTAAAGATATATTTTCTGTTTAATTTTTTTTGAAAGTGACTTTATCATATAAAGTGTTGATTGATTAACAATAACAAAAGGGAAAGGGAACTGATCAGACTGAGCTGGTCTCTTCACATTTGTCTTTGTTATTGTTGTTTTTTCTACCTCATACTCTGCTTCTTCTTCCTGTGCCATATCCAAATCTAGGCGATCATCATGACAATCAGCCTTGAAGACTGTCCCGAGAATATAATGCAGTGGCCTTTCATCTGCCTTCCGCATTGCAACATGACCCCCATACCATTAATTCAGTTGTGCAAGTCGCTTTCTTGTCCTGAGCCTTGTTGGCATGCAAAGTCCTTCTCAGCCTTAGGCCAGTATTGATGAAGCTGCTGCCCTCCATCAAGATGGATTCAAGTGGGATTTAATCCACTTGGGGACCATCACCCTTTCCTGTGGACTTCAGCACCCAAGGCTGTTAGTCTTGGGTGCCAAAGGGTTCTCAGGTTAGTTAACTGCTGCCCAACACTCAGCTTTGATTCGCTGACATTATGGTCTACTACAGGTATTCTCAACCTGCGGCCCATGGGCCAGATGTGGCCCACAGCTCTATTTCATGTGGCGCCTACTGCCTGAGATTCTGAGAGTTGTAATCCAAAAATGTAATTTTCAACATACTGCGTTGCTATCATGTTAAATTCTGTGCAGTTAATGTACCTAAGTTCTTGATATACAATACAGACTTTTTCAACAGCATGTTCGTCAAGTTTTGCTCCCTCACACTACAATTGAGCTTCAAGTATATTATCTAGAGCAAGGATTCTCAACCTGCAGCCCGTGGGCTGGATGTGACTCGTGGCACCATTTCATGTGGCAACCGACTGCCTCTACCACACCAGGAAGTGCCATGTGGTAGAGGAAGGGTAAAATGGCCATCCTGTCCCCGAAGCTGTCTGAGGAAGCATGACCTGGCCCCTGCCTTTAAAAGGTTGAGAACTCCTGGGCTACTCTATTGCCAAGGCAGGATAACCTGGCCAAACATGTTCATACTTTGCTAGAGGGACTAATTAAAATTTCCCCAAACGCCCCTGCCAGCTTAGAATTTGAAGGGGGGAACCAAAAGCAAAACATGAAGTGACTATCCTATCATTGCTGATTTCTTTTAAATTATTATTATTTTGGGCCACTTTAAGGCCCACCAAAGTTGCTTGCCCCATCCAATATAAACCCTATTGTCACCTGTTGTTCTTCAGTCTGACCAATTTGTCACTTCAGTGTTTCACCTGACTTTGGGTGAGGGATGGCCTGGCAAATGTATGATTATTCTTCGCAGCTCTATCTGACTCTATCTTGGTGATAGTTCTCATATACCTCTGCATCAAAATAGCACTTAATATACACAGAACCCACCCAGTCCTTTCCTCATTAGGAATGCTTTCTATTGCCACCAACTAAGGTGATATCCTTAGACACAGGCACTTTCCGTGGCAGGGAAGTGTTTCAGACTCTGCAGTGTCACTCCACATATCTTTTGGGACAGGGTCTACAGTCTTCTTTCTTGAAGACCAACATCTACAGATCTTCCCACTGCCTGGAAAGCTCCAGTTCATCTTCTCAAGCTGTTTCTTAATTTGAGGTGAATGACACATTTAAATGTTGCCAATGAGGTGAATGACACATTTAAATGTTGCTCTATAAAAAGTTCAGTTTTTTTTTTTTATCCAAACACAAACAAAATTTCAGCCCTTCGGAACATGGGCTAAGAAGAGATAGCAAACCTCTATTTTGGTGTTCTGTGTTGATAGGTAAAAGGCGTTTTCAGTTAAACTTTGTTTAAATAGCAGAGGGGTCAGCCATTCTAATTTTGAAAACTCTTCCTCAGATAAAGTAATCATAGTTATAAGGTCGCCTTCTTGATTTCTCTACTTTCATTTCTGCCTGATCTTCAGCCTCTAAAGAGAGTTGTTTGAAGGATTTCTATACAAGAAAACATCTTCTTTATTGCCATAAGTACAAGATATATGCTGGAAACATGTCAGTTGATATTGTTTTATATGAACTCATGTAAGATGATGATATCTTAACCTATAAAATCGAGGGTTAACCGTTGGAACTTTGCATAGGCTCCTTAGCCAGGCCCTACTAGCCTTAGCCTGCACTCACCATTCATGCACACGCCTGAACTGGGTACCCAGGTAAACGCAAGATTAAGAAATGCGCCAGTGGGGCAAGAACCCCACAAACACGAAAAAAGGGAAACAACTTCATTTCCCAATGTTCTTTGCGCCGCGCCGCACCACAGCCAATCAGGCTGAGAGGCGCAACCACAAAGAACATTGAAAAACACGCCGCGGCCAATCAAAATCAAGCCGCAGAAAAAAAATGCACCACAACCTCAAATCACAAACCCATAACTACAAGCCCCAGAGTCCTGCGTGACATGAGCGCGCAGGACGCTGAGGAAACCGGCGCCCCCAAAATTAGAAAAACAACTCACCGCCTCACAGCCAAGCAAACACCAGCCGGCTTTCTTTCCCTCACCCACGGTGCCTGAAGCGGTTTCCTCTCTTTAAAAACGGAGGATTTTTTATTTGGAGGGGGGGAATCGATCCACTCTCCCTGGTCTCCTGGGTCCAGAAGAGTTGGGGGGACATACCCCTTTTGTCCCCCCAAACCTCCCAACCCCAGGGGAGCAAGCGGAGAGGGGGGTCGCAACCCCCCACCCACTGATATTAAAGGGGAAACCCCGATCTACTTTCATGACTCCACACAATCAAAGCACCATAACACAATAAAGCCCCCCTCCCCACCACCGGGCCCACCCTTCCTAACCCCCAATGACCATGCCCCCCTCCCCACCACCTAGCCCACCCTTCCTAACCCCACCGATCACGCCCCCTCCCCACCACCTACCCCACCCTTCCTATCCCCCAATGACCATGCCCCTCCCCACCACCTAGCCCACCCTTTCTAACTCCCACCAACCATGCCCCCCTCCCCACCACCTAGCCCACCCTTCCTAACCCCCACCCACCATGCCCCCCTCCACACCACCTAACCCACCCTTCCTAACCCCCAATGACCACATCCCCCTCCCCACCACCTAGCCCACCCTTCCTAACCCCCAACAATCATGCCCCCCTCCCCACCACCTAGCCCACCCTTCCTAACCCCCAATGACCATGCCCCCTCCCCATCACCTAGCCCACCCTTCCTAACCCCCAATGACCACGCCCCTCCCCACCACCAAATAAATAAATAATTTTTAAAAATTACTAAAAACACAGTCAAAAACATCCAAAAATACACAAAAACAAACAAAAACACCAAAAACAATATGAAGTAAACAAAAACACAATCAAAAACAAAACAAACAGACAAAAATACAAATTCCAACCAACCCTCCCCACACACACACACACACAAAAGAAAGAAAACAAGCAAACTTACCAAAAGATGTCCTACCTCCATGAGGACCGGAAAATAAATGAATAAAGAAAGAGACTACTTACCAGAAGAAGCTCCACCCAGAGGCCAGGAGAGAAAAAACAGTCAAAATACAATAACCCCTACCAGCACCACCTGCTGGTCACAATAGTAAAAACAATTCAAAAACACACAACAGCCCCAAACAAAAGGCCACAAGAGTAAAAAAAAATCAAAAACATAACACAAATTCACAATTTTACACAAAAGGTCACACCAATAAAAACAAGTCAAAAAAATTACACTAACACACACTTTAACACAAATCATAAACATATGTCAATAAAATACAATAGAAACTTTTAAAAATCCTGTGCTGAGTTTTAACTCAAATTAAAACCCAAAACATCAAAACACATTTTAAAAACATTGAATGTAAAAAACATTTACTTTTACATTATTAAAATTATTACCTATGGTACAACTAATTAAAAAAATTCAAAAAACTAAAACATTATTCGCTTACATAAAACAATTTGAAAAAATTATATCATACTTTGTTCTTTTATTAATCCTCAAAAAAAGTAGATCACAGTTAATAACAGCCAAGCAAAAAAATTACATAAATAAACATTTTAAAAATTAAAATTACAGACTAAGCACTTTTAAAAAACATTAACACAATTTAACCTTCCAACACAATTTAAAACAGCCCGGCAACGCCGGGCAACCTCTGCTAGTATTATGTATATCCTTTAATCACAGAGTAAATTGAACTATACAAAGAAACCTATGTAAAAATCCACAGTCAAATGATATATTAGAGAAAATACATACAGTACTTCTTGCTATTACAATTGTTTTACCTCCAGACATGGAGTTCCTTCAAACTTCCTTGCTGTAGCAATATGCTTGCAAATGAAAGCCATGTTAGCCTCCTGATGACAAATCACAAAAGCAAGCTGATTTTCAACATGAGAGGCAAGGAAACCATGTGCTAGAATAAACAAAGATCTTTCATTAAGGGAGCAAGGCTTCCAGTGATGATCCATCTGTGTTGGGTAGTGACCACTTAACTAATCATGGAACAGAAGAGAAACCATAGCCTGCTCCTGCTACCTTCCCATTAAACGCCAAGTTTTATGCTAGTTGCAGAATAAGTCACAGAGCTGTTCACAGTACAAAGAAGATGCTTACAGAATTTCCCTTCCACTTTGTAATTAGGAACCATGATACTAGCTGAAAGCATAGCATAAATCAGGGGTTCCCAACCTTTTCAAGCTGGGGGCCAGATCACACTCTCAGTCAGCTTCAAGGGCTGGATGGCAATTTTAGCCTGCCTGCACGATGGAGATGGCTGTTGGATTGGGGCCGTGAAGCGGCCCTTAGGGTCCCAGAGGAGACTGGTCAAAGGAACAACACGAGACAAGATGGAGCGAAGACCAGTGGTTTATTGAGGAAAAGACATCGTCATATATAGGAATTCAAGGCAACGTGTGATAGAATCGTCATCTGACAGAAAATCACATCACCCATTTACCCGGGTTAATGGGGAATCTTTCTTGGGGAAGTTAATTAACTAGGGCAAACACTGACAGGGGAAATCCATTGTTCGTGGCTTACACCAGGGTAAACATGGCCACTATTTGCACTAGAGCTTGGGCTCTCCTGTGAGTGAGTAATTGCCTAATCGCTAACAGGAGTTAGCGATCTCGCTTCCCTCAGCAGAACTGTCGGTCAGGTCAGATGTGGGTGAATCAACCCTATGATTATTAATCCGCTCCCCAATTTCCATACTGGCAAGGGCCAGTGGCCAGGAGCTTTCTCGACTGGTTTAACCTCTGCCAGGGGCCGTATATGCCAATTGTGCTTGCGGAACCCGCATCCCCCCTTTCTCTGTTATTTTTGGACCTGACAGACGGCCCTGCGCAAGAGGGGCATCAGCTGGTGTGTGGGAATGATGTGTCGGGGCTCCCCCCACGGGGGACATCTCGATAGCAGTGAGGGAATACATTGCATGAAACAACATCCTGCTATGCTCAGTACAATCACTCCCACAATCACTTTGAGCGTTGTCTGGAGCCACCCCCATGGGAGCCACGACCACAATGAATTCCACCCCCACCCCCCCATGAAGAATCCTTCTTGATGTTCTTGACTAGGGTGTGGAGGTCCGTGAGCTGGCTCTGCACTTTACGGGTATTGTCTGTGAGATTAAAGCAACACATGCTGTGGACAGATTCGCAACCCAAATGATGTAACAACAGAAGGTAGTCTATAGCTGCTCGATTGTCTAGGATGGCATGGCGAAGTTCTGCCTGCTCCTGGTTGAGCAGCGCTATCGCTGAGGAGGTATGGTTAATGGCTTTTGCTAATCCGCAAGCCAATTGACCGATTCTCCGAGCGTTGCTGACGGCTAAGCCTGGCACGCTGAGTATGCTGACTGCCAACGAGACGTACTCAGCTGGACTCAGAACCCTAATGTTGCTATCACATGAGCTGTCTAACTGGGTGGCACGGGTGCACCGTATGGGTGCGGAAACATTTGTGCTTGGAACAATCATATCCCTAATGGGGAGTAACAATGTCAAGCGACTGATACAACATATGGAATCTGATACATTTGCGGGGATGTAATTCCAAGTGTACTGGTTGCATGTAAAGAACCAACCTGAAGGTAGGGTAACATGAGCGTACATTGAACCAAGTGTCTCTGGGTTATTACAAGTCCAGTTGCCGCTGCCAGCATCAAGGCAGCGGCGCCGAATCCGGCCGACTGCGGAGCAGCCGGTCATTCGAGCACAAGTAGAGTTCGGGCTGACCGCCACTCGAGGGGTGTGGAGAGTGGCTGCATCAGCCGGTAAAGTCATGGTCAGCTGCATTCCCCAGCGAGCGTATGCTGTGAAACTTGTTGGAAGAAACGGACCGAAAATCCGCCTCACCAGCCAGTCACCATCCCTGGTGTGCGCGTCTGGAGTGTGGCACACGGGGATGAGACAGGTGCTCAGAATTGAGGCAGAACCGATGTCCTGCTTCAGGCAAAAATCGGACTGGTTGACGAGACCCGCCCACCTTTCCCATAGGTTGTAGTGCATCCGGGCAGAGAGATCTCCGCCTGGCATCAGATCGCTGGCCTTTAGTGATGCTGCCTGAACACCTCCCCCCGCAAGTAGGGAGAGGGTCAGGATGATGGTGACTGCCACGGTGTTGGCAGTGATCTCGGCGAGGACTGCGGCCACGAAGTTCTCCGGTGTCGGTTCCCTGTCCTCGCATTGGATGACGTCCTGGGCCTCATTGCAAAGGGTCTTGACCATCCCCCAGGTGATCTTCGGTGCTGTCATCTGCTGTCGCCGCTTCTCCCACCGGGTCCCCTCGGTCAGGGTGAGGTCCTCCATCTCTGGGATCGGACTCGGATCGGTCTGGGTCCACGCCATGTGGTTCCAAATGAGGTTTAACGCACCGGGCTGGAATCCAGATGACACCTGTAGGAGACATAACTGCAGCATACCCTCTCCCCCAGGTTACGAGTGGCGCCGGGCCCCTCCAGGAAGGGTCCGGTGGCACCCGGTAACAAACCAGCAGCCGCGGGAGAGCTTCCGAGCGGCGGAAGTGTTTCTCTTGCGGCGTGCAATCGGAAAAAACATTAAGGTGATTGTACGTGAACAACACCTTATTCAGACAATGCTGTGCCTGACCCTGTGACTTGGGGAGGGCTGGTGGCTCCCCCCTTTCTGTTTGTTTGTCAATGTAGGACTTGAGTGTCCGATTGACTCGTTCCACAATCGCTTGCCCCTGCGGATTGTAAGGAACGCCAAAGGTATGCTTGATATCCCAGGTGGCCATGAAGTTGGCTAACTGCCTGGAGCTGTAGGATGGGGCGTTATCGGTTTTCACGTGCCGTGGTTTGCCCATTGCCGCGAAGCAGGAAAGGAGATGCTGCTCCACGTGGGAAGCTGTCTCCCCCTTTTGTGCCGTTGCCCAAACAAATTGTGAAAAGGTATCAATGCAAACGTGCATGTACCGCCATCTGCCAAACTGCGGAACATGGGTGACATCCATTTGCCACACCTGATTAGCCTCTGTCCCTCGTGGGTTGACCCCCCACGAGGGCCCCCCCCCCCGGTGCCCCTGCACAATGCTGACAAGAGCGAACTATGCCTTGGGCTTGAGAAAGTGGCAGATTAAACTGTCTGGCGAGCGCTTTGGCATTCTGATGAAAGAATGCATGACTCTGAATTGGAGTAGTGAAAACACCCAACACTGATTGTTGCTGAATTTCCTTTGCGGCCGCATCCGCTCTGCTATTGCCCGCGGAAATCGGACCCGGTAGGTCCTGGTGACTTCGGATGTGGGCATTATAGAGCGCTTCCGTGCGGTTTCGCAAGTGAAATTGAGCTGTGAGGAACAAACTCAGCAAATTTTTGTCTATCGCAGGAGTGATGTATGCTCCCGGTAGACTGTGAAGCAAATTCCTAACATACTGACTGTCAGTAATGATGTTGAGGCACTCTTTGGCGAAGGTGCGCAAAGCAAGGTTCACCGCTGCCAACTCTGCCCGCTGTGCGGACTTCTGTGGAAGAGTTAGCAGCGTGCGCCAAGCCTGGCCCTCCTGCCAAGTTAAGACACCATATGTGCGACCCCCATCAGTAAAAACTGTTCTGGCCCCCTGAAGTGGAACCAGCGAGATCAATTCATACAAAGTGATTGTCTGCGTTTGAAGCGAGACAAGTCTGGGGTCCTTTGGCAAGTGGTATGCCAAGCATCCGGTGAATCCCTCCAAGACAATTGGAAGCGAGTCACCGAGCTGCATCAGCTGCTGAACCTGCTCTTTGGTGAATGGGATCACGATTTTTGCTAAGTCGTGCCCTGAGATGTCCCTTGCTCTCAGCCTTCCGCGGTAGACCACCACGGAGACCAACTCTTGGGGAGGAACGATGTTTTGGGAAGAGGTGTTCGGCAAATACACCCATTCCACGATACTCGCTCCTCTCTCGGAGTCCACTCCTAGGGCTCCGGTGAACATGGATCCTGCCCGAACGATGTACAAGTTCAGGATCGGGGCATATGGCCCCTGAGTAATCCTGTCCACCCACCTTTGGCTGAGAATTTGGTTGACTTTCTCGAGAGCCAAGCGTGCCTCTCGAGGAATTCGTATCCGGTCTGCCAGCTGCTTACCTAACGTTAGCAGCGAGAAGAGCGGCTTTAGAAGATCCGTATCCAATCTGAAATACGGTCTGGCCCAATTAATGTTACCTAAAACCTGCTGCAATTCTACCAAGGTGACTGAGTCTTTTAAGTTGATCTGGGGCAAAACTGGTGCTGCGAAAGAGCGGAGAAGCCAATGACCCAAGTATGAGAAGGGCTCGGTTCTCTGCACCTTCTCCGGGGCAATGAGTAACCCTTTCTCCCCCAGGCTGGCCTGGAGGTCTGCAAACATTTCACGGCCGAGTTGCGGCGCTGCGACCAAGATATCATCCATGAAATGGCATACTAAAGCTGTGGGATGAAGGTTTCGAAACTTTGCCAGTGCGTTGTGAACATAAATTTGGCACAGAGTGGGCGAATTGAGCATCCCCTGTGGCAAATATTTCCACGCGTAACGCTGCGTGGGCTCACTGTGGTTCACAAACGGCACCGTAAAGGCGAACCTTTCCCGGTCCCTGGGGTCTAGGGGAATGGTATAAAAACAATCCTTAAGGTCTACGACCAGGATCTCCCAACCCTCGGGGATCATATTCGGATTTGGGATGCCGCATTGAAGCGGACCCATTGGCTGTATACATTTATTGATCTCTCTGAGATCGTGGAGGAGTCGCCACTTCCCCGACTTTTTCTTGATGACAAAAATGGGCGAATTCCAAGGACTAGTGGACTGCTCTATGTGTCCTGTGTCTAGCTGTTCTTTAACCAGTTGCTTCAGGGCAATTAACTTCTCCCCCACTAATCGGCCATTGTTCTACCCAGACTGGCGTGTTGGTAAGCCATTTAAGTGGTAGAGCCATTACCCGAAGGTAAGAGTGGCTCGGTATTGCTGCAAAATGTCTCGCCCCCAAAGGTTGATGTGCACGTCCAGAATGTGCGGCCGAATGACCGCCGTGCCGTCAGCCTTAGGGATCGTGACTTCCACCCAATCCCGGCTTCTAA
The DNA here is from genome assembly GCA_035047345.1 of Bradypodion ventrale. NCBI lineage: Eukaryota > Metazoa > Chordata > Lepidosauria > Squamata > Chamaeleonidae > Bradypodion > Bradypodion ventrale. Next base: position 230,417,304 of record JAWDJE010000005.1, read on the forward strand.
ACGCTTCTTGGATGCCGCCTACCCCCCACACATCGGAGACCGGCTCAATAGCCCATTCCTTCGGCCACTGACTTCGGCTGATAACGCTGACGTCAGCTCTGGTATCCAGCAACCCTGAGAATGATTTTTTATTCAAAAATACCTCAATAACTGGTCGCTATTTCCATTCTATGTTGGTCTCCACTGCCGCTAAGACCTGGTATCCTTGCACTGCCTCACTTGCGCTCGAGCGGTCTTCTGACCCGACTCGGAGCTGCCCCTGAGCCTTCCCTGGCTATCTGCTGGCGAGTTACAAGGAACCATAATCAGTTGCGCTAACGTGTCTCCCTTGTGAATGGTCTGGGGTAGGTGCGTCCAGAGTTGAACTTGGAGAACACCCGAAAAATTGGAATCAATGACTCCCGGAATTACAAGAATTCCGCGTGCTCCTGCGACACTACGAGGCAAAACTAAGCCTATGAAGCCTTTGGGTAGGGGTCCCATGTACTGGGAATCCACCAGATAGACTGTGCCTGGCAAGTCGCATGTGACGTCTGCCTGGCAAGTCAATTCTAGTCCTGTACTACCTTTGGGGCTGGCCTGCGCCTTCGCAATGCCTGGAATGTGATTGGAATCTAATCCAGCTCTGGCGCGCCCAGAGCGAGGGAAGCCTCTGTTTGGACCGGGGCCAGAGACGTGCCCGCGTTCCGGTTTCCCGAATTCGGATAGTTCCTGGCCCAGTGAAGGCCCTTATTGCATTTTGGACATGGGGTGGTTGGAGCCTTGGGACGGCTGGTGCACTGGCCGCCGCCTCTGGATCGGCATTCCTTAGCGAAGTGACCGATCTTGCCACAATTGTGGCATGCTCCCTTGGGCCAGGGTTTCCTGCCTCCTTGCACCGCCGCTGCCAACAGACCCATTTTGTAGGAATCTGTGCCAACGTCGGCGCATGCCCTAATCATATCTGTGAGAGTCAGGTCGGGACGATTTCCCAGGGACTGCAAGATCTTACGGCAGTCGAGATTGGCGTTGTCTTTGGCCAATTTCATCATGAGCTCTTGCTGGGCTTGCTCATTATCGATCTGTCTGCTGATCGCTTCCTCTAACCGATTAATAAAGTCCATGTAGGACTCCTGGGATCCCTGTTTGACCGCTGTGTAATTTTTGGCTGCTTTGCCAGCTGCCGGGACCTTGAGATAAGCCTTGAAGGCTGTCTCCGCTGCCATGTGGAGTGTGGCGAGCGGCAGGGCGACTTGCGCATCAACGGATTCGAACGGACCTGAACCATAAAGCTGGTCAGGAATTACCACTCCGCCCATCCTGGCGGTCCTTGCCTGCGCTTCGAGACGATACTCGCTGTCCCATAGCAGATACTAGCTAGGGTTGAGCATCATTCGCATGACGGCTTTCCAGTCATACGGAATGAGCATCATGGTCTCGCACACTTGCTGAAGCGTGCCCCTAGTGAATCGGCTCTGGAATCCTGTCTCTGTGATGGCTTTCTGTATGGCCATGAGTAGCTTATACGGAACTGGTGAATGAATTGCTTGCTGCTGGCCCGTGAGGGCATCTACCTCTATGCGAACTGGGCATAGCTGCCTAAGCTCAGCTAGTTCTTCTGCTGGCAATTCCCCCTTGCTGATTTCTTCCTCAGCCATGCGCTGAACCACGCTCTTGGTAGCTAGGGAACCCGTATCTGTCAGTGAAGCGCCAGCGCTTCCCATCTTACGCATTCCGTCGGTGACGTTTGCAGCTGTCACCGAGGGAAAGCTCCCTACACTACTCTGCTTGAGCTGGAGTGACGAATAGAGAGCCATTGGGGCTGATGGCTCTGCCTGCGCTGGACTGGATCGTCCTCTGCTAAGAGCTTCCTACATTTGCTCCATGTGCTAATTATGCTGTCTGGAGCTTTTGGTGCTTGCCGAATGCAGGCTCCTATCCGATCCCTAAGTGTGAGGTCAAGTACGGCCACTTCTGGATAAAGAGGACAATTGGCCTCCAGGTACGCTAAGAGTTCTGCTAACTTCCCGCTGTGAAGATGTAATTTAAAAACCCTGGCCAGGGCCATGAATTCCATTATATGAATTCTCTGGTTAGCGGATGGACATTGCCGCTGAGGATAAGTCCCCATATTACCTGCCGGGTCCTTCGAAGGGCTTCTTCTCGGGACGAATTCGACGCGTCCTTTTAGGCAATAGGTCTCAGCGTGACGAATCTCTGGGATGGCGCTCGGAGCGTGGGCTACTGCCACGGGCCCTTGGTGGCCTCTGCGCTGGTATCAGGGTTCACAGCCTGCCCCTGAGCGGAACGCGTTTCCGCGATGCAAGCCGTAGGAGGAATCTCTGGAATGCCTCGCCGCGTAGCTGTCACCCAGGCCGGATGGCTTTCCGACCAGAGCCATTGTGCTGCCCTCCAGGACGAATCGGACACGGTTCTAGCGTAGAACCGGCCCGCTTAGATCGCTTACTCTCGGGTAGGATCACGTCGGGGTCACCAGATGTTGGATTGGGGCCGTGAAGCCTTAGGGTCCCGGAGGAGACTGGTCAAAGGAACGACACGAGACAAGATGGAGCAAAGACCAGTGGTTTATTGAGGAAAAGACATCGTCATATATAGGAATTCAAGGCAACGTGTGATAGAATCGTCATCTGACAGAAAATCACATCACCCATTTACCCGGGGGATCTCTCTTGGGGAAGTTAATTAATTAGGGCAAACACTGACAGGGGAAATCCATTGTTCGTGGCTTACACCAGGGTAAACATGGCCACTATTTGCACTAGAGCTTGGGCTCTCCTGTGAGTGAGTAATTGCCTAATCGCTAACAGGAGTTAGCGATCTCGCTTCCCTCAGCAGAACTGTCGGTCAGGTCAGATGTGGGTGAATCAACCCTATGATTATTAATCCGCTCCCCAATTTCCATACTGGCAAGGGCCAGTGGCCAGGAGCTTTCTCGACTGGTTTAACCTCTGCCAGGGGCCGTATATGCCAATTGTGCTCGCGGAACCCGCAGATGGCCATTTTGTCCCAACAGCTTCAAAGAGGTGGCCATTTTGTTTCTTGAATGCCCTTGGAGGGGTGGGGAGCCACATGAAATGGTAAATAAATAGGTAGCACTTTTGTGGAAAGGTAAAGTTCGGTTTCACTTACCAGTGATAACTTTCGTTCTTCGAGTATATAGTTTGTGAATACACACTCATGGGTTATGCGCCTGCGCAGAACAGCCGATCGGAGGCTTGAAAAGCTATTGGTCAAAAGTTTTGGCGGTAAGACCGCCCACCGTACCGCCCACCCTGAGGCGCCCGCGCGCCATTTTACCTCAGTTCCATACTTAAGCTAAGCACAGGATAAACCAACTGATCTCATCCGTGCAGCTCAAGAGGGGAGGCAGGGTGGGTAGTGTGTATTCACAAACTATATACTCGAAGAACGAAAGTTATCACTGGTAAGTGAAACCGAACTTTCTCCTTCGTATAGTTTGTGAATCCACACTCATGGGAGATTAGCAAGCTCACACTTACTTGGTCGGTGGGCAGTCGGATGAGATGATCCCACGATGAGCTGAAGATCCCCTAGGTGGACCCGTCAGGGGCGTTGAGTCCGGAGCCCTCTGGTGAGGACGACACGGCCAAGCCTGGCGTCCGCAGTGGCTCTGGTGTCCACCCTGTAATGCTGGACAAATGTGGAAGGTCTGGACCAGGTGGCAGCCTTACATATGTCCTCAAGCGGTGTGCCCTCCAGAAAGGCAGTGGATGTGGCAACCGCCCTGGTGGAATGCGCCCTGACATGCGGTGGAGGTGGCAGTGAGGCTGACTCGTAGGCCAGGTAGATGGTAGAGGTGATCCATTTGGAGAACCTTTGAGCAGAGATGGGTTCACCCTTGGACTTTCCCCCATAGGCCACAAAGAGGCGTTGTGACTTCCTGAACTCTCTAGTCCTGCTGGTGTAAAACAATAAAGCTCGTTTCACATCCAGCGTGTGCCAAGTCCTTTCTTGGGCGTTAGTGGGGTTCTGAAAGAAGGTTGGCAAGGAGATAGTTTGTGCCATGTGAAACTTGGAGACCACCTTGGGCAGGAAGGTGATGTCCGCTTGGAGGACGACGCGGTCGTTGAAGAACTGGAGAAAAGGTGCGTCTGCTCGCAGGGCAACCAGCTCACCAGCTCGTCGTGCAGACGTGATAGCCACTAGGAATGCCGCCTTCCATGTGAGGAGGCGAACATCGGCGGTAGCCATGGGCTCGAATGGGGTCCTGGTGAGCGCGTTGAGCACGGTAGACAGTGACCATTGAGCCGTAGGAGTTCTGACCGGGGGGAAAGCGTTCCGTAGTCCCTTGAGGAAGCGCTTCACCGTTTGGTCACGGAAAGCCCCAGCAGCGGGCGAACCAGCCGGGGAGTGTGCCACCACTGCTGCGAGGTGCACTCGGATGGAGGTGATGCTAAGGCCAGACTCCGCCAAATGGAGGAGGTATGTTAAAACGTCCTGCAGTCCCGCCTGCGGGGGGGGCATGTGCTGGGAAGCCAGGAAAGCACAAAAGCGCCTGTATTTGGAAGCGTAGGACCTCCTTGTGGAAGGGCGCCGCGCTAGCTCGAGGATCCTGGACAGTCTGGGGTTATCCTCCACGCGGTGAGGTGGAGGCTGGGCAGGTCCGAATGGTGCAGCTGGCCGTGCTCCATTTGGAGAAGCGTCGGTGACTCCGGCAGTGTGCGATACTGTGACGACATGCGCAACAGTAGCGGAAACCAGGGTTGGCGCGGCCATGCCGGCGCCACCAGAATTGCATTGGTTCTGTGTTGGTACATCCTGGTGAGTACTTTCTGGACCAGAGGAAACGGAGGGAAGGCATAGAGATAGTCCTGATCCCACCGTTTCATGAAGGCATCGCCCTCGGAGTTCAGTCCGATGCCTGCTCTGGAGCAGTACCTGCTGAGTTTCCTGTTGGACTCCGATGCAAAGAGGTCGATGCTCGGCGTCCCCCATGCCTCGCAAAGCGACCGGAACACCCCGTCGTCCAGCTCCCATTCGTGGGTCGTCGAGGTGAGACGGCTCAGGTGGTCTGCCAAAACATTCAGTGTGCCCTGAATGTGCACTCCAATTGGGAAAATGTGCCTCTCCAGGCACCATTCCCACAACTGCACTGCGAGGTACAGGAGGGTGGTGGACCGTGTTCCTCCCTGCTTGTTGAGGTACGCCACCGCCGTGGTATTGTCCGAGGCCACTTGAACCGCCTTGCCGGTGAGCAGCGTCTCGAAGGAACGCAGGGCCTTCCAGATGGCCAGCAGTTCCAAGTAATTTATGTGGTGCACCGTTTCGTGTGGTGTCCAGGTGTCGTTGACCGTGAGAGTCCCGCAAGCAGCGCCCCAGCCGAGGTTGCTCGCGTCGGTCAGTATCTGCAACGAGGGTTGCGGGGGGTAGAAACTCTTTCCCGTGGCCACGTTGAGTGGTGTAGACCACCACAGCAGTTGGTCCCTCAGTTCTGGAGATGGGGTCAACCGTTTGGACTGGCTCTCCCGAAGTGCATCGAACTCGTGAAGGAGCCACGATTGCAGGGACCTGAATTTCAACTTGGCATGGGGAATCACTGCCGTCGTTGAGGCCATCAGGCCTAGAAGTCTCTGAGCCTTCTTCGCCCGGATGCACGGTTTGGTGCGTAGTTCGCTCACCCCCTGCGCAATGTCCTGTAAGCGTTTCTGGGGGGCGTAGGCTCTCGTAGCAAGCGAGTCGAGTACCGCTCCGATGTACTCGACGCGTTGAGTGGGAGTCAACTTCGATTTGGTGAAGTTGATCCTGAGGCCGAGACTCTCCATAAGGTGGACCGTGTATTGTGTGTCCCGAATGGCTGACGATTTGGTGGGGGAGACGATCAACCAATCGTCGATGTACGGGAAGACCCTGATGCTCCGTTGACGGAGGAATGCAGCCACCGGAGCCATGCATTTGGTGAAGACCCGCGGTGCCGTGGCCAGACCGAACGGTAAGCACCGGTACTGGTACACGGAATTGTCGATACGGAAGCGGAGAAATCGTCTGTGTTCCTCGAGGATGGAGACGTGGAAGTAGGCATCCTTGAGGTCTATAACTGTGAACCAGTCCCCTTTGTTGATGAGGGGGAGGACGGTCTGCAAGGTCACCATCCGGAACTTCCTGGTGTGGATGCATTTGTTCAGGCGGCGCAGATCCAGGATAGGGCGAAGGCCTCCGTCCTTCTTCTGGACCACGAAGTACCTCGAGTAGAAGCCGTTGTCCCAGTCGGACGGTGTTACCCGCTCGATGGCTCCCTTGGAGAGAAGGGTTGATATTTCTTCCTCCAAATGGGGGGACGAGGTGGTGAGACGATGTCTTCCTACCCGAGGCACCCGCACGAACTCGATGGCGTAGCCAGAGGACAAGATCTTTAAGACCCACTGGTCGTCCGTGATGCCCGACCATACCTGGAGGAAGTTCCGGAGGGGGAGGTACGGGATGTGGAGCGAGAGAGACTCGGCCGTCGCAGCTTCAAACGCGGGGCTTGGGCCTCGCGCCCGAACGTTTGTCCTGTCCATAGGGTCGGTAACGGGGTTTGTGCTGCCGCCGTTGTTTGTAGGAGCTGGATCTAGGCTGCTCCGTCGGTCCCTGCTGCTGCGGATTGCCCTGGAACCGCCGTGTGAAGGGCTGGAACCTCGGCCTGGCGGAAGTAGCCGGCGTGGTGAGCCCCAGGAACTTCGCCGTGGAATTGGTCTGGCGCATCTCATTCAGGACTTTGTCGGTGTCCTGACCGAAGAGGCCCTGCCCGTCGAAGGGAAACTCCTCGATGAGCTTTTTCATAGCGTCATCGAGGGAGGTGTCCCTGAGCCAAGCATGGCGACGGAGGTAGATTGCGGAGGCCATGTCTTTTGCCGCATAATCGTTGATATGCCGGGCAGTGCGCATCAGTTGCTCGGCGACGAAGTCCCCCTCGGTGGCCAGTGCGTCAATCCGCTTTTGGGCATCCGCGGGCAGTTTCGCCATCTCAACCTTCACCTGCTCCCAGAGGTGAGATTGATACAGGCCCATGGCGGCCGAGTAGTTGGCGGCACGGAAGAATAGGGAGCCGGTGGCGTAGAACTTACGCCCCACCGCGTCCAGTTTCTTTCCCTCCGGCGTCGATGGGACCGGAAACCCGCTGGTGGCCGTCCTATGCTGGAAGGCCTTGACCACCAGGGAATTCGGCAGGGGGTGAGCCTGCAAGAACTCGACGTTCTCGTCCAGGACCCGGTACATGCTGTCGAGCCTGGACGAAACGGAGTGGGCCGCCAAAGGTTTCTTCCACGTCGCCCTCGCCGAAGTCATCATGGAGGGGAGCATGGTTATGTGGACTGGCCGCACAGCACGTCTGTCGAGCTTCGCGGTCATCTGATCCTCACCCTCCAACGGCGGTTGATCGACCTTGAGGTTGAGTGCGGTGCCCAGCCTTGTGAGCATGGCGGTCAGTGAGCGTTGGTCCTCACCACGCGGTGGGTCCACTGAGCCGATAGCCTGCTCCGGCGTGTGCTCGGCGTCGACGTCTCCCTCGTCCTCCTCCGACGACGAGCTGGACTCATCGGAAGACGAGGGAGGCAGTCTTTCATCCACGTCGGGACCGCGCCAGTACGGCCTGGGCGGGCCGGCGGGATGGGATTCCACCGCCTCGACGTCCGGACCACACCATGACGGGTTGGGTGGGCCGGCGGAGCGGGCACTCGACCCACGAGAGGTCGGTGGGGCCACGGCAGGGCCGGGATGCCCGGGGCTTGCGGTGGTCGGAACCGGAGCCGCAGAGGCCGCAGGCATGGGGGCTTGGAGCTTGGCCGCAAATGACGCCATGACCTGGAACATCTCTCGGACGAGGGCCATCTGAGATCCGTCCGAGTCCGCTGGAGGCAGAGCCCCGGTAGCCGGCGGGTTGGTGGTCCACGAAACGGTGGGTGTCGAAACGGTGGCCGGCGTCGGTGTCGGCGAAACGGTCGTCGGAACGGTGACGACCGCGTCGTCCGTCGGCGTTCTGGGCCTTGGAGAGACGGAGGCCTGCCTCGGCGAGCGGTTTCTTCCCCGAGGAGGAGAGGGGAGCACCTGAAGTGGGCGAGCTGGAGCCCCAGCCCTGCGTCCTTTATCAGGTGACCCGGAAGACGACCGTCCTCCCCAGATGGAGGATCCCGGAGAAGGACATCGGGCAGTCGAGAACGGCGGCGAAGGCCCGGGAGAGGCGGGTGTGCGCGGGGTGGGAGGAAGCGACCGTATCTTCTCCGACCCATGCTTGCGCTTCTTCTCGCCGTTCTTGTCCTTCTTTTTCTTCTTCCTAATCGGAAGCACGGAGGAAGAAGCCGGCGGCGGCTGGGCGGCAGCGGCGGATGTGGAAGCGGGAGCGGCGGGAGCCAGAGCGAGCTCCATCATATGCGCCTTGAGGCGATTGCTTCGGTTCTGCACCGCGAGGCGCGTAAACTTTTTGCAATGCGGGCAAGACTGGCTCTGGTGCGACTCTCCCAAGCAGAACAGGCACAGGCTGTGTCCGTCGGAAGCTGGGAACTTCTTAAGGCAAGCCCTGCACTGTTTAAACGCTGCAGCCATGAACCGCGGAAAAATTCTTCCAGTGGAAGTTTCTGGAGGCGAGTACCCCGAAGGGCGGACCAGCCGCCACCCCCTTGAGGGGGGAGACGGTGATCGATGCGAAGAAAAATTGGCTACTGAATCCACTCGAAAGAAGAGACAGAGCCGGGGTGGCGATCCTGCCCGGAGGACAGAATCACCGAGAAAAATTGTTGAAATTTGCCAAAAAGACTTTCCCTCAGAAGGGCGAAAAAATTGAGGAAGCTCTCAACGATCGTCCTGCTGCTACGGCGGAAAGAAGAGAACTGAGGTAAAATGGCGCGCGGGCGCCTCAGGGTGGGCGGTACGGTGGGCGGTCTTACCGCCAAAACTTTTGACCAATAGCTTTTCAAGCCTCCGATCGGCTGTTCTGCGCAGGCGCATAACCCATGAGTGTGGATTCACAAACTATACGAAGGAGAAACAGCGCTCCATGCACTCTGGTGTCTAGTCATGCCTGCCACATGTCCACGGAAATGACTGCAGACGCAGACAGCACTGACTCTTTGGCTGTAAACAGATAAGCGCTGAATCCTAGAGTCGGATATGACTGGCTTTGAAGGATGGGCAAATCTTACCTTTTACCTACTTCACATGAGCCATTATAAATCAGTCCAAATGGGAAAGGTAACTATTTTAGTTTTACAAAGACAATGGAATTGTTAAAGATTTTGGATGTTTTGCTTCAGTCATCAATCCACATGGAGACTGAAGCCAACAATTTTTTTTTTAATGGCTGAGACTCTGAAGCACAGCATGGAAGGAACTAGAAAGGCTCCTCAAATAAAAGAATGTATTACTGGAACCCAAGGCCCAGATCATCCATGCTATTAGATTCCAAGCCAATACAGAGTAAATTTGATCCATCTAACACAAGGGTGGACAAACTATGGCCTGTGGGCTGGATCCGGCCTGCGACATCAAATGTTTTGGCCCTCGCTGTTCCTGGAAGCAGAAGTAAAACTTGCACACGCATATGCAAAATGTTGCCATAAATGAACCCACAGCTGCCGTAAATGCATTTACAACAGCCACGGGTGCATTTACAGCAGCGTTTTGCGCATGCGTGGGTGCATTTTACTCCCACTTCCTGTGGGAGGAACCATGTGACCAGCACACTGTTGTGTCTGGAACTGGAGTAGTAATCTAGCCAGCCATGCCAAGTCAAACAACAATGAAGTTTATTACAAGAAAGAACAGAACCAAACAGGTGCGGGGAGACTAACTTATATACAGTGCATAAACTGTTACAGCATAGATACATTTACCCAGGCTTCCGAAGAAGCAGGAAACATTGACAAATCAGCTCTTGGCAATAATCTAAGAAGGGCACCTTTTCTGCAAGGTGCGCTATTCCGCCGCAGACTGTACGGCGCCAATATAAGCAGTCCTAATAAAGCAGAATGAATGCTTATATAGAACACACGCTCAACCACATGAGTCATGACCAGCCCGCTGAACTACATGACCGGCTTGCAGGCCAAAACGTTTTGCCACACCTGATCTAAAATATGGTGCTGGAAGAAAGGTATACAACTGTGGTTGTTGCATTTTGAACATAACATGAGAAGACTTACTAGAAGTGACAGTAATGTGGGGAAAATTTGAAGGCAGCAGGAAAAGATCAGATTTGGATTGGAATGGCTTAATTGAATAAAGAAAGCTACAGTCTTGAGTTTGCAAGATCTAAGCAGAGTTGTTGATGATAGGACATTTTGGAGGTCATTCCTTCACAGGATCACCATAAATCAATGAGGACCTGAAGGTACATAATAAAAATAACATGTACCACATGATTCTGTTGTATCATTTTGTTTTGATTTTTGAGGTGTTTCCTTTTATGAACGAGACACAAATGAGACATGCAACAGTTCAAGAGCCATTTCGAGAAGCTGGAATAATACATTTGCTGGCATAAAAGGCCCACTCCCCCAAATATATATATATATATATATCCACATGGATACACACACACACACACACACACACACACACACACACACACACACACACACACACACACACACACACACACACACACACACACTACTGGGAAAATAGATAGTGTCTTGTACTTTATATAGTGGCCTATAGTGGGCTATTTTGGCAATAACAGGGTGCATCTTATACTCCGATGCATCTTATATGTCGGCAAATACAGTAACTTGTTCAACTTCTGCCCATCTCTCTTTTGTTGTTGTTCAGTTGCACAGTCGATTCCGACCCTTTGCGACCCAATGGACCATTGCCCACCAAGCATCTCTGTCCTCCACCATCCTCTTCAGCCCAGCCAGCTCTATGCCCACTGCATCTACAATACCATCTAGCCATCTCATCTTTGGCCGCCCCCTTCTTCTTTTGCCCTCCACTTTTCCCAGCATCAAGGCTTTCTCAAGTGAACCCTCTCTTCTCATTTTATGTCCAAAGTACTTTAGCTTCATCTTTACTATTTGGCCTTTTAAGGAGCAGTCAGGGTTGATTTCTTCTAAGATTGACCTATTTGTTGACTCTCAAAACTCTCCTCCAACACCACATTTCAAAGGCATCTATTCTTCTGCGCTCAGCTTTCCTAATGGTCCAGCTCTCACAACCATACAGTACAATACAACTGGGAAAACCATTGCTTTGACTATGCAAATTTTGGTTTTCAAGGTGATGTCTCTACTTTTAACTATGTTCCCCAGGTTTCTCATAGCTTGCCTCCCAAGAATCGGTTGCCTTTTTATTTCATGGCTGCATTCCCCATCTGCAGTGATCTTAGATCCTAAGAAAGTAAAATCTGTCACTGCTTCTACTTCTTCCCCATCTATTTTCCAGGGACTGATAGGGCCTGTTGTCATGTATCTTGGTTTTCTTGATGTTGAGTCTCAAACCAGCTTTTGCACTCTCTTCTTTCAACCTGATCAGGAGCTTCTTTAGGTCTTCCTCACTTTCTGCCATTAGGGTGGTATCATCTGCATATCTCAAATTGTTGATGTTTCTCCTAGCAATTTTGATCCCATATTGTGATTCCTCCATCTCTGCATTGCACATTATGTGCTCTGTGTATAAGTTGAATAAACAGGGTGATAAAATGCAGCCTTGTCTTACTCCTTTTCCTATTCCAAAACACTCCATCATTCCATATTCTGTCCTAACTGTTGCTTCTTGACTCTTGTACAGATTCCTCATGAGGCGTATAAGGTGTTCTGGCAGTGGTGGGCTCAAAAAAAATGCTACCACATTGTAGGTGTGGTATGGTGGGCGTAGCCATGGGGAAAGCCCTGTGTTGCACCCGAATTAGGACTACTTTATTTCAAAACTTGGATGGGTGGGGCCTGCCAGAATTTCTGCTACCGTTTCTGGCAAACTGGTGCAAACCTGCTGTTCTGGTATTCCCATCTCTTTAATTACTTGCTACATTTTGTTGTGGTCCACACAGTCAAAAGCCTTGGTGTAGTCAATGAAACAGAAGTAGACTTGTTTCTGATTTTCCTTTGTTTTCTCCATGATCCAACGTGTGTTGGCAATGTGGTCTCTAGTCCCCCTGCCTCTTCGGAACCCAGCCTGCACTTCTGGTAATTCTCTCTCCACTTGCCCATCTCTCCAGGTTTCTTATAACCTGGATTCCAAGAATCGTATTAGTTCCACCTCTCTGTGTTGTTCTCTTTGCTCTTCTGGACTTTGAAACTTTCCTGTTTTGGCTTATGAGCATAATTGTTATCATTAAGGGCAGATACCATCAGTCATAGCAAATAAAACAGAGGGCAATGTAAACAGTGGAGCACATAGCAGCAAGTGTGGGATCCACATGATCTATGGACAGAGGAATTTGTTGTCACAAGAGGCTCCTGATGCTATTTGGGTTTAATAAAGGATTAAATGGTTTGAGTGCCAATAATCTCAAGAGCAGCATGTTGAAAAGAAAGGTCATTGCATTATATTTTGAGAGCTGTCCTATGGTCTCCATGGGGGCATCTGAGAAATATTTCCCTCTTTAATGCAATAGAAGAGGGTCAACCTTGCAAAATTCTCCTTGTTTCAGATGAGTAATATTTTCTGACAAATGGGTGAAGCACAATTGTAATAAAATAGGTGGGGGTTGCCTTCTCAGTCAAAAGAATTTATGGACACAAATCAGACATCCGGAAGGACAACACAGAGAAACCTGTCTCAAACCACTTCAATCTACCTGGTCACTCTATCCAAGACCTGAATATTACAATTCTGAAACAGGGAAATTACAAGACTAGGATCCAAAAAGAGACAGCAGAAATCAAATACATCCATCTGTTGGGCACCCATCACAGAGGCTTAAATATTAGCCAAGGGTGTCTAGAACATTATCAAATTTGATACACAGATTGCTATATGTTGCTAGATATTTTATATACTATATTTTGGTGCATTATACCACCTTCACTAACCTTCTTGCAAATTCTCTTTTACAACATGAGCACAACAGAATGTGCCCACACAAGAAAGAGGTTAAAGCAGTAAGGGGTTAAACTCATTAGCATATGCTTTGCTTGGCAACTTCACATTTTTAAGATTGAAAGGGAGACATTTAAAACTAATCTGAATAATCATTTGTTACTGCTAGCTGTAGGAAGCCGTATTGATATGCTTGTCTGTCATTCTGCTTGATTACTTTTTACCTCATTGCTTTGTGATCCAGTCTTTAAAGTGCTGCAGTGTTTTAATTTAATTTTTTTATTTTTGGTTTTGTTTTCTGATATACAAAAAAGAAAAATTGGAGGGAGTATAAGATTCTGTATATGAAAAAAGAGCAGCCGTCTTCTTCCCAATCTTATTTTCAAGCCTATACAATTTTAGGAGGGAAAATGAGTTTCTGCAGGCACTAACTAGTAACAGTAGGTACGTTTTTTCAACAGTTTAGGATTGATGTAAATAACAATGGCCAGTTCTCATCATTTTAGCAGCTCAGAGGTTTATGGCACCACACAGGATTGATTGCTTCACACATATTTCTGGAACAGACTCAATTCTGTCCTTGGCACATCCCAGAAATTACACACCAGACTCACTGAAACTCTGGTACTGTATCTGGATTAGATTTCTTTACCGGCTGAACTTTTCTCTATTATGTCATTATTAATAGACAGTTAATGGCATAGCCCTCCAGAAGTTTTCAACCACAAATACCACAGTCTTGTCATTTATTGGTTATGTCATGTGGGGCAGGTAGACATTGCAAGTTAAAAAGCTGAAGAGCCAACTGTTCTGGCTCCATCCCTTTCTTGAGGCTGGAAAGGTCCTGACTGCAATAGACCAGTACTGTGAATTGTGCATTCCCTCCAAGTGACAGATAAGGTGTAATGGCTAGAGCAAGGGTGTTCAACATTGACTCTCCAAGTGTTCTTGGACTTCAATTCCCATATCAGCAGATATGTTTACTTGGGCCTCTGGGAATTGAAGTCCAAAAACATCTGGGGCACAAAGGTTGGCCACTCCTGGGCTAGAGTGATGAAGATCTTGGTTTCCTACCTATCTTGGCCAAGGGAACTCATTGGGTAGAAGGGTAAAGCCCTGGTAAAATCACTCCTTAAATATTTCACTTGCCTTGAAGGGCCATGTTAGGGTCACTACAAATCAGTTCTGACTTGATAGCACATCACACATGCACAACTAGTGGGTGACCAAGGTTGCCAGATTACCAGTTTTTCTCTCATCTGATTCTTTGCATTGGCTGTCCTAATATTCTCTTTGTCTCCATGTTACAGTCTATGAAAAACTGCATTCAGGATTCTGTTTCTGTCACCGTTCACTTTTGCTTCTCACCTATCCTTAGCGATTGTGAGTGTTTCTTCCATAATCCAGCTAGGTTTTTCTTTTCTTTTTGCTACAGGAATTGTCTTTTTTTTTCCATTTTCCCCTAACACTTTCTCTGGTTTCAATCCACTCTTCTTCTGGTTCACAGTCCATAGAGTTAGTGATGCAAGCTTTGTGTGGACTTTACATTCATCAGGAATGTTTTTTCAATGAAATTTTGTCACTCCATTTCCACAGTTCACTAACATTTCATTAGCCACTGGGGGGGAGGAGTGATCCTATCTTTTTAAACATCCTGATGGAAATGGGCCTTAATTTCTGCTAGCCAAGTTGCCATTTCCTCCTGACTTTAAAAGTACACATTTTCAGACAAACATAGTGATAGTAATGCTGGATTGGACTTGACTCAAACTGCAAATAAAGGCACGCGGATCACATGCAACCAGGGCTATGTTCTTGTTGTGCAAAGTGGGGAACTGGATGCAAGCCACCTCAAACCAGCAACTATGAATAGAAGCACCAACTTGCTACGTTCCTTGGGATTTTGGACCCTACTTCACCTCCCGCCTGTTTTTTTTGTGTGTTTTTTTTTTGTTTAAATATTTGTTGTCTTCACTTGTCTGTTATCCCAGAGGCTTCTCAGCTAAACTGTACTCTGCCTGCTGAGCAAAGAGACTGAGGACAAAAAGAAAGGAACAGGGGGTAAGGCTAAAACTCCATTCAAAGGGTCAAACAAAGAAAACTATTCAGTCCTGACACAGAAAGGTCCTGCAAAATGGTAACTTGCAGAAAAAAGAAACCTCCCCCAGAAGGGAAAGAAGCCGTTTTCCTAAGGAAGAAGATCACCCTCATCCGGGCCATTGCCCTGGTTGTAGGCACCATGGTGGGGAGTGGCATCTTTATTTCCCCCAAAGGGGTGCTGAAAAACTCCGGCACTGTTGGAATCTCATTGCTCGTCTGGTTGGCTTGTGGGATCCTGTCTCTGTTTGGTGAGTGGATGGGCTTTTTTTTTCCTAATGCCTTGCAGAGTTATGCTTCCCCTTCCCTCCATACTAAGATTATGACAAAAGGATGAAGAGGAATAGAGCAAAGGGGAAAATATAGTTCACAAAGAGATTGTGGGTACCTACTTAGGAATGTCTGACCAAGTGAGAGCTTTGAGGAATGGATCCCTCAAACAAGCCTCTGTTGTGGCTGGCTGTAGCATGCGTCACATTTGATACGCCAGTTTCCTTTTTCCATGAAAGTAGTCAGGAAACAAGTGTAGGACTCAGTAAAGAGACCAAGCAAGGAACAGATCCAATAAAATGAAGAAAAAATGCACAACACTGAACCATGTGCTTATTTTATGTCTCTTTAGTTCAGTGGCTTAGTGGTTAATACACTGAACTTGATGACTGGAAGGTCAGCAGGTCAGCAGTTTGAGACCCGAGTACTGCATGATGGAGTGAGCTTCCATCTCTGTCCCAGCTCTTGCCAACCTAGCAGTTTGAAAGCAAGAAATTGCAAGTAGATAAATAGGGACCACTTCGGTGGGAAGGTAAACCGTGTTCTGTGCACTCCAGTGTCTAGTCATGCCTGCCACATGTCCACGGAAACCTCTGCAGGAGCAGACAGCGCTGGCTCTTTGGCTATAAACAGAGATGAGCACTGAACCCTAGAGTTGAATACAACTGGCTTTTGAACAAGGGCGACCTTTGCCTTGGTTCAGTGACAGTCGTTGAATGCTACTGCATAATAGCTTCTTATCCCCTTGGCTTATTGTTTTCTGCACTAAATAAGGACAAAGTTATTACAGGTAGCAGAAGAATAATTCTTCTCCAATGACATCTCCATTCTTTTCCATGCAAAATGCCTCTCAAAATCACCAGATATTCAGCCTGGACAAAAGGGCATCTACACAGGTTGATAATTCAGGATCCAAACTAGATGTTAAGGTAAATGTGTATACTGTATCTTAAGACATCCTAACACATTTTTCTTTTACAATAGGATTTCAAGTTTATATTTCTCAGTAAACTTGCAATTAAGCCCCTGTTTATCTCCCAATGATTGGGAAACTGCTCACAGCTGCAGATTTGATTGATGCTACAAAGGAAAACAAAGAAAAAACACTGTTAACCCTCCTAACTGATCCAGTACTACAACAATCAGACGGGAGGGAAATAATTACACTTTCCCTGCCCCTCCACAGAGAAGCAGGGAAAGTGTTTCATTTGCCCATATGGTAAAGTGACTTATCAGCCACTTCACCATATGGGCAAACGTAGTTTGCATTGACCATCAAGTTACCATGAAAACAGCCATTCCTCACAAAGGGATGTCTGGAAATGCTCTAAGTTACATTTCAAGATTCAACTGGGATTGTTACTCACTGACACAAAGATAAAGGAAGGAATTTTTTTTTTGGCAACACTGGTAAAAGTAAAGGTTTCCCTTGCTCGAAAACCAGTCGTATCTGACTCTAGGGTTTTATTTATTTATTTATAATTCAAATTTCTATACCGCCCAATCAGGCGAACCCGACTCAGGGCGGCTCACAACGGGATTAAAACATACATATTAAAAACAATTAAAACCCCAACATACCCACCCACCTATTAAAAACTAACCACATTAAAACTGCCCACATTAAAAGATGGGGAGGCTTCATTTTATAAGCCAACAGGCGGGGGCCACTCTTCTATCTGGGCCCCACACCTGCCCCACCAACCAGGTTTTTAATTATTTTCTGAAAGGCAGCAGCTCCGTCTGCTCCTGCTACTCTACTGGCAGGAGATTCCACAAGGCCGGTGCGGACACAGAAAACGCCCTCTTTCATGTGCCAGAGAGGCGTGCCCCTCTGGCAGATGGAACAATTAGAAAGCCCCTCCGGTCCACTCTGGTTGGACAGACAGACACTCTTGGGGAGATGCGGTCTCTTAGGTATCCTGGCCCACTACCATGTAGGGCTTTAAAGGTCAAAACCCGCACCTTGAATTGCACCCGGAGACAAACTGGTAACCAGTGCAGAGGGTTCAGTGCTCATCTTTGTTTCAAAGCCGAAGAGCCAGTGCTGTCTACTTCTGCAGATGTTTCCGTGGTCATGTGGCAGGCATGACTAGACACCGGAGTGCACGGAGCGCTGTTACCTTCCCACCGACGTGGTCCCTATTTATCTACTTGCAATTTCTTGCTTTCGAACTGCTAGGTTGGCAGGAGCTGGGACAAAGACGGGAGCTCATTCTGTCCTGCAGTACTTGGGAATCGAACTGCTGACCTTCCGCCTCCCAGTCAGCGTCTTAGCCACTTGCAACACTGAGACAAAGGTAAAGTAGAAAATGTTTGGTTTGTTTGCTTTTTGGACTACAAATCCAAGAATCTTAGCCAGTACATCTGGTGGAGTTTGCAAAAAGACTATAGTAGTTCCATCTTGTACATAATGTATATTGAATTCAATGGGGTTTACTTGAAAGTGAGTGGGTACAAGATTACCACCTTCATGTCTTCTTTTTAGGTGCTCTGTCCTATGCAGACTTAGGAACAACCATCACAAAATCAGGAGGGCATTACATTTACCTTTTAGAGACTCTTGGGCCGTTGCCAGCCTTCCTGAGATTATGGGCTGAATTCGTTATGATCCGGTAAGAGCAGATTTCAATTTCTATGTATAAAAGAAGGAATTCCAAACTATGGATGGGGATGTTATCGGGAGCTTTGTCTCTCCCAACTGTTCCATTGCGGGCATGTTCCAGCTGTGTTTTTAGAAGCAGTCAGCTGGTAAACACAGCACCACCACTGAGATCTAACAAATGTTAGGAGGGAGGGAGGACATCTAAGAAAGACATGGAACAGTGGGGAAGAATGAAAGAAAGAAATAATAATAGAGGGAGCCCTAAGGGAGAATAAAAGAATGGAAAATGGAATATTAAAAATGCCCACACGCCATAGATGATTTTTTTTCCAGGCATGAAACACAGGAATGTTTTCAAGCCAATATGCAAACATCACTGCAAATTTTGCAACAATAGCTGTCACCACCACAACAAAAGGCTTGAGGTTCTTTAGAAACCAGGTTGATATATGACCTGTCCTTCCCCCACCCAGCCAGAGAATTGCTAGATAAACACAGCCCCCGTCTGCCACTGAACATCTGGGATCTGCCTAGCTTTGAGGGAAGAGAGACAAAAAGCTCACAGCTTGTTCAAGAGAATCCTAGAGGTGTATTTCAGTGCTCTGTTTCATTGAAAACACTTCTCTCCCTCTCCTTCTCCCTCCCCGCCCCCCCTCTCTCAACTGTTTCACAAGGTACCTTTCGTGTTCATTCAGCTCTTTATTAGTGGGGTTTGAACACAGTTTGGATGGGGCAAAACTCAGACTTATATACACTATAAACAGTAACAATAATACAACAAGCCCATGGGCTAACAGAGTGTGCACATTTTTAATCCACCTATTTGCATAAGAATAGATACATGAGAAAAGATAAATTCAGCTCCTGTCAGAAAACACAGTTAACATACATAACACACCCCGACACGGGATGCATCACACACAAGTACAACTTCCTTGTTAGGATCAAAATGAGTTAATACAGCATCCGAAGATAGCAGCCTTTTAAGTCCTAGGAACGCTTTCTCCTGGCAACGGCCCCAGTGCCAAACAGTATCTTTCTTAAGAAGCCGATGTAATGGTTCGGCAACTGAGGCTTTGCGATGGAGAAAAGTGTGATAGAAGTTTAATAATCCTAGAAATGATTGCAATTCGGCTTTAAATTTTGGCCTGGGTGCATTTTGCACAGCCGCCACATTGGAGCCAGAGGGCATGATACCTTGGGGTGTAATTCGGTGTCAGAAAACACAGTTAACATACATAACAGTACCCATGTTCCCTTTGTTGTTTGTGATAAAAGCACAAAAATTGCAATACGAAGGGTGGAAATATCAATGTTAGGGTGGGAAATGAGTCTTGTGCAGTGGCCTTTGCCTTTCATGGCTTTTTGCCACTTCATATACATTCATCTTTTCCTTCTAACAAGAAGTGCATAGTTGTAATAAGCAGAGATTACTTGAATTTTGGCTAGAATACCTTAATTCTTGTTTTTCAGAAGGAAGAGCAGCTAGTATTATATTCTGCTACCGTCTTGTTTCTGTCATAATATCTTGACTGCTGACACTTGTTCTTGTTATGTAATTATGAACTGATGAAGATTAGCATCTTATCTGACACCCCTCCACACCCCCACATGCCTCCCCAAAATACTTCAGAAGGGTACCGGATTCCAGGTGTCAGGGAGGGGGGCATGTGGAGCAAGGATGTGATGGCAAGGCTATGGAAAGAACACATTCATTCTGCTCATAATGAGATCCAAAGACTCACATTTCCTAATATATATATATATATATATATATATATATATATATATATATATACACACACACACACACACACACACACATAATAATATGTACTGTATTTTCTGGCGTATAAGACTACTTTTTAACCCCGAAAAATCTGTGCCAAAGTCGGGGGTCGTTTTATAGGACAGGTACTTAACTGCAGCTTGTTTCCCCTTGTTTCATATGTCCGGCGCATATGGTGGGGGGTGCCTCGGCCGAGTCCCTGCTCTGTGCGGGGAGTATGAAGCAAGGGGAAGCAAGCTGCACATATCTTCCTGTACCTCGAGGAGGAGAACGTGAGCGTGGATTGGCTCTCCACCAGAACCTGTCCATTCGACTCGGAGGGCTGCGCGTCTTCGGGTTGAGTGTGGGTTAATTTTTATTTTGTGTGCATTGGAAGAGAGGTAGTCTTATACGGCAAGTATATTCCAAACTCTATATTTTAACTGGAAAAGTTGGGGGTCGTCTTATACGCCCAGTCGTCTTATACGCCGGAAAATACGTTACATATGCCCTCCTAGAATACTATTGTCACTTTTGGTTGGTTGGTTGGTTGGTAGGTAGGTTGGTTGGTTGGTTGGTTGGTTGGTTAGTTATTGTGGCTAAGCTATTCTGGGTGTGCCAAAACTATTATGGGTGTTTAACATACATAATTAAAAAACAAGAAGAAACAGTACAATTGTAAGACAATAAACAAGTCACAAAGCATGAACACTTTGGAATTATCTACCTGTTGAGCTGCTCCAGGTTCCATATTTACCTATACAGTAGTATCTCATACAATGATTTTAATCCGTTCCACAGGGCTCATTGTTGCACGAAACAATTGTTATATGATGCATGCACCGTATAGCAATTTTTCCTATGGGATGCATAGTACAACGAATTTTTTTTCTTTTGCTAAGTGGTTTTTCCCATTGAAAAATTGTTGTACGTTTTTTTCCATAGGGAAAATTGTTATGCGGGATGCCATTTCCCCCCAAAACCTCATTGTTATGCGATTTCGTTGTTATACAGGGCAATTGTTGTATGAGGTTCCACTGTATTTTAAAAATAATTGAAATCCTTTCATTTTAAGAAGGCTTTTAAAGAGTTCTTACCAATTGCCAAACAATTGGATTAATTAACATACACGTTGCCATCACCAATATGGGTTCCTTTTGGGGCATTGTTATTGTTTATTACAATGATGGGGCCACCAGTGAGAAGGCCTGACTTCTTGTAACAGCCATTTCAGCCTCCCTCAAACCTTGAAGCTCTAATGCAGGGGTTTCCAACTTTTTTATGCAGCAGGCCTGACCACACACCCCAGACATCTGAGCAGGCCGGACTACGCCCCCCCCCCCCGAAGTGGAAGTAGGCGCATTTATGGCTGTCATAAATGTGGCCTGCATTTATGACAGTTGCGGGCAAATTTACACCTGTGCAGCTGTGTTTTACAGCTGACATAAACATGTCCACTTTTGGGTATGGTGGCAGCAGCAGTGAAGGCCACATGAAATGGTGCTGTGGGCTGGGTCTTACCATAGGTTGGGAACCCCTGCTCTAATGCCTGGGGGTGTGGGGGACCGACAGGATGGACTGGGCCAAATTTAGTCAGATGAATTCATCAGGTACCAAAGTCCCAAGCTGCTTAATAATAACATATTTTATTAATATTATCCCATGACTTTGGTTTTATTTTCTATTTAAACCAGTGTTTCCCAACCTTTGGCTTTTGGACTTCAATTCCCAGAAGCCTATGTCAATTCTCCAAAGCACTGATCAGCCAATGTACGGACATAGGCTTCTGGGAATTGAATCCCCCCTGTGGGGCATGTGCCCCACGTTGAGAACCACTGATTTAGATGATTTATCAAGTAATCTAAAAAGTGTCTCAAAGGCAATTTTCTTATAGCATTTAGGGTAAAGGTAAAGGTCACCCCTGCTTGAAAGCCAGTCATATCCGACTCTAGGGTTCAGTGCTCATCTTTGTTTATAGTCAAGGAGCCAGTGCTGTCTGCGTCTGCAGACATTTTTGTGGAGATGTGGCAGGCATGCCTAGACACCAGAGTGTACGGAATGCTGTTTATCTTCCCACAGAAGTGGTACCTATTTAGCTACTTGCAATTTCTTGCTTTCGAACTGCTAGGTTGGCAGGAGCTGGGACAGAGACAGGAGCTTACTCCATCATGCAGTACTTTGGTATCGAACTCCAACCTTCCAGTCGTCAAGTTCAGTGTATTTACCACTTGAGCCACCACAGTGGTTCAAGTGTTTAAGCATTTACCCTTCACATTTTTGTGCGACTTTTAGCATTTACCCTTCACATTATTGTACATTTTGTAGTATTTACCCTTCACGTTTTTGATGTTTCCAAGCTTCTTTGATTTGTTCCTCCTCCTTTTCTTAATCACTGTTTGACAGAGCTTTCTGTTTTCCTGTTCACTACCATTTCTTTATGCTTCTGCGGCTTCCCTTTAGCAGATTTATTGTTGGTCATGAGCCAGCTTTTTGGCATGACTCTGTAGGTATCCTTAACAGTTCTTCACATTCATGCCGGTACAATTTGATGAGTCCAAAGTCCTTTGATATCAGAAATAGACAACCTTCACCTAAAAGAGTGTCCTCTTTCCTTATCTCACTTTGAGAGTTGTCCTCATTTGCCTTTGCATTTGGTGTACCGTGAACTAGCTTCTCAGGAACCTGTAGCCTCTATGCAAGGGATTATATGAGAGTCTTGGGAGCTTTGAAAGAAAGGTTGAAAATACTTAATTTCAGAAAAATCACCACTCCTGATGCCATTGTCAGGCTTACACAGCATAAGTTATGGCAAAACATTTCAACTTCTGTATGATAGGTGACGGTCAATGATACAACAGAAGGAGAAGTATTGTGTCCAAATGTATATTGCTTGAAGTTGCAATCGCCATTAAGTCTTTGCTGGGAAAGCGCGCCCTTTTCTGTAAGGTGCTATATTCATGTGTTATCAACGTAATCTGATTGGTTTAGGACAGGTTTCCCACGTTAAGAAAGCCCAGGCAAATGTATCACTGTAACTGCAGTCTGTCTGTATATAAGTTGCTACCTCATCCCTGTTTTCCCCAGTCCGAACTGAGCTGTAATAAATGACTTGTTGGTTAACCCCCGAACTGCTGTCATGTTGCAATTAATATTCGGACTCAACAAGAAGACACTCATTTTACTCACTCATATTCTTGCACAAGCCTTGAAAGTTAAGAAGGTGGCAATATTCAGACAGATCCCATAGCACGATTGAATTGTGCTTGGTGAACAAGGGAATAAGATTCTAGTTAGCAATAAATCAGTTTGTTTTGAACAGGATGAACAGTTTGTTTTTTCTCTCAAACAAATAAGAGAAAGTACTTTTTCACCCAAAGGATCACTGGTCTATGGAACTCCCTGCCAGAAGAAATGGTGACAGCTGTCAGTCTTGACAGCTTCAAGAAAGGATTAGACAAATTCATGGAGGACAAGGGTATCAATGGCTATTATTATGGATACCTAAGAACAACCTCCAGGTTGGAGAGATAGGCAGGATATCTCTCAATGCCATTTCCAGGGAATCCTAAGCAGGTGAAGGCATCTGCTTGGGAATAATACCCTGAAGCAAATGGTGAGCCACTGTGTGAGACAGAATGCTGGGCTGGATGGGCTGTGGCCTGTTCCAGCAATGCTGTTCTTATGTTCTTATGTTCTTAACTATGCTTTAAATGGTAAAACCAAGACCCAAACCCATGGCTTACTATTTCTTCCTCTTTATATAAATAATATTTTGTTGCCCTGGAACAAATGGCCCAGGGAGATTTGCCAACAATTAGAAACACCATCCCTTCACCTTTGCACAAATTGAAGTGAAAACAGTATGAGTGATCTTAAAATCTGTCACTGTTCAATGCTGCTCCTCCAAATTGTTCTTTGGAAGATTTTTATTGCTCTGCTCATTTATGATTATGTCAAAGGCATGATCAAGTATGAAGAAAAACATATAAATGAGAGGTAATCAAGGTAAGTGTGGGGGGGAGGGATAAGAGGTGGGGAAAATATCATTCTGATAATCTGAAATTTCTGGGTTTCATCTTGCAGCCCTGCAAATATGGCAGTAGTGTCCTTGGCATTTGGACGATATCTAATTGAGCCTTTCTTTGCTCCATGCCATGTTCCTGTCTTGGCAGTGAAGTTGATCACAACAACAGGAATCAGTGAGTACCTAATCGTAATCTTAACCATTAGAGCAGTATGACAGAGGAACCAACTGCCTCAGGAGATGGTGAGAGCTCCAACACTGGAAACATTCAAGAAAGAATTGGAAAGCAACCATCTGTCATATCTGCTTTGATTTGGATTCCTGCATTGAGCAAGAGGTTGGACCTGATGACCTAAAAGGCCCCTTCCAACTCAGTGATTCTATAATTCTATGCTAGGAATCCAGATCTTGTTTAAGATCCCTTCACACAGAGGTCAATTGGTTGTTTCTTCTCTTTTGCATTCACCAGTGCTCATTTCAAGCCATTGCTGTTGTCGGCCAGTAATAGTGTGTCATCTGCATATCATAAACTATAGGGAGATCAATTAAACCCTTTTGTTCAAGTGGAAACCATTCTGTATCTTTGTATTTTTAACAATAGCCTCTTTTCCAAGAGTTACATATCAGGACAATCACATGTTGAAACTTACTTCTTTTAGAACAGTCTGTAACTTTGCATGACCCATGCAGTCAAAGCCAATCTATGAAGCACAAACCAATTTTCTTTTTAAAAAAATAATTTTCGAAAAAAGAATAACAAAACAGAAAAAATAGTAAAACAAAAAAATCAAAATACTGTACAATACATTTCATACAATACAAAATACTAAAGTACTAACTAATACATAAATGAATACATAATAAAAATAAAACTTATATTGCTCAGCATTTTAAACTAATCTTATTTTAACCCGTTCATTATTCATCAAATATATACTCCTTATATATATATGTCTCTTGTAATATATAATCAATTGTAAATTTTCATATATATTTCAATAAAATTATTATATTTTACCAATAACTTTCTTATAATATATAAAACTACCTGTGATATTTACAATGCCCTGGAGATTATATTTTTCCACAACTACCTCTTCATTTCCAAAAACTTAATTGTCCTGGTACTGGTCTGCTACCTTTTCCTTCAGACAAACCAATTTTCTTTTGAATTTATTTGGTGTGTTTCAGTAGCCAATGCACGTAAAGGAATTTTGGTCAACAGGAGCCAAAAGATCCCCACCCCTAGTTTGAAAAGTTTATACAAACAGAGACTGTGAACTTCCTTTTCCTGACAAGGCTCTTCTGCCTTTAATAGCTTTGAGCCTGGCAGAAATCTAGATGCAGCTACCTTTAAAATGAAGATGAGGCAAATGAAAATTTTATCTACAGCATTTCTGTCTGCTGTGCTGATACCCTGTCGGAAAAAAATTATCAATTATGAAAAATATATTCATTGATCAGCCCTTTCAATAGAAACTTGCTAAAGTTTCTATATTAGTAAAACAATGTTCAAAAAAGTCATAATTGGTCTTTTGTTTTCCAAAAGCATAAATGAAACAATAACAGTTCTAGTATTCTCACTATGTTTCATTCTTCCCCTCTCTTCTTTCAAAGCCCTCATAATTGCCTTGAATTGCTGGAGTGTTAGCTGGTCAGCCAATATACAGACGGTTCTCACTGCTCTCAAAATGGTCACCGTTGGCCTAATTATCATTCCTGGGATGATGGCTCTTGGTAACGGTAAGACCAGGTGAAACTTTTACCTGAAATGAATTGGGAAATCAGCTTTAGAAGGAAAGGGGACAAGCAGTAGGAGGAGAGGGAAGAGGAAAGCAGAGGAGAACAACAAAGAGAGGACAAAAGAAAGCTAAGGAAGGGAGATTCCAGATAAGTCTTGGAGTACGGCCAGATGGGAGCTTAGCCTGGTTTCTGGAGCTCTTGGGGGTAGGTCCTTGCTCCATGTGTTCACATTTTATGGACACTGGAGTGCCTCAACCTCACCCCCACAGAGCTTCAGGGCAACCTGGGGACCAGAAGGAGAGCCTTCTCCGTGTCTGCCCCAGCCCTCTGGAACCTCCTTCCATCAGAATTGTGTCTCCAGTCGGAGCTACTCCCCTTCAGGAAGATGCTGAAAACCTGGCTCTGCCAACAGGTGTGGGGCACATTAGGCTCCACATCTCAAGACAGTTGGCTTGTTTAGCCTGCCTGTTGTGGGATTGAGCCCCCTTCTCTCGTTCTTTGATAAGCCTGTTTTAATGTAGGTGGAGAGAGGGTTAGGGTAGTTTTTAATGATGATGATGTTAGTTTTTTATGTGTTTTAATTTTGCTTTTAGCTGGGGGTTTTATGTAATGTTTTTATTGGTAATGGTTTTATCTTTCTTGTATTGGATATATATATATATATATTTTCCACTGTTGCCACCCTGAGTGGTGCATTGCACTAGGAGGGCGGGGTAGAAATAAATAAATAATAATTCTACACCCCCCCCCCCCCCCCCGATGATCCCATATAATCTATTCCTAGTGCCTGTGGATGTTGGGAATGGCATATAAAGGAGGTTTACAGCCGTCAAAGGCTGCTTCTGGAGTAAACCAGGGACAGTCTAGACATGATTTTGTGCAGACCAGCCATGTGCTCTGCCATAAAGAAGACAGCCCTACACAATTCTTGAAGGACACAAAACCTCCATTAAAATAAACAGACAATATCTAGATTTTTCTACTGTCCAATTTGTAGGATTCCTGGAAGCAACTGGTAGATCAACTATGGGGGGAATTATGCTGGGCTAGATCAGTGGTGGCCTTCCTGATGTTGACTACAGCTTCTGCTCCGGCCCTTTGGAACCTCCTGCCAGTTGAACTGTGTCTCCAGACGGAGTTGCTGCCTTTCAGGAAAGAGCGGAAAACCTGGCTGGCGGGGCAGGTATGGGGAGGTGGAGGGGGGGAACACCACCCTCCACTGGCTCATTTAGAGCAGGATCACTCAGGTTTTTTAGTATTTTAACTAGATGTTCTTTTTTATGTTTTAGGAATTTTTTGAGGGTTTTTTATTGTTTAATTTTGGGGATTTTATGTACGCCGCCTGGAGTCACATATCAATTGGGGCGGCTATACAAATTGAATAAAATAATTAAATAATAAATAAATAACGACCAATGGCCAAGGGTGATTGTATCTGTAACTCAGAAACTCCACGGTAAAGATGCCTTACCCCTAGACTAGATGCAACTTTGGTTCTTATGTTATCTATTTCAAAACAAATACTGAAATGCATTATTTCTCTTCGGATCAGGACACTTTGAAAATTTCCAGAACAGTTTTGACACAAGTTTGCTGACACTTGACAAACTGCCTCTTGCTTTTTACTCTGGCATGTTTGCTTATGGAGGGTGGTAAGTCTCAACATTATCTGTTTTCCTTTTGCATTCGCTTAGCAAAAATTGTGAGTATAGTATGGACATGCAGGGAGAAAATTTTAGTGTTTCTGGGGGGCTCGTCTTTCAGTTCCGAGTTCTTCCAGCTGGAGCCCTTTTGGCAAACTAAACAGAATACAAATCTTTCTGTCTCTTTTGTTTCAGATTTCCCATTCTGATTTCTAGTGCTATACCGTACTCTTTTAGCTGTGCAGAACCCTCAAAACTAATCCAAAAAGCTGCAGAAAATATCAAAGACAACCAATATGTTGTCAAACAGTACATAGAACAGACCCAAATACAATCCTGATTTTTAAACTCTTCAGAAATTTCCAATTTACACAAGTACAATGCAGTCCTCTACAGTGGATGAAAGCCAATAGCATTTTATGCCTTGTAAGTCTGATGACATCATCAGCAATGATATTGGGGTGTGTGTGTTTAAAACATTTTAATTCTTCTCCCCACCGCAAAATTTTGGAGGCTACCTTGGGATCTCTTTCATTATGAGCAAACCATTGGAAGCCAACAGCCCTCAAGAAATTAAAGTCCTGGCTGGCGGGGCAGGTGTGGGGCACTGATGGAGGTGTGACCCCCCACCCACACCCACCCCGCTTGCTGGCTTGTATAAAACATAATCAAAATCCTCCCTCTTTTACAGATGGGGTAGGTGGGATTCTAATGGGGATGGTTTAAAATGATTTTATTTTGGCTTTTTGTATATGGTTTTTTATGTTTTTATTTGTGAGCCGCTCAGAGTTGCTTCAGTGAGGGGGCCGCGATACAAATGTGAACAATAAATAAATAAAATTATTTTGTTTCTTGATTAATTTCTTACAAGATATGAGTTACATTTCCTTTCTTTGGCAAGCCCTATATAGTCTAATGTTATTTTTTTAATTTCAGGTTCTACATAAACTTTGTAACAGAGGAAATTGTGAATCCCAAACGGTGAGTTTAGAGGAATTAAATTGTGCAGCCACTTGGAACTTGGAACATTTGGGGTTTGCAGCAGTGGGGCAGGGTAATCCCGCTGCACAGGGCTGCAACTTAAAGGTCCCAAGTTTGATTCCAAACATCTCCACGACATGAATTGGGTGGATGGGGGGTGGGATCCTGCCTGAAGCCTCGAGGTCCTGTTGCCAGGCAGTTAGGTATTTCTCCAGGATACCTAAGAGACTGCATCGCCCCAAGTTTTTGCCCATCCAACGAGAGCGGACTGGGGGGGGGGGCTGTCTAACTGTGCCATCCACTAGAGGGGCTCGCCTCTCTAGCACAAGGAGGAGGGCCTTCTCCGTGTCTGCCCCAGCCCTTTGGAAACTCCTGCCAATAGAACTATGCCTGCAAACGGATTTGCTGCCGTTCAGAAAAGGGCTCAAGACCTGGCCGACAGGGCAAATGTGGGGGGCTGACAGGGGACTAGCCCCCGCCCGTTGGCTTCTTTAGACACTTCATCCCTATTACTGAGGGGTGGGTGACAGGATTTCAGGAAGGATGTTTTTTTTAAATGGGTTTTAAAGTGGTTTTTAAGATTGCTGTGAGTCCCCCAGAGTCGCCTTTGGGCGAGGGGGCAGCATACAAGTTTAAATTATAAATAAATAAATAAATAAAATATTGGGCTAAGTCAGTGATGGTGAACCTTGCCAAGGTTAACCATCACTGGGCTATGTATGTCAATGTTCTGAGTAGTATAAGAGACATTTCCTGTGGTTCAAAAAAATTAAATACAGTGGTACCTCATACGATTTTAATCCATTTTACGGGGCTCGTTGTTGTACGAAACAATTTCTATACGATGCATGCATCGTATAGCAATTTTCCCTATGGGATGCATCGTACAAAGACTATGCGGGATGCCATTTCCCCCCCCCCCAAAAAAAAAAACCTAATTGTTATGCAATTTCATTGCTATATGGGGCGATTGTTGTATGAGGTTCTACTATACATTGAACTCAGGAGAAGTAGGAATTTCCTCCAGTCACTCCCAATTTTTTAATATAAAAATTACAGAGACTATAATTGTGACTACTGGGGATGATTTCTTTTGGTTAAAACAGGGATTCTCAATCTGTGACCCACAGGCTGAGATGTGACCCATGGCACCATTTCATGTGCCCCTCACCACCTCCACCACACCAGGAAGTGCCATGTGGTGAAGGAAGGGCAAAATGACCATCCAGCCCCTGAAGCTGTCTGAAGGAGTATGACCTGGCCCCAAGCTTTAAAAGGTTCAGAACTCCTGGTGTAAAGGTTCTCAGCACCCAAAGGACCTTATTAACACACACAAAGCCAAATGTGTTTTAATTTTAAACAATATGGCCACTAGATGGTGCAAGGAGGGTTTTTACAAAACTTCTTTGGGAGTTAAGTCCATTTTTTTCAGTCTGAAAAACCCACTGAAGAAAATTTAGATCACATAACCACTGCATTGATTTTTTTTTAAAAAAAAATGCAAATTAGATATGAAAATTAGATTCTTTGGCCCCACCCTTGCTCTTTGGTTGTAGCCGTTGAACGACTGCCATTTTCTTTCCATTTGCCTTGGATTCCATCTTTTCATGTTGCCCCTTTTCTGTGGAATCCTTGTACAGGTGCTTTAGGAGCATGAACTGTTTTCTTGTGTGCTGCAACGTATCATGCGTATTGATACCACTACATATAATTCTACAAAGCAATGGATAGAAACTGGTGTCCTTGTGTTCAGGATTGTTAACTCTTTGGAGGGTTCCTGATCATTAGCCATGCTGCCTTGGGTTGATGGAAGCCGTAGTCCAAAACTCTTAGTTTGAAAGATATCATAACAGTGCCGAAAACATAAAAGACAGCATACCTTGATGCTGGGGTGCCCAAACTTTTGCGCCAGGGGCCTGACCATGCCCCCAGAAGTGAACAAATTTGTGCATGCGTGTCCACAACTACTTCTGTGTACAGTGTGGACATTTACGTATTCACAGGTGTATCCCCATCCACTTCCAAGAGTGGTGAAGGCACATTTGAGCATATGTGGGCCCGTCCCCACCCACTTCTAGAAGTGGTGCGGGCTCATTTGCACATGTGTGGGTGCAGGCGTGTCTGCAGCCACTTCCGGGTGCAGCGCAGACATGCATGCACATTGGCAGGCACATCCCCATCCACTTCTGGGAATGGCAAGGGTGCCACAGGCTGTATCCAACCTGCAGGCTGTAGTTTGGGCATCCCTGCCTTAAGGGTACATTACAGAAAATTGCTGTGCGACTTTCAACCCACTCCCATTCTTAAACACAAACTTTCTGTATTAATTGGGGGGGGGGGAGGAAAGACTGAAGAAACTGGCCATGTTTATGCTTGAGAAAAGGAGATGGAGAGAGGATATGATATCACTCTTTAAATACCTAAAATGGGGGTGCCCCAGGGGGCGGATCCGGCCCCAACACCAATCCATCCAGCCTGCAAAGCCCTCATCACTCCTGGAAGCAGAAGTAAAATGCACCCATATGGCTGTGTTTTACTTCCACTTCCAGGAGCAACGAGGGCTTTGTGGGCCAGATGAATTGGTATTGGGAGCCAGATCCGGCCCCAGGACATAGTGACCGGCTCCCTGAACCATGTGACCAGCCCCAGCCCGAAATGTTTGGGCACCCATGACCTAAAAGATGGCTGTAAAGAGGGGCGGGATCTGTTCTCACTCATCCCAGAGTGCAAGTCATGTAATAACAGGCTCAAACTAAAAGAAGCCAGATACAGGCGGAATAACAGGAAAAACTTAACTGTTAGAGCAGTACAACACTAGAAATATCCTCCTTGAGAGGTGGTGAGCGCTTCAACACTGGAAGCATTCGAGAGGGAATTGGACAACCATCTGTCAGATCTGTTTTGATTCAGATTCCTGACTTGAGCAGGGGCTTGGACTCAATGTCTTAAAAGGTCCCTTCCAGCTCAGTGATTCTATGATTCTGTGAAACAACCATAGACCAAAGAAAATATACATCAATGCATGAATTTTGAAAAAGATATACTTTTATTCTTCAGGAATATCCCACTGACAGTCATCATATCCTTGACTGTTGTTACAGTCTTTTACATCTGTGCCAATGTATCTTACCACGCAGTCCTGACCCCACAGGAAATTCTCAGCTCTGATGCAGTCGCCATGGTGAGTGTGGTATCCTTCTTGCTCATTGTATTTTTACATTAGTCCTGACAAAAACTAGAAAAAGGGAAGAGTCTAGAACAGGGGTGCCCAAACCTTTCGGGCCGTGGGCTGGTCACATGGTTCAGCGGGCCGTCACAAGGTTCCTCCCACCGGAAGTGAAAATAAAATGCACATGCACATAACACTCCTGCAAATGTACCTGTGGCTGTTGCAAACACATTTACGACAGCCACGGATGCATTTACAGCACATTTTGCGCATGCGTGGCCATGTTTTGCTTCCACTTCTGGGAGCGGCAAGGGTGGCACAGGCTGGATGGTATGGTGCTGCTGGCCGGATATGGCCCACAGGCTGTAGTTTGAGCACCCCTGGTCTAGAAGGTTTGTTGAAAGGAACTTGAACTTAATTAAAGAAAAGTAACAGATTGGGAACTCTGCTGCCTAAAAATGACATCTATTTGCCTGGGCAAGGTTTAAATGAATAACACTAGGTATATAACTACTGTACCACATTTTAATTCTCTCCTGGTAGAAACCTCTGTATATAGGTTCTTGTATCTCTCCATATCAGAAGAACTCCATTTTGTCATCATTTTTAAAAAAAAAAATCGCTTTCCTTGGTATAATTTGTGGTTATCATTCTATATAATAAAACAAATGGGCTAGTCTATAAAACAAATTTTAAAAATTACCCTTTTTAAAAAAAAAATTTAATGTCTAGCTTCATTTGCTCTTTTAATTATAAACTTCAAAATCTTATTTTTCATTATACTGTGCGACTGAACATTATAATAACAAAGAAAAATCCTTCTGCCAAAATATACCTATAGCTAATCAAATTATACCTATAGCTAATCAAATTTTCTTGATTCTCTTCCAGAGCTTTGCTGATAAAGCTTTCAAGAACATTTCTTCTGTTCTTCCAATTCTTGTAGCTCTTTCATGTTTTGGTGCTTTGAATGGAGGAATTTTTGCTGCTTCAAGGTAAAGGACCTAAAACATCTTGCCCCCATTTTTGGAAAGTATATACAGTATATTTCAGGTTTTAGGAGTAGTTCCCAATCTGACAAAAGTTATCCTCTCCTCTGCAAGTTGTAGTAATAGGAATACCAATTATACTTGTATACCACCTCGTAGCACTTAGAGCACTTCCTGGGTGGTTCACAAGGCTTGGGAGGAGAGGCACCTGTGGCCAGCTGACACCGCTCTCTTGGCCCTGCCCAGCCAGAGGGGTAGAAGAGGCACCGCCGTTGCAGCCAGTGAGAGGACCCCGTCGCTAGCGAGAAGACCCCGTCCCTTCTTCCCTCCCGACGCCCACGCCACTGGCTCGGGAGTAGAGGCACCTGTGGCCGGCCGACACCACCCTCTTGGCCCCGCCCAGCTTTGTTGGACGTGAGCGGCTAGGACTTGTACAATATGTTTTGTGTGTCATATGATTGGGAACTTATGTTTTGTATTCCTTGTGGACACTTTATATTTTTTATGAACATTTGTTTCCTCTGCGGGCGAGCTGGAACAGACCCTGCAACGCCGGACGCTGGGAGTCACATCATGCTCCCCCTTTGTGGGTTTAAAATATTTTGCAGCTGCCACTGTTGTACCTATTGTATTTTGTGCTTAGCTTTTGATACATTGTAGATACTATATTGTGCTTTCTACTGTGTTTTGTAATATTGTATTTTTATCTTTTGTTCTATTGTATTTTGAAATGCTTGTGAACCGCTTTGAGTCACCCATAGGGTCGATTAAGGGCGGTATATAAATAAAAACCTATCTATCTATCTTTTTATCTATCTATCCCCAATAACCTTGAAAGGATGGAAGTCTGAGTCAACTTTGAGCCTTTTGGGATCAAAGTCCGATCATGACTCGGGTGTTTACCACTGTACCACAGAGAAACAGTGTGGAAATAAGAAAGAAGTGATCAGCTTTCTGTGTGTCTTCCTTTTTTTACAGAAGTTCTAGTAATTACCTGCAATTTGTCAATTTGTACACCAGAGTATGGCATGATGGAATAAGTGCCCATCTCTGTCCCAGCTCCTGCCAACCTAGCAGTTCAAAAGCAAGAAATTGCAAGTAGATAAATAGGGACCACTTTGGTGGGAAGGTACACAGTGTTCCATGTGTCTAGGCATGCCTGCCACAAGTCCACGGAAATGTCTGCAAACTCAGACAGCGCTGGCTCTTTGGCTATAAACAGAGATGAGCACTGAATCCTAGAGTCGGATACGACAGGCTTTTGAGCAAGGGTGACATTTACGTTTACCTTTACACCAAATACACCATCACAAGTGTACATTTTGTCACACATATCTCACTAGAAGATGTAACAGGAAACTTTTCCAAACATTGGAAATTTTGTCATTAAAACGAATCCTAGCATGTGTTAGGAGATTCCCTTAGAGATGATATTTCTGTCTCAAAAACTGCATATTAGTATGGTTCAGTGAGCATCTTCCCTAGAACTTACTGAATTCAGTGCACTTCACATTAACAATAATCACGAGTTGTTTCTATTAATATTTTCAAAAGGAAGCTTAAGCTTAAGAAAAGTCTCCAAAGTACTTTGAACAACAGATAGATTTTAAAAGGTAGGATGTATCATTCTAATTAAAAGAGGCGCTCCATATTTCATATGTTGTTATACATGTTGTTACATTTGCAATGTCCTTCCTTGAAATACATGATATCCCCTAGTTTTAATGAAACTGGGAATGTACGAGATAAAATAACCAGAATCTGATTCATGTTTTTGAAGGGATTGTGTAACTTGCCATGGCTAATTGACAAGACCACAACCCCACCTGGGGAGTGAGGACACAAGGATAAGTAGCTGATGTGCAAAAAATGTAGCTGACTTAATATAGCAACTGACATAGAGACTTTACACTGACTTAATATAGCAATTAACAAAGAGACTGTGTTTTAGAGTTTGATAATATGCATGATAATATGTTGTCTAAACTGTTTTAAACTTTTAAAACTGTGATAAAATGTATGAGGAGAGAAAAATGACACCGGCAAACCACGCCACAAAGCTTGCCAAGAGAACCCTATTGACCAAAACAAAAGGCAAAACAAAGGAGCAGTTTAGATGATTTTGGTGTATGAGAACCAAGACACAGGAACAGCCGAAGGGTTGGCTTAACACATCTTTATTGCATGGTGGTCCGGGGGAACATGTGGTAATGGTGGATGAACAGCTCAATATATACAGTGGCTATACATTTGAATGTGGCTCCACGATAGCCCATTGGCTACCCCCGCGTGACGACATCCCTGGTCACGCCCTTCTTGTCCAGGTGAGATAGTGGCGGGAATCTTCCCGCGCTGGAGTTATTGCGTAATTGGAAACATATGAGCTGGACGCTCGCTATTTCCACCTAGTGGTTGCTAGCTCGCGTCCTATTAGAGAAGGTTACAGTGTTACAGTTGATGGGTGTTACATTGTTGCAAAGGCATAGTATTAAGAACACAACATCCCTCCCCCCTAGGATGAGACGAAGTCTCTCATCCAATATGGCTTATTGCAAGCGTGTTTTGGGCGTTCTGCTGGCTGGCTTGTCCCAGGGGCACTACTGCTTCTCTGTCCCCTGGCCTCTTGTCCTGCAACGGGAGAGGGAGACTCATTAGTGACTTGCCGCGGCTCTGCGGCTTTTGGAGAAGGGACAGACTCCATTGTGGGAAAACCGTGGGCACTGGGGGCTAACGAAAAACCCCGCTTCTCGCTTGGATGGGTGGGGGACCACTCCGAAACCCCCCCCCCCCGGTTTTGAAACTGAAACTCAAAATCATCTCCTGGGTCATTGGGGACATCCCACAGGCTATCTATGAGGACAGACTCCTTCCCCTCCCCCCTTGGTGGGGACCACTGGCCCCCTTCTCCTCCCCCTTGGGCTGAACGGGTGGGGGAGAACCCTAACGTTGAATCCTTCTGCGCGCCGTCCGCGCTTTGGCTGTCCGGAACCCGGCGCCGGAGTTGATCTGCGTGCCTCCTCCAGAGTAGACCCGCACTGGTCTCCACACAGTACGACACGGGACCCGTCTGGCCAACGATGACGCCCGGGACCCATGCTGGCCCTGCGCTAGCGTAGTTCCTGCAATGCACCGGGGCACCTACTTCGAAACTCTTGGCGTCCGCTAACCCTATGTTCCTCCCAGTGTCCTCCACCCTCGTTGGGTCTAGCCTGGTCAGAATCGTGGTCGGCTTCCTACGCATTAAGAGTTCCGCGGGTGAATACCCCGAAGCTAGGGGAGTCACCCTGTAGCCCAGCAAGAACTGACACAGCTGCAGGTTAAGGTCCCCGGGGCCCATGCGCCTCAGCGCGTCCTTGGTGGTGCGCACGAGGCACTCTACCTGGCCGTTTGTCGCCGGGTGGAAAGGGGCGGAGGTGATGTGCCGAATGGCGTTGATCTCGGTGAATGCCCTGAACTCGGCGGATGTGAAACAACTAGTGTTATCGCTAATTAGGGTGTCGGGTATACCGAACGTGCTAAAGACCCTACGCAATTGCCGTACTGTCGTTGCTGAAGAGGTGCTCTTGACTGGGATTACCTCCAACCACTTGGAGTAAGCATCCACCACGAGGAGAAAAAGTGTCCCTCGAAACGGGCCCGCAAAATCGATGTGCACACGGGACCATGGCCCCTTTGCCGCGTCCCACTCCCTGTGCGGCAGACGTGCTTCCTCGGGCCGGGAGCATTGGCAACTCTCGCAAGTGCCCACCATGTGCTTGCTGTCGGCATCTAATTGGGGCCACCAGAAGTAGCTCCTGGCCAGGGCCTTGGAGCGGACAATCCCAGGGTGGCTGACGTGCAGCAGTTTGAGCACCCTAGGTCTCAGAGATTCGGGGACTACCACCCGCTGGCCCCACAGAAGGCACCCCCTCTCCATGGACAACTCTAGCCTCTTCCTGAAAAACGGGGCGAACTCTGCCGCCGGGGAGGATGCTGGCCACCCTTTCTGCACCCAGAAGCTGACTAGAGCTAGCGTTTTGTCCTTGCCGGTCGCCTTGGCGATGTCTGCGGGTACAATGGGGGGTGAATCTAAGACCTCTATTAGGAGCACTGGGCGGTCATGTTCTTCCTCGCCCACGACGCTGCTAACGTGGGGGAGGGGAGACCTCGACAGGGCGTCCGCGTGGCTTATTTCCTTCCCTGGCCGGTACACCAACGCGTGCTGGTACGCGTTCAAGAAAATGGCCCACCTTAACATCCTAGGGGACAGGATTTGAGGTGTGGGTTTGTCTGCAGTGAAGATGCCTAGCAGGGGCTTGTGGTCGGTCACTATGGTGAAGGGGCGGCCATAGAGGAAATCGTGGAACTTTTTCGTTCCCGCGATTATTGCTAGCGCTTCCCTGTCTGTTTGGGCGTAGTTTCGCTCTGCCGGGGACAGGGATCTGGAGTAGAATGCTATTGAGGCCTCTCTCCCGTTCTCCAACACGTGGCACAGCACCGCCCCCACCCCCACTGGGGATGCATCACATATCAGGACCACCAGTCTCTTGGGGTCAAAATGGGTGAGAATGGCGTCAGACGCTAGGAGTTGTTTCAGTTCACTGAATGCCCTCTCCTGGCTCTCGCCCCACTTCCACGCCTCGTCCTTCTTGAGTAGCTTGTGAAGTGGCTCTGCTACTGATGCCTTCCGAGGCAGGAAGGAGTGGTAAAAGTTTAAGAGCCCTAGGAACGACTGCAATTCGGGCTTGGAGGTGGGGCGAGGGGCATTTTGAATGGCGGCTACCTTTGATTTGGAGGGTTTGATTCCCGCAGGTGTTACCCGGAAACCTAAGAACTCAACCTCTTTTGCAAAGAAAACGCATTTGTCTTTTCGCAACCTCAACCCCGCCTTTTCAAACACCGCCAGTACTTTGTCCAGCCTTTCAGCCAACTCTGCCTCGCTCCCCCCGTTATCAACACGTCATCAAAGTATGGCAAGACCCCCTCCAGCCCCTTTAAGAGGCGTTCCACGAGCGACTGGAAAATACCCGGTGCCGAGTTCACGCCGAGCTGTAGGAACGCCCCCTTATGAGTGACTATCGTTTGCACAGCAGCTGCAGCTGGGGTCACTGAGAGTTGCTGATAGGCTTGCGCTAGATCAAGTTTTGCGAAACACTTCCCTCCATGTAACCTGGCCAACAGGTGGCTGACTACCGGCACCGGATACGCATTTGGGCGGATCGCCTTATTAATGGTGCACTTATAATCAGCGCATATGTGAACCTCCCCATTGGCCTTTAGCGCGGTTACAATCGGAGTTTCCCACTCCGTGGAATCAACAGGAACAAGATTCCCCTGGCCCACCAGTTTGTCCAGTTCCGCCTCTATCTTGTCCTTTAGTGCGAAAGGCACTCTGCGCGGCTTGAGTCTTATAGGGCGGACCTCCGGGTCCAGGTCGAACGCTACTGGGGGCCCCTTGAATTTTCCGAGTCCTTTCTTGAAAACTTCAGGGTGCGCGTCACACACCTCCTGTATTGGGTCAGTCCCAACGGCATGCACCCCCCAATGAACAAACCCAGGGGCTTAAACCATTGAGTCCCGAGGAGGCTGCAACTTCCCCCTTTGAGAACAACCAGGGGAAGTTCCGCGGCGTGTTGCTTGTATTGGACTTTGAATTTTCCAACCCCCAACACCGGAATGCTATTTCCCTGTACGTCCCGCAGCGTGGACTTCAACGCTTTGAGCTTAGGGCGAAATTCCCAAGAACTCCCGCTGGGACATGATTGAGTAGGAGGAACCCGTGTCTATCTCCATCCTAACAGGGGGCCCTTGCACCAGTACCTCAACAAAATAACGGGGGTGTCCCAAGGACACGCTGTACACTGGGGCGTCGTTGCTGCTGTCGTCGGAGATGCGGCCCACGCTGTCCTGCTTCCTCATGGGTCGGGCACCCTCCTTGGTCCTTGGCGAGCGGTCCGACGAACTCTTCCGGTCCTTGCGCCGCCGTCTGCAGACCTTGGCGATGTGCCCCCGGCGTCCGCAGTTGTGGCACTCGGCCTTCCGGAACGGGCACTTGATGCGGTCGTGGGCCGCTCCACAGCCGTCGCAGCGTCGGCCGTCCTTCCGAACCTTCTGGACGTCCTCGTCGTCGCTGCTCTCCGTGGAAGATTTCAGCGTGAGTCTGGCCGCATGCACCGAGCCCGCTGCCTTGTCGGGCTGTAGGGGCCTTTCCCGGAGCCCCTTGACTCCGGCCCTCGTGGCTTCCATGGCCTGTGCCGCCTTCACGACCTCGCACATCGTCAGGGGTGGCTCCTGGTTCATCAACTTTCGCTGAACCTCTTCATCCCACAGGCCGCACAGCAAGCGGTCCCTGAGGGCAATTTCCAAATTTTCCCACTTGCATGGGCCGGCGGCCAACCGCAGGGCCACTGCAAAGGCGGCGATGGACTCACCCGGCGCTTGAACTCTCTTCCAGAACGCGTCTCGAGCCGAGAACATCGAAACCGAGGGCTGGAAATGGTCGCGCATCACCTTAAGAAGCTGTTTGGCCGTCAGCTCGCTCACTTTCTTCGGTGATACTAGGTCCACCAATACTCTTTTGGCGGAATTCCCCAGCATCCGAGTGAAGATGGCCCTCTTCTTCCCTCGTCCGTAATGTCGGACACCACCAGCGCGTCTTGGAAGTCCATTTCAAAGAGCTCCCAGTCTTCTGGCTTGTTGATGTCGAAACCGGCATGTATCTTGATCTCGTGGGAAGCCATATCCCATCCTCGTCACCAATTTGGTGTATGAGAACCAAGACACAGGAACAGCCGAAGGGTTGGCTTAACACATCTTTATTGCATGGTGGTCCGGGGGAACATGTGGTAATGGTGGACGAACAGCTCAATATATACAGTGGCTATACATTTGAATGTGGCTCCATGATAGCCCATTGGCTACCGCCCGCGTGACGACATCCCTGGTCACGCCCTTCTTGTCCAGGTGAGGTAGTGGCGGGAATCTTCCCGCGCTGGAGTTATTGCATAATTGGAAACATATGAGCTGGACGCTCGCTATTGCCACCTAGTGGTTGCTAGCTCGCGTCCTATTACAGAAGGTTACAGTGTTACAGTTGATGGGTGTTACATTGTTGCAAAGGCATAGTATTAAGAACACAACAATGATACAGGATGCTTAACACCACAGAGGGGAGGAAGGGGAGGGACAAGAAGGGGGGAGGAGAAATGCAATGTTGTAAGGAGCAATACTGCATAGGGACATTGAATGTGAGATCAATGAACCAAGGTAAACTGGAAGTGGTAAAAAATGAGATGGAAAGAATAAGCATTGACATCTTGGGCATCAGTGAGCTCAAATGGACAGGGATGGGCGAATTCAGCTCTGGAAACCATCATATCTACTACTGTGGACAAGAAAAC
Source organism: Bradypodion ventrale (assembly GCA_035047345.1). Taxonomy (NCBI): domain Eukaryota; kingdom Metazoa; phylum Chordata; class Lepidosauria; order Squamata; family Chamaeleonidae; genus Bradypodion; species Bradypodion ventrale. The sequence goes on from JAWDJE010000005.1 coordinate 230,456,941, forward strand.
CTTAGAAGACATGGAGTAGCCATAATTGTCAACAAAAGAGTGAGAAGAGCAGTAATGGGATACAACCTCAAAAATGACAGGATGATGTCAGTAAGAATTCAGGGCAAACCTTTCAATGTTACTGTGATCCAAATATACGCACCAACCACGGGTGCAGATGAAGCCACAGTGGACCAGTTCTATGAGGACTTACAACACCTCATAGAACAGACACCAAGAAATGATGTCCAAATTATATTAGGAGACTGGAATGCCAAAGTAGGAAATCAAAAAGTGGAGGGAATAACAGGCAAGTTTGGTCTTGGAACACAGAATGAAGCAGGGCAAAGATTGATAGAGTTCTGCCAAGAGAACGCACTGGTCATAGCAAACACCCTCTTCCAGCAACACAAGAGGCGACTTTACACATGGACATCACCAGATGGCCAACACCGAAACCAGATTGACTACATACTCTGCAGCCAAAGATGGAGAACCTCCATACAGTCAGCAAAAACAAGACGTGGAGCAGACTGTGGCTCAGATCACAACCTACTGATTGCAAAATTCAGGCTCAGACTAAAGAAAATAGGGAAAACAAAGAGACCAGACAGATATCACCTAGACAGCATTCCTAAAGAATACACGGTGGAGGTGATGGACAGATTCAATGGTTTAGACTCAATAGATAGAGTGCCAGAAGAATTATGGACAGAGATGAGGGACATCATGCAGGAAGCAGCAAAGAAAACCATACCAAAAGAAAAGAAGAGTAAGAAAGCAAAGTGGTTGTCTGATGAGGCTCTTAAAATATCAGAGGAAAGAAGGAACGCAAAAGTCAAAGGAGAAAGGAAAAAATACAATCATCTGAACACAGAATTTCAAAGAAAAGCAAGGAGAGATAAGGAAAACTACCTAAAAGAACAGTGCAAAGAAATGGAGGAAAACAACAAAAGAGGCAGAACCAGAGACCTTTTCAAAAAAATCCGGGAAATCAAGGGAACATTTAAAGCAAAAATGACCATGATAAGGGACAAAGACGGAAAGGAGCTAGCTGATGCAGAAGAGATTAAGAAAAGATGGAAAGAGTACACAGAGGAACTCTACAAAAAGGACCTCAACACTCCTGATAGTCACAATGATGAAGAAACTTGAGCCAGACATCCTGGAGAGTGAAGTCAGAAAGGCCCTAAAGAGCACTGCAAACAACAAAGCTAGTGGAGATGGTGGTATCCCAGTTGAGTTTTTCAAAGCTCTAAAAGATGATGGCATCAAATTACTACATTCAATATTCCAGCAGATTTGGAAAACAAAACAGTGGCCACAGGACTGGAAAAGATCAGTATATGTTCCAATCCCAAAAAAGGGCAATGCCAAAGAATGTTCAAATTATCGAACAATTGCGCTCATCCCACACGCCAGCAAGGTGATGCTCAAGATAATACAGGATAGACTTCAGCAGCATGTGGAAAGAGAATTACCAGAGGTGCAGGCTGGTTTCAGAAGAGGCAGGGGGACTAGAGACCACATTGCCAACATACGTTGGATCATGGAGAAAACAAAGGAATATCAGAAACAAGTTTACTTTTGCTTTATTGACTACACTAAGGCCTTTGATTGTGTGGATCACAACAAGATGTGGCAAGTGATTAAAGAGATGGGAATACCAGAGCACCTCATATGCCTCCTGAGAAATCTGTACATGAACCAAGAAGCAACAGTTAGGACAGAACATGGAATAACAGAGTGGTTTGGAATAGGAAAAGGAGTAAGACAAGGCTGCATTTTGTCACCCTGCTTATTCAACTTATACACAGAGCACATAATGCGCAATGCAGGGATGGAGGAATCACAATATGGGATAAAAATTGCTGGGAGAAACATCGACAATCTGAGATATGCAGACGATACCACCCTAATGGCAGAAAGTGAGGAAGACCTAATGAATCTCTTGATTGGATTGAAGGAAGAGAGTGCAAAAGCTGGCTTGAGACTCAATATCAAGAAAACCAAGATAATGACAACAGGCCCGATCAGTTCCTGGAAAATAGACGGGGAAGAAGTAGAAGCAGTGACAGATTTTACATTCTTAGGATCTAAGATCACTGCAGATGGGAATTGTAGCCATGAAATAAAAAGGCGACTGATTCTTGGGAGACAAGCTATGAGAAACCTGGGGAACATAGTGAAAAGCAGAGATATCACCTTGAAAACAAAAATTAGAATAGTCAAAGCAATGGTATTCCCAGTGGTAACGTACGGATGTGAGAGCTGGACAATTAGGAAAGCCGAACGCAGAAGAATAGATGCCTTTGAAATGTGGTGTTGGAGGAGAGTTTTGAGGGTACCCTGGACAGCGAGGAGAACAAATAGGTCAAATCTTAGAAGAAATCAACACTGTCTGCTCATTGGAAGGTCAAATAGTAAAGATGAGGCTAAAGTACTTTGGGCATCAAATGAGAAGGGAGGATTCACTTGAGAAGGCCGTGATGTTGGGAAAGGTGGAGGGCAAAAGAAGAAGGGAGAGACCAAGGATGAGATGGATAGATGGTATTGTAGACACAATGGGCACAGAACTGGGAGGACTGAAGGGGATGGTGGAGGACAGAGGCGCCTGGAGAACGATGGTCCATAGGGTCGCAAAGGGTCGGAATCGACTGTGCGACTGAACAACAACAATTGACAAGGTGCCAAGCTTTTATTGGCTTGTTCTCCATCATGCGCCCAGCTGTGCGCCTTACAGACACCTTATCAATTAGCACTGGCAATTTACACAACTTCTCTATAAACATGACTAGTATTCCAACTACTCATTTTCTGTATGCAGAACTGAAGCCTGCTAAAATCCTGCAACAATGCAAGCAAGTGCAATACACAACAATCATTCCCTAGTGATTAACAAACCTAATCTAAAGGTTGTTTTTCTCTTCCAGGATGTTGTTTGCAGCTGCACGGGAAGGACAATGGCCAGCTCTCTTTTCAATGATACATCTTGAAAGACACACTCCTCTTCCAGCCCTGATATTAATGGTATGAGGTGTAAATACTTTATAATTATCAGAAAATGAATTCCATTCATCCATATCCTTATTCTTAAATTAATGGAACAGGAGCAGACTTTCACATTTTACAGGGACTGCAATGGCTTAGTGGTTAAGACACTGAACTTGACAACTGGAAGGTCAGCAGGTCAGCAATTCGAGACCTGGGTACTGCACGACGGAGTGAGTTCTCATCTCTGTCCCAGCTCCTGCCAACCTTGCAGTTCGAAAGCAAGAAATTGCAAGTAGATAAATAGGTACCACTTCAGTGGGAAGGTAAACAGTGTTTTGTGCACTCCAGTGTCTAGTCATGCCTGCCACATGTCCACATAAATGTCTACAAACACAGACTCTTAGGCTATAAACAGAGATGATCACTGAACCTTAGAGTCGTATACGACTGGCTTTCAAGCAAGAGCGACCTTACATATGATACACATAGAGCTACTGTACTTCTCTCTTCTTCAGATAATAAATAGTTGTATATTAGTCTAGCAATTTTGCCCACCTGACCATTTCAAATATAGGTACATATGACTGAAACTCCCATCATCTAATGAACTCAAGTTGGAATTGCTCTTACAAACAAGTCCAGTAGGTACTTCCATGAATCTCTTGTAATTAGGACAAAAGAAAACTGCGTTAACAGCTACAACTGGTCTTCCAAATTAATTCTAAATTATATAATGTAAGGGGAGAGTGTTATACTTTGATTGCTTGGATGGAGGAACCCAAAAGAAATAGAAATAAATGGCTTTCTGTTGTCATCTTTCTGCACCTTCATGTTTATTTCTATATCCAGTTGCCATTGATCTATTTGATGGTATCGATTGGTGACCTCTATGGGCTGTTGAACTTCTATAGCTTCTCACGCTGGTTCTTCATAGGACTTGTCACATTGGGTCTCATGATACATCGCTATCGACATCCAGATATGCCAAGGCCCTTTAAGGTAAGAAGGCCTAGACTGAAAATATTGAATGAATGTCCAGGAAAGTGGGGAGGAAGACTTCAGATTGTACATGAATGTATCTGGTCCAGTGCATATGGAATACTTAGCAGTTGCCCTAATCTTACACGATCCCAAAGCTATAGTGAAACTGTTGTTTGCCTTGCCAAACCAAGTCTCAATTAGAGCTGTGTATAGCAAAAATGTCTGCTTTTGTTTTGTTTTGTTTTATTTAGGAGGATGACTCTTCCATTTTCTTGTTTTTCACACACTGGTCCTTTGAGTTGACATGAAAGGGATCATCTTTTTCAAATTATTATATTTCATTTTCCCCCATTTGTGTTTTATGGCATTAGTGCCAAGAAGTCCTAAAGAACCCATAAATACTACAGCAAGGCAACAGAGAATCAATCTACTGCAAAAGCAAGCAAGAATACATGAGAATGAAAAGTTAGCATCATAACAACAAGAAAAACTGTCCCAAGCTGTACCCAATCAAAGAGAATCACTACCCACACAGACCAGTGGCACATTAGAACAGTCACCTAGTCCACCCTCAAAGTTCCCAGACCCACATAAGCAGCCAAAAAAGTCTCAAACCCCCAAATATATACCTTTAACATAACAGAATAAATATGCAGTTAATTGACCAAATATTGATCACCATACTGGGCAAGATGTAAACCGAACCCGAAGTGAATTAAGGCTCGCTACTATTCGGATTTGGATATGGCAGAGGATGTATAATACAGACCTTTCAGTTTCCATTTCATCTTTTTTTAGGTGCCTATATTCATCCCACTAGTATTTACAATTTCCTGTTTCTTCATTGTGGGGACATCTCTGTATTCAGATCCTGTGAACACCGGTATTGGCTGTGCTGTAACTCTGTCCGGTTTGCCTATCTACTATCTCATAGTTCAAAAACCGAGACTACCAGGCTGCTGGGTATCCATGTTCAGTAAGTATGGCCAGAGAGGGTGCCATATTTGGGAGTGGGGGGGGGGGGGCTGGGTGTGATGCCCTCCACCCTGGCCTCTCCCTCTGCCTGCTGTTTTGCTTACTTTAGGTAAAGGTCATTCGTGCCCGAAGGCCAATTGTATCCGACTCTAGGGTTCTGTGATCATCTCCATTTATAGCCAAAGAGCCAGTGCTATCTGTGTCTCCAGATGTTTCTGTGGACATGTGGCAGGCATACCTAGATACCGGAGTGCTCTGAACGCCATTACCTTCCCACAAAAGTGGTACTTATTCATCTACTTGCAATTTCTTGCTTTCAGACTGCTAGGTTGGCAGGAGCTGGGACAGAGACAGGCGCTCACTTCGTCGTGCAGTACTCTGGCCTTGAACTGCTGACCTTCCAGTTATCAAATTCAGCATCTTAACCACTAAGCCACGGCAGTCCCTTTTTTTGCTTATTTTACTTTCCCTTTATTAGGCAATAGGAAAGAAATAGAACAGGGATTCTCAACCTACAGCCTGTGGGACAGATGCAGCCCGTGACACAATTTCATGTGCCCCCCACTGCCTCCACCACACCAGGAAGTGCCATGTGGTGGAGGAAGGTCAAAATGGCCAATCGGCCCCCGAAGCTGTCTGGGGGCGTGTGACCTGGGCCATGGCTTTAAAAGGTTAAGAACTGAAATAGAAGATCCCTCTCTCTTTTTACTCCTAACCTTTTCCAAGGTTGCCAAGCATTGAAGAAAATAAAACTCCAATGTATTTAATAACATTTATAAAATGTTTTGGGGCAGGAAGAAAAGGGCCAGTGTTCCCCTTTGTTCTATGCTGATGTTGTGGTTAAATCCATGAACTAGTGGTGGTGGAAATCTCAGTGTGCAAATAATACCGTCTGAGAGTGCTATTGTTACAAGAATAGTAAAGGTAAAGGTTTCCCTTGCTCGAAAGCCAGTGGTATCCGACTCTAGGGTGCAGTGCTCATCTCTGTTTCTAATCTGAAGAGCCAGCGCTGTCTGCTTCTGCAGACATTTCCATGGTCATGTGGCAGGCATGACTAGACACCAGAGCGCACGGAACGCTGTTACCTTCCCACCGAAGTGGTCCCTATTTATCTACTTGCAATTTCTTGCTTTCGAACTGCTAGGTTGGCAGGAGCTGGGATGAAGACGGGAGCTCATTTCCGTCCTGCAGTACAAGAATATACAGCATATAAATATTGAAGGTAGTTCTTTCCAGCTATATAGAACACTTCAAAGAAAATTTATAGGCAGGAACTCTTCTGTGGCACTTAACAAAGTTTTACCCATTTGTGTAGCACATTGTTACCTTGTTGCATCTTCTTGTGTGTCCTGATCAAACTTTGGACTGTCAAACTGAAGGCACTTTCTTGGCTTTGTCACTAGAAAAAATTGAATCTTCATCGGTATGTGTTTCTGGTAGTAATCGGCAGACCAACAAATGTATCTCAGTGTGTCATCTGCCACCAGTCCCCACTTGAGCATATCGGTCTTGCATTCAGGGACTCCGACCCTCCGCTTATTCAGGGTCCTCCAAGTGAGATGGGGAGATTGAGTTCCTCAGTCATATCCTCCTTTGTTATTCTTTGTCCAGTGAGCTCCATCCTCTGCCTTCTAATTTGGTTTTGCTCTTGTGTACCCTCAAGAATGTTTGTTCTTGCCATAAAGCTCCTCCTGGATCTGAGTGATCAAACCAAATTCTGCTAAAAAAATCTTGAGACATAATAGCATCTTTAATGCCATGTGCAGAGTGAAGAAAATAGATACAGCACCGCAGGAAATACCGTGGTTTACATATGAACTTGATATCCAGGAATGGCGAACCTTGGCACTCCTGGTGTTCTGAAACTTCAATTCCCAGAAGCCCTGATCAGCAGGAGTGCTGACCTGGGCTTCTGATAAATGAAGTCCAAGAACACCAAGAGTGCCAAGGTTTGCCATCACTGTTGATATACCCAATGTGATCAATTTTTCTGTTTTCACTGACTAAAGGAAAGGATCGTGATGTATTCTTCAAACCAAATACTACTTGTTCCCCTGTTGCATTTTAGATGCCATGACAGTGAAGCTGCAGATTCTAATGAAAGTGACTCCCCAGGAAGTCCAGACGTACTAAAGAAATTGTGCATGTCCAACTTTTAAGGACCCTTCTGAGCGTTCGCTCAGACAACTCCTCGCAGTCCAGCAGCGAGGAATACATCAGTACACTTTTAAGCAAGCACAAGGAAAAGTCTTATATTTCTGTTTTAAAGGAGAAAATGTGAAGGGTGGTACTTTTTGCATAACTTCAACCAACACTTCCTGCTAATAGTTGTGTTCGCTCTGCATGCAGGCTACTAGAAGAACTAGGCATAATGGGCTAGACCAGTGATTAATCCAATCACTACTGAATATTTGCAGTATATTAGAAGCTGCTGCCCAGGTGAGCAGCTTTGTTCTTTTTTGCAGAGGCAAAGTGAAGACCATGAGTGCAAGTGGAGATGTCATTGTGTTGCAGAAAAAACAAAGTGAATGTCACCTAAAAATAGGCCAATGGACAGGGTAATTCTTACACAATGCCAACTTTTTGGCACTAGGGTAAATTGAGATAATAGTGCCAAATTTGTTCTTTAAAAAGACTGAAATCAATAGCTTTGAAAGATAGTATGTCCCAAAATGTATTAGAAATAAAGTATAAGCAAGAAATATAAATAAACCAAAGGGTTTGATAGAAATAAAATTGGCAAACACCGATAGCTCTTTTTCGCTGGCAGTATAAGCTGATTCCAGGAGTTGAAGTCCAAAATATATAGAGTTCCAAACGTTCATCATCTCTTGCAAAGATTATTCCAGTTTATTGTTTGGGTTGCTGCGTGCGCGGGTGTGCGTATTTTTTTGAAACTAACGCCAATGTGACCCAGTATTCAAAACTCCAACAAATGCATGGGCTACTGCATAAGTGCATTTTATCAGCATAACCTGCCAGTAGTAAGCTTATTCCAGACTCCAAAGTGAAGTGATATTTTTATAGGGCATTTAAATTGGCACAAAAAGTATGCATGGAAAAAAAGAGATTGTAAGATATTTCCTCATCAGGCGAGATGACAAAAGAATAATGCATATTGTTGTTTCAGGATGTAATGTCAGTGGCATAACTGCACATGAAGGAATGAATCACATTAGAATGACATTGTGGGCCTTGAAAGTTCCCACTTCACACTTTTCAATGAGTCTATGGCAGTGATGGGCAGTCTTGGCCCTCCAGCTGTTCTTGAACTTCAATTCCCAGAGGCCCTGATCAGCAGGAGTGCTGATTTGGGCTTCTGGGAATTGAAGTTCAAGAACAGCTCAAGGGCCAAGACTGCCCATCACTGGTCTATGGTCTTCTCCAGGTGAAATGTAACCAGTGGTGGGCTCCAAAAAAAATTCCTACCACACTGTGGGCGTGGTATGGTGGGCGTGACCAGAGGAAAGCCCTGTGTTGCACCCAAATTAGGACTACTTTATTTCAAAACTTGGATGGGTGGGGTCAGCCAGAATTTCTGCTACTGGTTCTGGTGAACTGGTGCGAACCTGCTGATGCCCATCACTAAATGTAACACAACTGTTATCAGCTGGAAAGACTCATTGCTTTGCCTGCTGTACCTGTTTGACACTACAAACTAAAATAGCACACAGGCAACAAGACCTTCACGTTGGGCTTCTCCTCTGCCATCTCTTTTCCGTTTATTTTTAATATCTTTGATAAAGAAATAAACTTGAAAGTCTGGATATTTTTGTGTCTTTTTTGCCAATAAAGGTACGAAAGTATGGAGTTTGGAGTCTGTACCAACATGACTATTATTACTTTTCTTCTTCTCCAATGTAAGGTTGTGTTTTAACATTGTTTAAAACTGTGGCTTATTTTCCCCTAAGCTAGCACACAAAACACCTCTTACTAGAGAGAAATGACAACACAGGAACATGTGAAGTGAAATGGGAAGATTCTGAGCACCCACCTCTTCAAAAATCATGCTTCCTACCCTTGCAGACAGGAATCAGGTCCTTCCCAAACTCCTCATTGCTTATCTTGTTTGTGGGATAGGAAAAAGGTCAGTTCCTATGAATGTCAATCTTACAAACCCAGCATTTATGGCAGGGATGCCCAAACTTTTCGGGCCATAGGTTGATCATGTGGTGCAGGGGCCCCACAGGCACTATGGCCCACGGGCATCCAGCCTCCGACGCCAATTCATTTGAGCCACAAAGCCCTCGTTGCTCCTGGAAGCAGAAGTAAAACGCGCCCGTACGGGGGCAGGGTCCAGCCCGCAGGCTGTAGTTTGGGCACCCCCAATTTATGGCAAAGGAAGGAACTTGGATTTCTGCCAGATGTTCGCTGTAATTCTAATCCTTTTATTGCCCCAATTATACTATTGGATTTCTCAAAATTATGCTGGCATTGTGTTTCACACTGACAGGTGCAGCAACAGCAGGGAAAACACTTGATCGTTTAAATCACTTGTCAGTTTAGTCTTTTCTACTTCAAAAACATCTGAAACCAAGTCTTTTCAATTCAGTGCAGCCTATGCCTTCAGGGTTTTCAAACTGATGTTAAGAGTGTCTTCATCAACAGGAGCCATCAATTTGCTGTTTTATTTACAAATCACAATCTCACATGCCTAAATCATGTGATTATATATAAATTTATTTTTCTCCTTAAATCAAGGCTTTCCCTTTGTGTCTGCGTTCTGCTGCAAACTATTATTTCTGACCATTCAGGTCAGTATCTCACTGAGGTGCTAGCCAGAGGATTATTTCACATGATCAAGGGCGGAAGGAGAGATGTAGTTACAGTATATGCAAGTCTCTCTCTCCTAAAGCAGTAGTTAAACAACCACTGTGACCTTCTAAAGGTAAAGGTTTCCCTTGCTCGAAAGCCAGTTGAATCCGACTCTAGGGTGCAGTGCTCATCTCTGTTTCAAAGCCAAAGAGCCACGCTGTCTGCTGCTGCAGACGTTTCCGTGGTCATGTGGCAGGCATGTCTAGACACCGGAGCGCACGGAACGCTGTTTACCTTCCCACCGAAGTGGTCCCTATTTATCTACTTGCAATGTCTTGCTTTCGAACTGCTAGACTAAATCCCATCGCCCTTAATCATTGCCCATGTTAGCTAGATCTAATGAGAACATATGAAGGATTGAAAATTGTCTAGCCCAGCCACAAAGTGAGTTACTAACAGGCTTACATTTGGGTACTGCAGTGGCTCAAGTTGCTAAGACGCTGACTGGGAAGCGGAAGGTCAGCAGTTCGATTCCCGAGTACTGCAGGACGGAAATGAGCTCCCGTCTTCATCCCAGCTCCTGCCAACCTAGCAGTTCGAAAGCAAGAAATTGCAAGTAGATAAATAGGGACCACTTCGGTGGGAAGGAAACAGCGTTCCGTGCGCTCCGGTGTCTAGTCATGCCTGCCACATGACCACGGGAACGTCTGCAGGAGCAGACAGCGCTGGCTCTTCGGCTTAGAAACAGAGATGAGCACTGCACCCTAGAGTCGGATACGACTGGCTTTCGAGCAAGGGAAACCTTTTACATTTGTAATACATGTTTGCTGGCATGGACTAACAAAAAAATGTTCACCAAATTTTTATAATTTATGACCCAGATGGGGCCACAAACAGGCTGGGAAATGTGTACAAATTGAATAGGATCAAAATAACCCTGCTGGATATGTACACTGATCAACCAGAGAACCAAACTCCCGGTTTTTGCAGTTTGGCTTGGGCTTGCAAATGCAGTTTGTCAGGTATTTCAAATGATATGGTCTAGTTAAGTTGCATGCAGCTTGGCAGATATGGTAGCCAAAAGCAAACCTTCAAAAGCTATGATAAATTACTACAGCTCAAACATTTTCCCCTCCTACTCCCTACAGATAAAACTTCCATCCAAATAATACAGTTGATCAGTCCTTGGCTATTGCATAGTCATATCCTTTCCCTTATATTTTTAGCCAAGATGTTTTACACCTTATGCACTGAGGTTGTTGAAATAAGTGCCAATGCAACTGTAATTCTGAACTCAAGTTTTGTTCAGAATAAGGTGCAATGAATTCATCAAAACAAAGGTCACAAAATCAAAGTAAAAATAGAATCAGCAATTTTTCATAAGACATTCCATAGTGCATTCAGTATTTACACTGAGTGAACAAGCATGAAGAAAATAAACACTTGAGTGCTAAAATAAAAAAAGTAAGTAATACAGATTTTAATTTCAGCATTTTAAAGTACATAAAGTGGAAACTATGGTCAAATACAAATTTAAACAAGCCACTTGTCTTCCCAAACAGTAAATCAGTAAGCTAATCGAAACTTACAAATTCCAAAGTAAAACTGAAACAAAATAAATACTGTACATACACTTTCCCTGCCTGCAGGCAAAAATGGGATGGGGAAATACTTTTTTATAAACCGGAAGAAAGCGCTTAAAGCTACAGCATCCCATTTTCCAACCAAAACACTCCACACAGTAGTGTGTTTCTGTTAATAATAATTAAAAAAAGGAGTAGAGGACACATAAACCCCTATTCAAGAAAGACTGCTATTTCACAAACATTCAAAAAAGTTAGAAATTAAACAGACAGTAGAAAAGGTGTGTGAGGGGAAGACACATCAGCAAAACACCACTACAAAACTAGTAAATCTAGCCAAGACCCATCCCCTTTTTTTCCAAACGTAATGAATATTTTTGAAACGCCCAAAGGACTGGCAAAGTTAACCTTTTCCCAGTAGGTGATCATTCATATTAATATAATATCTGAATGTGTGTTCTGTTTTGTTTTCATTTGCTTCCCATAGCAAGAAACTCTTATGGCTTAACGTTTATATTCAAAGCCCTCTTCCAGGCAGAAATGCAACTTTAGCTGCAGCAGCATTCCTTGATCAGTGCTAATCTCTCATTCCCACCCATAACTGCACGAGTCAGTCACTCTGAACACAGATCTTTGCTTTAAAAAAAAGAGAGAAGAAGTTGCAGCTTTTTCTCCAGTTTACATTGCGAACAGTAAGGCCCTAAAATGCATTTATATTTCTTCTATATATAAAAAATTGCCCTGATTTACTTCAATCCACGGCCATAACAGTTTATAATAGTCTGGAAGTACGGATGCAAAATTACGAAAAGAAGCCTTGAGATTTATTTATTTAACGGCAGGGAAATTATGGACCAAAAGAGGCATTATGTAAGTAAGGGATTGCCATTTACTACATTGTGCCTCCTCACTTTTCTCCAACCTACCAGGTACAAAATTAGCAAAACTATAGACTCAAAGCAGAGCTATTCTGAGTATGACAAAGATTGCCATGTTTAATGACTACTCATCTTGGTGCGTGAAGGCAGTCTGCGGTGTGTTAAAAGCTTAGGTGAAATAAAGGGTTTTTTTTTGTTTTGTTTTGTAAATGAGATCATGATACTGTGCTCTTATCCTGAAGAACATTACCGTAAGCACTTCAGTTATGGGGAAAGTGGCAAAAAAGCAGCACTCTTTGCATGTTTGAAATGGTTTGCGAATGATCTTATGTCAATGTTACTGATTGCATAGGTAAATCTACCAGAGGTCATTTAAAGTTACTTTGTAGCCTGGGTTTATCAGTTGGTATTGTAGAAGTGTAAGAAATGCTGCTAAAATATTCCTGCTAAAACCACTATACCAGGGGTTCCCAACCTACGGCCTGTGGGCCGGCTCTGGCCCACAGCACCGTTTCATGTGGCCCATGCCACCGCACCCAGAAGTGGAAGCGGACCGATTTAAGCATGCATGGGTATGTCTTACGTCTGCCATAAAACGCACCCATGCATGCATAAATGCGCACGTGCCTGTCGTAAATGCAGATGTGACTGCATTTACAACAGCCGTAAATGTGCTCACTTCCACGGGTGCTCAGCTGTCCAGGGGCGTGGTCAGGCATGTGGCGGAAAAAGGTTGGAGACTTCTGCGCTATACTGATGCTGTCTTTTTCATCTTTTCTCTTCAGAAAAGCTCAAACGCTTCATGTTACACTTCCCAGCCACTATATCCCTTCAAAAGAGAACAGGTCCATAGCAATTCTATTCTCTAGCTTGAATTCTTGTTCTAATTGTATTAAAAGGTCCTGCCTTGGAAACCAAGTTTTACTGGTAATCTCTTGCCAAATATGGCTTAAGCACTGCCTCCTTTCACTCAGAATAAGTGAAACAGCAAAGGCAGGGCTACAAGATCTATTCAGACAATCTACTACACAAGTAGGGTGCAAAAAAGATTTGCTACCAGGAAAGTTGCTAACATACAAACAAGACTGCCCCTCATAGTCTCTTAAACTACTAAAATAATAGTTGCCATATTTCAGAGTAAATGATACTGGTACACTTAATCTATTTTTATTTCTCACCTAATCCGAATTAACTTTACAGTAAAAGGCAGAGAAGTGCTGATAAGATGGCAATTGCCTTAGTGCTTGATACATAAAAAGCCAAAAATTTGTAGAAATTAGTTTTTTATATATAGTAAGATGAGATGTCCGTACGGGGAAGGCAGTGGAGAAAGAAAAGGGTAAAAAAAAGTTCATAAAAATATAGTTATAGCAAAAACTTCCCCTAATCAATTGTGTCCAGATAAGCTCATAGTTTAAAACTACGCCATTTACTAGAATTATTATCTACTCCAGGCTATCAACAGAGATTTTATTTTTAAAATATAATTATTATTCACTGAACGTTGTCATCAAATTTTAATAAGTTTTACTTTTATATGAGGTTTTTTTAATTATCTGAAGCAAAGTAAAAATTCCTTGGTATGGATTATTAAATTTAGAACTGAACCAATGCATCAAAGCCTGGCATTTTAGAAGTATTTTCCTGAATTGCTAATTCTACTGTACAGGGCACTGAGAACATATCCAAATCCTACGTAATACTATAGTTCAATTAAGAAGATACTTGGACTGCTAAAAGGCAATATTTTGATCATCACTTCAAATTAACTGATCACAGTTGTTTTCAAAAGCTCGTTCTGAATTCTGTCTCTGTCATCAAGTCCATTTGCAATTTTGAGAAGCTACAGATGCGCCAGGTTAATTTGTCTAGGTAATTTTGATATACTGTACAGTACATATACTGATTTTAAAAAGTAATATTCAAGAAGAATAAAAATGTATGGCAATTTTCAAAATCTAAAGCACATTACAAGTTCCTTATCTAGTTTAACCCATGTATAGTCCAATCTTAAACATATTTACTTAAAAGTTAGCCTCACTGTTTTTATACCCACAGGGCTTAATTTGCTTTGCCTCTCTGCATGCAGTTATGCATTATTAAGTCTTATTTAGTTAATTGGGCTTAAGTAGCAATTTTGTAAGGACTGCAGACATTTAATGTTTCTACTGAGTAATGTGGCTGTCTTAAATAACAGCTGTAGCCCAAGAGACCTACAGTATTTTGATACGCAACAAAGAATATTATGATAGATACAAAGACATAGATGCAGCAACATATAAAACTGTTTAAGCACGAGCAAAGTCCTGTTTGGGGACGTCTATTTTGTTTTAAATATAACCTGAAAATTGGGATGTTTTTATTGAAGTTGAGAAGTCAAGCAACTGCGTAGCTTTCGCCATGCTTTAATTCTTGAACAACAGGAAAAAACCCAAAGCAGAATCCCTAATATTTTTGCTTTAGTACTGAATAGCCCTCTTACCAAAGTAGTAGTATAGGTGCCTCTTCTTTTTCCTCCAAAAAGAGCTTAAATAATCCATTTTATATTACAAAAATACATCATCTAAATTATTTACATGCATTTCAAAATTGGTGTTTCCTACCAGATTTTTGCAAAGCATGACACAAAATAGTCATCCAAGATTTAGCAAGCTATCCAACATATTTACATATATACAAAAATGACTTAAGACCTTTAATTGGCTGGCATGTGCAGATAATCAAGCAATATTTTGCCACCATAAACAGATTTCTTTCCATAAATGCGTTTAAATGTCTACACTTAAACCAATAGCTGTAGTGCTACTCTTGGTCTAGTGCTAACCAAGCTTTGCATGGATCATTTCCCATGACATGGAAACAAGCAGAGGAGGCGGGCAAATATATGTGCTAGAGCTGTTCAAATGTTATGGCAATTTGAGCAGAAGTAGCAGGAGTAGGAATGAGAGGGGACAGAAAAGTTCACTAAATTGCCAGAGAATATACCTTACAATTCAGTGAGAAAGCCATCCACAAGCATTAATAAAGAACAGATATTAACATGTGGCTTCATGTGCATTAACTTAATACATCGCTCAAAACAATGTTTAAGACCATAATCTGTATATCAAATGTTGAACCCAAAATAAATCATTCATTTGGCTCTCTACTACAGACAGATAGACATTAAGAACAAATAAAAGCCTTCACATTCATAACAACTAAAGTTAAAATCATAATTCCCGCAAAAAAGGTTTACAAATAAATAGTTCAGCAATGAATCTGACAGTTGTTAAAATATGTCAAATAAATTATTGATAACCATCTTCATCATACTTTTCTGTTCCTGAAATAATTCAAGAAACAAGCAGAAACAACAAAAATGATTGAGCCCTGAAAAAAAGACCGTATTCTCCCAATCCATATTCTCTCTTAATTCTCCCCTGTTTCTAAAATGGTTATTGCTTGAGCAGGTGTGGCACAGTAAAAATGCAGCATTGGGGTTTTGTTCATCAGGCAGTGTTCTAATAAGGTACATGCATTCCGCTTCAAGCAGAGGAATAAAACAGAAGCTCCAGGCACTGTTAAACCTCAATAATAGTCTATGTATGAAAAGTTACAGCTGCAGCGGAAGTAACTACTGCATCAAACAAAGAAGCGTGCATGGCCATTTCGGTTCAGCTTCAAAATCTTCCCAAGACGCTGCTTAGCAGTTGCCATTCCTTTCTTTGGACGCTTGCCTGAAATAAAAAGAAATGGTTCCTTCTGACAATGGCCACAACAGAGAAAATTAATTTCTTAATTTTTATAACACAATAAAGTTAAACTATTTGTTGTTATGTACCATCAATTTGGAACTGACTGATAGTGACCCTAATAGGGCTTTCAAGATACTTTAAGTGGAATATTTATTTATTTACAATAATACCTCGGATAACGACCAAACTTGGTTCCACAAGTCTGGTCATTATCCAATTTTTAGCATTATCTGATGCATACATTGGATAATGTTAAAATAAAGCCAGGTTCCTGCCCCCTCCCCTTCAAGGTGACCCAGAGGGAAAGCAGCCCAGCACTGCTTGTTGGTCCCTCTGCCATTTCAGCAAGTGGACTAGCGAGACTCCATTTCACTAACAGCGCAGGGGTGCCTTTGGCCAGAGAAGCAGTTTTCCAGGGGTAAAGTGCTTCTCTGGCCCAAGACCCCCCCTCCCCCCGCGCTGTGAGCGAAACAGATTCTCACTAGTCCCCTTGCGCAACAATGGCAGCCTCAAAATCGCCGCCACCAACGCTGCCAGACTCCCTCCCCAGACAATCCGGTGGGAAGTCCAGCCGGTGAGAAGCCTCTGAAGCAGGCTTCCTTTTGAAGGAGGCGAGCAGAGGGTGCGCGGGCTGAGCCCGGGCTGGCCTCAAAAGGCAAGGGGTGAACAAGCGCTTCGCCCCTTGCCTTATGAGTCCAGCCCAGGCTCTGCCCGTGCATCCCCTGCTCACCTCCTTTGAAACCGCCGGTTTCTTTTGGGTGAGAGTGGGTGCATGCCTTCTCACTGAGAGGAAACCGGCGATCTGACGGAGGCTACACTCTAGTGGTGCCATTGCTGTTTCAAGGCAAGCCTCGAAGCAGCAAGGGCACTGCTGGGGATCCAAGCCGCAACCCCAGCAAGGCTGCTCTCCGTTTGGGAACTGCCTTCCCAGCCGGAGACTAGCCTTGCGTAGTTTACGGCTTGGATCCTCGAAGGGAAGCAGCCAAGCACTTGGCTGGTTCTCTTTGCAGAGGGCTGGCAGGTGAGTTCGGAGACACCACCCCCCCCCGCCAGCCCTCCCCGAAGAGAAGTGGCCAAGCTTTAGCTGGTGACTTCACACCCACTTCTCTGCCTGGGTCATTGAGTCCCAAATGGCAAGAAAGAGAAGTGGGTGCGAAGTCACCAGTTCTTTCGCCTGGCAGTAGTGGTGGTTAAAGCAGAGGAGACCAGGAAAAACACCTCCTCTTTGTTGCCAGGCCACTGACACTGGGCTTTTCCTGAAGTCTGGAAGGCAACAAAGAGGTGTTTGTCCTGGTCTCCTCTGCTTTAGCCACCACTGCTGCCAGGCGAAAGAACTGGTGACTTCGCATCCATTTCTCCGCCTGGGTCGCTGAGTCCCAAATGGCAAGAAAGAGGAGAATGGGGTGCAAAGTGACCAGTTCTTTCACCTGGCGGCGGCGGCCCCCTAGGCTGTCAGCTTTAGGATTGGGCTGGGTGGGGGTGCCAGGCACCTCCAGCCAGCGTGATCTAAAAGCTAATAGCCAGGTGGGCTGTCCGCTTTAGGATTGGACTGGGTGGGGGTGCCAGGCACCTCCAGCCAGCGCGATCTAAATGTGGACTCAGCCCAGGACTGCTCTGCACTCAACTGGTACCTGATGTCCAAGACTGATTTATGCTTTGCAACTACTTGACATTCTTGGACTACTTGGAGCTCAGCTACTGCCTGAGCTTGGCTACAGCTTACAGCTTGCTGCTTACAGCTGTGCAAACTACTTTTGCTGTTTTGTATTTGGACTATTGTTCTCCATGAACATTATAGATTGCTCAGAGGACCTCGCCGTGTCTCTCCTTGGGCCCACACCACTGGTCCCGGGATGGGAGACAGCTGCAGCCGCTGGCGTCACTCCCCCAGCCCCACCCAGCCAGAGGGTAGAAGAGATGCCGGAGCCACCAGTCGTGGACGTTGAGCCCTGGGCTCCATTGAAAACGCTAAGTGGCAAGGACTTTGCAATTGATTTTTAGTACTGACTGTGTATTATTGTATTTCATCATGTTGATGTGTATTGATGTGTCTGTGAGCCGCCCAGAGTTTCATTTTGCGAGTGGGGTGGCCTATAAGTCGGGAAAAATAAATATATAAATAAATCTAAATGCAGACAGCTTGCCATTCTCTGAAGCCCAGAGCCTTCGCAGCTACCAAAAAAGTCCAGGCGACTTTTTCAATCGCAGCGAAGCTTTGGGGCTTTGCAGAATGGCAGGGACAGAAAGGATCTGTCCTCCCAACTGTTCTGGAGCCTGCGGACCTGGTGGATGGGCCAGCGACAGCGGCAGAAACAGCCACGGGGGCATTTTTTATGATGCCCCCGTGGCTGTTTCTGCTGCTGTCGCTGGCTCGTCCACCTGATCCACAGAGTCTGATTCCCTGCTGGGTTTCTCCGGAAGGCATGAGTCAAATGGAGTGCTCGTACGCCGGCTGCCTTTTACCCAAACCCAGCCGGGAATCAGAGCGTCTGATTCCCGGTTGGGTCTGGGGGAATGTGCATGCGGGGTCCTGCCCGTTTTGATTCCCGGCTTGGTTTGGGTGAAAGGCAGCCAGCGTACAAGTGCTCCATTTGGCCGCTGCCTTCTCTGGAAGGGAGCCGGTGTACGGGCGCTCCCTTCGGCCGCTCCCTTCTGGAGAAGGCAAGGTGGGCCTTCGGCCTTGCCTCCTCCAGAATGCAGCAACTGAATGGAGCGCCCGTACGCCGGCTGCTTTTCACCCGCCGGCCCACGTGTGCATCGGATAATGCTAAAACATTATACGATGCAATTTCCCCCAAAAAATCTGCGTCATTATCTGATTTTAGTGTTATCCGATGCAGTCGTTATCCGAGGTATCACTGTATTTATTTTTCAATTTTTTATTGCCATCCAACTTGATACTGACTCTGGGCGGCTAACAGCATTAAAACAAACATTACCATCATAACTAAAACCCTTTAAAAACCCATAAAAATACCCACGAAGTTACCCACCCCACCAGTTAAAAGGGACAAGGAGCGGTCTTGTTATATGAGCCAGAAGGCGGGGTCACCACTCCGCCGGTGCCCCACACCTGCTTTGCCAGCCAGGTGTTTAGCTCTTTCCTGAAGGGCAGCAACTCCATCTGTAGCCGCAAGTCAGTTGGCAAGAGGTTCCATAGGGCAAACACAGAGAAGGCCCTTCTTCTTGATTTTCCCATTTCCACACTCTAAGTGATCTTCGATGGCTGGGCAGGGATTCAAACCCAGGCCTCTTGAGCCCTAGTCTGTCACTCTGCCTACTACACTGCACTTCTATTAAATCAGCTCTACACTGGTCTGACATGGGGCTTTCAAGGCATTATCAGAATGTGAGACAATATAGACCAATGTTTCCCAACCTTTGGTTTTTGGACTTCAATTCCCAAAAGCCTAAGTCAGTACATTGGCTGATCAGTGCTTTGGGGAACTGACATAGGCTTCTGGGAATTGAAGTCCAAAAACCAAAGGTTGGGAAACACTGATATAGAGATTCTTAGAATATATAGTAGACTAGCATAGGTTGCCCGGCGATGCCGGGCTGTTATAAACTGTGTTTTGCTTTTGCTTTTTTTTTTTTGGGGGGGGGGGTGTTTGAGTTAAAAATCAACAGAGGATGCTATAAATCTTTTTATTTTATTTATTTAACATATGTTTGTTATTTGTGTAAACTTTTGATTTGTTATTTTTTTGACTTGTTTTTACTCTTGTGGACTCTAGGTGGGGCTGTTTTGTTTTTGACTTGTTTTTAATATTCCAGCCTGCAGGTGGGGCTGTTAGTAATAGTGTTGGTTTTGCTTTCGTTTCACGTGTTTTTTCTCTCCTGGCCTCTAGGTGGGGCTTCTTCCGGTAAGTAGTCTTTGTTTCTTAATTTCTGTTCTGGTTTCGTGGAGGGAGGACGTGCTGGTGAGTTCTCTGGGTTTTTTCTTTGTTTTGTTTTTGTAGTGGTGGGCTGGGAGGTGTTTCTGTTTGTTCTTTTGTGGTTTGGTTGGGTTTTAGGTTTGTTTAATTGGTTTGCTTATTTCTGGTTTGTTTAATTTTTGTGATTTCATTGGTGTTTATTACTGTAATTTGTGGTAGTTGTGTTGTTAAGAGTTAGGTATCCTCGTGTTGTAGTTAGGTGTTTTTTCTGTGCTTTTCTGGTATTGTGGATGTTTTTGTTCGTGGATTTTGTTGTTTACTTTTTTGTTTATTAATGGGTTATCTTAATTATTTATTTATGTTTTTATTAATTTTTATTAATTTTGGTGTTTGTTGTTGGTGTGTACTTTTGCGTGAAGAACGGGCTGCCTGTCGGTTCCTCTTTTCCCCATTGCTGCTTCAAATTTTGGTTTCGATGCATCAATGGGGAAATGGAGGAGCTGGCAGTCAGCCCGCTCTTCCCCTGGTAAGGTTTGTTAGGTAGGTCGGGGGAGAAGGAGGCAGAAAACAGCTATCTGCCTGATGATGGTTCTCTCCTCTCTGTCTCCTTTCTCTCCTGGCTTACCAAACTGGAGATTGGCAGGCAGCGATCCATAAGGGGTGGTGCTCTTCCTTGCGGATTGCGGGCTACTGCTTTTGTATTACCTCCACAGCTGTTTCGTGTTAGTTCTCGAAACAGTGGTGTCGGAAGTACAAAGGCAGCAGCCAGTCATTTGCCAGGGAGGGTGCTTCCCCTGACGAACTGCTGCCTGTTGCAAAAAGAACAAAGCTACCCCGGCTCAACTTTCCTGGAGGCCAGCAGTGGTCTCGCCGTGTCTTCGGCGGGATAGCGTGGAGGAGAGGGAGTCCCTCTTCTCCCCATTGCTCCAGGAAAGAAGGCCGGCGGGTCTATCGCCATGGTTTTTTGTGGGTGTTTGTTTTGCAAGGCTGTGAGGCGCTGTGTCCGCCTGCAGCGACTTGTGGTCCCATTGCGGGATACCTGCGGTTTTTAATTTTATTTTTCGTGCACCGGCTTTCTCAGCATTCTGCGTGCTCACGGCGCGTAGGATGCTGGGACTTTGAGTTTTGCGTTTTTTGTTTGCGTTTGTACAGCAGTTTTTTTTCCTGCGTTTTGATTTTAATTGGCCGCGCCACGTTTCCCAACGTTCTTTTTGCTCACGCCTCTCAGCCTGATTGGCACAGAGGACATTGGGAATTGAAGTTCTTTTCCTTTTTTCGCGTTTGTGGGGCTCTTGCCCCACTGGCGCCTTTGGCAACCCTGCAGTAACTTGCGGGCCGGGTTCAGGTGAGTGCAGGAGGCTCGGTATGGGATAGGATGGACGGGTGCAGAAATGTATAGCAAGTTCCAACGGTTAACCCTTGGATTTATAGGTATAGATTTCTGAACTATGCAGTTAGTTCCACCTAACTAAATGTATAATATATACATTCAAAGTTGAGGAAACAAGATACTAAGGTCTTCTCGTTTACATGATGTATTTGAGTGTAAATGAAGTGTGCTGAAATCCTCAGCAGTATTTCCACATGCCTATAAAGTTATAATCACAATCATAATCAGATGTGAAAGGAGCACCAAAAGAGAATAGCCAACTAAAGGCTACCACACAAATTCAAAACTAAAGCAAGATCTGAAGTGACTTTTTTCCACCTTATAGCATATTCTTACCCAGTGTGTTAAAACAGATTTACCTCTTTTTAACATGGTAGCTTTGAATTTTGTGTGTGACAAAAACACTGTACAAAATAGTTTTTTCACCTCACCAAATAAGAAAACAAAGAATTCATCATTTACATGTACAGTGACACCTCATACAACAATTGCCCCGTATAGCAATGAAATCACATAACAATTAGTTTTGTTGGTTTGTTGTTGTTTTTTTGTTTTGTTTTGTTTGGGGGGGGGATGGCGTCCTGCAAAACAATTTTCCCTATGGAAAAAAAATTGTACAACAATTTTTCAAAGAGAAAATCACTTAGCAAAAAAAAAAGTTGTACAATGCATCCCATAGGGAAAATCTCTATATGATGCATGTATCATATAGCAATTGTATCATACAACAACGTGCCCCATGGAACGGATTAAAATTGTTGTGAGGTACCACTGTATATATAGTCCTTTTAATGACGGTGGAGGGAGGGGGTAAGGGTGGTTTTTGTTAGATAGTTTTTAAGAATTTTTAAGAGTTTATAGATAAGGATTTTATCTGATGTTTTTTATTCTATGCTTTTAATCATGCTGTAAACCGCTTTGGGTCACTCTTGAGTGTCAGAAGCAGTATAGAAATACTGAAATAAATAAATAAATTTAAGATCTCTAAGGGAGACCCTTCTCTTGGTCACAGGCATGTTTGAGGAGTTTGTGAACATGGACCTTTTCAGTAACACCTCCCTGGTTGTAGGATACTCTTCACTGCAATGCTAAATTGACTACATGCTTTCTGTCCTTACACCGGAAAGTACAGACCTTTCTTTTTAGGCAGGTATTTGGCATCTTAATTGGAAAACTTAAAATATAATTTTATTGTGAGATGTTATATATTCTGCTTGATCATGTGTTTTTCTCTCTTTTTTTGAAGTAATTTTAAACGTGTCTGTTTAAACTATTAAACTATTAAACTGTTTTGTAATGTTAGAACTCAATTATGTTTTTACCTATATCTGGTTTTTAATCACTTATGAGCTTTCCTGGTTTCCTAAATGGGGGAAATGGCAGAATGGATATAAAATATAAAATAAAATAACAGAATGAATGCAGATGGCATACGCTACCTTTTGTTGCCTGATTGCTGATAGGGGGTGGATTTGATGCTGGCCGCTTAGTTGGATGAAGAGGTATAGACAACGACGTTTCACCACATGCTTTGTCAGGACTGAGGCTTCCATCACTTAGCCTGCATTCCTCTTCACTCAAGCTACAGTCCTGTATACACTTGTCATGTGGGAAGTTCAAACCATTGTTTTGTAGGTGGTTCCTGTTTTCTTGAATCCTGTAACTGGTTTCAAATGCACCTTCCTTCTTAATGTATTTCTGCATTTTACTTGTATCCTGTAGAGAGCAAAGTGGTTTGATTTTGTAACATTGGCTGTAATCCGGTTGTTTAGTGTAGTAAATTGCAACTAGAGTGGGAAGATTGAGTCAGCAAGGATTTAGCGAGACAACTCCTTTGTTCCACTGATTCAATGGGTCTGCTCTAATTGGAACTTACTACTCTAAGCAATAAGATTTCAACCACTGGGTCCGTACATGAAACGTTTGAAGTGGTAACCATGTTAGTCTGTACAAGCATATCTGAGAGTAAATAAACAGAACAGCAAAAAAAGGGCAAAAATGTTGTAGCACCTTAAAGACTAACTATTAAATGTGAGCTTTCATGGATCAAGTCCATACAGTATTCTTTGTAAAATAAGTAACTCTACTTCTTGCAACTTTATTAATCTACAATTCCATGCTAAAGGCTCACACAACTAAATAAAGCAACTAATTCATACCAGAAAGTTATGGAGATTGTCTGATATAGTATTGCTTTTAAAGTCAGACAGATCTATGCAGCAGCACAACGAGACTAACATTTTGCAAATGACATCATAAACAGACACAATAAATTCCTGTTGCTTAGTGTGTTTAGCTTGCACTATAACAGGCCCACTAAATCAATGGGGATTTGGTAAGTCAACTGTTTGTTATGTTTCACTGGCTCATTCCTACTCTAGTTGCAACTTACTATGCTCAAGAAAGTCAACTAGAGTAGGCCTATTTGAATCAATGAAACTTATGGAGTAATGACTCATCAAATACCAACTGATTCAATGGGCCTAGTCTACATGCAATTTATAAACAGGATTCCAAGCGATACAAATGCTGTATATATAGTCTCATATGAAAACAATTATTCCAACAGTCTTACATTGCAGTATAGAGCCCTGGTAGGTACAAAAGTGGTCAGCAATCTCTTAAATACTGTAAATGTTAATAAATCTAATTTAAAAGCCAAACATCCCAGTATGACCCTTTCTTATAAATCCACACATGCATATACAGTAAATGCATTAACATCTTCAAGATTCATGATTTCTTAATCCATTTTAACCAATGGTAAATCAGACACTGCTGTGTGACAAGTCCCTCACTAAAACAAAAAACAACAACAATTGGAGTGATTCCCCTACAGATTCGATTTTTGAGAGGGCTGTGGAGGTCATAAAACAAAGCAATTGTTTTAACTGTCTTAACAGACTTTTTGTTTTAACTCTGAGCACTCTAACAAAGAAAGAGGAGGAAAGAGAATGACTAAAATAGTTGATTGATGAAAGCTACTCTCAGAATTGATTTTAAAAAACTCCTGAACACTCCCTGACTGTTGCTAGTTTGCTGAATGAGAAAGAATTAAGAGAAGTATTAGGGTATGCCTACTCAAATGTGCAGTAGCAGAAGGTTCAAGCTTTTCACCAAAAAGCTCAGCTATGGAACATTGTGAATAACACTGTATAAGAAACCAATGATGCACATTCATACAAACCAAAAAGAAGAATGTAGCTTTGTTCTTTTTGCCACATGGTATTTTTTTGTGGCAGTTTATAAAAGATCTACCCATGAATAGATTGTTGTAATGATGAAATAATTAGGAAACAGTTCATCAATGAACTTAGCCATGGCAAAGGAACTCTAAAAATAAAGCACAAAGGGCATATACACCAACAGTTAAGAGTACTAATAAAAGAAAGCTTTAATAATTTCAAACAACTGCTCTAGAATGCAAAACACTATCCAAAATAAGAACTGGAAATCTCCAAGTATACTTTCATAAACAGTACTTGCACAATATAGTCTAATACACAGAGCAATGGAGAAGTTATGACTTGTAGGCTTACAGAACGAACAAACTATTAATCAAACACAAACCAAACATTTCTGAATATTAAGGTTATTCTATTAAATACTTAACTTTACCTTACCTGAGGGTTTACTTTAGGAAACACATGTAATGCTGTATCTAATGCTGAAGCTCCTGTATCTTTTTCTTCTTTTATGCGCTTACCTGAATAGAAATTAAAAGTTTTTCAGAAACATTTCAGCATATTAGATACTTCACAAATATCAACTTTAAGACTGGATAGATATTTATTTCCTAGACAAGCCATGTTTCGTGCCGTAATAATCTTACTTGTTTGGCCATTCTTTCTGTATTCTTGCCTGCATGTTTAAACACCTTTCTTTCTACTGCACAATTAAATAGACGTTCTTGATAGATGATGGTTACTGAAGGAGTCTGAAAACCACAGTGCAGGGAGATTCCAAAATATACTGGCTCAAATTCTCCTGTTTAACACTGTAAGTTTCATTACAACAGGCCCATTTAATCAATAGGCCCTTGTGGAGTCAAATCCTCCATTATTACCACTGATTAAAATGTGCCGACTCTAGTTGCCACTTCTTGTGCATAAGTAAATAAAAACTAGTGTGGGACAATTTTAATTAATTAAAGTTGTGGTAGAGTTGACTAACCAAATTCCCACTTATTCTAATGTGACTTGTTAGACTAAGCAACAGGATTTCAGTCATTGTTCCTACTCAAATAATGCAAAGGCTCGTTGTCAATTGTCTACATACAAACAATTGCACACTTATACAGAACTGCACAGACTAAATTACTTCCGGACACTTTAGTCTGTATAGAAATCGGTATTCATATATGCTGGCTAGCATTAATGAATATACAAAGGACTCCAAATTAACTCTGATCTGCTTTGGTGACTATGAGGATTTAAAGTGAAAGATCACAAACATACCACTGGAATTAAATACTACCAAGATCAGCCATACATGCCTTGAAGACTTCAGACATTAAATTTTCCTCAAAATATAAAGCATAATTTGAATTAAGATGGAAGATTGTGGGGGGCCATCCAGAAAACCTAGACAGTTTTATCAATACTGTACTGGTTACTTTGCCAACGGAATCTCTTTGTAACAAGAGCTGTAAATGGACAGAAAAGCATCAGGAAGATTACAGGTGAGGCAACATCTGTTGTCACAGCTGTCAATTTACTATGCTTTTCTGCTTTTGCTAAAAGCAAAAACATATTGTTGTCTCCCTAAATCAGGGGTTCACAACCTACAGCTGGATCAGACCCAGCCCATCGCACCATTTCATGTGGCCCGGCCCACCACCGTCAGAAGAGGCAAAACAGCCAAAAACGCACCACCCTCACTCTCACTCCCGCTGCCACTGCCAGAAGTGGCAAAAACAGCCGAAAACACACCGTAAATGCACCTGTGGCCATCATAAATGCACCAGAGATGACAAGTGTGGGGCATTTTTAGGAAAGAAGTATACAATAAATCTCTTGGTAAAAGAGTCATATTGTTGGTTCCTTATCAGTCTTGAAGTTGGTGAGCTATATCTTTGGCTTATTAGTTCCCTCATCATTTAGGGTAGGGGTTTTCAGCATTTTCATGCTGGGGGGGCGGGGGATTGGACCATGTCCCCTAAGACAGCTTCCCCCCGCCGTAAGCACTGTATAACACATCCACAGCAGGATTATGGTACCATTAGCATTGTGACACTAGTAAATACAGTATAAATACAGATATAATTAATACTGCAAGAAATAATTATGTTTTCCATTAAGGTTGACTCAGCCTTCCATCCTAATGAGATTGGTAAAATGAGTACCTAGCCTGCTGGGGGCAAAATGCTAATTACAGTACCTCTGTGAACTTCCCAGAGAGTGCACTAAGCGCTATGGGGTGGTATATAAGTGTAATTGCTATTGCTATTTTATTTGTAAACCTCATCTTGTAGAAAGTACTCTGTAAATGCTATACATTTAATCGAGTAGTAGAGGGTTTTTGTTTTGTCAATAATGTTTCTAAGCCACTGCATCTGTTGGCCATTTCTGAAACCTCTGCATAGTACTTTCAACTATAAAACAATCTCTAACACATACCAGATGTTTCAATATGTTATGATTTATATAAAGAACCTCATACCAAAAATAAAACCTGAAACATTTAAATTAAGCACCTCTGACTTAAGATTTTTAACTCAGGAAAGCAGCCACCTGTTTTCAGTCATCAGACATTTCTTTTCAGCTAGATAATACTTGTCCAATTACACATGCATTTGGACACAATGTAAATATCCAAGACAGTTGAATCAAGTTATCTTCTGTAGACAGTAGGCGAACTGGCTGTATAGCTCTGTGGTTTAAGTATCTGACTGTAGGGTCAGAGATTGGGAGTCTGATTCCCAATTGTGCCTCCTGTGAATACAGTCAGCCTGTGTAATCCAGGGCAAACTGCAAAGTCCCAGAGCACGCCTCAAAAGAATGATAAACCATATCTTTGTACTGTCTACCTAGATAACCCTGTAAAGGGTCGTTTTAAGTAAAAATTAATTAGATTGCACCTGATGATCATGATGAGATAATATATGACATTATTTAATTAATTTTAAATGAAATAATAATATTTTGAAAAATAAATATATTACATTAATCTGGCCAGGTCATCCTGCCATGGTAATAGAGTAGACCATGCTGCCAGCAACTCAACACTGAATGTCAGACGGCAGTTAACTAACCTGACAACCCTGAGGACTAACGGCCTTTGGTGGCAAAGTCCACAGGGAAGGGTGATGGTCCCCAAATGGATGAAATCCCACTTGAACCCATCTTGATGGAGGGTAGCAGCTTCATCAATACTGGCCTGGGGCTGATGAGGATTTTGTGTGCCAAAAGGGCTCAGGACCAGAAAATGACTTGCAGAACTGGATCAGTGGTATGGGTGTCATGCTGTGATGCAAAAGGCAGATGAAAGGCCACTGTATTATATTCTCAGGACAGTCTTCATAGCTAATCGCCATGAAGATCGACAATACAGTAAAACCCCGATTTATGTAAACAAATCTGTTCTGTAGCTTCTTGAGTAAATAGTTTTATGTAAATCAATACATCTCCATAGGGATGCATTAATTTTTAAAAAAAAAACAGGCTTGAAATTAGTTTTCAATGCATCCCAATGGAAAATCACGCTTTGCACCCCTAGTGGCTGAGGTGGGAATGACAGGCATTTACACACACACACACACACACACACACACACACACACACACACACACACACACACACACACACACACACACACACACACACACACACCTTTTAAGCTCTTCTCCAAGGCACGTTCACAACTAAAGCATGAGCCCCGGATAAACCTTACACGAACAGCGGAAGAGAGTGGATCGCCCCCTCTGCACTATCCCAGTCCCAGCAGAAGCAAGCATGGATTGCAGAAAATCATCACTGCCGCTGCCTCCATGGTAAGTGATATCTTGCAACTTTCGGCAGTTGGGGTGAGTGGCATGGAATTTTAGCTTTTAAAATGGTGGCATCACCATTTTAAAATCTAAACGCACCAGGAAACTCCTTACGTAACTCAATTTTTTTGCGTAAATTGGGATGTGATTTACGCAAAAAAACAACTTCGTCGAATTTTACGTAAGTAAAATCGGGGTTTTACTGTATTCAGATTCGGATATGGTAGAGGAAGAACATCACTGATTTCGATTAACAAAGAGAGATTACAAATTTTTCATATTGCATTACAACTTTCAGCAGGAGTTAGTCATACAACCTGCTTTTGGAAACTACAACATAGTCACCTTAAAACAATACACAGCCATAACAAGATAACCTACCGCATTCTGCTTTATGAATGTGGGAAGACAGCTTGTCTTTATGCCTACTTTTGGAATAGCTTCTATGTTCCTGAAGAGAGCTTCTTCTATTAGTGCAGTCTGAGTTCTGTGTATGACCTGGTAAACAAGTGGTATAGTGCAATCCTGCCATAGAAAGCATGCCCTGAATAGCTTCTTCCTCTGTACTTGTCGAGGTAGGACATTCCCTAAAAATGTAAGTGTAGAGTAGAATCAGTTTCACCTGCATAAATTATATATTCAAAATTCAAGGCGCAGAGAATACAGTGGGATTTAAAAACCTCTTTCTCCATTCTTTTTCTCACCTTTTGTATGTAGTTTCATGTCTAGATGGCTTCTGTGTGGTTTGAAAGAGGTCATAGGTTACTTTAGATTCCTCTTTAAAATTTGAAGTAACTTCTTGTTTCTCATCACCTGAGCTTTCCGATTCCTCTCTCGAGGAATATTTTTGCTGTTGGGAGGGAAGACAGGGAAAAAAATCTTAGCATTTCAAAAGTATCTATAGCAACATATGCTTAAAATTGAACTCCTTGTTAGTAACGACCATATATAGTATACGCAAGATTTGACAACAAAAAACCATTTGGGGCTAACCTATTTGTTTCTCCTCTGATTCAGTTAATATCCATCCCTGAGATTTTACTTTAATTAGAATTCTACTTCTCTAAATATAAGTTGCTGAACAAATATATTCCTCCCACGCACAAAGATCTTTCTAGGTAAATTAGTCTTAAGGACATTTTGTTATGCTAATATGACTACTTGACTGAAGAGCACTTCAGTTTCTCTGTTATTTGCTTTAAGATACAGAAATACCTCGGAAAACGCTAAAACTTGGTTCCACAAGTCTTAGCGTTATCTGGTTTTTAACGTTGTGCGATACATTGATTGCACGTTTAAAAATGCACGGTTTCCTTTCTGAAGAGGGAAGGGAACAGGGGGTCGATCCACCTGCCTCTTTGGAAAAGGCAGCGGGGATTCCATGCATGGAATCCCCACTGCCCTTTCCAAAGAGGCAGGTGGATCGAGCCAAGCCCAAAAGTCAGCAGGACTGGTCTCTGACTTTGAGGCTTGGCTCTCCAGCAGTCTGACTGTCCGTTTCTTTGAGGTGAGGGCACACGCGTCCGGTCTCCCCCCCCCAAGGAACCCAGCACTCTGAGCGTAGGTTTCCTTGGGGTGAGGATGCGTGCGCGGGGTCTCCCCCAAGGAAGCCGGCGCTCTGAGCATCTGAGCACCGGTTTCCTTGGGGTGAGGGCGCACGCACCCAATCTCCCCCCAAGAAAGCTGCCACTCTGAGCGTCTGAGCGTGTTTCCTTGGGGTGAGGGCACGCACACAT
This sequence comes from Bradypodion ventrale, assembly GCA_035047345.1. Classification (NCBI taxonomy): domain Eukaryota; kingdom Metazoa; phylum Chordata; class Lepidosauria; order Squamata; family Chamaeleonidae; genus Bradypodion; species Bradypodion ventrale. Next base: position 230,486,815 of record JAWDJE010000005.1, read on the forward strand.
GGTCTCCCCCCAAGGAAACCAATGCTCTGAGCGTCCGATCGCCGGTTTCCTTGGGGTGAGGGAGCATGTGCGCGGTCTCCCCCAAGAAAACCAGCACTCTGAGCGTTCGACCGCCAGTTTCCTTGGGGTGAGAGTGCATGTGCGCTCTCACTCAAGAGGAAACCGGTGATCCGATGCTTGGATCTACGGAGGCCCCCTTGCCCCCCTAGCAAGGGGTCTCCAGAGATCTCTGCCCCAAAGCCTGCAGGGTCTCCAGCCCTGCGGGCTTTGGGTCAGAGATCAACATTGGGGAATTTGACGGTTTTTTTTTCATTGCACGTTATCATAAACTTGTGTAGTGCAAAGGTTTTCCTCAAATTCCCCAACGTTATCTGGTTTTAACGCTGTGCGGTGCACATGTTAACCGGGGTATTACTGAACCTCATTTGCTTATTTACGTCACTACCCAATGCATTCAGGAATCAAGGAAAAATAGAGGAAAAGAGGGACATGTTGATAAGAAAGAAAATGCATGGATGTACTTATATGTTGACTAGGTTCATATAACTAGAACTGCAGGTCACACAGAAACCTGGGGGGAAACCCAGACTCTATACAAAAAGAAGAGGTGCTGTGGGTATAAGAAATGCCAAACTGCGGTATTTTCTGTCTCAGAAGGCCTTCTGTTTTCATCTGTAAACTAACACAGAAACTAAGAGCACAGCAAAATTATCTCCAAGCAAGTTCTAGAAGTCCAAAGAATAAACAAGGAACAGGCCTTCCACTCACTTTTTCTTTTAAAAAAGTGAAAAAGTGAGTGTTTTTCATTAAAAAAGTGAGAAAAAAGTGACAACATTGCGGGCAAATCCTTGAGGTCTGCCTTTTGATTTTCCACCAAAATTCAATTTAAAATACTCAAAATTGCAGTTTTATATTCATAAAATAGGTGTAGTGACAGTGGGAAGTCAATAACAACACGAAAAATAGCATATTGAAACATTTATTTCAAAATTTAATAGGCTCACACCTTTTACAATTTAACTTAAAAAAACAGAGCAAAGTAAAGAATTCTTGACTTGACTTGGGTAGATATACAATTTACAAGGTAACTACCCACAAGTATGTTACGTGAGATAAATAAAAAGGACAAACGTAAAGTAAAAATCTAAGTAGGAGCAGGGTCGTCAGGATAATCAAAATCATTTTGTCTCTTCTTGTGGATTTTGAACAGCTGTTCAAAAAGAGAGGAAGCCCTCTTGTCTACTTTCTTCTGGAGGGGCTCCCTCTTTTTCTGCAACTCTTTGGCCCGCGAGCGCAGAGTTGACACCCCTTCCAACATCCCTTGAGTGACCTTCACTTTCTTCATGTCACCCTTGCCAATGGCCTCCTTCAATTTTTCCTGCGCCTCGTCCACAAGCTGGTCGGCAGCTTGGCGCTCCTCGACTTCTTTCTTGGAAGTCTTAACTAGGTCTTGTTTTAGCTTTTTTAACTCCTGCTTTTCTTTCTGCTGTGCAACCTCTTGTCTTTCCCTTTCTTCGTGAACGCGCTCTTCCTCTTCTGCCTTTTGAAGCTCTTCCTCTTTTTGTTTCCGTTTCACTTCCAGGTAATCTTCGTACTTGCTGTATGCCGCTGTGGCTCATTTTAGAAGGCCTGGGGTGAGAGGGACTTTCTCTGGAATGCCTCCGTACTCGCGAAGGCCATCCTTGATGTTAAGTCTTGCATTCAAAGTCTTTCCAGCCAGAGGGCAGCCTTCACTACCTTGCTTACCAGAGGATATTTGATCCCGCAAGTGACATCCGCCTTTGAAAATATATGATGTGTCCAACTTCCAGGTTCTTGAGCAGGTAGATTTTCCAGCTGCAACAGCCTCCACTCGTCGCGGAGAGCCTCCTCATTTATCTCCATGGGCAATCACAGCACTTTGCACATGGATACAATGCAGCACGATAGCACGGTTTCCTTGATGTTTAGTGGATTCAAACACTTCAGGTGCCAGGCTTCTCTGCCCTTTGCTAGAATAGACTTCTGAAGGATGTGAGTCGCAGCCGCCTGATAGTGTTTCAGGGCCTCTTGGTGGAATTTCAAAATTTGAAGTTCAGAACACTCTTGGTCCTTGAGGAGTCGCTCGGCTTCAGAGCCAATGTCAACTTTGTGCACTTCTACACAATTATTACTATTCAAAAAAACTTTCCTTCATGCAGTCAGTCTTGTTAGTAAGAAGTTGTTCTTTACAGAACCTACTTAATACTAAAAAGAGTAGGGACTCAATCTCTTCATATAACACATGAATCATTGGATGATCCTTCTGGAAAATTTTGTAGCCCAGGCTGTCCTCCTGGTCAAACCACTTGGTCGTGCACAGAGCACTTCGATGACTTCTTAAGATTCTTTGCCATTGGTCATTAGTATGCCACACTGGACCAGGGGTAAAATACTCCCTTGTGCTGGCTTTGCCTGCTTCCCCTGGGAAGAGATGGGCTTTGTGCTCTTGCAGGCCTTCCTGCCTGGTGTGATAGGGAGGAGGAGCCATTAAGAAGCCTTTCTAGGCTTTTTTCCCTTGCTGGGCCTTTTTCTGGGAGAGCAGTTTCACTTTTGCTTCACTTGCCTACACTGGCTTACTTGATAAACTAGCACAATTGAAGGTTTTTGAAACATATTTTAACAAGAAAAGTGAGTGTTTTCTTAAATAAGTGAGAAAAGTGAACTAACGTTAGAAAAAGTGAAAAGAGTGAGTCGGTGGAAGGCCTGACAAGGCATGAAAATGTTAAGTTCAAAACATTATCTAAATACATTACTATTCTAATGCTTACCTGGTTAGTGCAATCAGGCTCAGATTCTTCTGAATCAGAAATATCAGAGTATTCTGAGTTTCCATTCCTGAGTTCTGATTTCACACTTTCAAAGAACACTGAAGGAAAAGAAACAGAAAGGACTGACCTACATGTGGATTTTTAATATCCTAATTTCAAATAAACATTGGTGAGCATTGCACACCCTTCCTGTGTCAATGGATGGCCCTACTCCATTCCCACAGCCATGGAGTTGACAACAGAGCTATTTCCAATAATAAAGTTTATTAAATTGGGAGAGGGGGGAACAACAGACAATGGTTCTAACAAAAGACCACTTTCAGAGCTAGCTGACTCTACTAGCTTCTTTGGGGTCACCACTGGAGGTCTTCCTTACTGGCAGTCATCAGGGGGCACCAAGGCTGGAAGCCCATAAAAGGATGTGCTTACAGGCCCACAATGAGGGCAAAGGACATGATGGATTGTCTGTCCCTCAGCTGGGCAATGGGAAGCCTCTGCCTTCTGCTGCTTCTTGTAAAAAACAAATACAGATCTTTTGTCACTGTCACCTCTAATGTTGCAACTAAGTGCAACAAAATGACGGCCACAACTTTATTCAGCTGTTGTGTGGCCCAGGGACCTCCTAGGAAGGCGGAAGTAATACGGAAAAGCTCCTCCCACCCCCCACCCCCCAGAGCATGCTGGGGAGCCAGAGAGCTGGAAAAATGCACCCAAAGATGGCAATTTTTTCCAGCCCCAAACAGCGTGACAAAGTAGATCAAACACGATGCACCGGATAACAACATAATGACGCTGTCTAGTGCATGACTTTTCTAAAAATCTAGCGTCGTTATCCGATTCTGTCGTTGTCCGGTGCTGTCGTTAACGGGGGTTCTACTGTAATCTATTGCCAAGATGATAGCCAATATCCAGAATGGAAACGGCACCAGAAAAAGAATCTATCATAAATACAGGCTTCCAACAAAGCCTAGCTCAGAGACAGATATTCCAATCTATATTTTTCAATAAAAGACATTGATCTATCTGTAATGGATGAAGCCATGGCTCAGCATTTACAAAAACAACAACAACCTGTTATCTCTGTTTTTGTTACACACTAACAAATGAATTATTTTCCTAACATTATAAGCAAAGAAAACTGAAAATCTATCCTTCAACTCTTTTTAGTATGGACAATGGAAACTAAGTTACCATAATAGTAATGTCGTGTCAGAGATTACCATGATGATTACACATTATTAAACAATATATAAATATACATAGGGACAACAATTTTGGCTAACTAGTTGAAACAAACTTACTGTTCAGTGGTTTCTGTGCATCTGCATTACCATCCACCTCCTGGGAGTTCTGTTCTTCTGTCTTAGCAGTTATTTCCTTCTCTGATTTTTTTCTATCATCCTCCTCTTCGCTGTCTGCAGTATAAAGGCTTGCATCTTTAAACTGTTGCCTCTCAGCTCTGTTACAAAAAAAAAACTACTTATCCACTAAAGTTTTTCTCCAGCTTTATTTCTGCATCTTTATACATGTTTCTTGAACTTTGTCTCCTCATCTTTTTAAAGCCAATTTTATCAGCTTGTAAAATACATTCTTAGAGCGATGGTAAAGATTCTGATTACTCTCTGGCTGAAATCCTGTTGCAGTTATACAAAAGGCATGACTCAGTGTGCAAAAGAGATTGTGCTACTGAGATTTCTTAACCTACATCAACAGTACACTTTGGCTTTTAACAAGCAATTGCTATATATTATTCATTTCTGTTAAGCAGATTCACAAAAACCCAAAACAAATGATTAATTCACTCATCACCCTCCTGAAATCTGGTCCTATTGCACTTTTACTCAAAAATGTATCAAAAAGAATTGTTGACTGCTGACTTTTAATTGGAGGATTTACAACTTTTTCTAACTGCTTTAAATGATTCAAATTGGTACAGCTGTTGTTGACAAATGACAGCTGTCTAGATCTACTACTTATGCATCATCTGGGCTCCATTACCGGTATATTATTTTCCTGGCCCAGCATTTCAAACAGCACCATATGCTGAGTCTAACCACCATCTTAATTCCCAAAATGCCCTAAGTCAATGATATTCAGGGCATGATGGGGAGTTGCCCAGTACTGCTTAAAATGCTCCCACCCACCCACTGCTAAGTGCCTAATGATTGTAAAAGAGAGCCAAAGGCAACAATGCTTGTATACTATAAACAGGGTGCTGTTTCTAAAAAAAATATAAGCATGTACAAAACTTCCCTTTGTTTCTTAAAAGATTAATTTTTATGAATTTGCTTGCAGCTGTTTCTTGCACTGGCCCTTCTCAGCCCAGATTTGTCAATTAAATATCAATCTGAAAAGCAGCCTAAATTGAAGAACAAATAGCAAAGGCTAATATGTTTTCTACCTAATTATTCTTCCATTTGACAATAAAAGCCGTAAATCATTGTCCTTCGTTCTCCATTCAGGAACAGTGGAAGATGGTTGAAGAGGCTTGTTAAACCTTCCATTCAATTTATAATTTGTTCTGTTCTAAAGCAAAAGACAAGTTACACATTTATTTAATGGCACTTTAATAAGCTACTTCTCTATGCAGTTTATATTAGTGCTGGTATGTTGCCAAACCACAATGAAAACACTGACAACAAGCAAAGAGGATACTACATTATTAATAAATGTTAAGGTCCAAAGAGTTCAGTCTCTCATTCTCTCTCTCTCTCATTCTCTCTCCACCACCACCACCACTTTCCTCCTCCAAAATACTGGATTTTACTTCTTTCTGTCAGATACAGTAATACCTCATACAACGTCCGCTTCATAGAACGTCGGATCCATACAATGTCGCCCAATTCTGGGGGAAAAGATGCCTCATACACCGTCACCGGACGTTGTATGAGGCATTAGGAGCCAGGTGGGAGCAAAACTGGCCCCAGCTGTGAGGCGGCCAGAGAAGCAACCGTGGGGGAATCCCCCAAAATATCCAAGCGGCCCCGAGCACCCTCAACCGAGGACAGGAATGGGGCGAGGAGGAATGGCGCTTCCGGGGCGGCGGCGGGAGACCCGACGAGTCTCCTCCTCTTCGGGCACTGGTTGCTTCTCTTGCTCCCGCCGGTGAGTCTCGTTCCCACCTACCGCTCTCAAACAAGGGTCGCTTCCCTGGCGAGAGCGGGGAAGGGAAGCGAGAGGCAGCGTGGCGCATAAGACCAGCCACGCCGGAGTCTCGCTTCCCTTCCCCGCTCTCAACCAAGGGACGCTTCCCTGGCGAGAGCGGGGAAGCGATTGAGACTCCGGCGTGGCTGGTCTTCTTATGCGTCACGCTGCCTGCCTCATAACTGAAGCCAGTCTCGCTTCCCTTCCCTGCTCTCGCCAGGGAAGTGTCCCTTGGAGACTGGCTTCAGCTGTGAGGCGGACAGCGTGGCGCATAAGAAGACGCCGGAGTCTCAATCGCTTCCCCGCTCTCACCAGGGAAGCGTCCCTTGGTTGAGAGCAGGGAAGGGAAGCGAGACTCCGGTGTGGCTGGTCTTCTTATGCACCACGCTGCCTCTCGCTTCCCTTCCCCGCTCTCAACCAAGGGACGCTTCCCTGGCAAGAGCGGGGAAGCAATCGAGACTTCGGCGTGGCTGGTCTTCTTATGCGTCACGCTGCCCGCCTCACAACTGAAGCCAGTCTCGCTTCCCTTCCCTGCTCTCGCCAGGGAAGCGTCCCTTGGAGACTGGCTTCAGCTGTGAGGCGGGCAGCGTGGCGCATAAGAAGACCAGCCACGCCGTCAATCGCTTCCCCACTCTCACCAGGGAAGCGTCCCTTGGTTGAGAGTAGGGAAGGGAAGCGAGACTCCGGCGTGGCTGGTCTTATGCGCCACGCTGCCTCTCGCTTCCCTTCCCCGCTCTCACCAGGGAAGTGACCCTTGGTTGAGAGCGGGTAGGTGGGAGCGAGACTCACCGACGGGAGCAAGAGAAACAACCAGTGCCCGAAGAGGAGGAGACTCATCGGGTCTCCCGCCACCGTCCCGGAAGCGCCATTCCTCCTCCTCGCCCCATTCCTCCTGTCCTCGGGCGAGGGTGCTCAGAGCCGCGTGGATATTTTGGGGGATTCCCCCACAGTTGCTTCTCTGGCCGCCTCACAGCGGGTCTCCCGCCGCCGCCCTGGAAGCACCATTCCTCCTCCTCGCCCCATTCCTCCTGTCCTCGGGCAAGGGTGCTCGGGGCCGCTTGGATATTTTGGGGGATTCCCCCACGGTTGCTTCTCTGGCCGCCTCACAGCTGGGGCCAGACTTTAGCCCCCCGCCTCCCCGCTCTCACAAGGGGAACGACGTTATACAAAGCATCAGTGGCAATAATTTGGACGTTGTATGAGGCATCGCGGATAGGATTTTGCATGCCTCATACAAAGTCGGAATTCATACAACGTCCAAACTTGTGGAACCAAGTTTGGACGTTGTATGAGGTATTAGTGTATATCCTTTCTGTTAAGTATGGCTGGAGATAATTTCATTTGAGCATTAATGTAAATCACAAGATTGATACAGGAATTTACACCAAAAATTGTAAATTGCATCAACATAAATAATCGTGAGACCGTAAACCATATTTTATTATTTTCTTACTATACTAGTTCTAACCAATAATGGGGAAAATACTGACATTTTGACTTCAAGAGAATATTGAAGTGAGGTAAATGGTAAGCATACATTTATTATAATGTATAGTGCACTCAGTTTTTCCCCAGCCTTAGGCTTTTGGACTTTAATTCCCAGAAGACTAAGTCAATTCCCCAAAGCACTGATTAGGTTTCTGAGAACTGAAGTCCCCCTGTGGGGCTTGGGCCCCATGTTGGGAACCACTGGTCTAGCCCTTTAGTCCCCAACTAATTACATTTTAGTCAATCTACATTTTTGTTCCTAAATTGTTTAGGAGCTACATCTACCAATGTAAGAACATTTTCATTTAGTTGAACATGAAATCACTGAAAGGACATTATAGTACTTTCCACCACAGACTTTATTTCAAAACCCAGTAACACTCCAGTTTTAGTACATCATCTGGCTTACATTTTGAATGTTTAGCTGTCTCCTACTTTTGTCTGATATATAATACTTGCCTCTTCCCAGGGGGACATCTCTAGTCTTTTGAGAACTTCCCTTGTGTGTTGTTCTAGAATGTCCAGATTAGATGGAGTTTTGATGGCATGGTCTCGTAGCTTCCTTGCTTTTCGTCTGGAATGATGAGTGGTGGCTGATTCATTGGATGGCCGTGAAATTTGGCACACAGTAATTCCCTGAGTTTTAACTGGTTTGCTGTTCTCCTCCTTTAAATAATAAGTAGTAGTAGTTATTTAGGGCTGAGAGCTTTGAGAAATGCACACAACTGTTTTCCCCTTAAGTACTAGCATCAGGATCAGCAAACTTAGACTTGGAGAAGGGGCCAACATGGCCCAAAGCTAACAGCACAATTCACAAGCTCCTGCCATCCCAAGCCCCAAAACATGCCAAGCAAAGGCAGACTGCCACACAAGGGCAAGAAAAGACAGTGGAAACCCCCACCCCCATGTGACCCCTCCAAAAGGAGTGTGTGCCAGAAGAGAGAGAAAAAGCAGATTGGAATGGAAGCCTTTCTGCAGCTGGCAAACCAACAGACGTCTGGAGATTTGAGAAACTTGGACTTCAATTAAAAGAAGCCCAAGTCAGTACACCTGCTGATCAGGACTTCTGGGAATAGAAGTCCAAGAACATCTGGAGAGCCAGGTTTGCTGACCCCTGGACTAATAAATCAGTATTAGCAGCTAATAAATTGGAGCACTCCAATTTTAATAGTGTCTAATAAAAAGATATTAATATTTTGTTGTTGTTCAGTTGCACAATTGATTCCGACCCTTTGCGACCCCATGGACCACCGCCCTCCAGGTACCTCTGTCCTTCACCATCCTCCTCAACCCGCCCAGCTAATATTAATATTAATAGATTAAAATTAATTAATTCGTTATTTAATTAGAATTAATTTTTAAAAATTAAAATCTAAAAGTTTTTTAAAAATTATTAATGTATTAATAAAATTAATAAATTTAGTTAATAAAATTAATAGATTAAGAGATAGTATGTCTAATTAAAAGATATAATAAAGATAGGAATAAGTATACAACTGAAGCATAGGTGATAAGAGAATTTTATACTTCAACTACTGTCAAAATAATTATCATTTGATGAAAACTATTATTCATATCAACCTGTCTTTATCTTTCCCCATTAATCTCTGGACATTTGTATTTTCAATAGTAAAACATTTTTTCTTTATTTGTGTCAGATGCACCACTAGCATATAATAACATACAAAGCTAAAATTAACACATCTAAAAACAATATAGAATTAAAAGGGGCTAGATGACATCTGTAAATCATTATAGTAATTTTGTGTCAGAAATTATTCTGGTTGAAAAGATTTTTGTGGAAGAAACTCCGCTCAGGGAATGTCCAAATGAGGCTCCTTTCATGTCCCCAAGAGCTGGGTCAGAGATGGGTGCTCAATCCGTCATATAGTACCCGGGTTTCGAACTGCCAACTAGCCAGCCTTCCAGCTAACAAGGCAAGCTTCTTAACCACTGAGCCACTGCAGCGCCACTGTAAAACGTTGAGACAGAGTGATAAGAGTGATTATACTTAGCAGTTTATTATTACATGCATGAACAAATTACCACGCAGATAAAAGTGTGTGTGTGGGGGGGTATGGGAGTATGTGTGTGGTATGGAAGTAGTACTCATCGGGATAGGATAATGTTGCACAGAATTATTAAAACAGTGGAAAGTATCATCGGCTGTCCACTCTCCACTTTAGAACAAATTTACACCATCAGGTGCCACAGAAAAGCATTAGATATAGTAGGAGACCCAACGCGTCCTGGCCACTGCTTCTTTGAGCTTCTGCCATCGGGACTGAGATATAGAACAATGAAGGTAAAATGAGCCGTCTCAAGAACAGTTTCTTCTCCAGAGCAATTTTAGCCGTAAATGGAAACTCTGTACTCTGAAGTCATCTTATCTTATTTTAAAATTTTAAATTTTTTAGATTTTAAAATTTTGGGATTTTAGAATTTTAAAATTTTGAAGTTTTAAAGTTTTGAAGTTTTAAAATTTTTAAATTGTACTGTATGCTACTATCTTAATTGGTGTTTCTGTAGCTGTTTTAAATTAAGGGGTATGCCTTATTCGAGTTGATATACAGCAACCGAGAAATTTCGTTGTTCCCGCAAGGGGACAATGACAATAAAGATTTATCTTATCTTATCTTAAGAGTTTAAAGTAACAGAGAATCAAGCTGTCAATTTTCGAGACAGAGAGGGATACATACACGCAGCTGAGGTGGCATGGAACAGTCCAGTATTACATGTAATTTGATGCACAACTGAAACATTTAACTATAATAATAGCCTTTTATTCATACCTCTACAGAACGAATCACTTTAGAAAGTTCTTTAATGAGCTGTCCAGGACGAATATTGTCTGGAATTTCAAAGGCATGTTCTGTTACAAGCTGTAAGTGAAACAGGAAAATCAGTAAAGCATTCTAAATAGAAATCAAAATGGCATAAATGGAAACTTTTTGGAAAAGGTATTGCATTTATAAGGCCCACTTTAATACAAAGCAAATGCTCACAAAATAAAAACATCTCTGATAATATATTTGAACGTACATCTTTCTTCATCCATAACTTTAGAGCAGTAAGTAAAGCTTTCACTCCTTGCACTAAGAAGGCCTGGGGCTGAAATCCATCTTCTCTAAGCTCTAGAAGAATCAGAGTAGATTAGATGAATATCAGTATCAACAAGAATCAGCTACAGCATGCAGTACAACCAGCATGGCTTTACAATAATTATATGGGCATTCTGTAATAGATTGTTAATTTAATGCAGATTTCCAGTTTTGAAAAAAGTGTTCTGGCTGGCAACAGGGAAAGGTGGATCCAAAACGTAGAAAAAATGAAGATGCAAGGGATCTTTTATGTCATCTAAAATCAGGAACTCTCAAGAATACAACTAAATACCACATTCTACCCAACAGTATGAGTCTAGAACTAATTCACTATTGTCTCAGCTGAGAGTAGAATTACCAAATCAATTTCTGAATGTTAAGTCAACAGTTATGTAAACTCTGTTAAATCACTAAGTCTACTTTATTTGACACTAGCAATAAGACCCCACCTAGACCATTTTCTTCTATATATTCCTCCCGTATTTGTTAACAACCAATATAGAGTTTTTAATTCTTATGCTGACAATTTCTTTCAATTGCATTTCATTTCAAATGCTTTGGTTAGTTTCGTATTGAAAGTGAATGAAGTCATTAGTTACAGACTGTGAGCTACATGCTTCTTTGACTACAATGGACATTCTATGAGTTTGTCTAAATAAGAGCAAAAAGTCTACATTTCAATTAGTTACCTTTCAAAGTTTCCAGTAGGTTTTTGGCCACAAACCAACAGATGGCTTCAAAGAAAGGAAATTTGAAAAGATCTGGGGTTTTTAGCCTTTTCTCCATTTCATAACACCTAAAATTTTAGAAAATTATTGTATATGAATATCTGGTCACTATTAAACAAGAACACCTACATTCTGTGCAGCAAATCAAGAAACAGCAATTTCATTGCAAAATGTAGATGACATCATATGCCAAGGTGGAACTGAATTTTTCCAACTCCATTCTTCTCAGTCTCAAATATTCAGCACAATTCTATGAAGCTATGCCTTAGAAAGATAGCACATAAATCCAATCTTAGGGGGGAAATATTCAATCAGGTTTAGGTTTAGAACTAAAACTGAAAAGTAACGAGTTACAAGCAATGTTGCTACCTATAACAAGATGCTTTGCAGAGTAAGAAAAAAGTAATTAAGACACATTTCAAAAGTTAACAGTAGAACAAATTTACACCGCATTCATATAACAAGTAATGTTTCTAGTTAATTTCAAAAGTAATTAGACATCAAGTTTGCTTGCGAAACTATCCCTTTTGTCCTTTATAAACACTCAAGTTATTTAATTCAAAATTATGGTAGAGAATGGAAGAAATACTTCCAAGCTAATGACAGAGATACATAGACAAAAAGGAAGTTCCAACACTACTAACCTGAGCTGCATGCCAATATTGAGGTTGTGCAAAAAGTTTCCTCCAAAAGCCATACAGTCCTGAGAAGTGAGCACAGCATGAATCCAGCCTGAAACGTCAAGTGAAAACTGAGTATCTCTACTATACTATGCTTTGCATACCAGAAAACGTTCACTATGTTTTTCATTTCAATAAAATATAGGAGAGAAAATTACTGTTCATTTATATTTAACACTCTTATTGTTATCATTCATCTTACATAATTATGTACCAACCTATAATTACTCTAAAAGGGTTTTCATAGTGGGATGTTTAAGGAGTGATTTTACCCACTCCCTCAGTGCATTTCCATGGCTAAATGGGGATTTGAACCCTGGTTTGCACAGTACTAGTCTTGTCACTCTGTTCACTAGTCTTGTCACTCTGTTCACTAATTCACACTGGGTCTTTACTTTATTGGGTAGTAAAGACATTGGTATTTATAAAGTGGTACATATAAGGGAACACCCCATCTATGAGCCCAAATATATGCTTGGGTTACTTAATATAGTCAGAATGTCTTGTAGAAAAAAAGGGGAAATTGATGAATGAGTATTGCTTTTCTATATTTTATCTATAGATCCCTGGGCTAAATACTGGTCTTCCATTCCCAAGAATAGATATTATGGTATCCATTGTGGTATATTATTAGAACTATCACAAGATAAGCTTGGACCTCTGTTCTGACAATGAACGATCCTAAGCAATCCATTTAAATACAATGTAATGAAGATGCATATTCCATAAGAAAAAAATTCTAAGTGACTATTACAAAAATTAATATAGAAGTATGTTAGTAAGAATAAAGTTGGGTTTCACTTACCAGTGATAACTTTCGTTCTTCGAGTATATACTTTGTGAATACACACTATTGGGTTATGCGCCTGCGCAGAACATCGATTGGAGGCTTTAAAGCTTATTGGCTAAAAGTTTTGGCGGTAAGATCGCCCGCCGTACCGCCCACCCTGAGGCGCCAGTCCTCCATTTTACCTCAGTTCCATACTTAAGCCAAACACAGGATAAACCAAATGATCTCATCCGTGCTGCTCAAGAGGGGAGGCAGGGTGGGTAATGTGTATTCACAAGCTATATACTCGAAGAACGAAAGTTATCACTGGTAAATGAAACCCAACTTTCTCCTTCGTATAGTTTGTGAATCCCCACTATTGGGAGATTAGCAAGCTCACACTTACTTGGTTGTTGGGCAGTCGGATGAGATGATCCCAGGATGAAGTACGTCGGTCAGGTAGGATGGACCCTCAAGGATGAGGTGCCTGGAGCCCTCTGGCAAGGACGACATGACCAAGTCTAGCGTCCGCAGTGGCTCTGGTGTCCATCCTGTAGTGTTGGACAAAGGTAGAAGGCCTGGACCAGGTAGCAGCCTCACAAATGTCCTCGAGCGGGGTGCCCTCCAAAAAGACAGTGGAGGTGGCAACCGCCCTTGTAGAATGTGCCCTGACATGTGGTGGAGGTGGCAACAAGGCAGACTCGTAGGCCAGGTAGATAGTTGATGTAATCCATTTGGAGAACCTCTGGGCAGAGATGGGTTCACCTTTGGACTTTCCCCCATAGGCAACAAACAGACGCTGTGACTTACGGAACTCACGGGTCCTGCTGGTGTAAAACAATAAAGCTCGTTTCACATCCAGCGTGTGCGAAGTCCTTTCTTGAGCATTGCTTGGGTTTTGAAAGAAAGTTGTTAAAGATATAGTCTGAGCCATGTGAAATTGGGAGACTACCTTTGGTAAGAAGGTGATGTCGGCGTGGGGAACCACGTGGTCATTGTAAAATTTGAGAAATGGGGCATCCGCCCGTAGAGCTACCATCTCACCAGCTCGTCTAGCAGACATGATGGCCACCAGAAACGGAGTCTTCCAAGTGAGGAGACGAATGTCCGCAGTAGCCATAGGCTCAAAGGGAGTCCTAGTGAGGGCATTCAGGACAGTAGATAACGACCATTGTGCGGTCGGAGTCTTAACCGGAGGAAAAGCATTTCGCAGACCTTTGAGGAAACGCTTCACCGTTTGGTTGCGGAAGGCACCAGATGCAGGTGATCCAGCTGAAGAGAGGGCTACTACTGCTGCCAGGTGGACCCTGATGGAAGTAATGCTGAGGCCAGACTCCGCCAAATGGAGGAGATATGCCATGATGTCCTGCAGATCAACATTGAGTGGAGGCACCTGTTGGGTATCCAGGAAGGCGCGAAATCGCCTGTACTTGGAGGCGTATGACTTCTTCTGAGAACGGCGCTGTGCTAGTTACAAGATCCTGGATAGTCTGGGATTATCCTCCACGCGGTGAGGTGGAGACTGGGCAGGTCCGAATGGTGAAGTTGCCCCTGCTCCATTTGTAGAAGCGTCGGAGAGTCTGGCAGCGTGCGAGACTGCGACGACATGTGCAACAGAAGTGGATACCAGGGTTGACGTGGCCATGCCGGAGCGATGAGAATAGCATTCACCCGTTGCTGGTACATCCTGGTGAAGACCTTCTGAACCAGATGAAAGGCGTAAAGGTAGTCCTGGTCCCACCGTTTCATGAAGGCGTCGCCCTCAGATTGGAGCCCGATGCCCGCCCTGGAGCAGTACCTGAGGCACTTGCAGTTGGACTCCAATGCAAAGAGGTCTATGCTCGGTGTCCTCCACGCTGTGCAGAGGGAGTGAAACACCCTGTTGTCCAGTTTCCACTCGTGGGTCGTCGAGGTGAGGCCAGCACATTAAGTTTGCCCTGGATGTGGACACCAATTGGAAAGATGTGTCTCTCGAGACACTACTCCCACAGTTGCACCGCCAGATATAGCAATGTGGTGGACCTTGTCCCTCCTTGCTTGTTCAGGTACGCTATCACGGTGGTATTGTCTGATGCTATTTGAACTGCCTTGCCAGCTAGCAACGTTTCGAAGGACCGCATGGCCTTCCATATGGCCAGTAACTCTGGTAGTTGATGTGGTGGACAATCTCGTGAGGAGACCAAGTGTTGTTGACTGTTAAAGTCCCGCAAGCAGCACCCCAGCCGAGGTTGCTCACATCGGTAAGAACTTGGAGAGACGGCTGTGGAGGGTAGAAGTTTTTCCCCATAGCCACATTGAGATGTGTGGTCCACCACGCCAGCTGGTCCACCAGTTCCGGAGAGGGAAGCAGCCGTTTGGACTGACTGTCCGTGAGCGGATCGAATTCGTGGAGAAGCCACGATTGTAGGGACCGGAACTTCAATCTGGCGTGAGGAATCACTGCTGTGGTTGAAGCCATCAAGCCCAGAAGTTGTTGAGCCTTCTTTGCCCTGACGAAGGGTTTGGTCTTGAAATCGCTTACTACTTGTGCAATGTCCAGCAAGCGTTTCTCTGGGGCAAAGGCCAGAATTGCTCCAATGTACTCCACTCGCTGTAAGGTACCAACTTTGATTTGGTAAAGTTGATCCTGAGGTCAAGACTCTGGGGAAAACAGAAACTTGTCGTGTGACGGAACGGTGGTGAAGAAGAAAGGTGTAAGGGGCGAACTGGAGCACCAGCCCTGCAGCCCTTGTTCGGGGAGTTGGAAGAAGACCGGCCACCCCAAACGGACGATCCTGGCGAGGAACATCTCACGGTGGAGAAAGGCGGTGAGGGCCGAGGAGCGACCGGAGGACGAGGAGTAGGCGGTAAAGATCGATGTCCTTCCGGCTTATGCTTCTTCTTTTTCTCCCCGTTCTTGTCCTTCTTTTTCATCTTCCGAACAAGAAACGAGGAAGAAGAGGACTGGAGAGCCTGTACAAGCGGAGGAGCACTCATGGCACTTGAAGTGGAAGGAGCAGCGGTAGGAGCAAGGGCGAGCTCCATTAGATGTGCTGAGCTTATTGCTCCGGTTTTGGACCTCGAGACAAGTAAAATTTCTACAGTGCACACAAGATTGGCTCTGGTGCGACTCCCCAAGACAGAAAAGGCATGTGTTCGTCCGAAGCTGGAAACTTCTTCAGGCAAGAAGAGCAGTTTAAAGGCCGCAGCCATGAAAAAAATTCTTCCGAAGGAAGGCAATGGAGAACGTAGAATGTTCGCGAAGGAGAACAACCTCGAAGGGCCGGCCAGCCGCCACCCCCTTAAGGGGGGAAACGGTGACCTGAGCAAAGGTAACTGAGTCCTCAAAGAAGAAACAGCACCGGGGTGGCAATCCTGCCCGGAGGACAAGATTGCCAGAAAAAATTGAATGTATAACCGATGTCTTTTCCAAAGAATCGACCTAAAAATTGAGCAAACTCTCAACGATCATCCTGCTGCTGAGGCGGAAAGAAGAGAACTGAGGTAAAATGTCGGACTGGCACCTCAGAGTGGGCGGTACAGTGGGCGGTCTTACCGCCAAAACGTTTAGCCAATAAGCTTTAAAGCCTCTGATCGATGTTCTGCGCAGGCGCATAACCCAATAGTGGGGATTCACAAACTATACAAAGGAGAAGGTTAGGATTCCCTCTCAAATTCCAAAACCAATACTACAGTTTACATTTCCTCTTCTGAATTTACCTGTAAGCAGAATGCTGTTGATGTTTGCTTAAGGTTTATGTAAACTCACAGCTAATGGCTGTTAATTGACATGTCAGGCACAACCTGGTTGCAAGACTACTTACAGGCCCAATAGCGAGCCAAGACACACCTTAATACTTTGTCATATACCTGCAATTAGCCATGGCAAGTTACACAAACCTTATATGAACATGAACAGGATTCCTATTTGTAATTATTAAATCACTAACATTCTTCAAAAGCAACTGGTTTCACAGTTGTTTGCACATTAGCCCCTTTACCCAGTCTATATAAACCTCTGAAAGAAGCATTTTACCTGTTGGAACAAATAAAGTGTGTCCTTGCTTTACAACACATTTGTAACATTTGTCAACTTTATTTCCAAAATACACCTCACTCTGGGTAACTGATGAACTCCAGGATTCATACTTTGCCAGATTTTCATCAGTAGGTTTAATCAAGTAAAAGATCTTCTCTCCCTGTGGATAAAATACATTGCATGGAGTGCCACAAATCTTTGACTTTTATAGTAGTTATTAATATCAAGTAATCTCATAATACTATAGAAGTACAGAAAGCTGAAACAAGATCTCAGTTTAGCATCGTCAGGATGGAAGGACAAGAAGTAACAAAACATACATTTAAGGGTTTAAGGATGATGACAATGGGACAAAAGATTTTTTTTTCAATCCTTTAATGCCAAATTGGATTTAAACCATCCATGAATATAATGCTGCTGTTACTGGTAAAGGAAAACAGACAACTCAGCAGCATAAACTGAGAGGTAACATTGTTTTATTAACATTTCCTACTACTCTGCCTACTATTACTCAGACAAACATTTTTAAAAAGTTGTCAGATCAATAAACACAGAATAGTAAGTGGTCATTATTGCTCTTTACCACCATCTAGTGTACAAAAGAAATATTTTATGATGATTCTATATACTGTATTTTTAAAAACAGCAATGTTTTCTTACCCAGAGAACATGATACCAAACAGATGTGCCTCCAAAATCAATATGAAAATCTGTGTAGCTGTCTTGGACTCCCATTAAGCAGTACTTTTGAACAAATGGCTTAGGAAAGACTGAATCATCTGGCCAGTAGTTTTCGACCCACGAAAGTTTTCTGGCAATGTCAGGAACTTCCACTAATTCAGACATTCTTCAAAAAACAAACAAACACAAGATTAACTAAGAATGCAGTGAGTGAATTTAAGTGAAGGTATGTGACACATTTCTCCTTTTTAGCACTTTTTTGATCCACACAATCAGCTAAGCAGGGAGGCTTTAAGGGAAGGGAAGAAAGTCTCCATGCATGATATAATTAAAATGTTAACATCTGATGTGTGAGATTCACATACCTATACTATAATACCCATAAAAATAAAGAGGCAATAAAACTACCAATTTATCTAATTTCTAATTTTGAAATATAGCTGTGAACCACTGTCTTTTACCATACATGCAGAATAATCTGTTTTATTTCAAAGTACAAATTATTTTTACTTTCAATTTTCTGGGCTTCCAGAAACAGCTGCCTTAAAATTTTGCAAAATGCATCATTCAAGCAAGAAATCAAATGCAGCCAAGAAGAACAATATCCCTGAGAGATACAAAGTAAAACTTCACCTCATTAGTCTTGTGGGGAGAATCAAATAGTCATTATTTAGTACATTTCAAAGCTTAACAGTTAAAGCAGGGATTCTCAACCTGCAGCCTGCAGTGCCATTTCATGTGCGCCCCCCCCCCCCATCGACTCCACTACACCAGGAAGTGCCATTTGATGGAGGAAAGGCAAAATGGCAGTCCGGCCCCCAAAGCTGTCTCAGGGAGCATGATCCGGCCCCTGGCTTTAAAAGGTTGAGAACTCCTGAGCTATTATTGTCACAAGACAGATAACTTTTATTTATTTGTTCAATTATGAGCTTTTCTTCAAAAAATAAAAATAAAATAAATACAAATATTTAAAAGCAATGCCTGCATTTCCAGTCTATTAATTGACCACTTAAGAAGCATTGCAATGCTTCTTAAGTGGTCGATTAATAGACTGGAAATGCAGGCATTGCTTTTAAATATTTGTATTTATTTTATTTATTTATTTTGAAGAAAAGCTTATAATTGAACAAATAAATAAAAGTTATCTGTCTTGTTACAGATCAAGCCTGTGTGGTCAAGTCCTTCCTTATTCTACCCAGTGACTCATTCATTCCTTCAAATAGATTTTAGTATAATCCCTACAAAATATTAAAGACACGTATCCAATTACTATACTACATCTCTACATGCCAGCCTAAGGAAATTCTTTCCTCCTTAATTATAAGTCTTTAAGAAACCAAGTAATTTGTTACATTTAATTAATATAAACCTCTTTCTCATTCTACACGATTTTCAAACAAATGTATTTAAACAGTAAACTTACTTTGTGTCTGAGAATTCAAGGCTAATCACATTTAATACTTTTGGTCTTTCATGGTTTGTGAAATACTTAACATAATTATGGAGCTTCATTTTACTGTCTGCTTGTCTTGCCACATCAATAACATCTATCACTTTATCACCACCTGTAAAAAAGAACATTCTTAAATCTCAAGCAACCTACAAATATCACTCAAAGTCACATCCTGGGATGTTGGTTATCTTAATTGTAAGGAACTGGCGTACAATGGTCCACGGAACCATCTGCCACATGTCCATGAAAACATCTGCAAATGCAGACAGTGCTGGCTCTTTGGCTATAGAGATGAGCACTGAACCCTAGAGTCGGATACAACTGGCTTTCGAGCAAGGGCAACCTTTACCTTATATTCCTATTTCTGAGGTTCCTGTCAGAACTCTTTGAGAGATGCTCTGCATGTTACTCACAAGGAGACCTGAATGTATCAAACTACCCAGAGTGACACAGAAATCTATGTTCCACTGCTAACCATTTTTTAAACTGCAGCATTGGGGAGGGGGGAGATTACATTGTTCTTTTAAAAACTGAGGTACAGTAAAACACCTATTTACATAAAAAGTCTGTTCTGTAGGCTTCTATATAAATCAGTTTTTTACTTAACTCAAAACAACCCCATAGGAAAAACAATTTTTTTTACATAACTCGAAGAAAACCCATAGGAAATTGTTTTATGTAAATCGAGATATTTATGTAAATCAAGATATGGTTTTAGTGCAAAAATCATTATGCAAGTCGAATTTTATGTAACTCGAGGCATATGTAGGTCAGGGATTTACTGTAGTTTCTTTTTAGTCTTGAGTGTTTCCCATTCTGCATACAGTAAAACCCCTACTTACAAAAAAAAGTCCGTTCCGTAGGCTTTTGCTTAAATCAAAAAAAAAAAATGTAACTAGAAACAAATCAATAGGAAAAACATTTTTTACGTAACTCAAAGCAAACGCATAGGAAAAATGAATATTTTATGTAAATCGAAGCAAACCCATAGGGAAATGAATTTTTACATAACTTGAAGCTAGAGATGTGAAGACCTGGATAAAAACCGGAAAAATTTGGGGGGGAAAGCGGATTTTTCTGGATTTTTCTAAAGCCTTTTTTCCCCAGAAAAAATAGAAAAAAATAATATATATATATATATATATATATATATATATATATATATATATATATATATATATATATATATATATATATATATATATATATATATATATATATATATATATATATATATATATATATATAATGAAATGTTTTATTTTAACATGATGAATAAAATATTTTAAGATAAGGCTGGGTTCAAATATTTTATAAATCATTTCTAAAAAAATATGTATGGTATCAGATTATTTTCAATTTTTTCGAAAATTTCCGTTTTTTTCCGAGCTTCAAAATTTCTAGAAATTTTACATCTCTACTTGAAGCAAACCCATAGGAAAAATAATCTTAATGTAACTTGAAGCAAACCCATAGGAAATCGTGTAAATCGGGATATGGTTTAGCATAAAATCATTATGTAAGTTGAATTTGATGTAACTCAAGGCATTTGTAAGTCGGGGTTTTACTGTAGTATGCTTTCAGCATGACAAACTATGTCAATATGTGATGCTTTAGTGCTATTGCTCACAGTACTTGTATTTTCCAGCTAATATATGCTAACAGATTTGGGAAATATATTTTGTTAAGATGTATTTTTGCATAACTTGATTTTAAAACATAATATAAAATGTACTAAGTAATATAAGTACAATTTATGAAATACTATTGTACTAGTTATAAAAGACTAATAATAAAAGTACAGTAATACCTCTGATAACGGTAAAACTTGGTTCCACAAGTCTTAGCGTTATCCTATTTTTAGCGTTATCCGATGCATGCACTGCGTGCAGGCTCTCTGCTTTGGGATCCGGGTGGGTGGGGTGGATGCACACACACACACCCAGCCGCCCAGATCCCAAAGTGGACAGCCCGCCTGGGCTCTCCACTTTCAGATCAGGGTGGGCAGGGGTCGGCGGAGGAAGGGAAAGCCTTTTCTGGGCTAGCGACAGGGACCCTTCCTTTCCACACCCGAGAAAGGGCTTTCCCTTGCTCCATTCGGAAAGTCCTTTCTGGGGTGGGGAGAGAAAGGCTCCCCCTTGCTAGCCCAGAAAAGGCTTTCCCTTCCTCCGCCCACCCCTGCCCACCCTTGCCCACCCTGATCCAGATGGCATCCATCCACGAGTTCTCAGGGAACTTAAAGATGAAATTGCTGATCTCCTAGCCAAAATATATAATATTTCCCTCAAATCAGGCTTTGTGCCTGATGACTGGAAGGTAGCGAATGTAACACCAATTTTCAAAAAAGGATCCAGGGGTGATCCAGGGAATTACCGACCTGTCAGTTTGACATGTGTCCCAGGTAAAGTGATGGAAACCATCCTAAAAGATAGAATTAATAGGCACATAGAAGAGAAGGCGCTGCTAAAGGAGAGCCAACATGGCTTTTGCAAGGGCAAATCATGCCTCACTAATCTGTTGGAATTTTTTGAGAGTGTCAACAAGCATGTGGATAAGGGGGATCCAGTTGACATTGTTTATCTGGACTTTCAGAAGGCTTTTGACAAGGTCCCACACCAAAGGCTCTTGAATAAACTTACCAGTCATGGAATAAAGGGACAGGTCTTGTCCTGGATCAGCAAGTGGCTAAGGGACAGGAAACAGAGGGTAGCACTAAATGGACACTTCTCCAAGTGGAGGGAAGTAAAGAGTGGGGTCCCCCAAGGTTCAGTACTGGGACCCCTGCTTTTCAACCTCTTCATAAATGATCTAGAGGTAGGAGTAAAAAGCAAGGTAGCCAAATTTGCTGACGACACTAAATTATACAGGGTAGTGAAAACTGTGAGAGATTGTGAGGAGCTCCAGAGGGATCTCTCGACACTGGGGGAGTGGGCAAAACAGTGGCAAATGAGTTTCAACATTAGTAAGTGCAGAGTGATGCATGTTGGGGCAAAGAACCCCAATTACATTTATAAACTGATGGGGTCTGAACTCTCTGCGACAAACCAGGAAAGGGACCTTGGTGTCCTGGTGGACAACTCAATGAAGGTGTCAACCCAGTGTGCCTCAGCAGTGAAAAAAGCAAACTCAATGCTAGGGATCATTAGGAAGGGTATAGAAAATAAGTCAGCAAGTGTCATTTTGCCTCTTTATAAATCTATGGTGAGGCCCCACCTGGAATACTGTGTACAGTTCTGGTCGCCATACCTCCAGAAGGATATTATGGAGCTGGAAAAAGTGCAGAGGAGGGCAACCAGAATGATTAGGGGACTGGAACACCTTCCTTACCATCTGAGGCTGCAACGGTTGGGCCTCTTCACTCTTGAACGACGACGTCTAAGAGGTGACCTGATTGAAGTTTATAAAATCATGCACGGTGTGGACAAAGTAGATAAGGAAAAACTGTTTTCCCTATCGCATAACACTAGAACTAGGGGACACTCCATGAAACTTTTGGGTACTAGTTCTCAAACAAATAAGAGAAAGTACTTTTTCACCCAGAGGATTACTGGTCTATGGAACTCCCTGCCAGAAGAAGTGGTGACAGCTGTCAGTCTTGACAGCTTTAAGAAAGGATTAGACAAGTTCATGGAGGACAAGAGTATCAATGGCTATAATTATGGATACTTAAGGACAACCTCCGGGTTGGAGAGATAGGCAATATCATTTCTCTCAATATCATTTCCAGGGAATCCTAAGCAGGCATCTGCTTGGGAATACCCTGAAGGAAATGGTGAGCCACTGTGTGAGACAGAATGCTGGACTGGATGGGCTGTGGCCTGTTCCAGCAAGGCTGTTCTTATGTTCTTATGAAAGTGGAGAGCCCAGGTGGGCTGTCCACTTTGGGATCTGGGCGGCTGGGTGTGTGTGTGTGCATCCACCCAATGGAGCAAGGGCTGTCCGCTTTGGGATCCGGGCGGGTGGGGATGGATGCACACACACACCCCGCTGCCCGGATCCGAAAGTGGACGGCCCGAGAGGGCAGTCTGCTTTGAGATCTGGGCGGCGGGAAGGTGCATCCACCCCACCCCACTACATCCCAGATCCGAAAACAGGCAGCCCAAGAGCTCCCCCTTGCTAGCCCACAAAGGGTTTTCCCAACGGAGCAAGGGCTGTCCGCTTTGGGATCCGGGCGGGTGGGGGTAGATGCACACACCGCCTGGATCCGAAAATGGACGGCCCAAGAGGGCTGTCCACTTTCAGATCTGGGCCGCGGGAGGGTGCATCCACTCACCCACCCACCCTGCCCAGATCTGAAAGTGGACAGCCCAGACAGCCAAGCGCCTGGCCAGTTCCCTTCACGGAAGGCTGGCGGGTGAGTCCAAAGACACCCGCCACCCCTCCATGAAGGGAAGCAGCCAGTCGCATGGCCCGTTCCCTTGCAGAAGGGGCCACTGGTGAGTGCAGACCCACCCACAGCCCCTTCTGCAAGGGAACTGGCCAAGCGGGGATCCTGGCTTGCTTGGGAAGGAGGGAGGCGGGTGAGCGGGTGGCTCCCCTCCTTCCCAAGCAAGCTGGGACCCGAGGCTACGAAGCTCGGCTTGATGGGAAGGAAGGAGGGGGCCACCCGCTTGGATCTCCTCTCACCTGCCTCTTGGGAAAGTGCAGCGGGGATTCAATGCATGGAATCCCCACTGCCCTTTCCAAACAGGCAGGTGGATCAGGCCAAGCCGCAAAGCCAGCAGGGCTGGTCTCCGCCTGGGAAGGCAGTTCCCAAGTGGAGACCAGCCCTGCCGGCTTTGCGGCTTGGATCTCCAGTGGTACCCGTTCCCTTGCAGGCCACCCACAGCCCCTTCTGCAAGGGAACAGGCCAGGCATGTGGCCGCTTCCCTTCCCGGAGGGCCAGCAGGTGTCTCTGCACTCACCCACCGGCTCTCAGGGAAGGGAAGCCGCCACAAACATGATGCATCGAATAATGCTAAAATGGTATTATCCGATGAAACATTTTTTTCAAAACTTTACATCGTTATCCGATTTTAGCGTTATCCGGGATTATACTGTACTATTTATCTAATTCAAAGAAAATAGTAACGGTAAAGGTCACCCTTGCTCGAAAGCCAGTTGTATCAGACTAGGGTTCAGTGCTCATCTCTGATTCATAGCCGAAGAGCCAGAGCTGTCTGCTTCTGCAGACATTTCCATGGTCATGTGGCAGGCATGGCTAAACACTGGAGTGCACAGAATGCTGTTTACCTTCTCACCAAAGTGGTCCCGATTTATCTACTTGCAATTTGTTGTTCATCTAATATATATTTTTAGAAAATAAAAATAATCACACAATTTGACTACACCAGTGTTTCCCAACCTTTGTGTTTTGGATTTCAATTCCCAGAAGCCTAAGTCAATTCCCTAAAGTACTGATCAGCCAATGTACTGACTTAGGCTTCTCGGAATTGAAGTCCCCCTGTGGGGTGTGGCCCCACGATAGGAACCACTGGACTACACCATCCCCATGATTATGCTCTTTTTTAGGAGTGTGGTCCTCAAAGATGCAATTTAACCTAAATATTGGCTTTTGGCTCTGTCAAGTTTGCCTATTCAGTTCTACAGCTTAAAAAGAAGAGATATTGTACGCCCCCCCAAAAAATCTATTTAAGTGTATGCTGTCCTCAAAACTACTTATGTTATGCTAACTAGAGATGATAGACCAACACACATGTTCACAGAGCAGACTGGAAATGGTGGAATCTCCAATAATACTTGCTTGGGTCCCCCATTAAACCCTCATCTCATAAAAGACGCTGCAATCTTCAGTGATTTTTAAAAGACTGAGTATAACCCATGCATCCTTTTTTCATTCATCTTTATATTCTATAGCACAATCCATACCTACATATCGTTCCACATCCAGAACGGAAAAAGCAGGGGGTGGAAGTCTGAGACCTATGCCATCTAATTTAGGAACCATAATGGGAACATCAAACCCATGCTTTTCTAGGTATTTTTGTGTCAACTGGCTGCCATGCATTTTCAAAATGATTTCATCAGCACTAGAAAAGAAAACATATTAACATTTTTGACCCATCATAGAATTTAAAATAAACTGAGTGTTTATTCACAATGACTCCCAAACAGTAGAAATTAGAATTTAATAATTGCAGTTAAATAGAACAAGAACATCTTATATTCTCTGTAAAATTTAAGACTCTTCAACATCAGTACCATACATATACGGTACTTAATTGGAGTACTTTTGATAGCTTGCCTTAATTCTGATTACAGGAGTATAATCTGTCACTACAGTCTGTTTCTATTTAATTCTACAGGATTTTTGTTGGAAAAATGTCTTTAGTCTGATTAGACAATCAGATGCCTTGGTTGAAAAACTCTAGTTACTAATTTTTTTCAAGCATCTGAAAATTTAAGACATTAATGTAGTTTTATTGTTTGTTAGACAATTTTTCACTTCACTCTATCTTTTTATTATTTGTACCCCATATTCCTCCCTAAGAGGACTCAAGGTGGCTTACAACACAGAAAAGACATTAAAATGCAATCAAACCAGTATCCTAATTAAAACTAGCACATTAAAACAGTTTAAAATCATTTTAAAAGAATAATAAAATTTAAAAAGGCATGATGGCCCCACTTTTAAAGCTCCCTCATAGGTAGCCAGTAACTATAGAAAAACATGTCTGAAAACATGTTTTCAAGTAAGTAAGTAAGTAAGTAAGTAAGTAAGTAAGTAAGTAAGTAAGTAAGTAAGTATCTATGAATGACTCCATGCAGATACAGTACAACAGTGGTAGAGAAGAAGTTGTTTCTTTACTGCTGCCCCTAACACAGGCCAGGTTTTCCAATAGACTCTAGCTAAATTTTATTCTAATCTCAGTCCCATTCATTTCATCACCACCAATTCCCTAAAGAAACAGTGGGCCAATCTGGCTCCACTGCATAAGAAGGAACACTGACGTGACTCCCACAAGAATTTATCTTACCTTGGGAATGAACGAGCACGTAGTTGTTTAACAAATGTTCGTGTTCCAGCTTGAACTGCCTTAGAACCATCATCAAATTCTGTATAGTCATGTCTATGCCAGTTCCTTCTCTTCTTCACTAAACAAAGAAAAATAAAAATTTAATTAGCCTATAAAATCATTACTACTGCCACACTTTGTTTTATTAGTATACAACTAGTACTAATCCAGGATCAAATGCTTACCGAGGCATGAAGCTTACTGGATAACTTCTGGTCAGTCACTATCAACTAATTTATCCCACAGGATTGTATAGAGAGCAAAACTGGACAGGCGGAATAATATACACTACTTTGGGCTCTTTTGGACAAAAGGGTAGGATGCAAGTTTTATGCCTTTTCGTTGGGTGCCATTATCCTGGCTCATCTGAACCATCCCATTAAGTTTGGTGTGTGTCATTTGTCCAAGGACACTTACTACATAAAGGATATTTAAACTCAGGTCTCTCTAATCTGTTTAGTACACAATAGTGATGCCAATGTAAGAAAAAAGGCTTTTAAAATCTCTGAAAGCTAGATTTTCAAATTTTCCTAATTATCCTTCGAGCAATTGGAAAATATTTATGTTCTTTTAAAAACCAGCTTATTTATACTGGAAAAGTTTTCAGCCATGCTACCTAAAGCAGGAGTTCTCAACCTTTTCAAGTTGGGGGCCGGGGTCATGCTCCCTCAAACAGTTGGCAGGCCAGACTAGTGGGCCAGCTGCTGCCACCAAAATCGACTGCGGACTCATTTACAGCTGTTGTAAATGCATTTACAACAACTGTAAATGAGTCCGCGGCTGTCGTAAACACGTTTATGACGGCTGTAAATGAGTCTGCAGCTGATTCCGGCGGTGCTGACTGGAGCGAGTGCCATAGGTTGAGAACCCCTGATCTAGAGTGACACTGCATGTTCACTATACTTTCATTATTTCAAAACTAATAAATCACATTGTTACAAGTAGTTGAATGGACAGAAGAGTATTATTGCAACATATGCTTGACTGACCTCCAATTTTCTCAATATGTTTACAAACCACATTTAATACTAAATGGAGACTGAAATCTGACTCACATTAAACATATACCACAAGCCATACTCTCCTCAGTAATCAAAATGCTACTGTGCTACTTTGTGGTAAGCAGAGCTGCCAAGTAACCTGGTTCTAGAAAGCAAGATCTACATTTGCTAGTGCACATAAGATCCAGCATATACAAATGTATTTTGATAACTTTCCAAGAAAGCTGTCTTCTTTCTCCAAACTACTGGATATAGCTTCCCTCCTAGAGATGTGAAGGCCTGGAAAAAAACCGGAAAAATCGGGAGAAACCGATTTTTTCCCAGTTTTTTTCTGAAGTCTTTTGAAAAAATAAAATATATATTATGGAATGTTTTATTTTAATATGATGAATAAAATATTTTAAGATAAGGCAGGGTTCAAATATTTTATAAATCATTACTAAAAAAAAATATGTATGGTATCAGATTATTTTCAATTTTTCCAAAAAAATTCGTTTCCCCCCGGAAAAAAACAGTTTTTTTCCAAGCTTCAAAATTTCCGGAAATTTTACATCTCTATAATCCCTCCACAGCGACTTCAGACATTTTCTGCAGATAGGGTAAAGGGTAAAAAGAATGTGGTAGCCTGGATGATGTAGACAGACAGCTTGCTGCATAAAGGCAGCTGCCAGAGAACCATTTAAAGCAGCCTCCATGTAGCAACCATTTTCTGTGCCCCCATCCCCAGTAAGCATATTTTTGTGCAGAATTATGTGTATCATTCTTTCCATGTGCACACACCTGTTTCTTCAAGCTCAATGACAACTTTGGAAAGCAGCCAGAGGCATCTGACAGTTATTAAGGTAAGCAGCTGCACTACAAAAGATATAAGACAAAGCTTCTGATGTAACTGAACTCCTCTAAATGACAAAATTGGGATGTCTGTTAGATGGCTACCATTACATACAAAGTAGTTATATACTCTTACAAACTATGTTTTTAAGATAGAGAATGATTTATTCTAAAAAGGAGTTGGTTCCATTTGAAACCCCAAATAGGAAAAAGGCCAATTTCTACAACAGGGTGTCCAAACTTCTCAGGCCGTGGACCGGTCACGTGGTTCAGGAAGCTGGTCATTATTGCCCGGGGGCCGTATGCGGCCCCCGATGCCAATTCATCCAGCCTGCAAAGCCCTCGTCGCTCCTGGAAGTGGAAGTAAAGCATTTTATTTCCGCTTCCAGGAGCGACGAGGGCTTTGCAGGCTAGATGAATTGGCATTGGGGGCCGCATCTGACCCCAGGCTGTAGTTTGGGCACTCCTGTTCTACAGTATCACAGGTGGAAAGAAGCTAAGGAATCTTTTTGGTATGCAGTAAAATAGACTAAATTGAATGCACAAGTATGTTTACAATTAAGAACTAAATAATCTCAGTTACTTCCAGCTACATACATGATTTGAATTTGAATTTATATACCACAATTCTCTACCCAAGGGAGACTCAATGCGGTTTACAAAGTACAATTTACAAGTTACAGAATAAAAATATCACAAAAATACAGTGTACAATATAGTTAATATAGTAAAATACAATTACAGAACAATTAATATGATCAATAATAACAAAATACAGGGCTAATAACAGGTTGCATAGCCTCACAACAGAACATATCAGCAAATCATCACTACAACATCACAGTATAAATATCAAAAAAGAAAAAAAATCACCACACTCATCTATACCCACTCCCCCCCCCCCCGGCCAAACACACCAAGAGAAAGAACAGCAACGGCGGCGCAGGCTTTTGAAGGCGCCCGCCGCCCTCCCACAGGTGGAATCACTCCCCCTCTGGCCCGACTGGCCGAAGGAGGGGGAAAACGGGAGTCCCAGAGCCGTGGTGGCACAGGCTTTTGAAGGCGCCTGCCGCCCTCCCACAGGTGGAATCACTCCCCCTCTGGCCCGACTGGCCGAAGGAGGGGGGAAACGGGAGTCCCAGAGCCACGGCGGCGCAGGCTTTTGAAGGCGCCCGCCGCCCTCCCACAGGTGGAATCACTCCCCCTCTGGCCCAACTGGCCGAAGGAGGGGGGAAACGGGAGATACATGATACATGATCATCCTGAATTGATATCTTAGCTTCTATCTCTACCTTCTAAAATATACTTAGGAAAATACACTTTAGATAAAGTTGACCAAATAAACAGTGGCTGAAATCCAGCAATGAGTCATGAGAGAAGGCTAAATGAATCAATGGAACTTGCAGAAAAACTGACTCACCAAATCCTCAATGAGTCAATGGGCTTACTCTAGTTACAACCTACTACTAGATTACAGCCATTGTGATATAATATCAAAAGCAATGTCGTACAGATGATTTAATAACAAGAGGGTTAATTAGTACTCTGGAATACTATCAAGCAGCCAACTTTATATTTCCAAATATAAACCATCACTGACATTTGTATCTTTTCCTATTTCAATAGTTAGATAAAATATTAATAAAGAAATGAAACAGAGCTTCTGAGGGCACTATACAAATATAAATAGACTAGCTGATTACTCGGCTTTGCTCAGGTTTTCATTTCTTTAACATAGGCCAGCCTCGTGGGGTGCATGTGGGTCACTCCTGCCTCCCTTCCTCCATCTCTCTCTTCCCTCACCCGTCCCACTTCTCTGTCAATGGTCACTTACCGCCCTTATCCTTCCCATACATGTGTCCAGTCACCTGGTGTGAGAGCAGCACGCAGCCATTGAGGACCCTCCGACCTTCCTTCCCTCCTTGGCTTCGCCCACTGTGGCCACCACCTCCGCCGTCTCTGTACTAAGGGCCCCGAGGGCGCTGCGGAGGCTGGGTGGCTATTTCCAGAGGGGGGCAAGCCTCCTCTGCAGCTCCCATGCCCTCCCGATCCTCTCAAGAGCCTCCATTGCCACCGCTGTGCCCACCCGACCAGACCCCCCATTTGTCTTCCACCTACTGTGAAAACTACAGCTGAGCTCAGAGGGCTAAAGCTGAGCTAGTCAGATGATGTCACAATGGAACTATGACATCAACTCAATTACATCACTGGGGGACACACACATTGTATAAAACAATTGCATCCCAATGTGGGGGGTGTACACCCCCCATGGGGCTTGCAACCCCCACAGTGCTGATCTCCCACGGCCAAGGTAGGTGTGTGCCAAGTTTCAGCGACATCCGTCCAGGGGTGTGGAAGCCTTTCGAGCACATACAAATAAACTTGTTTTATATATAGAGATAAACAATAAACCATATTTTCCGGCATATAAGATGACTTTTTAACCCCAAAAAATCTGTGCCAAAGTCAGGGGTTGTCTTATACGCTGGGTACTCCGGAGCCAGGGGCCGGAAAGCCATCTGCCGCCGCCACGAGGCCTCCGGAGCAAGGGGCCACCAGGATACCACCACCCCCAGCCTTGCAGCGGCGGCGGTGAATGGCTTTCCCCGCCGGTCAGCTGCTCGTCCTCCTCCTCCTCACCCCCCGGCTGGGGGTGGTGGTGCGGAGGAGGAGCAGCAGCAGCTGAGCAGCGGGGAAAGCCATCCGCCACCACGAGGCCTCCGGAGCAAGGGGCTGCCCGGATACCACCACCCTCAGCCTTGCGGCGGTGGATGGCTTTCCCCGCCGGTCAGCTGCTGCTGCTCCTCCTCCTCCTCACCCCCCCCCCAACTGGGGGTGGTGGTGAGGAGGAGGACCAGCTGACCGGCGGGGAAAGCCATCCACTGCCACCGCACTCTCCCCGCCCCCTCCACCGGCGGGGAGATAAAGGGAGCCATCCCCGGACCGGGAACCTCCGAAGATGCCGCCGTTGGAAGAGGGGTAGTCTTATACAGCGAGTATATTGCAAACTCTACATTTTAACTAGAAAAGTTGGGGGTCGTCTTATACGCCCAGTCGCCTTATACGCCAGAAAATACAGGGTACTGAAATTAGGAGATATTTTCATCTATTATAGATCTCCATCAATTATTACAAGAAAAGACTAACAGAAAGTAACTAGTACAGAGATGCCTTTAAGTTGCCTCCCTCAAAGCCATTACTTTGTAAATCAGATGAAATAACAATCTTTCTCTGATACAGTGTCAAAGATAAATAATATCAGAGAGTAAATAAAACAAAACAGCAAAAAAAGACAAAAAATGTTGTGGCACCTTAAAGACTATCGGTAATTCCTGTATTTAAATGTAAGCTTTCATGGACCAAGTCCACTTCATCACATTTAAATACAGGAGTTAGTCTTTAAGGTGCCACAAAATTTTTGTATATTAATGCTGGTTTTTTTTTTACTTTCTGATATGCTTGTACAGATCAACACTTCAAACATTTCAGATAAATAATAGTTATTTGTTGACTGAAAAAGAAGGTTGGTTTTCCTTGGATATAGCAAATTCCCAGAATTTAATATAAAGAGATGATCCCAGAACTATGGATCCAAGTTTGAAAGCAAATGGAAAGGCAAACGCTGAGCTTTGTAGGAGCTCACGAGTTAACTTTAATATACTAATACAGAGTACAGGGAATGAGATACCATTCTAGAAACTTTCAATAAGCAAAATAAATGCTTAATTGCCCTTAATTAGTAACGATAATTCTCCTGAAAGATCAATTCATGATCTAGTGCTATAACCTCATATTGGATAGGCAGTAAATAAAAAAGGATTGGCTACAGGCAGCCCAACATATTTGAACAGAGTAGATGATACATTATCAAATGATGAAAAGTGCAATGGAAGATTCCCTAAGTCTGAATGTAGTTCTCAAAAAAAGTACATTAAGTGCTTTTTAAAAAAGATGCAAACTCCATTTGGACACAAGTAATGAACTGACATGCCTGAGCTCCTAAATCAGTGGTGGCCCCTCTGCCCAGTAACCCAATATGAGTGCTTCCTCCAGGGCCGTAGCCAGGCGAGACCCTCCTGAACTAACAGCCCGCCCCCCACCCCAGGATGCCAATGTTAAATATGTGAGTGTGGCATTGTTGCCTCTCCTGAATTTTTTTTTTGCCCTTCCTGCCCCCGCCCCCCCCCCCACACACACACACACACCAAAAAAAAAATCTAGAATCCTGGCTACAGCCCTGGCTTCCTCCCTCCACCCAGCAAAGAGTTCACCCTGCCCCTCTGCCCTGAGGCCCAATGGGAGCACTTCCTCCCTCTTCCCAGCACAGAGTTCACCCCAACCCTCTGCCCTGAAGCTCAATGGGAGCACTTCCTCCCTCTTCCCAGCACAGAGTTCACCCCACTCCTCTGCCCTGAAGCTCAATGGGAGTGCTTCCTCCCTCCCCCAACACGAGTTCACCCCGCCACTCTGTCTAGCAGCCCAATGTGAGCGCTTCCTGCCCCCAGCACAAAGTTCGCCCTGCCCCTCTGTTTGGGAAATCAGTCTCTAAAAGGTTCACCACCACTGTCCTAAGAGAACAGAGCTCTGAAAATTAAGTATTGCAAGTCAGACAATTTTAACTAGCCAAATGAGACAGTAAACCAAATGCCATGGTTGGAGGGGAGTGGGAGTGACCGTTGCTCCGTGGCAGGAGGACATTTTCCACCTTCATCCCTGCCACAGAGCCCCCTTAGCTCCTCCCCTCAGCCGGTTGGAGGGGAGTGGGAGTGACCATTGCTCCGTGGCAGGAGGACATTTTCCACCTTCGTCGCTGCCACAGAGCCCCCTTAGCTCCTCCCCTCAGCCAGTTGCAGGGGAGTGGAAGTGGCTGTTACCCATGACATCGGCCTTAAGTTTTATGTAATTTACCATCTTTGTCTGTAAACCGCTTTGGGTCACCAATAGGCGAGGAAAGCGGTATAAAAATATACTAAATAAATAAAAAAATAAAAGTAAATTAATAACAAAGTAACAAGATTGGAGGCTTTTCAACAATGCCCACTGGAAACACAGTTAAGGAAAATAAAATAGCAAAGATTTTATGTAGGAAAAGTTTTCAAAAATCATGTTGTTTTAATTAGAGATGTTCTCGTGAACCTCTTGATATGCTAAAAGCACACACAAGATAATATTTTCATTGAACCTTTGAGGCTTCTTTAAGTAAGTGACTGTACAAATAAAAAGAAAGTTAATCACTTCTTTAAAATCTACTACTTACTTAAGGAGGATCCATGAAGAAATGCACAATTGGGACAATGGTATAGGTCAATGTCAACAGCATGGTGCTCTTCTACTCCAACACAACTGAAAAAAAGAGAATAAAAATTCTTCAAGAACTTTTAAATTGAGACTGCATTTTTATCAGAAAATTATCAGGGCTTACATATAATAGGTTCAGACACTTGGAATGCTAGGCACTAAACAGAATCTCAACATTATTTCTAGGCCAGCGAAAAGATCAAGAAAATGTTAGGAACCACTTAAAAATAGACAATGTTAGTCATATTTTAATCCTCTTGATTTCAATACCAACTGTATAACACAGTCTAGACCCAACCCACTGAAAATGTTATGTCCTATCACTATCCCTTTTCACAACTAATTTGGAGTCTAGACCAAATTGCTTTCATTATGAAAACTCAAACTATGCTCCTATAGATACAAAAATAAATTATTGCTCCTGTGATGTTGAGGCTAACAGTGGAAAGTGCCTTTGGCCCAGTGTCTCATCTAAAAAGAAATTTGAGACAACAAATGTGGTGGAATGGTTAAATCATCAGACTGCAGAGACCCATGGAAGCTCAGTGGGTAACCTAAGG
This sequence comes from Bradypodion ventrale, assembly GCA_035047345.1. Lineage (NCBI taxonomy): Eukaryota > Metazoa > Chordata > Lepidosauria > Squamata > Chamaeleonidae > Bradypodion > Bradypodion ventrale. The sequence continues at coordinate 230,520,372 of JAWDJE010000005.1, forward strand.
CTTATCATTATCTTTTAGTGAAACAGACTTCACTGGGTTGTTGAGAATAAAATGGAGGGTGAAGGGGTTGAAAAGTGTGATGTCTTGTACTCCTTAAGGAAAAGGTGGGCAATGTAGTAAACCAATCAATCATACAAGAATGTAAAGTTATGTACTTTCTTAGATGACTTGTGTGTCTTCAATAGCCTTAAAAAATCATAGTTGCTGAAATGTTAAACAAAATGACATTATCCCCTCTAAATAGCTGTGTGCTGTCAAGTCAATTCTGGCTTATGGAGAACCTTTCCAGGATTTCTAGATAGGGAGTACTTGGAGGTGGTTTACCATTCCCTTGTTCTTAGAGTTTCCTTGAACTATGCAGCTTGCCCACAGTTATACAGGTTGGGTCTTCTCCTAGGAGACCTTCTGGCTCCACAGCCAGGTATCTAAACCACTGTGCTATCCCACTACTACACACATAATGCTAGTTTAGTTGTTGGAGAGCTAAGGTGTAACTGTACTTCAATAGCTGGATGAGTATCAATAGAATTTGTTAATAGCAATCTCCTGGGTATTTATTTTTTACTGATACCAATAAGATCAAAATTGCTGGGAGAAACATCAACAACTAGAGATACGCAGATGATACTACCCTAATGGCAGAAAGTGAGGAAGACCTAAAGAAGCTTCTGCTTAGGTTGAAAGAAGAGAATGCAAAAGCTGGCTTGAGACTCAACATCAAGAAAACCAAGATGTCAACAGTCCGAATCAGTCCCTGGATAATAGATGGGGAAGAAGTAGAAGCAGTGACAGATTTTACTTTCATAGGATCAAAGATCACTGCAGATGGTGATTGCAGCCATGAAATAAAACGGTGACTGATGCTTGGGAGACAAGCTATGAGAAACCTGGGGAACATAGTTAAAAGTAGAGACATCACCTTGCAAACAAAAATTTGCATAGTCAAAGCAATGGTATTCCTGGCGGTAATGTATGGTTGTGAGAGCTGGGCCATTAGGAAAGCTCAGCGCGGAAGAACAGATGCCTTTGAAATGTAGTGTTGGAGGAGAGTTTTGAGAGTACCCTGGACAGCGAGGAGAATTAATAGGTCGATCCGAGAAGAAATCAACTCTGACTGCTTATTAGAAGGTCAAATAGTAAAGATGAAGTTAAAGTACTTTGGACATCAAATGAGAAGATGATTCACTTGAGAAAGCCTTGATGCTGGGAAAGGGGGAGGGCAAAAGAAGGGGGCAGCCAAAAATGAAATGGCTAGATGGTATTGTAGACACAGTGGGCACAGAACTGGGCGGGTTGAAGAGGATGGTGGAGGACAGAGGTGCCTGGCGGGCAATGGTCCAGTCGGAATCGACTGTGCGACTGAACAACAACAAAAATAAGATTAGCTTCAGGAAGGCCTCAGTTGTGTTAAGGTTACAATTACTAAGTAAACTGAATGTCATTTCAACCTAGAATGCTCACACCAAAGAAATGTTTCCAAGCACAATGAATACTAACTCAATACTTGTTTGAATATAATGCTGACAATCAGAGGAATGTAAACATTTAATGAGAATTAACCCTCCCACAACCAAAACCAAAGTAATACTAACCCAACTTTTAATAGGATACATGCTGACAAAACAGCAGGTTTAAATTTAATGAGTTCATTAGATGCAGCTGTGTAATACAGTGGAACCTCGGTTAACAAACGGCTTGGTTAACATAAATAAAAATCACATAACAAAAGAAAATCCATAGAAAATAGCGGCTCAGTTTACAGATTTTTTTACTGAATTAATTGGTTTTCAATGCATTCCTATGGAAAATTGCATTTTTGTTAATGTATTTTGGTTTTTAATGCATTCCTATGGGAAATTGCATTCAATGCATTCCTATGGAAAATTCAGTTAAAGTAATTTTTGCTGTAAGAAATGTCCCGGAGAATGCATTAATTACGTTAACTGAGGTTCCACTGTACAAGTTTTCTAAATATGCTTCAGAATAAAGGTAGAGCACTTTATTTGACAGAGGGCATATAACCCGACAATGGAAGCAGAAATGAATCACCAGGACAATAAAGGCTTTGCTTTTTGCAACTGGGACTCCCAACACCCCCCTTTCTCTTCTGCAAATGCAATCTCAAACTTGTTGGTGTGAGAAATGTGTGCATAAAGTACTTTTTGGTAAGAAGGGGGAAGCAGAAAAAAGGGGGGAAATATTGCTTTCCCCGCCCCTAAACCTCCAGAGACATTACATTGTTTCTCTGTCTGGTAGGTTCTCATTCTTGTCATTGTTTTGGAAACAGAATTAAAACTAAATGTTGTAAATAACTAGAAGACAGCACTGATCTTACAGCTAGCTAGCTAGTCCCTTCTCCTTTATTCTTTTCTCCCTTGCTTCATGAAGCTCCCTCTCAATATCATGTTGTAACACTGAATGGGAGTGTACAGCACCTATACCTCTCTTATTCCAGATCAGTACAGCCTAAGTTAGCTCTCCTGGAGATGGGAATCTTTGCTAATGAGCAACTCAACTTTAAAAATAATCTGCTGCCATTGGCATATTAAAAACAGGCACTCAGATCAACTGTATAAGAATGAAAAACAGATGCTGTAAATAAAGGGACGAAAATAATTCACAGTGAGTAAACAGTGATGTCCAATAAAGTGAAAGTCCATAGTTTCTGCAATAAGTCAAAATAAAAGAAAATTGTTAAATAATAGAATTAGAACAGAAAGTATAACCTTATAGATCAGTGTATCCCAACCTTTGGTTTTTGGACTTCCAGATAAAGACCCTAGTATAGCCAGATAAATTTTCATAATTGCTGTGGCCAATGGCAAGACAAATGATTTTAAAATCACAGCAAACACTATAACAAAGTTCACAGCACTTTGAATTGAATTGAATTGAAATTTATTCTTATATACCGCTTTCCTCGTCCAGCAGACAACCCAAAGCGGTTCACAATGCATAACATACAGAAATACAATATAGCACTGATACAAAGCAAAATACAGTTTTACAAGCAAAACAGCAATGCAAAATTATATAACAGTACATAGTATAACACCAATTACAATACAAAAATGCAATAAATACAAATCGGCTAAAACCACCCACAAATTCCTGTGCCTTCAGAGTCCCTTGAGGGGGGAGGGCGGCGCCCAGGATGCCAGCCAGGGGCATGGCCGGGAAAGCCTTTTCGCCCCCACCGGGGCCAGGTGCGCGGCGGCGGTGTTTCGCTGTTATGGTCTCCTATCAGGTGACAGTGGAGCCAAATGGATAAGATGTTGTACAAGTGCAATTAAAATCAGGCAAGTGGACTCTAACCCTTGCCACACTGGCTGAAAATCTGTTGCTTATTTTAAATTAATTTAATTTAATTTTTGCGCTTATATACCGCCCACTCATGTACAACCCGACTCAGGGCGGTTTACATGGCGGACAATAAATACATAATAATAATACAATAACACAATAATAATACAGTAACCCATCTCCAAAGGTAGAGTTACAAAAATGCAACCCGCAAAATATACACTTCAATTACAGCAAGAGAAAACAAACAAAATTAGAAATACAAGATCCATAAAATACAGTATAACAGCAATAGCAACAATATGATTAATAATCAAAGCATACAATATCAAAAATACCAAAATTCCAAAGGACAAAATTCCACAGGTAATGGAGCCATCAGCTCAACAGTTCCACTGAATGACCCTGGTGGCCCCCGGCCCTTTATCCCTCCCAATGGAGCAGGGAGGGAAGGCGGGACCCCTCGCAGCTGCGCGGCGCTCCAGGCGATGGTCTTCAGCCTGGCCCCGGCAGCCCCCGGCCCTTTATCCCTCCCGGTGGAGCAGGGAAGGAAGGCGGGACCCCACGCAGCTGCGCGGCGCTCTGGGCGGCGGCCCCCGGCCCTTTATTGCTCCCGGTGGAGCAGGGAGGGAATGCGGGACCCCTCGCAGCTGTGCAGCACACAATAAAGTAGGTCCACTGAATTCAAATGGACCCACTCTACTGGAATTTACTATGCTAAGCAACAGGATTTCAATCAATAGATCATTTTTAAGACAACAAGATCTTGGGGACGTGAAAGGAGCCTCATTCGGGTGTCCCCTGAGTGGAGTTTCTCCAGCAAAAATCCTTTCAACCCAGAATAATTTCTGACACAAAATAATAATAATAATAATAATAATAATAATAATAATAATAATAATAATAATAATAATAATAATAATAATAATAATAATAATAATAATTATTATTATTATTATTATTATTATTATTATTATTATTATTATTATTATTATTATTATTATTATTATTATTATTATTATTATTATAATAATAAAACAATGATTTTCCTGCAACACTGCTACTTAATGCAGCTACAATTTTGAAAGTGTTATTTATCAACAAAATACGCACAACTAAGGTTTGGATCGGAGAATAAAACAGTTTGCCTGGCCCACTAACAGCCACTCAGATACTCAACATCAAGATAGTCCTGAGGAGGGCAGAAGGGAGGTGCTGCAATCTCAAGAAAATCCTGTTCATTGGCATTCCAATCTTGTGTTGGACACTTGGGACTGGCTTTAGATTCTGTTGGTACTCAATGATCACACTGCCCATCAATTTCCCTGCTTAAGTGAGAATTGATGTCAGATTTTGTGATGAGAATCTCCAATATGATGGATCTGGAGGAATCTCAACATACATGTTGAAACTATTAGATCCATAATATTTCAGAACAATATTTTGAATATAGTCTTCTCTGTCAAGTATGAAGATTGGTGATCTGAAGTTCAGGGATTTAACATCTATCCTCTGTATCATAGTACTGACTCCCTGCTAGTATTCAAATTTTGTGCTCTGCAAGGGTGGAGGGTTCTATTAAAGCATTCAGCTCCCAGGGACTACTGACGGATCTTGGAGAGCTCTACTAGATTTTCCTGATAGAACTCTAGGAACTGCAGAGGTGTCATGCTTCCTCCTTGGGGAGTTTGTGGCGCATCTACCTGTAGGTAGTCTGACTTAGCAACAATGAAGCAAGAAAAGTAATGTTAGGACACATAAGGATTCTGAACACACACATAGTAAACATTATCGAGCTGATCCTGTTGCATTGATGGTAATAAGTAGTTATCTGCAACATCCACTCCATTTCCACAATGTCGTCCAGCAAAGCTTTTTCAGATGGTCTTGCTATCTGTCCGAGAGACAAAGAGCTGGTTCCACCTCAAATGACATACTGTGACCCTTTAAAGTCACAAGTATTTATTTAGTTATTTATTTATTAGCACACCTTTCTCCTCAAGAAGATGTGAAATAGCTTACAATATTAAGCAAACTAATGAACTGCAAAAGTCTTATGGCATCACCAGCTGGTTTGGGGAAAATTCAATGAGAGATGGGGGCATAACTCAGACACCCTAACTCTAAATTTCACCAAACTTAAAAGGATGAGAGGAGAGTCAGCAGAAGACTCTCTCCAATCATGGTCTAGGATGGTGGTGCAGCAGCCAAGTTATACTTGGCTAAATTTCTCCCAAACTAACCAGTGGTGGCCTAAGACTTTTGCACAGTACTGTATTTTTTTTTAAAAAAAAACACCTCTAGACAAAACAGCAACCCTGTTTTCAGGAACCCTTTATTAGGATGCAGTTTAGGGGGGGGTGAGTCTGTTTAAAGAAAAAGGACTGCCTGCTGGCAAAATGACAGCTATAAAAGGGGTCAGCCTCGTCTCCTATGGAAGGAGCTCCACAGCTTGGGATCAGTAACAGAGAAAGCCCTCTCTCAAGTCATCTCCAAATGCACCTGTGAAGGTGGTGGGATAGGAAGAGTAAAGCCACCTGTTATTTTAAAACACAGACAGTTCATAAAGGTAGATAACAGCCTTTCACACAGATTGTGTTCAGAAATAGACTGGGAGCCAGTAGAGCTGTTCTAACAGGGGAGTTGTGTGACTCCTGTACAGTTAACAATCTGGCAGTGACATTTTGAATCTGCCAAAGTTTTCAATCCCTTTCCTAAAGCAGCCCCAACATAGAGCACATCACAATGATTTGAGTATGTGGCACAGTATGTGTCCTGGCCACAGCAAAGACCTGAGCACCCAGACTCTGGGCAAATCCAGAAGCACATCCAAGCTGTGAACCTCTGTTTTCAGGATCAGTATAACGCTATCCAACACATATAAAATCCCTATTTCCTGATCTGCCTTATGTTTGTCCAGGAACACCTCTGTTGTGTAAAGATTAGCTTCTGTTTATTCACTCTCATCCAGTCCATTACTGACACCAGACACCAGTTTAATGTTGAGACAACATCCTTTGAATTAGATGCAAAGGAGAGTTGGAGTTGGGTGTTATCTGCACACTGATTACCCCAAATCTCTGAACAACATCTACTAGAGGCTTAATATACAGTAGAACCTCATACAACGATCACACTGTATAGCAACGAAATCGCATAACAATTAGGTTTTGTGGGTAAATGGCATCCTGCATAACAATTTTCCCTATGGAAAAAATCCGTACAACAATTTTTCAATGGGGAAAACCACTAAGCGAAAAAAAATCGTTGCACAATGCATCCCATAGGGAAAATCGCTATACAATGCATGCATCGTATAGCAATTGTTTCGTACAACAACGAGCTCCATGGAACGGATTAAAATCATTGTATGAAGTACTACTGTATATCCTAAATAGTGTGAGGAACAAAATAGAATCTTGAGACACTGCAGACCAAAAGCCAAGGCATCAAACAGGAGACCCTCACCACCACCACCACCACCACCACCACCACCACCACCACCACCACGTTTTCCTCTATAGAAAGGACCAAAGCCAGCGTAGAATACTGCCTTCAAGTTTCATTTTGGAGAGATGGCTCAAGAGAATACAATGGTCAATTGTTATCAAAAGATAGTGAGAGAACCAGAAGCATCAATAAGGACACATTCTGTCTGCCCAGTTCCTTGGCACAGGTTATCCACCAGGATGTAAGCAAGAGGCCCTGTTTCCAACCCCCTCAAGGGCTTTGCCATAGTGAGGGGGCTTTAGTGGTTTAACAAGGTTATGCCCTATGCCATTTAGGGCCCCTGGAAACAGCAAACCATAGTAGAGAATTCAGGCTAAATGTGATCCAGTTCCTGAGAAGGACCTGGCAACCTACTCCAGTATCCTTGCCAATAAAACCTCATGGACAGTATCAAAAGGCTAAATGATAATCACTTACTTCACTTTGTTGTTGGCCAAACTTAAGTCCGCATCAGTGCATCCTTCTGGCAGCAATTGGCAGACCAGTAAATGAACCGGAATCTGTATCTCTCCATGTTCATAACATGTGTTGTTGTCCACCAGCAGCCCTACATGAGCATGTTGATCTTGCATTTAGGGCAGTGATGGCAAACCTTGGCACTCTAGGTGTTCTTGAACTTCAAATCCCAGAAGCCTTGATCAGCATAAGTGCTGACTTGGGCTTCTGGTAACTGAAGTCCAAGAACACCTGGAGTGCCAAGGTTCGCCATCACTGATTTAGGGACTCCAACCCTCAGCCTATTCGGGGTCCTCCAAGTGACTTAAAATTGTTTTGTAAGACTATTTAACTTTTTTTTAAAAAAAATCAAAAGGACTCTGACAGAATCTGCCAGGTACATTAGGTGAGAAGCATCTGGGTATAATCCAAGAAAGATGTTATTCACCTCCCCACCACCACCAGAAATGCAACAGCAAGAAGGGCAGGTTAACCAGTTCATTTTCAAAATTAGACAGCTGTCCTCACATCTGCAGCTATAGCCAGTATCAGATCACCATTCTATCAGGGTCTTCTGCAGAACACATACAATACAATGCTACACATTTCTACACAGAAACCCCAACCTGTTTAACTGCACATCTTCCCAGTGTCATGCATATTGCACAGCAGCTTTTGTCAATAATCCCACTGCACCTATTTGCAATATGACCCTAGAAGTCCTCTGAATGGATATGTGCCTCAAGTTTGGCAGTTCAGATGAAGGAAAATTATTATTTATTTATCTATCTATTTATTTATTTATTTGTATTTCTATTGCCGCCCAACTCGACAATGACTCTGGGCGGCTTACAGAAGTTGACGGTATCAAACACTAAAATCTTTATGGTAAGAACAATCTTGATGGTACACAAGAATAAAACCAAATTAGATGATGGAGGAAAGAGCTCAATGACCAAGGAATAACATTAAAGGTAGCTGAAGATCTCAGTTTCCCCTATGTCAATTGGAAGACCCTGAATAGGCTGAAAGTTGGAGTCCCTAAATACAAGATCAACATGCTCAAGTGGGGTCTGCTGGCAAGACAACAACATGCTGTGTGAGTGTGGAGAGATACAGAATCCGGCTCATTTACCAGTCTGCGATTACTACCAGAAATATGTACCGATGAAGATTTCATTTTGGCCAAATGACAAAGCCAAGAAAGTGGCTTCATTTTGATAGTTTAAAGTTTGATCTGGGCACGAAAGAAGAAGAAAAAACTATTTGCAGAAAAATACAGAACCACGTGGCGAAGAAAACATGTGCACCTGCAGCCACGACAGGTGCATTTTAGAGACATGTCTCCCTGGCCCCTTTCCAAGCGCGAACAATGGAGCTGCAGCAACTGCCGTTGTGTGGCTTGAGTCTGAAATATCACTACAGACTTCTTCGCCTCTTTAAATAAATAAAAAAACGCCCAGAGTATAAAAGAGTGCGATCAGAACCATCGGGATCGTAAGCGAGCTCTGGCCCTTTAAAATCAGCTTCCCCTCCCAAGCCAGTAGAGGGAGAGGAGGCTGTCTCGCCAGCTTCATCGTGACACTGTTTTCGTTCAATTGGGGCGGGGGGGGGGGAGGCATTTAAATGCCCTGTCCTCCTCTCGAGCAAAGCCGTACTTCCCTTTCCAGCCGCATTAGCAAGCAACCCGGGGCTCCTCAGCTGCTCTTCCCCCGGCGGATGCTTCCTTTTTCTTTTTTTTTGCGGACTTCAACGCCCGCCGTCCGCCCCCGACCTTCTGGCTCCAGCCAAGCAGCCCGAGAAAGATCAAAAGCCCAACCGACTGGGTGGGAGAGAAGAGAACAGAGAAGGAGCCACTTGCGCCACCACCACCAAGGCAGCCCTGAAAGTTGCTCCTTTGTTTAAATGCCCATGGATACCCCCCCCCCCCTCTCCACCACACGCGTTCACATTCAGACGAGCGGCTTGACGCGCTGCTTCGGCCTTTCTCTTGGCTTCAAAGCTCTTTCTTTTGGGCTCTCAAAAAATATAATTCCTCCACCACGGGGAGGAGAATGGGAAAATAGTTGGAAAAGAAAGTGGGGCGACACAAGCACAAAAAGACCCGAAGAGCACAAGAAACTCGGGGGCACTGAGGAGCCTGGCCATCAGGAAGGGGCCCCGCAAGACACGTATGTCCCCAACCCCAACGGAATTGCTGCCTTTCAGAAAAGAACTTAAAACCTGGCTGGCAGGCCAAGTATGGGGTGTGCAGGTGGAAGGGTGACTTCCGTTGGGTGGCTGGTATAGTGAAATTCCAGCCCCCTCGGTCCCTGCACCCTTTTTTTAGGGGGAGGGTATTTTTTAAGCAGTTTTTAAATCATGTTTTTATTATGATTGTGAACCGCCCTGAGTTGGCCTTGGCCAAGTGGGCGGTATAGAAATCGAAATAATAAATAAATAAATAAATAACCCAAACACAGGGGTGTAATTCTCTCTTCGGACCTTTTGTTCCCCCCCTCCCCCCCTTTTAAAGCGAGCGACAGAATGAAGACACGCTCAACTTTTTCGGCCACCGAAAGCTCTCCCCCCCCCCCCCCCAGACCTTGACGACGGGAGTCCTTATATAACTCCACAAGGCCGGGCGCGGGGGTGAAGTGTGTGTTGGTTTGGGGAGGGGGGTTAAAAGAGAGGAGCGGCGGTTTCCCCAAAACGCCGCTTCCTGGTTCACCGAAACCCCACAAATAATAAAAGCAGCCACCACCGACCCCCTCGCCTCGCCTCGCCTCGCCTCTCTCCCTCATTGTCCTCGGCCGCCCAGAGCCTCCTCAACCAACCGTTGTTCCTCTCCTTCCCTCAGACCGTCGCCCCCTCCTCAGGGGCAGGGAAGGGGGGGAATCTCCTCTCCTGGCCTCTCAAAGCAGAGGCAATTGGGGGACACTTCCTGCCCCCCCAAAAAAAAATCTACCCCCATGTTTTTGTTGTTGTTTTTTCCCCCTCAGAAAGGCTCCAGAGGCGTTCGCCCCGCCGGAATCTCTTTTACCTGCCGTGGAACCAGTCTTTGCATATGTCGCACTCGATCATGAAGCGGTTGACATCGTAAGGCTCCCGGCAAACGCAATACACGGGGGTCGCGCTGGTGGCGGCGGTGTGGGAGGTGGTGGTGGTGGTGTTGTTGTTGTTCTTGGCGGTCGTCGTTGCCGTAGCCGCCGCCGCTCCGGCCATCTTTAAAGAACTCCCTCACTCTCTTGACTGGCTGGCCTGGCTGGCTGGCTGAGGCAACTACTCCGCTCGCTCGTTCTCCGTCCGCGCTCTCGCTCACCCGCGCGCGCCGCCGCTGGCGCCGGCCCGTCCCCCCCACCCTGGTCCCCCAACCGCCTTCCTCCTCTTCTCAGAGCCTCCTCAACCAACTGCCACTGCCAGGTTAGTCGGCAGGACAGCGCCACCAATAACAGCGCGTGCGTGCGTGCGTGCGAGGTCTTCTCCCTCCCTCCCCCCCCTCCCCGCACATTAGGCGCGCGCCCGACGCCGACGTTCGCTCGCTCGCTCCCCCTCCCCTTCCTGGAGAGCGGACAAACAGCAAGGGCGCGCGGCGAAAAGGGACAAGTCACGTAAGGTACATTTCGGCGCATGCGCCATGAGGGAGACGACCAGGTTGGCGGCGTGTTGAGAATAAAAGAGAGAGAGAGAGAGAGAGTGGGGACAAGCAAGACACCTTTGGTAGGAGGGAGCTGAGGAGGAGGAGTAACCGGTTCCTTCCATCCTCGTTGACGTCAGGGCGAGCGCACTCATTACAGACACAAAAGGGGGAGGGAAGTTATGTGAAGTTATATAGGAAAGAAGCGGGGGAGAAGGAAGGACGAGGACACCCCTGCCGGAAGTCTCCCCTCTCTGTCTTGTTTCCTCATTCTGAGAGCACGTGCCGCAATCACAGAGAGCCGTCCTTTTCTCCCTTTCATATAAGCCACCCACCCCTCCCCTCTCCAACTTGCAGTGGGCGGGGCTCGAGGCTGAACAAATGGATAAATAGTCACAGGCCCCACCTTGGCTCCGCCCCAAATTCACCTTTCTCTCCCCGAACTGCCCCCCTCCCTTTCCGAATCGTCATGTGGGCGGAGGGAGGAAGGTGCCGCGAGGACATTGACTGTATGGAGAGAAGGGGAAAGAAATATACAAGTGAATGAGGCAAAGCCGTGGAACCCGAGCGGCTGACGGAAAGTGCCGAAGGAGCCCCGAACAGGGAAGGAGGTCGCCGCGGAGGCGCCGTCTGGAAACACCCACACGGGGGATTTTCAGCGAAAAGGCGGGTAGAGCGTAATGACGTATAAAATGCCGCTGCATTCCAGCACGTACGCGCTTGTATTGTACTGTATTTGTAGGTGTTTCTAGACACACTTTGCTTAAGGGCGCCGCGGTGGTATAGTGGTTAAGACGCTGGACTGGGCGGCCGGAAAAGGCAGGTCAAACAGTTCGAGACCCGAGTTTGTCTCAATCTAGAATTTGGCAGGAGATGAACACCGCTTTCGAACAAGGGTGACCTTTAGGAAGAAAAGAAGGGGGCTGGTTAAGACGCTGAGTTTTGGCGACTGGAAGGCCCAACAGTTCAATCGAGACCCGAGTGCTGCATGGCGGAGTGAGCTCCCCAGCTCCTTCCTGCCAACCTAGCAGTTCGAAAGAAGCTCAAGTAGATAAATAGGGTGGACCGTATAAAGGTGGTGACAGCATAACAGAAAGGTAAAGGGTTTAGAGACTGAACCAAAGACACAGCATTTCTTATTTTAAAAGAATTATTATTTAAGCTGGATATCAATTAGGGAAATAGTTAAATCCAATTGGTTCAGTAGGTTCCCTGTGTATTTGGACTCTGTCCTCTTACATTTCCTAAAAAAAAGAAAAAACCAGTTCTCTTTGTCTTATTCTTAAAGGCATGGATCTGGAAAGAGAGGGAAATGTGAAGTTTTCCTAGACCAGTGATGGTAAACCTTGGCACTCCAGATGTTCTTGGACTTCAATTCCCAGAAGCCCCCGTGAATCCACACGAATGGGTTTACTGCGACTCATGCGGACGGGCGCATTTTACTTCCACTTCCAGGAGCGACGAGGGCGGCGTGGGCCGCATGAGTCGCAGTAAACCCATTAATGTGGATTCACGGGGGCTTGGGCTTCTGGGAATTGAAGTCCAAGAACGTCTGGAGTAGAGATGTAAAGGCCCAGGGAAAAACCGGAAAAATTCGGGGGGGGGGGGGAACGGTTTTGTTTTGTTTTGTTTTTCATTTTTTTCTGAAGCCTTTTTTTGTTTCCCCCCCCCCCCCCCCGAAAAATTGAAAAAATAAAAATATGTGTATTATTTTAACATGATGAATAAAATATTTTAAGATAAGGCCAGGTTCAAATATTTTATAAATTATTTCTTTAAAAAAATGTATGGTAGATTATTTTCAATTTTTCCAAAAATTTCCGTTCCACCCACCCCCACCCAAAAAAAACCTTTTTTTTCCTGAGCTTCAAAATTTCCAGAAACTTTTGGAAAGCCTTTATAGAATATCATCAGAGAATGGAAATGAATGTGCGCCAGCAGCCGACCAATTAGCTTTCTGGAAATCATATGTATAATTACAAGTAATTCCTTGACAAATGTAAATATCACTTGGGTATTATTTGTTGACACAAACGTAATAAGCAATATCATATCGGTAGAGCTATTGAGTGATTGATTATAGATGGACAGGATTGTACCAATAAATAAAAAGTATTAAAAGTGTATGAATAGCATACAATTATAAAAGTGTTAAGAATGAACTAATATATTTCAATTGTATGGATAGCTTTAAAGATTTATAGGTGCAGTAATACTTCATACGAAGTCCGCTTCATACAACATCGGATTCATACAACATCGCCTAATTCCTTCAAAAAAGTTGCCTCATACAAAGTCATGCATGCCTCATACAAAGTCCAAAGTCATGCGACTTTGTATGAGGCATTGGGTTTTTCCCATGTTGCATTGTGCCTGGGCAGTATAAAAGGCAGGACACATGTGTACATTGCTCTTCTGGGTTTTGCACGAGGCGAAGAGTGTTTAGGAGTGGTTTTGAGCACGATTTTGGATTTTTTTGAATTTTTTCATTAGAATTTTTAGAAGCATTCCTGGGATTTTTGCAGCATTCTTCAGGTTCTTGGACAATCAGGGTTGTTTGACATGTTTTTGTAATGTTTTTAGCCTTTAGACAATGATTTCTTAAAGTTCTGTCAGTTTCTTGTTTGCTTGACTTTGCCCTGAAGTCTGTGCTGTTACAGTACAATGTATCTCTATGGAAACGACATTGTATGAGGCATCGTGGCAAGGATTTGGACGCTGTGCGAGGCATCGCGGCTAGGATTTTGCATGCCTCATACAAAGTCCAAATCCGTATAAAGTCCAAACTTGTTTAACCAAGTTTGTACATTGTATGAGGTATCACTGTATCTCTACCAATATTTTTGTACCTTCCAATGTTGTTGATGTTTGTTATGTATTTTTTATTATCTGTTTGTGTGTGTGTGGTTTTTTTTGTGTGCGTGTGTCTGGTTGTATATTAATCTTGAATAAAAAATTTTTAAAAAAATTCCAGAAATTTTACATCTCTAATCTGGAGTGCCAAGGTTCGCCATCACAGGTCTAGGAAGACTTCACATTCGCTTTGTGGCTCTGCAGAGGAAATTGAACCTCACTGAGGGACGCAGCAAGGAGGCCACAGCTGTGAATGACAGGAGACCCCATTTCTTAGGTTCGTTTGAAACCACTTCCGTCTTCAGCAAAATAGGGGCTCGTGCAGTCCTGGTATTGTTCAAGCTCAGGAAAAAAAAGATGATATCTAACAGTGAGTTCTGACATTTTAGGTGGTGACTGACAGCATGATGCTGCCTTTGAGACCTCTCCTCTCTCTGCAGTGTGACAAGTCCCAGCTGCAAAGAACTCTCCATCTCATAAGCCAGACCCATCTATTCAGTATGGCCAGCTGCAATCTGCTCCATTTTATGGTAATTAAAAATAGCATTTTTAATCAGCTGCCAGTGCAGCTGCTGTAGATACGCTATGTATGAATGCCTTGATGCCATACAAACATCTCCGCCCTTTGGTTTCGTGTGGTATAGAGAGGGTAGGGCAAATGTTTTTGCCTGCCATTTACAAATGATTCACTCTAAAGCAACCTCAAGCTTTGCCCTTTGAGTGAGAGGTACATCCAAAAGAGTTTCAGTCGGCGATTTAGTATAGGTCACCCTTCCTCGAAAGCCAGTCGTATCTGACTCTAGGGTTCAGTTGCTCATCTCTGTTTATTGCACTGTCTGCATCTGCAGATGTTTCCATGGACATGTGGCAGCCATGACTAGAGTGCATGGAACACTTTACCTTCCCACCGAAGTGGTCCCTATTTATCTACTTGCAATTTCTTGCTTTCAAACTGCGAGGTTGGCAGGAGAGTTGGGCGAGACGGGAGCTCATTCCATCATGCAGTATGAAGATCTTGGACTGCTGAGATGCCAACCATCCAATTGTCAAGTTCAGCGTCTTAACCACTAAGCCAGGGGTTCTCAACCATTTCGCGCCATGGGCCGGACAACTCCCCCTCAGACAGCTGAGCGGGCCAGATAAGTGGTTTTCCCCCTGACACAAATGCTGCCGTAAACCACAGGGGGGGGTGTTTGCGCATGCGTGGGCGCATTTATGGCTGTCATAAGCACTTCCACTTCTGGGGTCATCATCATGGGCCAAATGGAATGGCACTGGGGGCCAGGGCCGGCCCACGGGCTGTAAGTTGCAAACCCCTGCACTAAGCCATCGCAGTCAGTATATACCTCAATATTTGTTCTGTATCACTGCTTTCACATAGCATGGCTTTTTCAGTGAAGAACTATATATCTCTCTCATCCTTATATTTGACTGATACCCATTACTTTGAGGAACAGCACTAGGATATCTAGAGTCTCATCTAGACTTGAAAACTATTATGCAGTTTGTGTTTAGATTGCTCTACGGTTCTATCTTTCTGAGTTTTAGCTACCAGAAACAAAGCAATATTAAACACATTCACTCAGAAGTCAGGTTAATCCTTGGAAAGATGCACAGAGCTGCTGTCCTAAATATTAGGAAAATACAGTTTTCTAAAATAACCTGTTCTATTTTCTCCTCTATTCTGTTCTGGCTCTAGTGGTCTTTCCTGGATCTTATCAGATTGCTTTCCTAATCTCTAGCATACCTGTCAAGTGTCCCGGATTGGCCGCAATTTCCCGTATTTCCGCGCCGATTTTCTCCATTTCCCGCCTGGAGCTGCCGCTATCCCGTAATTTGGCAGCGGGGGGAAAGGAGTTACTGTGCATCCCTTCTGCGCAGGTCCTTTCTACGCATGCGTAGAACCCTTCTACGCATGCGTAGAACCCTTCTACGCATGCATAGAAGGCTTCTGTGCAGAAGGGGATGTGTAAAAGCCTTCTACGCAAGCGTAGAAGCAACCTACGCAAAAACGTTCTGCGCAGGTCGCTTCAACGTATGCGTAAACGTACGCATGCGTACAATGGCCCTGCGCAGAAACGTTCTGCGCAAGACCCGCAATCTCCGGAGCTGCGCTTGACAGGTATGATCTCTAGTTGAACAGGTGCTGCATGTTTTGAATCACCACAAAACCTGTAAAACCTGTATGTAATATTGGGAGAGTGTACATACAACAGGAAGTCTTCTCTGTGTTGTTCCTGTAAGCTTTGGATGAGGGCGTAAAAACTGAAGATAAGCCAAAAACCAGACAGAATGCTGCTTAATAATAGTGTAAAGTCCAGCTCAGGGAATGAGATTCAGCCTTCTCAAAGAAGATGGCTTTCCCCCTAAAAACCAAGTTTGCAGCTTGAGTTGTTACCATGGTCCTGTGCTTTCTCTAGATCTCCAGATAGCGATAATGGGAAGGAGTGTGTTTGCACAGCTGTGCTTGGTACACTAGATGCAGTATGTTGCTATGATTTTGGCAATAATCAATGATAATGTGGTACTATCACATTTAGACTTCTGCAAAGCATTCCATATACAGGTAGAGCTGTCCCTGGAAAGCTTCTAGAAGGTTCACTCAAATAAAACAACTGAGCTGTGAACTAATATTCCGTATGCAGGTTATGTTACACCAACACCGAAGTACTTACCAGTTAATTTCTGGGATAAGTCCAAGATCTGGGGTTTAACCTTTATAGCCCTAAATCTGTTAGTAAAGGTAAAGTTCTCCCTTGCTTGAAAGCCAGTCATGTCCAATTCTAGGGGGCTGAGCCCATCTCCGTTTACGGCCAGAGATCCTGCCCCCTAGAGAGCTGTCTGTGTCTGCAGACATTTCCATGGTCATGTGGCATGCATGACTAGAACGAGAGTGCACAGAATGTGTTACTTTTCCCGCCGAAGCAGTCCCTATTTATCTACTTGAATTTTTTTGCTTTCGAGCTGCTAGGTTGGCAGGAGCTGGAACAGAGGCAGGAGCTTACTCTATCGCGCAGCGCTCAAGTCTCGAACATCTGACCTTCTGGTCATCAAGCTCAGGGTCTTAACCACTAAGCCACCGTGGCCCCTTCCACCTAAATCTGTTAGGACATGGCTATCTAGGGCAGGGGTGCGCAAACTAAGGCCCGCAGTGCGGGTATGGCCCATGGCGCCAATTCATCAGGCCCTTGCCGTTGCTCTCAGAAGTGGATGGGGATGCACCCATCAATGTACATGGACACCCGCATCGCTCCCGGAAGTGGTTGTGCATGTGCGAACGTGCCCACAAAAAGTTTGGGCACCCCTGATCCAGGGTATAATCTGGAACATTCCTGGTGATTAGAGCTCAGATGGGTATTTGTCCTGGTATTTGTTGCACTCTGGAGTTAAGTTGTTCACTCCCCGCCCCCCAATCAGATTACCTGATTGCCAGAGGCATCTACCTTTTTGGTGTGGGTAGGGGTATTGTAGTTTTGTCTGTTCCCAGCACATGTGATCACTGGAAATGGACTAAAAGCAAGCTTTGCAGCTCTTCAATCTGCCATGGCTCTCAATTTCCAGTATTGTGAAATGGCTGATAAGTGAGCCACTTCAGGATCTTGGCAAATATATTTTCCCCTGCTTCTCTTCAGAGGAGGTAGGAAACGTGATTTTCAGTTAGATTATATTTTAGATTATATTTTAAAACATTTATTTGCCTTTGTGTCAAGTGCTGGTCAATACTGCAGGCAAAAGACATATCAATTCGCTCCCTGATGTCAAGTGACACTTTTTAGAGGATTTTGCCTTTTCTATACTGCGCCCAAAGGGCTGTGGTGGGTTAGGGGTTAAGACGCTGAGCTTGACTGAAAAATTGGCAGGTCAACAGTTTGAGACCCGAGTGCTGCACGACAGAGTGAGCTCCCATCTCTGTCCCAGCTCCTACCAACCTAGCAGTTCAAAAGCAAGAAATTGCAAGTACTGTAAATAAATAGGTAATGCTTTGGCAGGAAAGGTAACAGCGTTCCGTGCACTCTGGTTCTAGTCATGCATGCCACATGACCATGGGAACATCTGTAGACACAGACAGCACTGGCTCTTTGGCTGTAAACAGAGATGAACACTGCACCCTATAGTCTCGTGATGGTGAACCTTAGCACTCCAGATGTTCTTCGACTTGAATTCCCAGAAGCCCAAGCACCCTGTGAATCCACACAAATGGGTTACTGCAATTCATCTGGCCCGCGCCACCCTCGTCGCTCCTGGAAGCGGAAGTAAAATGCGCCCATCCGTTAGAGGCACAAGGAGGCACAAGGAGAATGCTGTCCAAAATGAATTGAGACAGCCGTCAGGTTCGTTGTGGTCTGAATTCTGCCACAGTGCATTGTTTTCTTTGCGGTTAAATGCATTGAATGTCTATTTGTGATTTATTGCTGTACCCATGTTTTGCACTCTAGGGTTTGTCTAAATGAAATATGGTACCAAAATATTTCTGAAATATATTAATAACAACAACAACAACAACAACAACAACAACAACAACAACAACAACAATATTATTATTATTATTATTATTATTATTATTATTATTATTATTATTATTATTATTATTATTATTATTATTATTCCACATCTAGGCCAGATGTGAAACTGCCAAAAGGAAAGCACCTTTGTTTAAGTTTATTCTGCAGTTCCTTTTGCCTGACCTAGTTTGAGAAACATTAGCTGGCAACACAAGGTTGTTGTTACCAGGGTATGCCCGATTATGATTCAAAAATACCACAGTCTTCGAGGAGGCTCTTTCTGATGCTGATTTTATGTAAAATAGCATGTTTTTTTATGCAGAGAGAGAGTGTGAAGCATGTTCTCACTAAGTGATGCATAACTGGCCACTAAATGTTTAGCCTAGAGAACTGGGTTGAACAGAATAAAATAAATTAGAACTGGCTCTAAGCAACTTTTGATAGAGATGTAAAGTTTATCATAACTTTTTTTTATAAACAGGCAGGTGTTCATTTTTTTAAAAAAAATTATAATACGGTTAAAGTTAGAAGCTTCTTTCTATCAAAACAACACACTTTTGGAGGAAGGAATCATCTAGACCAGGGGTTCCAACCTTTTCAAGCTGGGGGCCAGGTCATACTCTCTCAGTCAACTTTGAGGGCCGGATGACCATTTTGCCTTGCCTGCACGATGGGGGTGGCCATTTTGTCCCAACAGCTTCAAAGGTGTTTCTCAAATACCTTTGGAGTGGTCGGGGCACATGAAATGGTGCCACAAGCCAGATCCAGCCCACGTGCCATAAGTTGGGAACCCCTGATCTAGACATCTGTATGCAACCTTCTAAAGCTGACCATAGAGTCTTTGTGTCTGTGTGTGTGTGTGTGGGGGGGATACTGAGTCATGTATATCCACCCACTTAGTCCTTACAAAAATAAAAGCTGAAATGATTCAAGAATCACCCACATGGTGCTTGAAGAAAATACGGCCTCACAGTCCTTCTCACACGGCACACAGACTGTTAGCAAATACTCAGTGTTCAGAACAAAATTCTCTCCCACGCTCAGCCCACATACAGGCATTTTTGACAAGAGTATGATTTCATTTCATTCAACAAGATGTCTTGATTACGCATGAGAAAAGGGGGCAGGGGTCGAGGAAGGGGAACAGCCAATTTTACCAAACAAGAACATATTTATATAGGAAATGAAAGACCCACTTTGAAATTTTGCAGAGGAAGCTGAAACCAAACATTCACACATCCTGACTTAGGCAAAGTAGCATTAAAGTGCAGCGCTTGACCATTACTTAAAGTGAGGCAGCAGCGTCAGGTAACAGACTGAGCAGCACAAAAAGGCATGAAATATTTAAAGTATTTACTCTTAACCAAGTACTTCGCATTTTTACTGCCACGAGTGCAATAGGCGTGACTGTTATTTTCTTCCTTATTTGCCAGAATAGTCGGCTTTGGAAGCTATTCATCTTGATTTTGGTAAATTAGCAACATCTTGTAGTCTGTCACCATGCTTAGCAGCAAGATTTCTGTCATAGTGTTTAATATATCATATAATCCAGCAATACCATTCCAGTAGACTTTCTACAATATCTATTTACATCCTTTTAAATAACAAATAACATTATGGTTACCATAAAGACCAAAACAGGGGTGTTGTTATACGCCTTTAATTCAGACTTATACTAACCCTAACAGGGCTTTCAAAATAAGTGAGATATTTAAGGAGTGGTTTTACCAATTCCTTAACCCTAATGGGTTTTCATGGCTGAGTTGGGATTTGAACCAGGGTCTCCTGAGTCCTAGTCCATCACTCTATCCATTACATCGTATAGTTCTGGAAAATAAACATAGAAAATGTGAATAATGATATTTGCATAGACAGTAGGGGACTGCGATGGCTTCGTGCATAAGGTGCTGAACTTGATGACTGGAAGTTTGGCAGGTCAGCAGTTAGAGATCCGAGTACTGCACGACGGAGTGAGCTTCTGTCTCTGTCCTAGCTCCTGCCAACCTAGCAGTTTGAAAGCAAGAAATTGCAAGTAGATAAATAGGTATCACTTCAGTGGGAAGGTAAACAACAGGCTGTGCACTCAGGTGTCTAGTCATGCCTGCCACAGATGAGCACTGAATCCTAGAGTCAATTATGACTGGCTTTCAGGAGACCTTTAACTAGACATTTATGGAAACACTTCTTAGTAACCCAAGCATTGTGGCACTATTATGCTATTTATCACATGCTCTGTGATAAGAAATCTTTATCCAGATTCAAGCCAGATGTTACATGAAATGTAACAAAACAAAACCTCTTAATGAATCACAATCCAGTGATGTTGCAATCTTCCTTTTGAAGTTCTTTCTTCCACTTAAGGAGTATCCTTGGAGGATCAGATTTTCCCCAGGAGTTTTTTTTAATGCTACCATTTCTGAGGTCCAGTTAATCTTTTTGCATAAAAAGTGATTTATTTTGACCTATGTAGAATGCAGCTTCTTCTTTATAGTCCATCTGCTTCTTCACTTGCGGCACATGTGGGTGTGTACGTGTCTTAGTGATTAACTGTCCCTTCTGTAGTCAAATATGATTCACAGCAGTGAAAGAGATTTTAACCAATGATTTTATTGCACTTCTTTTCCTATTTTCCTGGCCACCCCATACCAGAAGAACAGGGTCAGCAGAATAATACAGTGGAACTTCATACAACAATCGCCCCGTATAGAAACAAAATCACATAACAATTTTCCCTATGGAAAAAAATCGTACAACAATTTGTCAATGGGAAAAACTGCTTAGCAAAAGAAAAATCGTTGTACAATGCATCCCATAGGGAAAATCACTATACAGTGCATGTATCGTATAGCAGGTTTTTTCATACAACAACGAGTCCCATGAAACGGATTAAAATTGTTGTATGAGGTACCACTGTATAATGAACCAGTCACTGGGCACATCCCCAGAATAGAACTTGGCTAAATAAAAGGCAATTAAAGCTCACTGATCAGGAAGTTATTGTACTGTAATTAACAAGGAATATTTAACTAAAGCAGCAGTAGTCCTTCATAATCTCAAATGTGCTTTCCTGCTGCTCTAACTTGAGGGAGAACAGTAGCAATGTAAAGTCCTCCTTGCTTGAAAGCCAGTTGTATCTAACTCTAGGGTTCAGTGCTTATCTCTATAGCCAAAGAACCAGTGCCGTCTGTGTCTGCAGATGTTTCCGTGGACATGTGGCAGGCATGACTAGACAGCATGGAATGCTGTTTACCTTCCCACCAAAGTGGTACCTATTTATCTACTTGCAATTTCTTGCTTTCCAACTGCTAGGTTGGCAGGAGCTGGGACAGAGACGGGAGCTCATTCCATCATGCAGTACTCGGGTCTCGAACTGCTGACCTGCCAACCTTCCAGTCAGTGTCTTAACCATTTGAGCCACAGCAGTCCCCAATCTCCAGAATAGAACTTGGCTAAATAAAAGGCAATGAAAGCTTACTGAATAGGAAATAATTAACAAAGAAGATGTAACTAAAGGAGCAGTAGTCCTTCATAATCTCAACTGTGCTTTCCTGTTACTCTAACTAGAGGGAGGATAGTAGCAATGTAGGTTGCATAAATACTAAGGATGGCTGTTATAGAGACTAGTTTGAAAGCAATTTATAAGAGCCATTAAAGAATCGAAGACTTCAATTACATTCACTTTACTCTGAATAGAGATAAGGGTTTCCTACCCCACCATAGATGTTCATTTACTGAGCAGTGTTTAAAGAATTATAGTCATGCCAGCTGTGAGGTTCTGGGAGTGATTGCAATAAAAGTAAATTTTTCAAGCACTGGAATAGGTAAAGGTAAAGGTCGTCCTTATTGAAAGTTGGTCACATTTGACTAGGGTTCAGTGCTCACCTCCATTTACAGCCAAAGAGCCAGTGCTATCTGCATCTGCAGATGTTTCTGTGGTCATGCTACATGTATAATGCCAAATCCCATTTGCAAAGTGGTTATGTTACATTTTTAAAGTAATGCTTTACTTTTCAAAAGTATATGTATGCCCCTAAATCCAGCAACCACTTTACATCTGATATCTGTTTTTTGGAAACTGAACAAGGTTGAGTGTGGATAGATATAATAATAATTTCATGTCAGAAATTATTCTGGGTTGAAAGGATTTTTGTGGGAGAAACTCCACCCAGGGAACGCCCAAATGAGTCTCCTTTCATGTCCCCAAGAGCTTTGACAGAGATGGGTGCTCAATCCATCATGCAGTACCCAGATTTTGAAAAACTGACTTGCCGGCCTTCCAGCTAACAAGGCGAGCTTCTTAACCACTGAGCCACCACAGCCCCTACTTGGATGGGTCAAGATCAAAGAATCTGACAGGTCTAGGAAAGAATTCTGCTTGAATCCCTGAAGGGCCAGTCAGAGTTGACAACACTAAGATAAATGGACGAATTGTTGACTCATTATGAAGTTCTTATGAACTTGAAGAGCAGCAGCTTCTCTTCTGACATCTCCTTTGTATATAGCATTCTGTTAATTAACATAATCAAGTGTAAAGTACATTTCTTTCCATTCAGGCTCAGTGGCCCAAAGTCAATAATTTCCTTCTTATAATGGTTGGTATTTATTGAAATATTAATGAATCAGCATAAATGACTTCCTTTTACTTCTCTCAGAGGCCCGGAAGTGATGCTGAAGTAATTGGCAATATTACACCATCATCAACTGCAGGACCCGTGAAGAGCTGCTGCTGTGTACCAAATTTAAATCAGAAAGTATCCAAGACATTTTGCTGCCTGAGGAAGAGGATGAAATGGCCTTCCATCTCCCCACCTCCACCATTTGGCTGACAGAGGGGAAATAGTGGGGGAAAGCACTTCCCAATCAACCAAGTCAAATGAGACAAAAACTCTCAAATTGTCTTGGGACATTTAGTGTATGAGAACCAAGACACAGGAACAGCCGAAGGATTGGCTTAACACATCTTTATTGCATGGTGGTCCGGGGGAACATGTGGTAATGGTGGACGAACAGCTCAATATATACAGTGGCTATACATTTGAATGTGGCTCCACGATAGCCCATTGGCTACCGCCCGCGTGACATCACCCCTGGTCACGCCTTTCTTGTCCAGGTGAGGTAGTGGCGGGAATCTTCCCACGCTGGAGTTCTTGAGTAATTGGGACCATATGAGCTGGACGCTCGCTATTGCCACCTAGTGGTTACTAGCTCGCGTCCTATTACAGAGGGTTACAGTGTTACAGTTGATGGGTGTTACATTGTTGCAAAGGCATCGTATTAGGAACACAACATCCCTCCCCCCTAGGATGTGACGAAGTCTCTCATCCAAGATGGCTTATTGCAAACGCGTTTTGGGCGTGATGCTGGCTGGCTTGTCCCGGGGGCGCTACTGCTTCTCTGTCCCCTGGTCTCTTGTCCTGCAACGGGAGAGGGAGACTCGTTAGCGACTTGCCGCGGTTCTGCGGCTTTTGGGGAAGGGACAAACTCCATTGTGGAAAAACCGGGGGCACTGGGGGCTAACGAAAAACCCGTTTCTCGCTTGGATGGGTGGGGGACCACTCCGAAACTCCCCCCCCCCCGGTTTTGTAACTGAAACTCGAAATCCTCTACTGGGTGAAACTCGAAATCATCTACTGGGTTATTGGGGGCATCCCTCAGGCTATCTATGAGGACAGACTCCTTCCCCTCCCCCCTAGGTGGGGACCACTGGTCCCCCTCTCCTCCCCCTTGGGCTGAACGGGTGGGGGAGAACCCTAACGTTGAATCCTTCTTCGCGCCGTCCGCGCTTTGGCTGCCCGGGACCCGGCGCCGGAGTTGGTCTGCGTGCCATCTCCAGAGTAGACCCGCACTGGTCTCTACACAATACGACACGGGACCCGTCTGCCCAACGATGACGCCCGGGACCCAGGCTGGCCCCGCGCTAGCGTAGTTCCTGCAATGCACCGGGGCACCTACTTCGAAACTCTTCGTGTCCGCTAACCCGATGTTCCTCCCAGTGTCCTCCACCCTCGTTGGGTCTAGCCTGGTCAGAATCGTGGTCAGCTTCCTACGCATTAAGAGCTCCGCGGGCGAGTACCCTGAAGCTAGGGGGGGTCACCCTGTAGCCCAGCAAGAACTGACACACTTGCAGGTTAAGATCCCCGGGGCCCATGCGCCTCAGCGCGTCTTTGGTGGTGCGCACGAGGCGCTCTACCTGGCCGTTTGTTGCCGGGTGGAAAGGGGCGGAGGTGATGTGCCGAATGGCGTTGATCTCGGTGAATGCCCTGAACTCAGCGGACGTGAAACAACTAGCGTTATCGCTAATTAGGGTGTCGGGTATACCGAACGTGCTAAAAACCCTACGCAAGTGCTTTACTGTCGTTGCTGAGGAGGTGCTCGTAACTGGGATTACCTCCAACCACTTGGAGTAAGCGTCCACCACGAGGAGAAAAAGTGTCCCTCTAAATGGGCCCGCAAAATCAATGTCACACGGGACCACGGCCCCTTTGCCGCGTCCCATTCCCTGTGCGGCAGACGCGCTTCTGCGGGTCGGGAGCATTGGCAGCTCTCGCAAGTGCCCACCATGTGCTCGATGTCGGCGTCTAATTGGGGCCACCAGAAGTAGCTCCTGGCCAGAGCCTTGGAGCGGACAATTCCAGGGTGGCTGACGTGCAGCAGTTTGAGCACCCTAGGCCTCAGGGATTCGGGGACTACCACCCGCTGGCCCCACAGAAGGCACCCCCTCTCTATGGACAACTCTAGCCTCTTCCTGAAAAACGGGGCGAACTCTGCCGCCGGGGAGGACGCCGGCCACCCTTTCTGCACCCAGGAGCTGACTAGAGCTAGCGTTTTGTCCTTGCCGGTCGCCTTGGCGATGTCTGCGGGTACAATGAGAGGCGAATCTAAGACCTCTATCAGGAGCACTTGGCGGTCTTGTTCTTCCTCGCCCACAATGCTGCTAGTGTGGGGGAGGGGAGACCTCGACAGGGCATCCGCGTGGCTTATTTCCTTTCCTGGGCGGTACACCAACGCGTGCTGATACGCGTTTAAGAAGATGGCCCACCTTAACATCCTAGGGGACAGGATCTGAGGTGTGGGCTTGTCTGCAGTGAAAATGCCTAGCAGGGGCTTGTGGTCGGTCACTATGGTGAAGGGGTGGCCATAGAGGAAATCGTGGAACTTTTTGGTCCCCGCGATTATTGCTAGCGCCTCCCTGTCTGTTTGGGCGTAGTTTCTCTCTGCCTGGGACAGGGATCTGGAGTAGAATGCTACCGGGGCCTCTCTCCCGCTTTCCAGCACGTGGCATAGCACCGCCCCCACCCCCACTGGGGACGCATCACATATCAGAACCACCGGTCTCTTGGGGTCAAAGTGGGTTAGAATGGCATCAGACGCTAGGAGTTGTTTCAGTTCGATGAATGCCCTCTCCTGGCTCTCGCTCCACTTCCACGCCTCGTCCTTCTTGAGTAGCTGGTGAAGCGGCTCCGCTCCCGATGCCTTCCAAGGCAGGAAGGAGTGGTAGAAGTTTAAGAGCCCTAGGAACGACTGCAATTCGGGCTTGGAGGTGGGGCGGGGGGCATTTTGAATGGCGGCTACCTTTGATTTGGAGGGCTTGATTCCCGCAGGGGTTACCCTGAAACCCAAGAACTCAACCTCTTTTGCGAAGAAAACGCATTTGTCTTTTCGCAACCTCAACCCCACCTTTTCAAACACCGCCAGCACTTTGTCTAGCCTTTCAGCCAACTCCGCCTCACTTCCCCCCGTTATCAATATGTCATCAAAGTATGGCAAGACCCCATCTAGCCCTTTTAAGAGGCGTTCCACGAGCGACTGGAAAATGCCCGGCGCCGAGTTCACGCCAAACTGTAGGTGCGTCACCTGGAACGCCCCCTTATGAGTGACTATTGTTTGCGCAGCAGCTGCAGCTGGAGTTACTGAGAGTTGCTGATAGGCTTGCGCCAGGTCAAGTTTTGCGAAACACTTCCCCCCATGTAACCTGGCCAACAGGTGGCTGACTACCGGCACCGGATACGCATTTGGGCGGATCGCCTTGTTAATGGTGCACTTATAATCAGCGCATATGCGAACCTCCCCGTTGGCCTTTAGCGCAGTTACAATCGGAGTTTCCCACTCCGCGGAATCAACAGGAACAAGAATCCCCTGGCCCACCAATTTGTCCAGTTCCGCCTCTATCTTGTCCTTTAGTGCAAAAGGCACTCTGCGCGGCTTGAGTCTTATTGGGCGGACCTCCGGGTCCAGGTCGAACGCTACTGGGGGTCCCTTGAATTTTCCGAGTCCTTTCTTGAAGACTTCGGGGTGCGCGTCACACACCTCCTGTATTGGGTCAGTCCCAACGGCATGCACCCCCCCAATGAACAAACCCAGGGGCTTAAACCATTGAGTCCCGAGGAGGCTGCAACTTCCCCCCTTGAGAACAACCAGGGGAAGTTCCGCTGCGTGTTGCTTGTATTGGACCTTGAATTTTCCAACCCCCAACACCGGAATGCTATTTCCCTGTACGTCCCGCAGCGTGGACCTCAACGCTTTGAGCTTAGGGCGCACGTGGGGGAAAATGCCCAAGAACTCCCACTGGGACGTGATTGAGTAGGAGGAACCCGAGTCTATCTCCATCCTAACAGGGGCCCCTTGCACCAGTACCTCAACAAAGTAACGGGGGTATCCCAAGGACACGCTGTACACTGGGGCGTCGTCGCTGCTGTCGTCGGAGATGCGGCCCACGCCGTCCTGCTTCCTCGCGGGCTGGGCGCCCTCCTTGGTCCTTGGCGAGTGGTCTGACGAGCTCTTCTGGTCCTTGCGCCGCCGTCTGCAGACCTGGGCGATGTGCCCCCGGCGTCCGCAGTTGTGGCACTCGACCTTCCGGAACGGGCACTTGATGCGGTCGTGGGCCGCTCCACAGCCATCGCAGCGTCGGCCGTCCTTCCGAACCCTCCGGACGTCCTCGTCATCGCTGCTCTCCGTGGAAGATTTCGGCGTTCGTCTGGCCGCATGCACCGAGCCCGCTGCCTTGTCGGACTGTGGGGGCCTTTCTCTGAACCCCTTGACTCCGGCCCTCGTGGCTTCCGCGGCCTGCGCCGCCTTCACGACCTCGCGCAGCGTCGGGGGTGGCTCCTGGTTCATCAACTTTCGCTGAACCTCCTCGTCCCACAGGCCACACAGCATGCGGTCCCTGAGGGCGATTTCCAGATTTTTCCACTTGCATGGGCCGGCGGCCAACCGCAGGGCCGCTGCAAAGGCGGCGATGGACTCACCGGGCGCTTGAACTCTCTTCCAGAACGCGTCTCGAGCCGAAAACATCGAAACCGGGGGCTGGTAATGGTCGCGCATCGCTTCCAGGAGCTGTTTGACCGACAACTCGCTCACCTTCTTTGGTGATACCAGGTCCACCAATACTCTTTTGGCAGCGTTCCCGAGCATCCTGGTGAGGATGGCCCTCTTCTTTCCTTCGTCCGTAATGTCGGACACCACCAACGCGTCTTGGAAGTCCATTTCGAAAAGCTCCCAATCTTCCGGCTTGTTGATGTCGAAACCAGCATGTGTCTTGATCTCGTGGGGATCCATTATCCCACCTTCGTCGCCAATTTAGTGTATGAGAACCAAGACACAGGAACAGCCGAAGGATTGGCTTAACACATCTTTATTGCATGGTGGTCCGGGGGAACATGTGGTAATGGTGGACGAACAGCTCAATATATACAGTGGCTATACATTTGAATGTGGCTCCACGATAGCCCATTGGCTACCGCCCGCGTGACGTCATCCCTGGTCACGCCCTTCTTGTCCAGGTGAGGTAGTGGCGGGAATCTTCCCGCGCTGGAGTTCTTGAGTAATTGGGACCATATGAGCTGGACGCTCGCTATTGCCACCTAGTGGTTACTAGCTCGCGTCCTATTACAGAGGGTTACAGTGTTACAGTTGATGGGTGTTACATTGTTGCAAAGGCATCGTATTAGGAACACAACAGGACATTAGATTGAAAATCCCTCAAGTACCTCTAACCATCTCTAACTCATTACTGGAGGGGAAAAATAAACCAATAACAAACCATCACGTTGTAACTAAACATCTACCACTCTTTCATGACATGTCTTTTCTCTCTTGAAGCAGCCACCTCAGTCTGACTAATGGTAGGGGTCGGCTCCTCTCACCTGCACCACCACAGCAAGGACAAAATTCAGTCTCTGGCATTTGAATCTTTGATATCAACAATATTTTTCTATTTCCCTAAAAATGTGTTTTAAATTCAACAGTTGGTAAACATAAGATTTGCCTTGTTAACTTACCAGATTTTCCCCCCAGAGTACCCTAATAGCTAAATTTCAATTCTGCCTTTATCTTTCTTATTGCTGGCTGGATAATCGATTGGTTTAGGTATCTGGCTGCAGATCCAGAGGTTGGGAGTTTGATTCCCCACTGTGCCTTCAGGGACAAGAACCAGCCTGCATAGCCATGGACAAGCTGTACCTCCAGAAGAAAGGAATTGGTAAACCTGAATATACTCTACCTAGCAAAGCCTGGAAAGGGTCGCCATCAATCAGAATGGACATGATGGCCTTTTATTATTATTTATCTTCCATAATTTGTGTGAGGAAAAAGAAGATCCAAAGAAGGTTCCCACTTAGAGCCAAAAACTAGAAGAAATATAAAGTGTTTATCTTTATTTTTTAACTTACAGTAAATTCTGTATACATGCACACATATATGTCGTCGTCGACTGCAACTCGTATCCAAGAATACATTTTTCACGGAAGAAGGAAAAATGCCACTAGTGTGAATTTGTTTAAGGTGAATCCCAGCTTGCCATGAAGTGACCCACACACTATGATCACGGAGCCATCTCCTGAGGTACATATGAAATGTGACTGCCACAGCCTTGGGGATATTATAAAGGCACACCTTCACAGCCAGTCCACCAGGCATGGCTGGCCTCTTCTGCCTCCATGATTGTTGGGAATCAGAATTCCTCCTCCGCTCATTTTGCCGTTGGGCCCAATATGATGGTTTCCAGTGGCATTTCCTCCACTGAGTGGGACCATCACCCCACCTAAAGGGGCTCATCCACCCATAGTCATTGGCCCCTTTAGGGAGTCAGGTAAGTTAACCTCCGCCTGACATTCAGTGTTGAGTCGTTGGCTATACGGTCTACTCCGTTACAGTAGCAGGATGTCTGGCCAGACGGTCACACATATATGTAGGGAAAAGTCATAAGGTGCAAATGATTTTTGAATGGCTTTTGCACTAGCAGCTCCTATCCTCCCAAGTGGCTTCGTTTTCAGAAAATCATGACACTCCGTGGCAAATGCACTGTACAGGGATTGGGGCCATCCTTTCCATATTTCCTGGGATATTTAGAAGCCTGCTTTACTCCCGATGTTCTGGTAGACCTTGGGCAAAGAGTGGGATAAAGCATGAGAAGCAACAACATCCTAGAGCTAAGAGTGGGCAATTGTCACGGCATCATCTATATTACTATAATAGTTCTGGGACCCAAGTGCAGCACAACGGAGTGAGCTCCCGTCATCTGTCTTACCTCCTGCCAACTTAGTAGTTTGAAAGCAAGAAATAGCAAGTACAGTGGTATCTCATACAACAATTTTAATCCGTTCCACAGGGCTCATTGTTGTACGAAACAATTGCTATACGATACATGCATCGTACAGTGATTTTCCCTATGGGATGCATTGTACAATGATTTTTTTTCGCCAAGTGGTTTTTCCCATTGAAAATTTGTTGTACGATTTTTTTCCCATAGGGAAAATTGTTATGCGGGATGCCATTCCCCCCCCCCCCAACCTAATTGTTATACGATTTCATTGCTCTATGCGGCGATTGTTGTATGAGGTTCCACTGTAGATAAATGGCTACCAATTCGGTGGGAAAGGTAACAGCATTCTGTGCACTCTGGCATCTAGTCATGCCTGCCACATGACCATGGAAACGTCTGCAAACTCAGACAGAGCTGGCTCTTTGGCTGTAAATGTAGATGAGCACCCCACCCTAGAGTCATATAGGACTGGCTTTTGAACAAGGGAGACCTTTACCTTTTCTATATAGGGTGAATCGAGCCAAAAGCTTGAAATTCTTATTATTATTTTTACAGCTGCAGTGATAAACATTCTTCGGTCCTGTTCCCTGACAGATAACTCGGTGGATTTTCTGGCTACTTGCATGCTCTTTTTCTCTGTTCAGGAAGGTTTCATAGAGGGAAGTTTTCATCCATCAGACTCTGCATCTCTTTCTCTCTCTTTCTCTCTCTCTCCTGGGAAAGACACAGGAGGAACAAAGGATGGAGATGAAGAGCCCGTAGCCCAGCTCACTGGCAGACAAGAAAGGAGGGGGGGAATGAAGAAACTGCGAGTGCATTTGCAAGGAGGGGGTTCTAGGAATGCTCGCTTATTATTTGATTGTTTCAATTCTTTTGTGCTGCCAAATTAAATCTGTGGCAAAGCTGCTAGCAAGGTTTGGGAAGAAGGCAGGGAAGAGGGCTGGTTGAAGACAACCTCCCTCTGTACAAATTTATTGAAATTAAAACACCCCAGGGGATGGGCAAGGAATAAATTGAGATCAATGAAATATGGTGCAAATGCCCGAGGAGATACATTGCCGATGGCTCAAATGGCTGTTTATTTTTATATTGCTTTTACTAGGTTTTTAAAAAACTGAAATAATTTCTCTCCCCCGATTGTTAATGTTTATTTTTTGACAATAAGCAGTCTTGTCACTAGAGAAAAATTAGCAGCTTTCAACAAAGAAATAGTGGGGAAAGTGTAGTAACAAAATGAGGGTGAAGCCAGAGGGATTGTCTACATTTTAAATGCAATAATAAATATACCAAGACACATTGAGCATGTTAGAACTCTATGCCGATTGCAGTCATCATCACCATCCATAACAGTTTGCAAGATTGTTCAAAGCACTTCTCAGACATTTACACTAATTAATGCAAGAGTCCTAAAAGGGGCATCAATTTTTCAATCTAGTAGTGAACTCAGGTACTGAATACCAAAAGAAATACTTACCAAAGAGGACCTTGAGGGTTAAAAATACCTGCTGCAGTAACATGTTTTTAGAAGAAAACATGTTATGAAAAGATATCTGTTTGCCATGGGCAAGATTTTCCACTCCAACTTGTTTTGCATTTAGCATGCTTTGTTTCATGATTAGTCATCCTTTCACAAGCTTGCTTGTGGCTGTGGTTGGCAAAGCACATACCTCTGAGAACATGCCACTATCATATGGAAAATAAGAAGGGACACATGTTTTATCATGTGTCTTTTATGTATTTACTGTCCGCTATGTAAACCGCCCTGAGTTGGGTTGTACCTGAGTGGGCGGTATATAAGCGTGAAAAATAAATAAATAAATTTCCCTTTACGTCTAGCTTAAAGTTATTCTGGTGATATGAGAGTTATCAGGATGCTCATGGGAATGTTCACATTTCTTCCTTACATCCTGTTTTTACTCCTTTGGGTGTCGAGGGAGCTACAAGGTTCTTGCTCTGGCACTTCTAGTGGCCTCCACTGGTATTGTTTGGTGTTCTTCTTCTGGGTCTTTCTTGTGCTCTTTCACCACCTCCTCTTTCCACGTATGCCTTGTATGGTATGGAATTCCAAGACATCCTCTCCAAATGGAAACCACTTTGTTTGTTGTCTCTTATGTAGTTTAAGATTGGTTCTATTCCAATTCTCTCCCTTATAATCTCATTCCTGATTTCATCCCTTCTAGTCACTCCAGCAGCCTTCCTCAGACATCTCATTTCCATGGTGACCAACTTTTGTTTACGTATTATTGTAAGTGTAACATAAGGTGAAAATGAATATGCTTTGTATGAGGTGTTCCTTTGTGCTAGTAGGTGTTGCCTTACAACACTGTAAGAGCGGAGCTAACTGTCCCAATATTTGGTTTGCCTTACTGCACCATATGTTAATTTCTTCATCCATATTGCCATCTTCAGAGTTTTACAGAACAAAAGCCGCTTGTTTGTAAGAGCCTGAAGAGGAAATTTTCCTCCTGAATATAGCGTACTTAGGGCTTAATATACGTGGTGGGCGTAGAATCTTGGTTTTTTGTTTTTTGTATATATATATTATTATTATTATTATTTGGGGGGGGGGGTTGCTGAAAAGGAAAACAGTAAACTGGGCCAGTTGGAAGGTGAAAAGAATAGAATAGATGATTGGAACTCTTCATCTAGAAAGAATGATTCACTGGAACCCTGAGGCACATCCTGTCATAAGGGAGAATCCACTACAACATTTCATTGCAGATCCCACAGGGTGTAACTGTAATGCTGAAGGTTTGCTCAGGCTGAGGAATAGCAGTGTACTGTGAATAACTACTTCCGTGTCTAGGCCAGACATGAAACTGCCAAAATGAAGACACCTTTTGGTGAACTCATTCTGCAGTTCTTTTTGCCTGATCTAGTATGAGAAAACTTAGCAGGCACAACAAGGGTGCCGTTGCCCAGGGTAGGCCCAATTGTGGTTCAAAATTACCACAATCTTTGAGGAGGCTCTTTCTATGTACCCTTCAGTAACTACTGAAATTTGTGCCATTGAGAAGATCTGAACTCTGGACATTTTTATAGTCCAAATACAGTTGGTGTTCTTAATAGAAAGCACTTAAACAGATTGTTCACAATCTGGAACCTGTGAGGGATGGAATGGTTGTGAGAGTATTTTAGAGAAGAATGGACAGAACAGTGATGGCAAACCTTTTAGAGACCGAGTGCCCAAACTACAACCCAAAACCCACTTATTTATCACAAAGTGCCAACACAGCAACAGGGGAGGGAGGAAACACTCCCATTGGGCTGCTGGGCAGAAGGGTGGGGCAAACTCTGTGCTGGGGCAACCACATGGATGCCCACAGAGAGGGCTCCGAGTGCCACCTCTGACACACGTGCCATAAGTTCGCCACCACTGGGATAGAATATTTAATGACCACCACAGAAAATCAGTTCAGATGACATCAGTATAGAGGTTGGGGTTTTTTGTTTTGGTTTTTGAGGAAGATACAAAAATGTATTTGTCCACCCTGAGCTTTGAATGATCATCTTTTTTCTAATATGTTTCCCAGATTCCCCCAGATAGCATGCCTGGGGACCATGCTGGCTATGAGATTCTGGCTAAAATTCTGTTTCTTAGCATAGTAAGTTGCAAAAAAAAAAAGTACTGTAGGTCCATTTCAATCAATAGAACATATGGCAGAGTGGCATAACCAAATCCACATCGATTCAGAGGACCTACTGTAGTTGTGACTGACTATATACAGGATGGCCCGTAAGTCCCTACCCAGCCACAAAGAGAGTAGGGCTCTGCTGGGGAAGGGAGGAAGCACCCATTGGGCTGCCAGGCAGAGAGGCAGGGTGAACTCTGTGCTTGGAAGAGGAAGGAAGCACTCCCATTGAACTGCTGGGCAGAGGGGTGGGGCACGTGCCCACAGAGAGGACGGGTAAGGACTTATGGGCCACCCTGTATACATTGTAAGCCACCCTGAGTGGTGCTTGCACCACAATGATAGGGTATAAATGTAAATAAATAGAATCTACAGGGACGTACAAGTATAAGAGACTGACATACATTGAATTAAGTCATTGGCACTTCCAGCACTGTCAGCTCCTGCAATAGCCATCCAGAGATTGAGGTAGGATTCTTTTGTTACAATACCTGGTGTTCTCAGGTGGACTCTCTGTGCTGACCCACCCCAGCGGGCACGGTCGCTGCACAGCAGTGCTACACAGAGAGTCTATTCAAGGAGAGTCCAAATAGCAAAGTCCAAAGAGCAAGCTGAGGTCTGGTTACCGGTAGTTCAAGCGAGTGTCTAGTCCAAAGGATGTCCAGGGGCATCGTCAGGGTTGGCAGAGAAGTCAGGGTCATGGCAGGCAGGTCAGGGTCTAGGCAGGCAATCTAAACAGGTATCCAAAATCAAGCAGGGCATCGGTCTTTGCACTGAAGAATTGTACCAACACTGGAATGCTACAACAAGCTTGCTTAAGAGCCTCCCAGCTAATCACTATCAGTTAGGAATCTCCTCCGGTACTTATTTCTAGCTTGTTTGCATCTCAGGTGTAGCTGCTTTCTGCACCTTTCCCTGGCTGAGTCCGACTTTTGATCTGACAGGTCATCTGCCTGGGGAAACAGACTTGGGCCAGAAGCAGGCTGAGATTCCTGGCTCAGGACATCCTCAGGTTTGGGTGCAGGCAGAACTGGGCTGGGCATAGGAAGTGCCTCCTGATCCAGCTCATCTTCAGATTCTGATGAGGACTGGATCACAACACTCTCATCCAGGGAGCCAAACAGGCTGAATACTGTGCAGTCAAAATCAGACAAGATCTAATGTATTCAAAGACCTTCTGTGGATACCTGAGACCACAGATAACAGTGAACTCTACATTTAACACATATAGCTAAGTCATGAAAGTGGGGAGCGGTTTTAAACATACCTGTCAACCGCGGCTCCGGCGAATCCGGGACCTGCGCAAACCGGGTCTGCGCAGGTTGCATTGTGCTAGAGGCCGCTGTCTGTAAAGTAATGTTTACAAGGAACAGCAGCATATATTTTGACAGCCCTCATGTAGAATGACAGAGGCATTTAAAACCATACCTGTCAACCATCCCGATTTGGCCGGGATTACCCTGTAATTCGGTGCCGATTTGCGCCATTTCACGACCCGAAGTGTAGAGCCTTTCCACGCATGCGTGCAACGCGACCTGCGCAGATGGGCTGTACAGTGCCTCCTTTCCCCCGCTGCAAAATTACGGGGTTTTGGCAGCACGGGTCGTGAAATGGCGCAAATCGGCACCGAATTACAGGGTAATCCCGGCCAAATCGGGATGGTTGACAGGTATGGTTTTAAATGCCTCTGTCATTCTGCATGAGGGCTGTCAAAATATATGCTGCTGTTCCTTGTAAACATTACTTTACAGACAGCGGCCTCTAGTGGCCAATTCTGCTAATGTTCTGTAGAAATACATATATTTTTCAGGGTTTTTAAATGGGGTACACAGAAAAAGCCTCATTGAAGATTGCGGCATTTTTGAACCACAATCCAAAGTACCCTGGTAACAGCAACCTTGTGTTGCCAGCTAATCTTTCTCACACTGGTTCAGGTGAAAGGAACTGCAGAATGAACTCACCAAAAGGTGGCTTCATTTTGGCAGTTTCACTGGCCTAGACACAGAAGAAGAAGAAGAAGGGATTTATTGAATATTTTTTAGATTTACAAATAGCTGAAATCACAGATAATGAACCTATGGATATGGGAGGCAACCTGTACTAAGGTGGTGCATAAACAATCATGATTTGTGTGTGTGTGTGTGTGTGTGTGTGTGTGTGTGTGTGTGTGTGTAGAGATGCAAGGGCAGATGCAAACACAATGCAAGCTTGCACAAAAAAATTTTTTTTTACTACAACTCTTATCCAATTTTGGATTATGGAAGTTACAGAAAAAACACACCTTCCCCCTCAAACTTTGAGATTAGCTACATTTAGAGACTGTGATGGTTTAGTGGCTAAGACACTGAACTTGATGACTGAAAGGTCAGCAGGTCAGCAGTTCAAGACCCAAGTGCTACATGACAGTGAGCTCCCGTCTCTGTCCCAGTTCCTGCCAGCCTAGCAGTTCAAAAGTAAGAAATTGCAAGTAGATAAATAGGTACCTCTTTGGTGGGAAGGTAAACAGTGTTCCGTGCACTCCTGTGTTGAGTCATGCTGCCACATGTCCACAGAAACATCTGCAGACGCAGACAGTGCTGGTTCTTCGGCTATGAAACAGAAATGAGCACTGAACCCTAGAGTTGGATACAACTGGCTTTCAAGCATGGGTGACTTTTACCATACATTTATAATTCCAAACTCCACCTAGAAAATACAGCAGTTGCTTTTGTGGTTACGGTAAAACCCCTACTTACGAAAAAAAAGTCCGTTCTGTAGGCTTTAGCTTAAATTGGGGTTTTGTGTAACTCAAAGCAAACCCATAAGGAAAACAATCTTTATGTAACTTGAAGCAAACCAATAGGAAATTGTGTAAATCGGGACATGGTTTTAGCACAAAATCATTATGTAATTCGAATTTTATGTAGCTCGAGGCATATGTAAGACAGGGTTTTACTGTATTTTTAAAATAACTATTTTATTTTACTTTCCCTTTTTCTCTAAAGTAACAAAATAAAGTACCTTTGGTGATAGTGGATGGGAGCTGTAATCTGGAAAAGTAGCTGTTTCATGCTCTAAAAGCACATAATGCAGTCTTTGAAGGCTCCCCATAATAAAGTATTTTTTCTAGTCTGATTTTCTTTGGTTAAGGACAAATTGTGTGACTTATTCTTTTGAGTTAAAAAGGGTAAGTTGCTGAAGGAACGGAAACTTCAAACAGTGGATAAGGTGGCAGCGGCGAAGGTGATGAATGGAGAAGAGCTGATCTTTCTCCAAAGGAAATTCACCCATTCAGGAAGTGAGGAGAACATGAAGGAATAGGTTACCATGTGTGTGCTTGTATCTTGGGGGGGGGGGGGGAGGAAGTTAAAATAGGCTTTGATGAGGTGCCAGTTGTGGTTGTTTCATGGAGGAGATGAATGTCTTGTATGACCTGACTGAATGTACTACACATGGGTCATGAAGGAAACCTGGAGAAAAAAAAGTAAGATCACACAATGAGTCTTGAACCTGTTCGCTGCCTCTTGTTAGGCACTAGCAACAACAGCAACAAATATTTCCAGCAAAGGGTTCAAAGAAGTATACAAAACATGCCTAGATGTTTTTAATTACAGGATAATATAAATAGATGTTTTATTTTTGCTTCAAGGTACAGATATCCTCAGTTTTTCCTTTGAAGGTACATGAATGCTCTTTGCAAGAATTGTCTCCTATTAATTATGTAAATCATGCAATAATCTCTCTGCTTGTGACCTACAAACCCTGTTGCACAGCGAGCTAGGACTGTAATGCTGTCACAGTACAGGCTGAACAGAGTCCTTGAAGGAAAGCCAACCCGATGCAAAATTGTCCAAATACCATTATCAAAACGTCAAATAGAAGCTAAGCAGAGGAGATGATTTTGTAGAGATGTAGTTCTATCAGACTCAGAAGATGATTTTTTTTAAAAAAACAATACCCCACTGGTTGTATCAATGTAAATATTCAGGTTATAACAGTATCTTTATCAAACAGGAGTGTCCTAAATAACTCTCAGGCTTAGCTTTCTTCTTTGCAGCAGGGAAAACTATTTAAAAGAAGTAGAGGTGGGATGGCAACTAAAATGAAACCCTCTAGATTATAGACTCTGGAGTGAACTGTATAAGTGAGGTCTGTTACTATAGATGCCATTTTCTTTATAACAGGGGTTCCCAACCTAAGGCCCGTGGGCCAGATCCAGCCCACGTTGCCATTTCATGTGGCTCCCCACTCCTCCAAGGGCATTTGAGAAACAAAATGGCCACCCCTTTGAAGCTGTTGGGACAAAATGGCCACCCCCATCATGTAGGCAGGGCAAAATGGCCATCCAACCCTCAAAGCTGACTGAGAGAGCATAATCCAGCCCCCAGCTTGAAAAGGCTGAGAACCCCTGCTTTATAACAGAGTACTGGGAGGTGGTACCTTTCAGTAGTCTAGTGATCCCCTGCAGAGAGGATATTTTCCTCAGAGTAGCTAATGCTTCCAGATAAAAGCTACTACTACATTCTACCTGCCTGTCTCATTTATAGACAGACAAGGCGCTCAGCTGCATCAAGTTAGCAGAATTTAATGCAATGTGATTGAAATCAGTTGGAAAAGGCCGGTTGATCTCAGTGCAACTAATCGCCATATAATTTCTGAAAAGTCAGTGAATGATATGTTAGAGCAAGAATAAAGCTACCTGAACTCAAATCAGTTTCTTTAACCAGTGTGGGAAGTCCTGTTGATTTCAGTGGGAACTAAATGTGACAAATTTTGCAGAATTCCTAGTGAATTCCTAGATTGTGGGATGGAGGCAGACTGATGGTGACCCTTTTCAAGGTTTTCTAAGTAAAGCATACACAGAAGTGGTTTACTATTGACCAGGACTCAAGGTTGACACAGCCTTCCATTCTTCTGAGATTGGTAAAATGAGTACCCAGCATTTTGGGAGCAAAATTAACTTGTGAACCACCCAGCACTAAGCACTATGGGGGCAGTATATAAGTGTGATTGCTTTGTTTTACATTCTCATCTGGGGGCACCGTGAGACTCAGCTTGCCCAGGGTCACACAGGTTGGCTCTTCTGGAATTCACAATGAGGAATCGAGCTCCCAACGTATCTGCAGCCAGATATGTAAACCACTGAGCTATGCAGCCAGCGACTAGAATAAGCCCATTGAATTAATGGTACCTAGATGATTGTTGGATCACCAAATTCCCACTAATTCAATGGACCTATTTTACTCTAGGGACTGCAATGGCTCAAGTGGCTAAGATGCTGACTGGAAGGCAGGAGGTCAGGAGTTCAATACCCGAGTACTGCAAGACGGAATGAGCTCCTGTCTTTGTCCCAGCTCCTGCCAACCTAGCAGTTTGAAAGCAAGAAATTGCAAGTAGATAAATAGGGACCACTTCAGTGGGAAGGTAACAGTGTTCCGTGTGCTCCTGTGTCTAGTCATGCCTGCCACATGACCACGGAAGAAGCAGACAGCGCTGGCTCTTTGGCTTTGAAACAGAGATGAGCACTGAACCCTAGAATCAGATATGACTGGTTTTCAAGCAAGGGAAACCTTTACCTTTATATTTTACTCTAGCTGCCACTTACTACAGGATTTCATTTGCAAATTCCATATCTAGCAGCAGTATACTCTGAAGAGGTAAAGACAATCTGTTATTCTTACGCAGTCATTCCTCAGTCTAGATTTGGTACATTGACTTGCGTTTAGTATTTGGTCAACTGGGAGACCACATGATTCTTTTTGCATATTAGATGTTTCAGGCATGTAGAACTGCAAGATTTGCATGCCCCGAGGGATAACAGTTGTAAAAAGAGGAAAAACTCATTTGATCTGACCTTTAGAGCCTTAAAAGTCTGTTGGTTGTTTTGCTGCAATAGTTATATAGCTAGAAAGATGGAAGAACTGGGCAATAGCTTTTGTTCAACAACTCTGAGGGTCTTTATCTGTGAGCACCTTTAGCCTAATTCAGTGATTCTCAACGTTTTCAGGCCATGGGCCTGACCACGCCTCCTGGGCAGTTGATTGGGCCAGTCACATGGTTCCTCCCATCCCACCCAGAAGCGTAAGTAAAATGTGCACCGTGCATGTGCAGAATGCATTTAGTGGTGTTCTGCACATGCACAGTGTGCAGTTTTCCCCACTTCCTGGTTTGGCGAAGGCATTGCGGGCCTGTTGAAATTGCTTCGGGGGCCAGGTCTGGCCTGTGGGCTCTCGGTTGTGACTGCCTGGTCTAATTGAGCCCAGTGTTCTGAGACACTGTGAGAAAGCTGGGGGAAGGGGCACCTTGAAATCCACAGGTTAGTAGGTCTCAGATCCAATATATGTATCCTGAGAGGCCCAGAATACAAATAGCACAGAAGACCAGGAAGATTCTATCAGCACCTTAGAAGAAAACATGGTAATGTAAGAGCTTTGTTCACATGAAACCTCATTGTAAAGAGAAATATTCAAAGGCAGGATGGCAAAGGCTATCAGCATGCATCACTCAAGTCAAATACTCATCAATTAAGAAGAAATATATATATTGTGGGGGAGGGAGAGACTTTGATCTCTGTGGATGTCTTTGATTTACTCTCTCCTCTACCTGCATCATAAATTAATCTCATTGACTTCCCATCTCTTCTCAAATGTAACTCAGCTTCCGGGTGCTTTCGAGAGTCATTTACACTGACAAGTGTATCTAGCTCGGGTATCATTGAATCTTTTTTCTCTACCTCAACAAAACAGCTTTTGTGCCTTTAAGGCCTGAAGCAGTCTATGATTTCAGCAGGAGACCTTCTGTCTACAAGTCAGTTCTGCTTGAGTTTGTGGGAAAAGAGGAGCGTATTTGTCAAGACAAGAAGCACACGGCCTTCCCATTGTGCCTGAAAGCTGCCACTGTGTTAGAGGCGTCTTCCTTTTCAATGCTCTCTGTGTATTTTTTTTTCTTCATCCCACAAATTATGTCACTTGAAAAATTAATGTCCCTCAATCCACTGCGGAGAATTCAAGTGCCTCTACTGCCAAGTGAAAAGTTTTCTTAACTGTCATAAGCAAAGAGAATGACCCCATTTCCCCCTTTTAATGCTCTTGGAAACAAGAGCTTTATGCCTTTCAGATGCTGTTTGAATACAGGTCCAACCAGGCAGGGATTATAGAAGTTGTAGTATTTAACAGATTACAGGTAGCCCGTCCTTTCTTTAGAGGTGTATTTTGGTCTGGGGCTGTGGCAACAGCAAAGGGCCTTTTCTAAGCCCTTTGCTCTGGATGTATGACTATTATTTTTAAAAATGTAAGCCCATAGTACTTTTATACAAACAGACATTAAAGCAAAATGTCCTGGTTATATTCCAGCCAGTATTTCAATTGCAACATTCATCTGCTCCAACTTCCCTATGCTCTGTCATAGCCCAATGGATGCAAACATTTGCTGACATTTGTTTTAAGACATTTCCATAGTCATGTGGCAGGCATGACTAGACACTGGAGCACACGAAACATTGTTACCTTTCCCACTGAAGCAGTACTTATTTATCTTCTTTCAATTTCTTGCTTTGGATCTGCTAGGAGTTGGGGCAGACGACAGGCGCTCACTCCGTTGCGCAGCACTGGGGTCTCAAACTGCTGACCTTCTGATCATTATGCCTAGCTCTCAAATATCAGTCACAAAACAAAGCTAGCTAATTCACAGACTACATATTGACACCATTCCTTCCCCAATATTCATGCATCTGTTAGCTGTGTCCACTTGCAGCCACAACTATGTGGATATTTAAAGGCATAATCTTAATCCCTTCTTGTGTGTTGACTATATTGATAGGATGCCGAGGCTTTTAAGAGAACAATTGTTGCATAACCTTAAAGCCTTCTCACCACAACATTTCTGGCTGGCACCTCTTTCATCAGTTCCTCACGCATGTAGGGACCTGAAACAAATCAGCTGACTTCCTTTCTTGTTTAAAAAAACTGTTCATATTTTCCTTCATAGAGAAATGGAACCTACAAACATCCTCAATTATGACAGCCCTACTTGCATAGTATATATGTACTGTGTGTGTGTGTGTGTGTGTGTGTGTGTAATGCTTTTTTCAGGGGATTTGTGTTTACTTGTTGTAATAAAAGCAACAAAGAGTTTTGTGAATGACTCTCCAAGATGAATCAGATGGGCATTTGCCCTGCTGTTTGTTGTGTTGAAGGGGCTGCTTGGTTTCTTTTTTTCCTGAGAATCAGACAGTCTGGTCACTTGAGCAGACCAGTCTGTCCCCAGAAAACTCCTACCTGCATCTTTTGGAGCCCTTGTCAGGAGCTTCTAGTCTTTTGGTGCAGGTATGTGTGCTCTTGTTTAGTCTGTTCCCTGCATGTCCAATTGCTGGGAATAGACCAAAATTGGGCTGAGCAACTGTCAAAGCTGTCAATTTCTGCCGTTGTGAAGTGGCTTACAAAGTCACTTCAGAATACTGGCAAATTAAACACTTCTCCTTCTCTGCAGAGGGGCAGGGAAAGTGTAATTATTATTCTTTTTTTGGCTGTGCTAGACTATCACTGATGCACTGAATCACTTACATTAAATTCATTTTTTTTCCTTGCCTTGGTGTGGAGATGGATTCAAACCACAGCTATGGGCAGTTTCCTGGCCCCAGATCTCGAACTGCCAACTTGCCAGCCTTCCAGCTAATTTCTGACAGGAACAACATATAATCACATATAGAAAAAAATGTAATATGCAAAGCCACTGAGGTCGAAAAACTGCAATTTAATCAGTTGCTTTCTTTGCATTTTAAAAAACTGCAGAAAATTATCCAATGGTTACAAAGGCATAGAGTTGCCTCTCTTTCTAAACAGTCTGTGTTTCTGGCTATGAATACCTCCTCTGTCAAAGATGAAGCTATCTGAACTCTGTTGGGAACTGTTTACGATGTTACAATTGCAGCTAGTTGTTAGCATGGCATGCTGCAGACATGCATAGATATGAATTGGAACAAGACTTACAAATAGAGTGGAAAATATCCAGGAAAGAGAGGCTGAAGGATTAAACTTTGGCTCTAGCCAACTGGACTTCAGGTGTAAGGCCAGGAAGGCTGTACTTTGATCATGATGAACTACAAAGCTAATAAAGAGAGAATGCACATCTGCTCATGTTTATCCTTAAGCTAGAGCTGCTGATTTGTTTGCTCACAATGATTAGAGTTATCAAGATACTAGGCACGACAACAGTTTTGTCTAGTTATCTACCATGCATTTAGCATTACTTACACTATAGATTCAAATGTTATTTTCCTTTAAAAGAAAATCACTGTTTCTCATTACTTTGAGATACTGTAATTTGATGGCTGTTATCATTACTGTAAGGGGACTAGCTCTTGTGGCTAGTTCTGATACTGCACATTAAAATGCCAAAACAAAACAACTTTTTTTGTCTTACTAGAAATGTTAAAGACAGCAGCACACGCCTTGGAGAATTCATCTCAAAATGCCTTTAAATGTGTCTGAAAATGTCTTTTAAAAGTAACTTTAGGGAGTAAGTAGAAAACCTTGTTGCATCAAAAAAAGTAACTTTTTATCTACTCTTTGTATTAATTTCAAAGTTTAATTTAGTTTCACTTTTGTTACCCGAAAATATAAATAGTTGCAAAAAGAAAAATTCACAAAATAGTTTCTCTTCTGAGAAGAGTGCCCTTCGTCGGGATCTGCCACTCACATTCAACACAAATTAATTTGGGGTGTGGAAGAGGTCTTGGGTTTATATTTTGAAAACCCACTTATTTATTTTCTGCAATGTTCACTTTTCCTATGAACAAAATATCATTTCTTTAATTATTTCTTGACTGAAGTATATCAGCACCAGATGGCCAGATAGTTCAGTGATTTAGGTCTCTGGCTGTGGAGTGGAGGTTGGGAGTTTGATTCCCCATTGGGCCTCGCAGGAAACAAGCCACCCTGTGTAGCCTTGGGCAGGTTGCACAGTCTCAGGGTGTTCCCAGAGTAAGGGAATGGTAAACCATTTCTTTGTCTTCTCTACTTAGGTCTCACTTGTTCAAAAGCCAGTTGTGTTCAACTTTAGGGGGCAGTGCTCATCTCCAAAGAGCCAGACATTTCTGTGTTCATATGGCAGGTGTGACTAGATGCCTGAGTGCACGGAATGATTTTACCTTTCCTGCCGAAATGGTACCTATTTTTCTACTTGCAATTTCTTGCTTTCAAACTGCTAGGTTGGCAGGCAGAGAGATAAAGATTAGCAGATCAATATTTACAACACTGGTTCAATTCAAAATATACACACCATACAGATACCTGATTTTCAATTATAGTTTTGATATAATATTTTGATATAAT
Source organism: Bradypodion ventrale (assembly GCA_035047345.1). NCBI lineage: Eukaryota > Metazoa > Chordata > Lepidosauria > Squamata > Chamaeleonidae > Bradypodion > Bradypodion ventrale. The sequence goes on from JAWDJE010000005.1 coordinate 230,564,072, forward strand.
ATTGATATAAGTTTTTATATAATATCCATAGGGTCGCAAAGGGTCGGAATCGACTGTGCGCCTGAACAACAACAACATAATATTTTTAACAGAAAAAACAAAACAAAGACTCTTTTCTATTCATCATACCAGGGACAGCTTTTCCCAGCTTAGTGCTTACCAAATGTAGAGAATTGCTTCTTACCAGTAATGGAAGCTGTTCCCCTAGAAGACATCTGGTGGGTACTTTGAGAAAAGGTGGTGTACATATTGAGTATTCTTAGGGTTAAGAGCTTGAGACCAGCCATCCACACCAAACAGATAATTTACTCTCTGTGTGTATGTGTGAGTGAGTGATTGAGTGAGTGCCAAAGATAATATTTGGTTGTAGCTTGTCTTCCAGATGAAACTGCTGTAAGCAAAACTGAACTGTGTCCCATGGGATGTTTTTATATCTAATTAGAGTGGGGTGACTCTTGTGTATGGCAAAGCCACAGGTCATGTTGCAAAGTAAACACCTTCAAGGTACCAGTCCGGAATGTGTCAAACAAACAAGAACACTAATTTGACCATTAAACACTGCAGGCCTTCAAGAAAATCAACAAGAGTTTGCTGTCCCCACCATTGACCTGGAAATACAAACAACTTGGAGGTTGATGCTTCTCTGGTTACAGTTCTCCTGCACTGAGAGGATGCCTTTGAGTCTATGAAGGTGTCTTATACTTAAGGTAGGCTCTAAGTGGAGTGACAGTAGATGTTTTAAACTAGGACATATCTTTGTTTTTGTTGTTATGTGCTATCAAGCCACTTCCAACTTAATGAGAATCCTAGGAATAAGTGGCCTCCGAAAGATCTTTTCATTGACAGACTTGCTCATGGCTTGCAAACTAAAGGTCACGGCTTCCTTCTGTTGAGTCAATCAAACTCACATTTGGTCATCTTTATTTCCCGGTGCCTTCCATTTCCCCCAATATTATTGCCTTTTACATTCAATCTTGCCTTATCATGCATCTCAGCCACAGACAATTCAAATAGTATGTGGTGCCCATGCCAACAGCAGATCTTGAAATAAAACATGGAATTAATAACAGAGGCTACAAATGTCACTTGAAAATGCCAAGATGTTCAACACAAGAACCAATAGAAGTACCAGCCTGGTCCCATCCCTCTTTTTATAGATTTCCAGTATCATGTCGCTTTCATGCTCAAGGCACAGTCTGGGGAGTCAGTTCAAAATACAACCCCATGTTTAAATAATAAGAAACTTTGTTCCCATGGGTTTGTCTGCCTTATCTATTTAGATTACAAGACTTTCAGATGATAAATTGTCCCCTTTTGGAGTTTGTACATTGTCTGTGCCAATGGGGCCTTATCGTACTACAGGGGCTTTGAAGGGATACAAATAACCCAGAAACAGGTAGCATAGGTAGTGAGAGGCATTTTGGCCCTATTCTCACGAGATTTTATTTCTCATGGAGACAATGATTTTAGTAGATGAGACATCTTCCCTCTGTTTCCTTCCACTTCTGAGCAGCCAGGCAGCCAGTTTATCTCAAGTATCTGCTTGATGAAAGACAGCATTTGGGAAAGGGTGTTTTAGAGTGTCATCAAGGTATTAAAGCAAAGACATAGACATTGTGTAGAAAGGATGGGAAATCCTTTCAGAATATGTCCAGCATTCACACACATGTTTAAAAGTCAGCCAGCCTGGGGAAATCTATAATTTTTATAGCTACCCTAAATGAAGAGACATTTTCTCCCTCTTTGCTTATGAGGTTTAAGAGCAGTAGAACAGCCCTCTTGGATTAGACCACAGGCCTATCTACTCCAGTGTGTAGCTGTTGATGACCTTATCCTCCATGAATTTGACTAATTCCCTTTTAAAGCTTTCCAGCTGGTAGCCATCCTGTGGCAGTGAGTTCCACAGCAAAACTATGTACTCTGGAGATATACTGTACCTCCTTTTATGTGTCTTGAACCTTCACTTTTCAGCTTCATATGATGATCTTAGTGTTCCAGTAGTCATGGGCAAAACTTTCTTTGATTTCTGAGGCAAAAGGAGAAGCATGCAGTGCCAGGTTCAGTGACAGATAGGAAACTTCTAGTGCCCCTCTCCCCTGCCTCCTGCACTTTCCAGACTCTCACAGTAAACATGGCTGTGATAGCTATGAGGTCTCAGGTGTTTTAGTGATTCGCATTTAACATCTTTGGTTTCTGATGGCAAGGTTTTTTGAAGTTGTGTAGGATAGCTGTGGAGTGGGATAGGGATAAGTAAGGGGAATGTGGTTCACTGTGCCTTCATGGTGCAAAGTTTGAATTTCGGGTAAAATTACCTTTAGCTGTGCAGTAGAAATACAGAGACCCACAGAAGAGGATAGCTACAATTCTCCTACAGTCCACCCCTTTCTCATTAACTAGCACTCAAAGGCTCAATAACTCATTCTGAGGCATGCTGCATTTTTTTTTTAAAAAAAAATAACAACCAAAACTATACATTACAATAAACAACAGAAATACAACTACTACAATATACAATAATACTGTACTGTGTGCTCCCTTTACCCAGCTGGACAGTATATATGCTTCTTTACTTTGTTTAATATACAGACTCTTTAATTTATAATTTATCCTTCTTTCCAAAATGTTATATATTCTTGACCTGGTTACATTCCTTTTAATTTTACCAGTGCATAGTCCAAAATTCTCCCTATATTTCTTTAAAACCCAAGTGTTTTATAATTCCGTTTTTGACTCTTATTTCTGTTGTTAATTTGTCATTTATTGCTATTCTCCAAATTTATCTATAGGTTGCTCTTGCTCAAAAGCCAGTCATATCCGACTCTAGGGTTCAGTGCTCATCTCTGTTTATTTCCAAAGAGCCAGCGCTGTCTGCATCATCTACAGACATTTCCGTGGACATGTGGCAGGCATGCCTCGACATCAGAGTGCATAGAACGCTGTTTACCTTCCCACCGAAGTGGTACCTGTTTATCTACTTACAATTTCTTGCTTTCAAACTGCTAGGTTGGCAGGAGCTGGGACAGAGCCGGGAGCTCACTACATCATGCAGTACTCGGGAATCAAACTCTGACCTTCCGATCTTCAAGTTCAGCATCTTAACCGCTTGAGCTACTGCAGTCCCTACATTTCTCTATACCAATACCATTCTTCTAATTCAATTTTACTATCGGATTTCCATTTCTTAGGTATGACTACTCTCATCACAGTTACCATTATACTGATCATTTCTCTTTTCTGTCTCTAATCTTTTACCTACAAAATCCATTAGCAGGGCTAATCTAGGACTCATCTGCAGACGTATTGAGAGAATTTGTTCACGTTCTATACATACTTTTCCCCACATTTCTTTAACAAAAGTGCAATCTCACCATAGGTGTAGATATGTTCCCAGCATGCTGCTTTTTTTACTGCACATGTGCTAGCAACCAACTGAACAGACTAACAGTAACGAACAACTGACTCCAATCCTCAAAGAGAAGCATACAAGGCTGTTAAAAACCCCTCCATTATTTCATGCTCCATTGTCTGTTTATTTATTTATTATATTTTTACCCTGCTCATCTAGGGGATTTTCCTACTCTGGGCGGCTGTTAAAGGCACCTTATCCTGCTTGATGAAATAGTAGCCCTTAAATTCCAGTATTATAAGGGAATAACTTCTTCACACCCACACATAATCTGTAATAGTGTTTCCACATATTAACAAAAATGAAATAAAAAAACAAAAGGTGGGTGGCACCTTTAACATTTAACAGAATTATTTCAGCCTGAGGTTTTATGGACAACAGTCCATTTCCTCAAACATAAGGAATACAGCATTTAGACCTCCAATTAGTATGGCTTTCAGGGTAGAGAGAAAGTGGACTTTCAAAGTTTTTAAAGTTAACACATCTCATACCATTGCTAACACATGTAGTTTACAAAATGTTGATTACCTGTCCTGGGGTAAAGGACAGATTAATCAACCAATGTAAATTGTCTGGTCAGTTGATGCACAAGATGTAGGCTGTAGTGTTGAACAGTTAAACCAACATTTTTTTTTCTTTTTTGGGTGGTGTTTTTGTTTTGTTTTGTTTTTGGCTTTCAGGGAGGAGTAGGTTGTACCAAAACCAGAGTTTTCACACAGAAACCTTTTTTTTTTTTTTGCTAAACCAGATTAAACGAGTTTAGTAACACAGACTGGCTGAAATCTTGTTGCTGTAAATGTATGACATGTAAACCACATGGTGTCATTATCCCACAAGAGGTGTATTTAATTTAAATTAATCAAAATCTTTCTATTCCCATCCTACAGCTATTCTTCTTTTTTCTTTTAATATTATAGATAGCCAAAAAACAGCAGTCACCATCCCACTGGTGGTGGATTAGCAGTGATTTTAAGCTATTAAAAGCTCCCAAGGCTTTCCTAAGAGAAAAGGAAGTCATAGGTAAGCAGTTCGATTACTGAGTACTGCAGGACGGAATGAGCTCCCGTCTTTGTCCCAGGTCCTGCCAACCTAGCAGTTCAAAAGCAAGAAATTGCAAGTAGATAAATAGGGACCACTTCAGTGGGAAGGTAACAGCATTCTTTGCGCTCCGGTGACTAGTCATGCATGCCACATGACCACGGAAATGTCTGCAGAAGCAGACAGCGCTGGCTCTTCGGCTTTGAAACAGAGATGAGCACTGAACCCTACAGTCGGATATCACTGGCTTTCGAGCAAGGGAAACCTTTTGAACTGCATTAGTGTTGTGTCCAAGTATTATTTATTAATAATATGTTTTGCTTAGTGTTTAAGCCCAAGTCACGCCAAGCGGCAAAACCAGTCAAGCTGCCTTTTTTGGAAGGCGCCAAATTCAAATAGCTGTCTTTAACAACACTGATTCGTCACTTCATATTTTGCCGCCTTTCTTGAGGCCCGCCGAAATGTATCCATTTGTGTAACTGCCATTCTGACTGTATATAAGCAAGCCACCTAGTACGCGTTCCCCAGTCCGATTTCCTGAGCTGATAATAAATCACTTATATTTAACCCAATCCTGCTGGCCAGAATACTTCTTAGCCCTGGACTCAACAACTAAGCAATACGTTAACAGTTTAAATCAGTGTGACTTATTTTTCATCTCACACCTCATTGCCGCTGTTTTACGTGCAGCAGAGGGGGCATTTCTGCCCTCTGTGTTTTTCTTCTCCTCCTCCTTCCATATCCTAATCCAAATATAGGCGATCCTCATGGCGATCAGCCATGAAGACTGTCCTGAAAGTATAGTGCAGTGGCCTTTCAGCTGCCTTCCATATCACAGTATGACCCTTGTACCACCGATGCAGTTCCGCAAGTCACTTTCTGGTCCTGAGACCTTTTAGCACACAAAGTCCTCATCAGCCTCAGGCCAGTATTGATGAAGCTGCTGCCCTCCCTCAAGATGGATTCAAGTGAGATTTAATCCACTTGGGGACCATCACCCTTCCCTGTGGTCTTTGACACCAAAGCCCTTAGTCCTCAGGGTTCTCAGGTTAGTTAACCACTGCCTGACATTTGACATTGATTCTGCAACGTCTTAGCCTTAGGAAAAGTTAAAGGTGTCCCTTTCTCGAAAGTCAGTCATTTCCAAGTCTAGTGGTTGGTGCTCATCTGCAGTTACAGCTAAAGAGCCAGCACTTCTGCGTCTGCAGACATGTCCGTGGTTAGGTGGCAGGCATGAGTAGACGCCGAAGCGCACAGAATGCTGTTACCTTTCTCACTGAAGTGGTATCTATTTTCCCCTTGCAATTTCTTGCTTTGTAACTGCTAGGTTAGCAGGAGCTGGAACAGACAATGGGAGCTCACTCCATCATGCAGCACTTGGGTCCCAAACTACTGACCTGCCAAACTTCCAGTAGTGAACCTCAGTGTTAAAGGAGATCCCCTTGCATTTGAGCATTAGAATTCCAAACATTCAGTGCTTAGGTTCTTTATTTTTCTAAAGGTTTTAATTAATCTTCTCTAATCTTTGTACAATGGTGGCTGGTGTTTAATTCAAAAAATCTAGCTGCAGTGGAGTGTGCATTATAGTATCTTTTAAAAGAAACTGTCAGGCTTTATTGATTCATGCTAGCCTGGGGGTCAGCATTCAAGTCTCTAATCGGGATACAGACAAATTCTTGTGAGAAACCCTAAAGTTAAACAAATTCAAGATGGGCAGACAACATTTATCACCCACTTGAGAGAGAAACAGCTCTGTTGGGGATCAAAGTTCCCCCTCCAGCCCTGTCTGCTGTGCCACACTTGGCCTGTCTACTCTTCAATAGGCAGCTTTCTGGAGACACAAACAGAAAAAAGGAAGCTAGGAAGTACTTTTCATGCATTAAAGGTCCTATTAAGGTAGGGGGAAACTACCTTTAATGGGGAAATTTAGGGCTCATTTTCTTCCCTTTCAAAGTAGTCCTCCTGAAAGTTTAATCCTCTTTTATGGCATCTCTGCTTCTGTCTCCAGCTTACCCACTCCTTAAACATTGGCAGTTCAGTTCAAGGTTGGCTTTGCCCTCCCAAAAGAACATCTTATCCCCTTTCTTTATACATTTCCTTCCCCCATTGCAATTCAGTATGATACCATGTCTGAAGAGCTTGAACACACTTTAATTGTCTAGGCAGAGAGCAATTGAATTTGCACTCTTAAATGGCAGCCAGTGGCTTCAGGCAAGCCATGGAGAATTTTTTTGAATCCTTTATCTTAGGGGTGCCCAAACTACAGTCCGTGGGCCAGATACAGCCACAACACAAATTCATCTGACCCATACTACCCTCGTCACTCCCGGAAGTGGAGTGACATTTTACTTCTGCTTCCGGGAGTGACGAGAGCGGCGTGGGCTGGATGGATTGGTGTCAGGGGCCGGATCTGGCCCACAGTCTGTAGTTTGGGCACCCCTCATTTAAGCAGAGAAAATGGTAGCTTAAAATCTATCTCATCATGTTGCAAAACAGATTGTGAGGCACATTTTACTTCTGCTTCTGGTGGGAGGAACCACGTGACTGGCCCACTGAACCATGTGACCGGCCCATGGCCCGACAAATTTAGGCACCCCTGTTTTATCTATTTCTTTCCTTTGCAAAGAGGCTCTCATTTGCTTTGGCAGCTCTGCAAAAGAAAGCATTGTGTGTGGTGCATTCTTTTAAATATTGAATTAGCTTTGATGCACATGCGTTACCCCCTTGGGCCTTGCTTCTTGGCTGGCAACCCAAAGAGAGATGGGCAACGGTTGTACCCTTGGCTACTTTATCCATCTTGGTTGTAGAGCTCTGGTAACTGGAGACCACCACCCTGCCATGTTTCTGATCTCTGTCGAAAGCATTCCTCTCTTGCCAACATCTCCTCCTATTTGCAACAGCTGTTCTTCTCAGATGTTGTGTTTCCTTATGAAGCTGTGCATGTGTTCACAATATTGCAAGAAAGCAAGAATAATGGTGCATTTTCACTCTAGTTAACTTTTGTTAGTACTACAAAGAGGGTGGCAATGGTAAGTAACTGCTGAACATATTGTACCTTGAAAGTAGGAGGCAATGGTAAACCACTACTGAATCTTTTTTATCTTGAAAACCCTATGATGAGACAGTCCAAAATGCAAAAAAAAAAAAAAATAGAGCTGGAGGATAAGATTCCCCGGTCCAAAGCCACTTAATCAACTACTGGGGAAGAGCAAACAACAAGTACAGATAGCACTGTCACTAATGGCACTACTAGATTAAAGATGAAAGGATGTCTAGTAGTTGACACGTACAGAAATGAAAGGGAAGTCCAATGCTGCACAACACATACAGTACAACTGAAATATGGAAAGTGAGGAGCTTACATCAAGATAAGCTGGAAACTGTAAAGTAAGAAATGGAATGTATAAACATTGCAGGGCTCAGTGCCAGGCATCTAAAGTATTCTATCCTAAAAACGACAGACTCAGAAATTGAGTGGCAAAATGTAGCACATGAGGCTGGGGGTTTATTGTAAGTCAGATTGAATAATATCAATTGAACTGTGTGGAAAACTTATCAACATAACCCTTATTCAAATGTATGTTCCAACTACCAATGAAGAGAAAATAGAAAGCTTTTACACAAACATCAAGAAGAAAGTGTAGTGCTGATCATAATCTGTTAATATCCAAACTTTAGAGTAAATATAAAAAATAATACTAAAAGAATTGCAGTGCCAAAATAAAATTTAAACAATATTTCTGATTAATTTAAAGTCATATAAAGAATAGATTTTCATTCTTAACTCTATTAACCATGAACCCGATGAACTGTGAATTCAAACCAGAACTATTAATAGGGCTTAATGCAAAAAGACAATTCCTAGAATCAAAAGAAAATAGCCTAGATGCATGATGGAAGGATCACTTAAAATTGTAAAGGACAGTTAACGAAAAGTTAGAAATAGGTTCAGAACCCTGAACACATTTTTCAGCAACTGTCACACAGAGACAAAGAGAACTGTTACAAAAACCAGTGCAAAGAAATAGAGGAGAACCACAAATTGTTGTCTGAGTAAATAAATCTCCCCAAGCTCTAGCTAAACAGCAGTTTCATGGCACAGGTGAAATATTTCCTGAGGTAAGCAAGTCAAACCAGTCTGTTGGTCATAGGTATCTGTCTTATCATGTGCCAAACCATTGTGTCATCCATCCACCCCCTCTCTGTTAATGTCCACTTAGTGAGCACATTTCAATGTCGCACAATGCTCCTTACTGAGTCATTTTGGCAGAGCAGAGCTGAAAATAAAAATGGCAGCTTTCCATCACCAGTTGCCAAAAGGTCTGCTGCTGTAGCCCTTGCCAAGGACATTTGCCATAGGATCCCCTTGCCCAAGCTACTTTGCAAAGATCTTCCAACCCAATAGTAAAGTTATAAAATAATGTATGGTTCAATTTATTAAGGTCAGAGAAATGCACAGATTTCAAGAAGAGCAGTTATGGTCACTGGCTGAAGCTACCTATAACCTATAACACTGATGGTGAACCTTTTAGAGACCGAGTGCCCAAACTCATTAGGCTGCTGTCCGTGCCGCAGAGGGGCATGCCAAATTCTGTGCTGGGGATGGAGGAAGCACTCCCATTGGGCTGCTGGGCAGAGGAGTGGAGTGAACTCTGTGCTGGAAGAGGGAGGAAGTGCTCTCATTGGGCTGCTGGGCAGAGAAGCCAGGCAAACTCTATGCTGGGGTGACAACATACATGCCCACAGAGAGGGCTTTGTGTGCCCCCTCTGGCATGCGTGCCTTAAGGTCACCACCACAGACCTATAACCACTTGCTCTCATATAGATAGCTTCAGTAGATCCTTTGTCATAACTTTCTGGCCTAAGCCACAGAGCAGAGTCAAGCAGCAGTACTTTATTACTTTTATTTTGCATAACATGTTCTTAGGGTTTCCCTGAGCATTTTCTTATACCTTTCTTAAAGAAACACATATGCAAAATCTATATATAAAAAACAGAGGTGTGCATTCATATGTCCACTATAGAAATCTACACCCCTGCATGGATCCTGGTGAAACTTGCCACACACCTACCTTGGCATTTGGAGATCAGCACTGAGGGGTCCTGTGCACCATTTGGGGGTGTATGCCCCCAAAAGGGTAGCAAAGGCCCCCCCCTGGGACAATCAGCCAGGGAAGGCGGTAGTGTGCGCGTGCAAAAGTCCAGGGATGGTGCCCGTGTGCACATGCAGATGTCTGCACATGCAACATGGCCTAACCGCCATGCCCGGGACACTGCCGCGTCTCCCCGCTGCCTTCACCACTGGCGCGGGGTTGGAATTAGTGGCACCTGTGGACACCATCCCCTCTCCTCTGGCTCTGCCTCTCCAGAGGTTAAAGAGGGATGCCCGCAGTCTCAGAGGGCTCCCTGCCACGCCCAGGACACTGCCACGTCTCCCCGCTGCCTTCACCACCAGCGCGAGGATGGAATTAGCGGCACCTGCGGATGCCATCCCCTCTCCTCTGGCTCTGCCTATCCAGAGGATAAAGAGCAACGACCGCAGTCTCGAAGGGCTCCCCGCTGTGCCTGGGACACTGCCGCGTCTCCCCGCTGCCTTTACCACCAGCGTGGGGGTGGTAGCGGTCGCTAGCTAGGACTTTAAAAAGGCCGTAGAGGCGGCTGGACTGTGTCGCTGCCTCCAGTCTTTTCTGTAAGTCAGAGAGGTTTTGATATTTTGATATTACTGTATTTATTGAAATGTTATGTGGTGAGATGTGTTTAATTGTATTTTCTATGTGTATTACTGTTTCTTTGTTAATATGTTGCCCTGAATTGAATTTGTACTTTGTATTTTTGGAGATCCTAGTGTTCTATTGTTTATTGATTGTATTAATTATCTTGTACTGATATTTTGTATTATTTTGTTGTTTTCATTCTGTATTAATTGTGCTGTATTTATATTCTTGTATTATTTTGTTGTTCTTGTAAACCACTTTGAGTCACCCGTTGGGTTGAAAAAAGCGGTATATAAATTAAACATCAAATCAAATCAAATTTCAGGTGGCAGCACGCATGCGGGGACGGACAAGGCAGAGGTGGTGGAAGAGGCGGCAGCGGCCACAATGGTCGCAACAGAGACGGTGGAGGCCAAGGAATGTGAGGCGGTGGAGGCGGCGGCTGTGGCAACAGCAAGGCTGTGGCATGGTCAGGCCAGGCCACCTGCCACCCTGATGAGATCAGGGCGGCGAGGAGCAACAGCTCTGCAGCGGCCCTGGCCCAGCCGCACAACCAACGCCGAAGTCGCCACTGGGCACCCCAACGACAGCGCGAACCCTGGGCCAGCGCCGGCCTGGAGGAGGCAGTGATGAGAGACAGCTGCTGCACACTGGGCCCACTCAGTAACCTGCCGCCCCCCATGGAATGGCCACAAATGATGCAGCAGCGATGTGGGCCCTGGGCCAGGCTCGGAATGCTTCAGCTGGAGCCTGGGGGTGACGCGGCGGAGGAGCCAGACCCTCCAGGGCCGGGTAAGCGCAGGAGAAAACCCCGGGCAATGCTGTGTAATCGGCTGGTATATAATAACAATGTGGAATAGGTTCAACGGAGATGCAGGGAATGGCCCAAGGTCATCAGCAAGCTTCATAATCCTATGTAAAATGGGTTGCAAGTCAATTGTGTTGTTGAGATGAATTTGCTTCCAAATTAAGAGTCTTCACAGAGCATGTTCTTGAATCGGTCTTGATATCAGCAAAAGCCTGCTAATTTAATTTATGAATTTATTTTTCAGAGGCAGCACTTGATCATTTGATGATGACAATCCCAGTCATTTCAACTGTCTTCTCCACCCATCCTTCCTTATCTCAGCTCTCCACACCCAAATTTGCATACATGGTTTACTTTCTGACATGCTCTGGCACAAAAATCAAAAGCATTATGAAATCAAATATTTTGTTGCATCCTCAGCGCATAAATAGATTAATCAAATACCAATGGATGCCTGTTTATGTTGGCACTCCACCAAGAACAGCCTGTCAGAACATGATTTCAGAAATCAAGGAGCTGAGCTCTCGAGGAGTCGGATTCACTATCTTTCTTTCTTTCTTTCTTAACTTCAGTTGAAATATAGAACAAGGCCAAATGAATGTACATCATTAAGATGCAAAAACCTCAAGACTGCTTCATCTGCAAGAACAGTTGTTATATACTGCCAAGCTTCTTCTTTCATGTCCCAATCAAACCCTGGACTGCCAAAATGAAGCCACTTTCTTGGCTTTGTCGTTGGCCCAACTTAAGTTCTCATCGGTGCATGTTTCTGGCAGTAATCAGCAGATCAGCAACTGAGCCGGATCCTGTATCTCTCCACATTCACACAGAGTATTGTCTGCCAACAGCCCCCACTTGAACATGTTGCTCTTGCATTTAGGCATTCCAACTCTCAGCCTATTCAGAGTCCTCCAAGTGACATAGGGGAGGTTGAGTTCCTCAGCTTTATCCTCCTCTAATGTTGTTACTTGGCCAGTGAGCTCCTTCCTCCATCTTCTAATTTGATTTTACTCCTGTGTACCCTCAAGAATGTTTGTTCTTGCCATAAAGCTCTTCCTGGATCTGAGCCAGCAGACTTGAGGTATCTATCCATTCAGAAGATGTTGAGAGATTCTCTTGCTTAGTTGTCTCAGTGTCTGCTGCTACTTCTCTCCTTATCTTAAGTGGAGCATTACCAACAAGAGGGTATATCTTCTCAACTGATGTATGTTGGATACCAAGCTGTTTCCGATGTATGGCAATCCTGTGAATAAATGGTCTCCAGAAAGTCCTATTTTTAGAGCCCCATTTAGGTCTTGTATCAATCCATCCCATCTTAGGCTCTCCTCTTTTCCCATGACCTTCATTTTTCCCTAGCATTATTGCCTTTTACCTTGAGAGCATATAAGTTGAAGAGGTAGTGATGGACCCTATGATGGATGTTTGCCCCCTCACTGGTTTTTTTTTTCCTTCCTGCCTTGCTTTGCCAGTTCCCTTTTCCAGGCTCCTACTGACAAGCATACAGGGTATCAGAAGTTGGGTAGCGGGATGTGTCCCTTTATATGCGTGGTCCAGTCACTCTCAATTCCCAAATCAATAGACACAAAGGGTCTCAGAGTAATTATATTTATTAAAGTAAGCTAAGAAATTAGGTATAGCATGAGGAATCAAACATGCAATGCAGTCATTCAAAGTTACACACAAAAATAAGAAACTTAAACTGTTACCTAGGCCCTGGCCTTAGCTAATTCCTTACCCACCTCTCGTGGGGCTCAGCTCAGGATCAGTCCATGACAAAGAAAAAGAACATCTTCAGATCACCCAGTTTTATAGTTGATGTAACAATGATGTAACCCAAAGGTTACCTAATTGGCTCAAAGGGGTCAGATGGCAATTTTATGAGCCTCCTGCTTCCCTGCAGCAAGTCACGTACTCAATGCAGAACCATCAAAGGCATAGCCATAAATCATGCAATCAAACCTTCATATAGACTTCCCTGCAACCAGTGAATATGAGAACAGGGAAAAACACAGAAAAGAGTTTTTCTCTGACAGACCCTAGAAATGTAGACTGGTGATGCTGCTGTTACGAACAACCAAACAATGAGTCACAGCTTGGAAGAGTTACCTTTTTGAACTACCATTCTTAGAATTTTCCAGTCCATATAATCAGTAACGTGAAGAAGAGTAAAAGCCAGCCCCTAAACCAGTGGTTCTCAACCTTGGGACCCCAGATGTTCTTGAACTAAAACTCCCAGAAGCCTACACCATTGGCTGTGCTGGCCCAGATTTCTGGGAGCTGTAGTCCAAGAACATCTGGGGACCCAAGGTTGGAAACAACTGGTTTAGAGGCTGTCTTTTACTCTTCCTTACGTTACTGATCATATGGACTGGGAAATTCTAAGAATTGTAGTTTAAAAAGGTAACCCAAGGTTCAGAACCACTTCTCTAAACCTTGGGTCAATATTAAAAGAAAGCAACCCTGACTGGTCAAATAGTAAAGATGAAGCTAAAGTACTTTGGACATCAAATGAGAAGAGAGGATTCACTTGAGAAAGCCTTGATGCTGGGAAAGGTGGAGGGCAAAAGAAGAAGAGGGCGGCCAAAAATGAGATGGCTAGATGGTATTGTAGGTGCAATGGGCACAGAACTGGGCGGGTTGAGGATGGTGGAGGACAGAGGTGCCTGGAGGAAAATGGTCCATGGGGTCGTGAAGAGTCGGAATTGACTGTGTAACTGAACAACAACAAAAGCTTGGGTGTGAAAGAGTGAATTTACATCAGCCTTTCCCACTTTTGCTCTAAGTGCCTGAAGAAGCATTTCTTGGGTTCAGAGTTGAATCTACAAATTTTAAAAAGAGGCTGCTTTGTCGACATAATATCATACAGTGGACCCTCACTTAACAAGCGGCTCACTTAACACAAAATTTGCATAACAAAAGGAAACCCAGGGAAAATAGTGGCTTGGTTAACACAAAAATTTTTTTTGCGGAATGGATTAATTGGTTTTCAATGCATTCCTATGGGAAACCGTGTTTCGGTTAACAAATTCTGGTTTTCAATGTATTCCTATGGAAAATTGCACTCAATGCATTCCTATGGGCAATTTGCTTTACAACTTTTTCATAGTACAAAAGGTCCCAAAGAACGTGTTAAATTTGTTAAATGAGGGTCCACTGTATTTGTCATTTTATTTCATGTTTTTGGTCAATATAGCACCACCCTTAAAGCTCATTGGCAGGGTTGTGCATTTAAAGTTATTATTTAAAGGGCTTGGCACACACAAAGGCTTGTGATGGGTATTTTCTCACAGTACCATGGCAACCTGGGTCAGGCTGACACTGTCAACCCACCTTTCTTGTACTTTAGTAAAGACAACAACAGTATGTCAATACACTTTTAGGAATGGCCAGCAACAAACTGGCTCAGACATCAAATTCAACCCAAGTATTTGGCAACCCACAACTCTGTCCAGCAGTGGTTATTGTGGCTAATCATTATATAGGGGTTTTATCAGGATGTAAAGAACATGATGCCCCCTATCATGTAGAAGGCAGCTGGGCTGGCAATTGAAATTTACCTCCCTGGCAATGGGGTAGTGTTCTCCAAAACAACTGAGGGCAACAGGCTAGTGTGAGGATGGAGAGAAATCCAGGTAACGTGTTTCATTTTACTAAAAGTGATGCGTGGTTTAGCTATCTGCCCTGGCATTGGCCATCTGAGATGGCTGCCTCAACAACAACATCTGGAAGGTTACACTTTCCTCTCTCCAATGCTAAACCAAACTGAAAGCCATCTTAACTTGTGACATATATTATCAGTGAGAAAGAGGTCCAGCAAGCAAACCGATCAAGCATGGTTTCCATAGAGAAGAGTAAAAAATGCTGGAAGTTATACCCACAGTGAGATTCTCTTCCATTGTCATCCCTTAACTGCGAATGCTGACCTAAGGAAACGAAAGACCAGTTGCAAACAGCATCCACTTTACCATACAGTGGGCAACATCAGATCTCAGAAATGAGCAATTGGCACCACTGGGAAAAATAATTCTCACCACTGGAGAGAAAATATCTTCCATTCTCGAAAGCAACTGAGCATATATCCAGGAACTTTCTGCATTGGCAATACATCATAGCATTAAAACAACCACAGGAAGTACTGTACTTAATATCCCCAGGACTCTTAATATCAGGTTTTATTTCTTTGCATATAGAAATAATTCTTCAGTAGTCTCATTATGCTTTGGAGAGTAAAGTTTGGTCATCTGGGCTGTTATACTGAACCAATGAATACCATTAGACACCACTCCAGCTATTCTTTCTTTCATGTTGTGCAACGTTGAGAGGTCTTGGGGTTGTTGCTGGAGACAATGAACATTGTTTGCACAATTGTTCACAACCTTGTTTTTCACATGAATCAAGTCAAACTCTGACAATCAGTGCTGAAATCTAATTGTTAAGTTGCAAATAGGTAAAGGTAAATGCTCAAATGCCAGTTGTATCTGACTCTAGGGTTCAGTGCTCATCTCTTTTTATAGCCAAAGAGCCAATGCTGTCTGCATCTGCAGATGTTTCCATTGACATGTGGCAGGCATGACTCAAAACTGGAGTGCACGGAATGTTGTTTACCTTCCCACCGAAGTGATCCCTCTTTATCTACTTGCAATTTCTTGTTTTCAAGCTGCTAGGTTGGCAAGTGCTGGGACAGAGACAGAAGCTCACTCCATCATGCAATACCCAGGAATCGAACAACTAGAGGAAGCCCATTCAATTAATGGGATTTACAGGGGATTGGATTCATCAAATCCTCACTAATTCAATGTGCTCACTCTAATCATGATTTACTTCTGGATTTCAACTAAGGTAGTTGCATTTATACTCCTGCGACAAGAAATTTCATACAATAAACATAGGCATTTGTATCTCATTTTGATTTTTGTAGCGATAAATTTTCCATTGTTAGTTTGCTGTGCCTGTTGCAACTTCACCAGCGCCCCTTTGACCGGATTGTTTCAGGGTTGCCCAGGATGGTGGTCCTGTGACACAAGGCCACACCACATGCTTACTTTGGCTTGTTACCACTTCTCACAACTTGGACATGGACTTTGAGAGGTGACACAGAGACAACAAAGTGGTTTGCCCATTTGGAGAGAATGTCTTGGAATTCCACACCATACAAGGCATATGTGAAAAAACGAGAGGGACAAAGACCACAAGGCAGACCCAGAGGAAGGTGGAGAGACAACATCAATTATTTTTTTTACAAAAACACCAAATAACTCCAGTGGAACCTACTAGAAGTGCCAAAGCAAGAACTTTGTATCTCCCTTGTATCACCTGAAGGGGTAAAAGAGGAAATAAAGAAGAGGAACATAGGCGTGGATCTGAAGTAATGATACAGTAGAGCAAAGGGACTTCTTAATTTGCAGAGAGAATGATGACATTTCTAACCTTTTCTGTCCCTTCCGACCTTAACCACAATCCTCACAATAGCAACTATATGTGCTGAGCCACCTTCTGTTATAACCCAAGATATTTAGGGTGGCTTGGTTAATGGTGGCATTGAAAATGTCAGGAAGTGAGAGTTTCCTTCATGTGGAGTATGATTCAACACAGTTACCTGTGTTTTGTGATTCTTCTTCAGGGTGTGGCCAGGATTTCCACATGAGCATTTGCACTGCAATATTTAACACTACCTCACTGATCTGAAAACAAATTAACAAAAAGGAAATTCACCGATGGAAAATTTCCTTCATTCAATCATTTCTGATATCTCCTCAGAAGCCTCTTTGGGGAGCTCTTTCAGTAGGTTTGTGTGTTTTGGGATGGTGGTGGAACTCACCCAAATAGAGCCCATATCTTCTAAGGTTGAAGATCATGTTGTTGGGGTTAAAGGGGGCAGAACTTTGAGAAGTATTTTGAGATCTGAGGAGGAGATTGTAAATGGGATCTAAATATAAATTAGTAAATAACCAAAACATTGATCAACTAAAAAAAACATTTATAATAATAGAAAGTACATTTTTAGGCACCCTTCCAAATTTTATTCCA
Organism: Bradypodion ventrale; assembly: GCA_035047345.1. NCBI lineage: Eukaryota > Metazoa > Chordata > Lepidosauria > Squamata > Chamaeleonidae > Bradypodion > Bradypodion ventrale. Next base: position 230,581,065 of record JAWDJE010000005.1, read on the forward strand.
GCTAATGGCCATTCTGGGAGCTGTAGTCCAAAAAAGTAACTTCTTCAAGTCCTGAACTTCTCCATCTTGCTCAACCTATCTCCAGTAGCAAGTCTCTCATATGGTAGGATTTGGATTCTTGCAATATGGCAGGAAGAGAGCCAGGACCAGGTGTCTTCTCTGTTGTGTGGGAATGGGTTGAGAAGGATATTGGATGCATTTTAGCTGTGTTATCAGAAACCCCCAATCACAATGGTTTCCCTTCCTTTCATAAAGGAAACTTATGAAAGAAGGTAGGAAGGTTGTGAGATCAACAGACCATGAGGTTATGGCTGAGACAGGAAATACTCTTATCTGGATGCTATTGTGACAAAACCAGTTGAAATGCTATCCCAAGCAAGCCGTAGGTCTCCTATCTCAGAGATGCATGGGTTATTTCAAAACAGCTGATGGGACAGGAGTGCCTTGCCCTACACCTAGCACCTCTTCAACCCTTCAGTTCTTGCATAATTACCAACAAACAATGCTGACCCCCTTAACTTGTACTTTTAAAAGAGAAGAGTTCATACCCGTCAAGCACGGCTCTGGAAAATACAGGAAATTACTGTGCATGCACAGTCGCGCATGTTCAGTAACCCATTTGCGCATGCTCAGTAACCTGTTTGCACATGTGCAGAACCCTTTTGCAATGGGCACACAAGCACAGTAACCCCTTTCCCCGCTGTTTAAAATATGGGATGGCGGCGGGAAAGGGGAGGAACAAGCATTAAAATAGGGAAATCCTGGCAAAATACGGGATACTTGACAGGTATGTAATGGATCAGTGTACCGTGCGCTCCGGTGTCTAGTCATGCCTGCCACATGATCACGGAAACGTCTGCAGAAGCAGACAGCGCTGGCTCTTCGGCTTAGAAACAGAGATGAGCACTGCACCCTAGAGTCGGATACGACTGGCTTTCGAGCAAGGGAAACCTTTACCTTTACCTTTACAGGTGTCATACTGCCATGTGGAAGGCAAATGGAAGACCACTGCATTATATTGTTCCCAAGACAATTCTCATGTCTGATCGCCATGATGATAGGCAATATTCAGAATTAGATACAGCAATTGCATACCGTCAAACGCCGCTCTGGAAAATACGGGAACTGCTCCGGCCCGGGTGCGCATGCGCAGCAAAAACTCATTTGCGCAGAACCCTTTGCGCATGCACAGAGCCCATTTGTGATGGGCGCACATGCGCAGTAACCCCTTTCCCTGCTGTTGAAATATGGGACGGTGGAGGGAAAGGGGAGGAACGGGCGCAGAAATACGGGATTTCCCAGCCAATCCGGGATACTTGACAGGTATGAGTTAGCTGCAGATTGTACCCGTGAGGTATGTGTTTAAAAGCTGGGGGTTGAAGGGCAAGATGTTTTTAGTCTATTCATTAATCTGATCCTAATCTAAATGACATCAATGGAAAGCAGAAAGATGTAAAGAAAGCACATCAGACGTAGAAGAGCAGTGTTTCCTAACCTTTCTTTGGCTCTTGGACTTCAATCGCCAGAGGCCTTAGTCAGTACATTGGTTGATCAGTGCTTTGGGGGATCAACTTAGATTTCTGGGAATTGAAGTCCGAAAACCAAAGGTTGGAAAACACCATAGAAGAGAATATGTGGGTGCCTGCTGAAACAGACTGGTTATGCAAAATATTAGGATGCAAAGTATTGCTTTATCTGCTTTAAGGATACCAAGAAGAAGATTTCCTGCTGCCTTCTGAAGACACACACACACACACACACAAACAACTTATGAAAATGTCCTCTATTTCAAAAGCTGTTTGCCTAATGTCATGAAGGATTGCTGTTCAAAGAGACAACACCCAATGTCCCCTTGGCCTGGATGCAATGTACAAGCTCTACAGTTTTTGCATTCCTGCCAAGACTTACACAGAAACCTTTGCCTGGCTGTAAATCCCATAGAAGTAAAAAGGCAAAGTCCTGCCGCCGCCAAGTCCTGCAAAAGAAACTCCTTCCGTTGTTCATATCAGAGTGTTGCACAATTAAATTTTTTTTTTTTTACCAGAAGGGAGCTACTACAATGGTGCTATCTCAGCCATTTATTAGATTTTTTTTGTGTACATGGAGGGGGGGGGGCATAAATTGCATCCACATAAATGCTGCATTGATTGGATTTCTCCACATTCACAGGAAATTTGTCTTGTGTCCAAGTAGTCCCATTTTCTTGCTTATTCTTTGAACTCCCAACTTCATCTTGTAGTTCAGGGGTGCCCAAACTTTTTGAGACACATGTCAGTCATGTAGTTCAGCGGGCCGATCATGTGGTTCAATGGGCCAGACATGTGGCTCCTCCCACTGGAAGCAGAAAACGCACCTTGAAATATGTTTTACGACAGGATGAAATAGATTTTAAGCTGCCATTTTCTCTGCTTGAACCAGAGGTGCCCAAACTATGGCCTGTAGGCCAGATCCAGCCCCCAACACCAATTCATCCAGCCTGCGCCGCCCTGATCGCTCCCGGCAGTGGAAGTAAAACATGCCTGTACAGGCATGTTTTACTTCTGCTTCCGGGAGCGACGAGGGTGGCATGGGCCAGATGAATTGGCACCAGGAGCCAGATCCGGCCCACAGGCCGTAGTTTGGACACCCCTGGTTTAAGCAGAGAAAATGGCAGCTTAAAATCTATCTCAAGTTATTTCCATGTGGTCCAGTCAGATTCTTGTCCTGATGGCAGACATTCTTCAGCAGTCATCCATTCAACATGGGAAGCTCCAATCACGTGGATCCATTTTTTTCATGGACATAAACACCCAGCCATTATGGCCAGTGGTTATGTGCATTCTGGAAGTTTTAGTTTAGGAAAGGAAGTTGCCCATGATAAGACATAGTGTTAGAATCATGTTGGTACTAAAGGCATAAAACAAGGATTCCCAATCTTTTCAAGCTGGGTGCTGGGTCACACTCTCTCTCAGCTTTGCCAGATGGTCATTTTGCCCTGCCTGCATTATGGGGACAGCCATTTTGTCCCAACAGCTTCTTGAATGCCCTTGGAAGGATGGTCCCCCCACATGAAATGGCACTGTGGGCCAGATCCGCCCCACAGGCCTTCAGTTGGGAACCCCTGGCATAAAGCATAGCACTCATAAACCCACACTACACCCTGCAACTGAGCGATGTACTGGCCGATGTACTCATGGGTTTTAATCTATCTAAACAACAAAACATAGTTGGGTGTAATTTCAGTAGTGAAGGCAAACAAAACACAGGAGTTTACAATTTGCCAAAAATAATTTATTTTGGTGAACCCGGTCTGGAAAGTCAACATCAGTTCCCCAATCTTTACAGAGCAGAAGGTCTTGTTTGGGAATATGTACAGTACAGTATATGTAGCTGGAATGTCTGGCTAATTGCCTTATTAAGTACAACATGTGTCATAGTTCATCTTTGCAAGAGTATAACAGTGTGGAAGTGTTTTGAAACCTCTATCTTTCCTGGGCCAAAGGTGAGCCGATATTTGAAATAGTGCAGACGTAGACTGAACATACACACTTCACCCTTGGTTATAACCCATCTGAGCTGAAGCCATTTCTGCAATGCTTTAAAAGCTGGTATCCTCCAGCCAGAGGGCTATAATTGCGACTAGCAGTCATGCTGGCTGACCCATGGCTGTAGTCTCATACTTCCAATGGACATTGTTTGAAAGGGCTACTTTGGAATAGATGCCTGTCTTTGTCTCCTATCAGCTAATAAATCCATGTCCGCCATTTGAAATTCGTGGCATTTCAAAAGTTAAGGTTGTTCGTGGGTGTATTTACATCCTTGCTTTTCATCAAACACAGTGGCTGAAATTCTTTTGCTTATTTTAGTAAACAGAGTAGGCACTAGAGTAGGTCCCTTGCATCAGTGATGTTTTGGTGAATCCACTTCTCCGTGGGCTCTGTTGAATTCAAATGGGTTTATTTTAGTTGCCGCTTACTTTAGCACAAAAAGTTGCAACTAGAATGGGGCCATTTGAATCGATGGAGGTTACAAAGGAGTAGACTCACCAAATCCATACTAGAGAGGAAACAAAACAAAGACAAAAACATTATGGTGTCTTAAAGACTAACGGCTATATTTTAATGTTAGCTTTCATGAATCAAGTCCTCTTTTTCAGACACTGATTCAATGGGCTTATTTTATTGCACCATACTGAAATAAGCAACAGGGTTTCAGTCACTGATACTTATGTAGACAAAAAAGGCAGAACACCTATCAACGATTCAGTTCTTTGTTGATCTCTTGTGGGACTTCACAATCCAATTAACAAAAAGAAAATTAAAAATAGAAAAACTGATTGGGTACACAGAGGCTAAAAGTGACGAAAAGGTCCTTTTCTACAGAAAGCCTGGAATTCAGAGCTTGCTGCTTTCTTGAATTGAGACCATTTAAATCAGGCTGTTGAATTGTCTTTTGGGAAATAATTCTGTGACAAGACAAATTCATAAAGATGAAGAGCACCTCCTTCAGGCTAAACCATAAAATAGATGATACTGCGACTGAGTGGCAAGGAACAAAGAAGGGGCGGCAGGGGGAGAAAATAAAACCTATGCCTTTACACTGCTGGTGGATTAGATTTTCAAAATCAAAACAAAGACTAAAGAGCCCCTTCGGAGAAGGCTGAGGCAGGGTAACAGGAGAAATCTTCTAAAACTGCAACGATTCCCAAAAATTAGTCTATCACATACCGAAGAACAGTTGGTGGAAGCAGCTTTGCAGAAAGCGTGTGCCAAACAATTGAGTAACATAATTCAGTAAGAGGCCCTTAAAGTACCAGCAACATTTCACTCACAACAGCTGTAGTATGATTTTACATTTGCAGTCATAAATAAATTATTTTAATGAGAATTCACAGTATAAAAGCATATTTTGGGGGATCAAGTCAAATGCACAGTTAATTAAGTTCCTTCAGCTCCTTTCACAAACAAGACAAAACTGGGATGAGAATCCCTCGGTTGGGAAGATATCCAAGTCATCAAGGGACAATATAAACATTTTCAGGAGGTGGTTAGGAATCTGGAAGTCAGCACACTGGCAGAAAGAACTTAATGTCACATTCACATTCCTTGTACTCTTGACAGTGTATATGCTATATTTGTATGCTGTATTCCCCATCACTAAATTCAAACCAGTAACAGGGAAAGTTACACAGTAGGGTAAAGGTAAAGGTCGCCCTTGCTCGAAAGGCAGTCATATCCAACTCTAGGGTTCGGTGCTCATCTCTGTTTACAGGTTGGCAGGGACTGGGACTGAAATGGGAGCTCAGTGCGTTGTACAGCATTTGGGTCAGGAGTCAAGTTCAGCATCTTAACCACTAAGCCACTGCAATCCCAAGATTATACAGTACTGGCTCACAAATCTGTCCCATACGTAATGGCAGGAAATAAGAGCATCCCTTTGCTCACGATCAACACTAAAAACTCACATGAGGACATAACAGATGGGACATGTTTATATTAAAAAAAACTGCAATACAATGTAGACAGATAGCACAGGTGATGTGCCAAATAAAATCTGGAAGTGAACACAAGAGAAGCCCACCCTAGTGGACCATGCTTGTGTATGTGTTCATGTGGCTGTCCAGAAGTATCTGAAAGAAAGGCTAGGTGGGCAACGGGAGAATGCATGGCTGAAACGCATGCCATGACACTCCTATGACTGTGTCTCCTGAAATTATAGAGCACAACTAGCCTTTAAAGGGAAACCACCACCACATGGCCAAGTTCCCCTCTTCCTCAAACATGTTTTTACACAGCCTGCCCAGAGTTTAGAAATGGTACATTATATTTTAATGGGTTCGATGTTAAAATTGTCACTTGTGCATGGGCATAAAGACAAGCCAACTAAAGAATAATATTTTAAAATGTTAATATTAATTTAAAAACATCACTTTTCAAAACTTAGATATAATCCGCCTGCTCAGAATAGGAGCATTTTTAATGATAATGTGTTCAGACATCATTGCCCAGCTATGTACCCCTCATGCCCTGATACTATCAGGTTGAGAATATCTCCCCTCTCATCCCACCGTTCAACCACAGCCTAGCATCCAGGATTCCTCAAAGTTGGCTCTCCAGGTGTTCTTGGACTTCAATTCCCAGAAGCCCAAGTCAGTACACCTGCAGATCAGGGTTTCTGGGGAGAGCCAAGTTTGAGGAACCCTGGCTTAGACCATAGGTTCTCAACCTTGGGGCCCCAGATGTTCTTGGATTTCAATTCCCAGAAGCCTTGGTCAGCAGGTGTGCAGACTTGGGGTTCTGGGAACTGAAATTCAAGAACACCTGGGCTGGGGGCCCAACTTGAGAAATACTGGCATAGACTAACCTGAAGTCAAGGCTATGAAGAAGGGAAGAATGCCACATGGAGAGCATGAACGGATGTGGCTGTGTTCTTTAGCAAGAGCACTATGCTTTTCATGCTGTCTATTTCTGCCCCCACAATGATGCAGCTCTGGGGACTTGTTCAGGTATGTGGCATTAAGATGGGCAGAAGGGATGTGACTTGGAGGACTCACCAACAAGGACTCTGGAGGTCTTCTTCAGCTGGAAGCTATCACAGCTGATCAGACATGGACAATATCAAACAATCGCCCCTTCCCCTTTTGATCAGCTGTTGAAGCCCACAGAAAATCATGAAGCTGCTTTCATTTGAATTGCAAGGACTTAGTTAAGGCTTTGATTACCACCCTTCTGCATGCAATATTCAGTTCTGAACATCACTGGAAATATGCTCTCCTTTCTTACATGTTAAAGCAATTAAAGAGAAACTTAAATCAAGTATGGAATGCACTTGGCACTGCTGGGCACCGGAAAGTTAACACTATGAAGACAGGACAAATATTGAGCTATCCAATATCAAAACATCACAGCCGTTCTTGTCACATGAGCATACTAAGAATCTGGCCTGCTTCCACCGATTGGTTGCTGTGCGTTTTGTAAATAAGCAGCCAGGTAGTAACCAGGATGCAGGTGGTCGGTTTGAGTTGGATTAGCTCAAGGCAAATCAGGGGAGATGTTTTGGTAGCAAAGAATTAGAAGGCCTTTTTTCCCCCTTGCAAAAAAACAAGTTTTCTATATCTGGCAGCTAGCCAGACAGCACAGAGATACAATAGATAAAAATAACAAAGAATATACAAGGAGTATTTACATCGGGGTTCCCAACCTTTTCAAGCTGGAGGCCAGATCACGTTCTCTGACAGCTTCTTTGCATGATGGGGGTGGCCATTTTGTCCCAACAGTTTCAAAGGGGTGGCCATTTTGTTTCTCGAATGATCTTGGAGGGGAGGGGAGCCACATGAAATGGTGCCATGGGCCATATCCAGCCCACGGGCCTTAGGTTGGGAACCCCTGATTTACATAAAGTTATCAGCATCAAGTAGTAAAAGCTTTTCCTGGACTGTTGTGTTGTAGGCAAGAAGTGTACCTCTGAATAAATCCCTCAACCCCATGGAGAATGTTTTCTTCATAGAAGCAGCCAGTACAATTGGGATGATCTTGAACTTCTTTCCTGGAAATGGTTGCACATGGACATTTTTGGTGGGAGGGTTTAGGAATATTTTTTTAAAAACAAGATCTTCTTGAAGAGTATCTGAAATGGTCCTGAGACAAGAGGCAAAATGAAAAAGGAAGTGGTCCTCTCTGTCCCATAAATTCATCAGTGGTGCAGCCCTCCCTGTGTCATTGAGAGCTAACATGTTTCCAAATAGTCATGGTCTAGGCATCGGATTTTTCTGTGCTTCCTGCAACCCACTGCAGCTTCAGAGGGATGCCACAAAAAGGATGAAATGTGAAAACACCTGAAAGCCGTCTCCCTCCTGGTCGTTGTCCTTAAAGAGTTCCAGTCCATAGTGAGGAGAGGACAGTGGTCAGGTCAGCCAGCCAATCTCTGCAAGCGTCTCTGGTCTAGAAGCATCTTGATCTCCTTCACAAGTAATGGCGTAATGAACACCACTGTCAAACTTATCTGTGCAAAGAAAAGAGAGAAGGTTGACATTCTGGCACAGTAACCATGGAAAGACTTCTGCCTAAAACTTTGGAGAACTTCTGCTGGTCAGTTCAGATAAAACTCAGCTGGGGTGGTGGCAACAAACAGTCTGATTCCAGGTAAACCAATTACAATATTCATTTCTAAATAGCCATTGTGATGTACTAGTTAGAGTGTCAGAGGAGCGCTTGAGAGACCATGGTCCAAATCCCCACTCTGTTGTGAAACACACTGGGTGACAATGGGCCAAGACTTTTTCACCCTGATCTACCATGTCAGGTTAAAGAGAGGGGAGTTGAGGCAAGTGCTATGCAACACCATAAACACACTACAGCAGTGATGGCAAAGCTTTTAGAGACAGAGTGCTCAAACTGCAACCCCAAAACCACTTATTTATCACAAAGTGCCAACAAGGCAATTTAACCTGAATACTGAGGTTTTAGTTTAGCGCTCTGCTCCCTTCCAGCTGTGCCATGCTTTGAGCTATGCTCCTCTCCAACCTAGCTGCTCTTCAACCCCACCATGGGAATTATCTTCATCACAGACTCAACAGGCTGCCAGCCATGCCGCACCCTCACGCCATATGTGAGCTGCCCACCTTACCCCAGACAGGGGAGGGAGGAAGCACTCCCATTGGGCTACTAAGTAGAGGGGCGGGTGTTGTGAGAAATCTCCTCAGGCATGCATGGAGAGGTGGAGGGAACAGCCCAGCCCCGCATTTTTCTGGCTTTCTAGTAAGGAACTCTGGCAAACTCTGTGCTGGGGTGACAGCACATATGCCCACAGAGAGGGATCTGGCACATGTGCCATAGGTTCACCACTACTGCACTAGATGAAAGGCAGAATACAGATTTAGTCAAGTCAAATGCAATGCAATCCAAAGTCCTAGTTAGGCATGCACAAGAGGAATGGTGTAAGATGCCTTGTCTTGTCTAAATGACAAAGTGCTAGGTCCACAATGGGCATGCCATCAGGCACACAATCAGCATGTCATCATCCAATAGGGATCTGGCTACCCATGCCACGATGCCATTTTTGTTGTTGTTGTTCAGTCACACAGTCGATTCCGAACCTTTGTGACCCCATGGACCATTTCTTGCCAGGCACCTCTGTCCTCCACCATCCTCCTCAACCCGCCCAGCTCTGTGCCCACTGCGTCTACAATACCATCTAGCCATCTCATTTTGGCTGCCCCCGTCTTCTTTTGCCCTCCACCCTTCCCAGCATCAAGGCTTTCTCAAATGAATCCTCTCTTCTCATTTGATTACCAAAGTACTTTAGCGTCATCTTCACTATTTGTCCTTCCAATGAACAGTCAGGGTTGATTTCTTCTAATATTGACCTATTTGTTCTCCTCACTGTCCAGGGGACTCTCAAAACTCTCCTCCAACACCACATCTCAAAGACATCTATTCTTCTGTGCTCAGCTTTCCTAATGGTCCAGCTCTCACAACCATACATTACCACTGGGAATACCATTGCTTTGACTGTGCAAATTTTTGTTTGCAAGGTGATGTCTCTACTTTTAACTATGTTCCCCAGGTTTCTCATACTTGCCTCCCAAGCATCAGTCGCCTTTTTATTTCATGGCTGCAATCCCCATCTGCAGTGATCTTTGATCCTAAGAAAGCAAAATCTGTCACTGCTTCTACTTCTTCTCCATCTATTTTCCAGGGACTGATAGGGCCTGTTGCCATCATCTTGGTTTCCTTGATATTGAGTCTCAAGCCAGCTTTTGCACTCTCTTCTTTCAACCTAAGCTGCAGCTTCTTTGTGTCTTCCTCACTTTCTGCCATTAGGGTGGTATCATCTGCATATCTCAAGTTGTTGATGTTTCTCCCAGCAATTTTGATCCCAACTTGTGATTTGTCCAACCCTGCATTGTGCATTATGTGCTCTGTGTATAAGTTGAATAAGCAGGGTGACAAAATGCAGCCTCATCTTACTCCTTTTCCTATTCCAAACCACTCTGTCATTCCATATTCTGTCCTGACTCTTGTACAGATTTCTCATGAGGCATATAAGGTGTATTCTCATCTCTTTAATCACTTGCCACATTTTGTTGTGTTCCACACAGTCAAAGGCATTAGCTCCTCCAAATCCATAAGTCTGCCACTAAATATAAGCTTATGAAAACAAAACAACCTGCCTTACACCACATTAAAATCTTTGTTCAATCTGAGAATAAACAAACAAAAACAGTTAGTCTTCAAAGTGCTACAACGTTTTTGTTTCTGTTTTGTTTATTTTCTGAATTGTTCAATCTGGGCACATGATTCACTTGATACTTCATATCTGTGCTTGATCTGCTGATCTCAGCTTGATTTAAAAACCTGCCTGCAAATGACTTGTTTGGTCTCATGCCGCCAAGTGTTTAGCCATGTTAAAAAACAGAATAAAAACAACAGTCCTTACCATCAGGATAAAGAAATTGAAAACCCACATCCATCCCAAGTTGTCCTGGATCAAAGAGACAAGGTACTGAAAAAAGGAAAAGCACAGGGACATTTTGGATCATTAAAGAAAGTGTTAATAAGCAAATATTTTTCTTCTTTCTCTCCTAACTCTTTGCTACAGTTTACTTGCTTCCTGACTCAGTCACAACCCAACACAAATCCCAACTCTGCACAGCAATCTCTCTCTCTGTTGGCCTCTCCTGGCACCAGAAGCTATTGAGGTTTGTCTTATGAACTTCCCCAAGACCACACAAAGTCTTGGAAACATACAAACATATTTAGCTATTTCTGCCCCTGCTAGAATATAGAAAAGTTGTGTTTTGGACTACAGTTCCCAAAATGTCTGAGTCAGGTTGGCCATTGCCTTATTGGCTATTGAATTCTGGGGATAATAGTCCAAAGAAGTTCCTGTTTCCAAGCTCTGATCCCTGCCTGCAGGCTCACAATTCTGAATCAACGAGGCAGATACTGTAATCAAAATGAGAGTGTATATAAGATGCACATTATTCCAAAGTGACTCACTCTATGGAGCTGGTTACAGATCTAACAAATGAAAATAGATTCCTAATAATAACTCTTGAGACTCTGAAGAAAGAAGAGAGTCAAAACATATTAAGACATTTTAAGGTTGGAATAAAATGCATCGTCTATATATCTCTACATCCTGAGTCTTAGTCTCTCGCTTTGATGAGTCGCAATCTGAATGACAAAGTAATGCCAATCTGTAGTTACAAAAGTAGGAAAATCATTGTATGTTGGCAACAAATTGTTGCCATTATTGGGGTGGTAACTGGATTCCAGGACGTATGCCCAGTTGTGCGACCAGGGATGTGCTCAGGAACACATCCAGCACCTTCTTAATGGGTGACAATTCACACCAAAACACATACAATTTCCCTTACGGAAGTATAACTCAGCAATAGCATTTTGGCTATTGTTGCTGACTTTCTGATGCTTAGCATAGTAAGTCACAACTAGGGTAGTCCCACTGAACCAGTGGAATACATGGTGGAACTGGCTCCTCAAATACCCACCAATTCAGTGGGGCTACTCTAGTTGTGACTTATTACACTAAGCAACAGAATTTCAGCCAGTCTATAACTCTGTAGATCAGGGGTTGGCAACCTTTTTAAGTCAGGGACCAGGTCACGCTCCCTCAGACAGTTGAGGGGGCCAGACTGGTGCCCCCCCCCCCACTGTAAACGCTGCCATAAAACACATCCACAGCTGTCGTAAATGCATTTACGGCTGCCGTAAACATGTTTATGACAATTGTAAATGCGCAAAAATGCATTTGCAACAGCCGTAAATGCATCCGTGACTGTTGTAAACACATTTACAACAGTCGTGGACATGGTTTACGGCTGTTCATGCCACTTCCGGTGGCGGCAGCAGCAGCAGCAGAAGAAGCCAGGGCCCAGGTGATTTGGGCCTGCGGGCCATAGGTTGCTGACCCCTGCTGTAGATTCTGAGAGACAAACACTCAAAAATTAAAAGATCATACTGTATATACAATTAGTATTTTGGTCAGCTTTAACATACAACCTAACGGGGCAATAACCTTTCACACCGGAAACACAGACCTTCTTTAAAAACACAACTGTGCTAACTTTGTACACACAAACAGTGGTGTGGTAAAGCCAAGGTTTGAAACGCTAGAGGGCCACAACCTTTCAATCAGCAGGAATGGCGGCATTTCAGGCATTCCTGTTGGCTCTGGGTTGAAGGCAAAGCTCTTTCAGGAGCTGAAGATAAGGGCAGCAACAACACACTTGTCAGCTATCCATGTTTTCATGCAAAGTATTCTGATGTGGGTAGGTTTTGAACAGGCAATTATGATTCACCTACTCTGGTGGAGGCAAACAACATTAAAAATGAGCTTGTTGACATGCGTCAAGAGAACAACAGCTTCAAAGGGGTGGCCATTTTGTTTCTCAAATGCCCTCGGAGGGGTGGGGGAGCACACAAAATGGCACCATGGACTGGATCTGGTTTGGAACCCTTGCTGTAAAACCTTCAGAAGAATGAAGACACAAAAGCTGGCCTTTGGCAGGTTTTATGGTTCTCTGCTGGAGAAGACACTGGCTTAGTCACGATGCTAAATGCAACTCCCATCACACTAATATTTTCCCCCATATAAAGCCTTATATTCTTTTCTGCTTGTGCACATATGAGCTGTTCTGCATGCAAGGCCTTAACAATACCTCACCAGATACCTGTGCAGCAATTTTATGTCAGCCCAGACAACTCAAGCAAGGCCACTGCTCCATCTTTACATACCAGGTTTTTGACAACAGGCAGACAATTAAACACTGTGCATAGAATAACTGAATCACTGAGTTGGAAGGGGTATTTTAGGTCATTGAGTCCAACTCCCTGCTCACTGCAGGAATCTGAATCAAAGCAGATATGACAGGTGGTTGACCAATATTCTCTCACAATCTCTCAAGGTAGATGGGTTCCACTGTCATACTGCTCTAACCACTAAGAGGTTTTTCCTGATATTCAGCCTATATCTGGCTTTTTTGAGTTTGAGCCCATTATTATGCATCCTACACTCTGGGATGATGGAGAACAGATCCCGCCCCTCCTCTTTATGACCATTTTTCAGGTATGTGAAGAGTCCTATCATCATACTCACCTTTCCATCTCCTTTTCTCAAGGCTAAACATGCCCAGTTCCTTCAGCCATTCCTCATAGGACTTGGTTTCCAGTCCTCTGATCATCCTTGTTGCCCTTCTTTGTACCTGCTCTAATTTGTTTGTATCTTTCTTAAAGTGCAGTGGCCAGAATTGAAGGCAGTACTATAGATGTGGTCTAACTAGTGCTGAATAGAGAGAAACTATGATATTATCTCATGGGTTTCTGGAGACTATATTTTTGTTAATGCAGCCTAAAACAGAGTTGACCTTTTTTGTAGCCCCATTGCACTGTTGACTCATATTCAGCCGGTGATCTACAACAATTCCAAGATCCTTTTCACTTGTAGTATCACGGAGCCAAGTGCCCCCCATCTTGTAATGCTGCATTTGTTCCCCCACCCCCACAGGTGACAAAATGAAACAGGCAGATGTTTCCAAATCACATTGGAGATTTCTCTCACCTGACCCACAGCTGCTCCAAGGCTCCCAGTGCCATCAACAATCCCTGTCACAGTTGCCAAGGCCTCACTGTTTCCCTTCACCACCTCCTGACGCCCCAAGTCGGCCGAAATGGCAGAGCTGATCATGTTGGAAGGACCTCCAATGAAACACCCTATGCAACATTGAAAGAGAATGTGACAATTCTGAGACAAAGCAACACACTCTCAGCCTATTATTCCCATACAATCCTGCCATAAACCTACAAGCCATGGCCCACTCAGGCTTGCAAAGACTAAATGTGCACCCTTGGAATTGAATTTACCTTTGTTTTAAAACAAGCGGGCACCTTTGAACCCTCCAGATACTGTAGGACTATAACTTGTGCGAGTAAGGCAGGGTACAAATTTAATAAATAATAATAAGAATAATAAATAACTTCCATTTGCCCTTTACTACCTGCTGCACTGGTTAGGAAGATGGAAGATGTGGTCCAGGAACATCTGGAGAGCCGTACGTGTCCCACTCCTAATTCGAAATGACATCAGTTTTCCTCCTTTACTCTGGTCCCCTGATGATTCTTCACACGTTCAGGAGTTCTTGGTGCACAATGCACATTATGTGCCAACTAATCAGAATTTATTTACAGCAACTCTAATAGGGCTTTTCAAGGCAAGTGAAATATTTAAAGAGTGTTTTTATCAATTGCACCCCAGTGGTGAGTTTCTGTGGCCAAGAAGAGATTTGAATCCAGGTCCCCTAAGCCCCAGTTCATGGAGGACAAGGGTATCAATAGCTATAACTTGTTGTTGTTCAGTCGCACAGTCGGTTCCGACCCTTTGCGACCCTATGGACCATTATTCTCCAGGCGCCTCTGTCCTCCACCATCCCCCTCAGCCCTCCCAGCTCTGTGCCCATTGTGTCTGTAATACCATCTAACCATCTCATCCTTGGCCTCCCCCTTCTTCTTTTGCCTTCCACCTTTCCCAACATCAATGCCTTCTCAAGTGAATCCTCCCTTCTCATTTGATGTCCAAAGTATTTTAGCTTCATCTTTACTATTTGACCTTCCAGTGAGCATTCAGGGTTAATTTCTTCTAAGATTGACCTATTTGTTCTCCTCGCTGTCCAGGGTACCCTCAAAACCCTCCTCCAACACCACATTTCAAAGGCATCTATTCTTCTGCGTTCAGCCTTCCTAATCGTCCAGCTCTCACATCCATACATTACTACTGGGAAAACCATTGCTTTGACTATTCTAATTTTTGTTTTCAGTGTGATGTCTCTGCTTTTCACTATGTTCCCCAGGTTTCTCATTGCTTGTCTCCCAAGAATCAGTCGCCTTTTTATTTCATGGCTACAATCCCCATCTGCAGTGATCTTTGATCCCAAGAAAGTGAAATCTGTCACTGCTTCTACTTCTTCCCCATCTATCTTCCAGGAACTGATTGGGCCTGTTGCCATTATCTTGGTTTTCTTGATATTGAGTCTCAGGCCAGCTTTTGCACTTTCCTCCTTCAGCCCAATCAAGAGATTCTTTAGGTCTTCCTCACTTTCTGCCATTAGGGTGGTATCGTCTGCATATCTCAGATTGTTGATGTTTCTCCCAGCGATTTTAATCCCATATTGTGATTCCTCCATCCCTGCACTGCGCATTATGTGCTCTGTGTATAGGTTGAATAGGCATGGTGACAAAATGCAGCCTTGTCTTACTCCTTTTCCTATTCCAAACCACTCTGTCATTCCATGTTCTGTCCTAACTGTTGCTTCTTGGTTCTTGTACAGATTTCTCAGGAGGCATATGAGGTGCTCTGGTATTCCCATCTCTTTAATTACTTGCCACATCTTGTTGTGGTCCACACAGTCAAATGCCTTAGTGTAATCAATGAAACAAAAGTAAACTTGTTTCTGGTATTCCTTTGTTTTCTCCATGATCCAACGTATGTTGGCGATGTGGTCTCTAGTCCCCCTGCCTCTTCTGAAACCAGCCTGCACCTCTGGTAAGGACAACCTCTGGGTTGGAGAGATAGGCAGGATATCTCTCAATGCCATTTCCAGGGAATCCTAAGCAGGTGAAGGCATCTACTTGGGAATCCCCTGAAGCAAATGGTGAGCCACTGTGTGAGACAGAATGCTGGACTGGATAGGCTGTGGCCTGTTCCAGCAAGGCTGTTCTTATGTACTCTATTTAGTACACCACAGTGCGTTATCCCATATGGTACATTAAAGACTGACAAAGCTATCAGGCTATAACCCTTTCCAGACCACAGACTGCTTTAATGGATACACGAATTCCTAGGTGAACATAGTGTTCAGCAAGAAAAGCGGACTTATCTCGTTGCTTCTCCAGGTCTGTTATGATCTGGGATATCGTGGTAGGAAGGAGAAGATAATATATCAGCTGTATCTCTCCATAAGATGTTTAACTATAACTCCTAGCATTCACCACCAACTGACTAGAGATGATTGAAGCTGCAGGCGTAACAGCTCTGCAGGACACAGTTTGGCCAGCCCTGGAGTATATAGTAATACCTCTTAACTATACAGTGGGACCTCGGTTAATGTAATTAATGCGTTCTCTGGGACATTTCTTACAGCAAAAATCACTTTAACCAAATTTCCCATAGGAATGGATTGAAAACAGTTTCCCACAGGAATGCACTGAAAACCAAAATACTTTAACTGAAATGAAGTTTCCCATAGGAATGCATTGGAAACAAATTAACCCGTAAACCAAGCCACTATTTTCTATGGATTTCCTTTTTGTTATGTGATTTTTATGTTAACTGAGCTGTTTGTTAACCAAAGTTTCACTGTTATTAAGAAGAACCCTGTAGCATATAGAAATTTTACAGATCACCAAGTAGACACTTTATAGATCAGCAATGAGACTCTATGCTGGCTTGCACTAAGCCTTCTCCGTTTACTCTGCAACCATGATGAAATGGTAGTATCTGTCCCTTACCTGTAAATGCCATGAGAACGGCGTTGACAAGTTTGCTGTTGGGTGAACCTGTTAAAAAAATTAGTTCTGTTAAATTATTGGAGTGGATCTAGTCTCAAGAGACGGTTGGGTCTCTTCACTCTTGAACGACAGCGTCTAAGAGGTGACCTGATTGAAGTTTATAAAATCATGCATGTTGTGGACAAAGTAGATAAGGAAAAACTGTTTTCCCTATCACACAACACTAGAACTAGGGGACACTCCATGAAACTTTTGGGTACTAGTTCTCAAACAAATAAGAGAAAGTACTTTTTCACCCAGAGGATTACTGGTCTATGGAACGCCTTGCCAGAAGAAGTGGTGACAGCTGTCAGTCTTGACAGCTTTAAGAAAGGATTAGACAAGTTCATGGAGGACAAGGGTATCAATGGCTATAATTATGGATACCTAAGGACAACCTCCGGGTTGGAGAGATAGGTAGGATATCTCTCAGTGCCATTTCCAGGGAATCCTAAACAGGTGAAGGCATCTCCTTGGGAATAATACCCTGAAGGAAATGGTGAGCCACTGTGTGAGACAGAATGCTGGACTGGATGGGCTGTGGCCTGTTCCAGCAAGGCTGTTCTTATGTCTGAACCACTCTAGATGGAAGACTTACAATCATCTCCTCCACCTTCAGCTTCCTGTACGATGACTGACTAGAAAACTCAAGTTGACCAAAGTTGAACTAATGACTTGCAGCTACTGAGATGAAAAGCATGTTTCTAGTTGATTTTTATTACATGTAGCTATGTAGCAATTGCAATTACACTTAGAAATCGCAACATAGGGCTCAACACATCCTCCAGGCAGTTTACATGGTAATTAGCATTATCAGGAGATAAAGAAACAGATTGCCAACAGTTCAGGCCACATTGTGTGACATTTTATTTGATCACTTGGGGGGGGGGGGAGCATGCCAACACAACACCTTTCACACACCAGCCTTCCAGAAGCATTTGGCTGACTGATGGTACAAAAAGGAAGCTGGATTAGATGATGGGCTACTGCTTTGTCTGACAATCCACCAGGCCCCTCCAAAATTCTTTATCTGAACTCATCAGAACCCACAAACATGTGAGCCCCGGTGGTGCAGTGGTTAAACTGCTGTACTGCAGCCAGAATGGTATATAAGCATAGTTTGCTATTGCTAAAACTCTCCCCTTGTTAAATTTAGAGCAGTGGTGGCAAACCTATGGCACGTGTGCCAGAAGTGGCACTCAGAGCCCTCTCTGTGGGCACTCGTGTTGTTAGCACAGAGTATACCCTGCCCCTTTACCCAGCAGCCCAATGGGAGTGCTTCCTCCTTCCCCCCAGCACAGAGTTCACCCTGCTGTGTTGGCACTTTGCAATAAGTGGGTTTTGGGTTGCAGTTTGGGCACTCAGTCTCTAAAAGGTTCGCCATCACGGAGTTTGCACGGAATGCTGTTTACCTTCCCACCAAAGTGGTACCTGTTTATCTACTTGCACTTTCTTGCTTTCAAACTGCTAGGATGGCAGAATCTGGGACAGAGACAGGAGCTCACTCCGTCATGCAGTACTTGGGTCTCGAACAGCTGACCTTCTGACCTTCTAGTCATCTTAACCAATAATCCACTGCAGTCCCTTTGGCTTCAAACTAGGACAATACAAATGATTCCACATATTCAATCCTGAGCAAATAGAACTCACGGCTGTATCCAAAGAGAAAAGCAACGGCAAAGACTAAGCTGACGACCAAAACCGGAGCTCTTTTCTGCAGCCAATCAGAAATCAAGCCTTGAAAACTTCCCCCTACCAAAAGAGAGGGAAGGAAGGATCAGTTAGGAAGGAAGAAGATACGTAGGGCTGTGACCGATTCTTAAATGGCACAGACATCGGCAGACAACAAGCAAAATGAGGAAAGGAGAAACCACAACCAATCTGAAGGACAGATTTCATAGAAGCTCAAATGCTTAGAAATATAGCTTGGGTGCTGTTCATTAACTTGGTTCTTCCTTTATTTTATAGCCCCAATCTTCAAATTATGGATGGGCAACTATGGACCTCTAAGTGTGTTTTTAAAATTCAGCAGCTGCCATCAGCCTCAGTGAACAAAGCCAATGGTGAAGGATGATGGGAGATGGAATAAAATCAACACCTGGTGGGCAGATTTTGTCTAACATTGCCTTCTACAAAAACACACCTCTGCTTTCCTGGTGCTTTTAAAAAAACACACATTAAACAATTTGGTTGTTGCCATTTGACTCCAGCAAGGTTAAGTTATCAGGGTTTAAAATATTCAAAATTGTTGGAGATGTAAACAAGAAGTTGGAACATACCTTCATTTATGGTGGGAGTGTAAAACCATGAATAAAATATGGGAAAAGGTTTTCACAGAAATCAATGAAATATTGCCTAATAATGCAGAATTGTATCATAGACTAGCACAGGGGTTCTCATCCTGTGGCCCATGGGCCAGATGCAGGAAGCGGCACCATTTCATGTGGCTCATCACCACCTCTATCACACTTGGGAGTGCCATGTGGGGGAGGAAGGGCAAAATGGCCATCTGGCCCCCGAATCTGATGGAACGTGGCCTGGTCCGTGGCTTTAAAAAGTTGAGAACTCCTGGACTAGCACTACTATCTAGTTTAGGAAATATACAATGAGAATGGTGAAAATATTATATTCCAGTCAAACCTTTACATACAAATTTATTTCATTTCCTTAAGGTTGATTGTATCTCAAAAAATTCTTATCTTCAATTTGCAATAGGAATTATTGGATACAATTTCCCATAGGATTGAATTGAATTTTGTATCTCAAAAAGATCCTAGTAAAAATTTGTATCTCAAACCTGATTTTTTTCTGAGATTTCTGGACGGATCTCGAGTTTTTCTTAAGCTGAACCGTTCTTATCTCGAGGTTTGACTGTATTTGTTACCACTGTAAGATTGATTATAGTTAAAAAGAGAAAGTATATTTTGATCTTGATTAGTTTAAAGAGATAAAGAATACTGCTATTAATGATAAACTAACATGTGAAATTAAAACAAAAAAGAGATTAGTGAAAGAAAATGATTTTAAAAGTATATTGGGAGAATTCTTGAATTATGAAAGGGAGAAGTACTAGAACATGATGTATTAATGCTTTTGGAGGTGAAGGGAGGCAAATGCTGTAATGTAAGAATACAGAAAATAATATTTATAATATTTATAAAGTCCCATAAGGTAGAAGGCGCACATAGATATTACAGTATCTGTCTGAATATGCTTTTTGTTTTGTAATTCTGATATTATAAAACTATTTCTAAAGCCCTATCACTTGCAAAATATACAACAAAGAAGGCACAAATATATTCCTGTTGTTCATCATTTAATTCAACAATAGGCAAGCTTGTTGCCATCCGGATTTTTGGGGTTTCTGGCTATGCCTCCCAGGACTTATGGGAGTTGTAATTCAAAAAATGTGGCGGGCACCAGGTTGCCTGCCTCCCTTTGGAGAAAACTAGGGTCTGCTTTTATTATTTGAATTTTCATTTGTGACAAATCGTGTTTAAGAAAAGAAAACCAAGCAGATATTTTGCTTCATACCTAGAATCCCTCCAACGTCGTACCAAATGGAGAGCTGGTCAGCGTCCGCCTCCTTCCAGTCAAAACATCTGGTGAGGTAGAAGGGCAACCAGAAGAAGAAAGAGTAGTTCACTAGCTTCAGGCAGGCGTAGGCCAGGGAATACTGTAACACAACCCAAGGAAAGTTGTTAGAGTGGAAGTACCTGGTAACATGAGCCTAAGTAGTCCGGTGCTTCTTCCATGTCTAGGCCAGACATGAAACTGACAAAATGAAGGCACCTTTTGGTGAGTTCATTCTGCAGTTCCTGATTAGTTGACAACACAAGGTGGCCATTACCAGGATACGCCCAATTATGGTTCAAAAATACCACAATCTTTGAGGAGGCTCTTTCTGTGAAGGTGCACAGCCAGGCTGAGGGACCTCTTTCAGCTCGGGGGCTAAACTCTGTGGCAAAGATGTTCTCAGAGGCCATATTTCAGTAAGCAAAAAAGCTAAAGGGTGAGGTCCCAAATGCCAATGTAATGCTTTTGCTGGCTATAATATTACCTGAGAAGTATGAGGGAAATGTTCAAACTCTACTGAACAATGGCGTCAAAAAGAAAGGGATTTGGTTTTCTATGGCAGTGGTCCCCAACCTTTGGGTTTTGGACTTCAGTTCCCAGAAGCCTAAGTCAATTCTCCAAAGCACTGATCTGCCAATGTACTGATTTAGGCTTCTGGGAATTGAATTCCAAAACCCAAAGGTTGGGGAACACTGGTCTATGGATTTCAAGAAGGCTGACCTGAGACCTCCAGAAGGTCAAATTCAATCCCACGGTTCGGTCCTCATAAAGGTATAGGTAAAGGTTTTCCTTGCTCGAAAGCCAGTTGTATCCGACTCTAGTGTGCAGTGCTCATCTCTATTTCAAAGCCGAAGAGCCAGCGCTGTCTGCTGCTGCAGACATTTCCGTGGTCATATGGCAGGCATGGCTAGACACCGAAGTGCACGGAACGCTGTTATCTTCCCACCAAAGTGGTTCCTATTTATCTACTTGCAATTTCTTACTTTCGAACTGCTAGGTTGGCAGGAGCTGGGACAAAGACGGGAGCTAATTCCATCCCGCAGTACTTGGAAATTGAACTGCTGACCTTCCGCCTCCCAGTCAGCATCTTAGGCACTTGAGCCACTGCAGTCCCTCATACCAGCACTGAATGTCTACCTTGAAGCAAAAAGGCTTGACAGTGTAACTTGCTGACTGGCTTAAAGCCTGTCGCTATGTCTCCTCTATGCCTCCTCTATAAAATAAAGATAAAAATAAGAAATAAACAAGTTGCCTGCCTGTCCTTCCAGCCAAAGAACATTTTTTTCACTTGGCAAAGTTACTGGCACAGAAAGTGCTGGTTAGGGTCACAAAACGGGCTGTGGTGGCTTAGTGGTTAAGATGCTGAGCTTGATGACCAGAAGGTCAGCAGGTCAGCAGTTTGAGACCTGAGTGCTGTGTGACAGAGTGAGCTCCTTTTGTTTGTCCTAGGTCTTGTCAACTTAGAAGTTCGAAAGCAAGAAACTGCAAGTAGATAAATAGGTAACCACTTTGTCGGGGAAGGTAACAGCATTCCATGTGCTCCGTTATCTAGTCATGCCTGTTACGTGACCACGGAAATGTTTGCAGACGCAGACAGAGCTAGCTCTTTGGTTGTAAATTGAGATAAGCATCGCCGCCTTGAGTTGAATATGACTGGCTTTAGAGCAAGGGAGATCTTTACCTTTACAAGGTCACAAAATAACCTCTTTAGTAAAAACAGATCATATCAGCTGTCCTCACCAATATTACACCAGGTAGACAGCAAGCCTGGAAAAATCCAATGGCCTCAAGTTGTGTGCTGTTGCTGCTACTCCTATCAGTAGCCTGAATGGAGTAATTTGGATCACTATCTTCATCTTCTTCCTTAAAATTGCCACCTATCAATGGCTCATGGACATCTTCTTCAACAACAAGAACATCATCATCCTCACCAACATCTGGGAGACCTGGGAGAATACGTAGAAACAAGAAGAACAAAAACTTACTTACTTACTTACTGCACTTATACTCAATTTGTCCAGTCCACACCATCCTTACCACACCTGAAAGCAGAAGTAAAACGCGCCCGACTGCTCCTCTCCTCTCGGTTTTATCTCCTCACATGTTCCACCCTCTTGTCATTCCCCTAAAGCAGGGGGCCCCAAACTACAGCCCATGGGCCGGATCTGGCCCCTGAGTCCAACACAAATTCATCCACCCCACGAAGCCCTCGTCGCTCCCGTAAGCGGAAGTAAAACGTGCACGTATGGGCGCATTTTACTTCTGCTTTGGGAAGTGACGAGGGCTTCATGGGCCGGATGAATTGGCATCGGGAGCTGGATCCAGCCCGTGGGCCATAGTGACTGGCCCTTCAAAAGCTACAAAAGGTGTCCAATAGACCAAAAGATTTAGCTGTCTCTAGCTCTGGACTTTTCTGTCCAGAAATCCTAGTCACCTTTCCCCTGATGGCCTCATAGCAAAGCAATCACACTTACTGTTTATACCACCCCACAGCACTTACTGCACTCTCTGACCGATTCACAAGTTAATTAGCATTTTGCCCCCAACATGCTGGGTACTCATTTTACTGACCTCAGAAGGATGGAAGGCTGAGTCAACTTTGGGTCCAGGTCAGGATTGAACTCACAACCTTTTGGTTGCAGTACAGCAGTTTAACCACTGCGCCACCAGGGCTCATGCCACAATACAAAGATTTTTTGAATGCCTGCAGCTCTTTGTACTTTTAGCAAATCGTCGTTTGCTGGGTTTTACTGCTGTTCCTGTAGATTTAGCTTTCTGCAGTTTGCTGCTCGGTTTATTCTGTTTTACTTCACCTGCTGCCAGTGGTGGGCTTCAGCAGGTTTGCACAAGTTCACTAGAACCGGTAGCAGAAATTCTGGCTGGCCCCGCCCATCCAAGTTTTGAAATAAAGTAGTCATGATTCGGGTGCAATGCAGGGCTTTCCCCCTGGCCACGTCCACCATACCACACCCACAGAGTAGGTAGTAAAGAAAAATTAATCCCACCACTGCCTGATTGGTATTCAAATTTGCTGTGAAGTTTGGCCCTGTTTAGTTGCAAGTGGTTAGTAAAGGTAAAGGTCCTCCTTGCTCAAAAGCCAGTCTATCTGACTCTAAGGTGCAGTGCTCATCTCCATTTACAACCAAAGAACCAGTGATGTCTGTGTTTGCAGATGTTTTCATGGTCATGTGGCAGGCATGACTAGATCACCCACCCAGTCACATGGCCACGCCTACAGAGTAGGCCACTCCCATAAAGTAGGTCACGCCCACAGTGTGGTAGTAAAAAAAAATCTGCCTACTGCCTCATCCTCAAACGCTTTTGAAAGGGACAATGCAGATGTTTTAAAACAAGGGGATCAAACTGTAGTCCTCCAGATTTAGTAGACTGCATCTCCCAACATGTTTCACCATTGGTTACACCAGCTAAAGCTGATGGAAGTTCCAAACCAACATCTGTATGCCCTCATTTTAAGTAATCTAATAGTCAGTGTTGTACACTCACTGTGTCAGTGATGATGAACCTTGGCACTCCAGGTGTTCTTGGACTTCAATTACCAGAAGCCCAAGTCTGCACTCCTGCTGATCAGGGTTTCTGGAAATTGAAGTTCAAGAACATCTGGAGTGCTTCACCATCACTGCACTATGTCAAAACTTAACACAGGTTTTTGCAGAAGTAGGCACTGTGCAAGACTCAGTGCTTAAAGGCAATTGGAAAACTGTCTTGGCAAACTCAGCAGTCAAAGAAGATTCAAGTCATCACTTCCACTCACCCACTTCTTTGGGAGAAATCACGAGGCCAAAGAAGACAACGATTCCACCAGCAAACTGTATTGATGCTGTCACCAAGAAGGCATACTGAAAGGGAGAAATCAAAACCAGACCCTGATAACATGGCTCTTGGACGGCTTCAGACAAAGCAATCTATGCTTTCTTCTTAAAGCAGTTTATGCCTTCTGCACTAGCTAAAACAATGACTCACAAATCAGTTAAGAACTGCCAAATATGAGTGATCTAAAAAGCAAGCACAATGCTTGAGAAAGAGACATAAACATTCAGGATGTAACCTTTGTTTGCTTTATGTAGACTACTTCAAGCATAGTTTCCCTTGGCCAAAAAAAAACACCATAGTTTTTTTTTCCTGTTTACTTATGGATATTTTGAGCTTGCTAATCAGAAAGTTCTCATCCTGAAAGTTTAGTGGGTCAGGAGGGAGGGACTGACTCAATTATCTGCCCAGTTTTGTACCCATTGCGTCAACAATTCCATCTAGCCATCTCATTCTTTGCCGTCCCCTTCTTCTGCCCTCCACCTTTCCCAACATCAAGGCTTTCTCAAGTGAATCTTCTCTTCTCATTTAATGTCCAAAATACTTTAGCTTCATCTTCAATATTTGGCCTTCCAAGAAGCAGTCAGGGTTGATTTCTTTTAAGATCAACCTTTTCGTTCTCCTCTCTGTCCAAGGTACTCTCAAAATTCTCCTCCAAAGGCATCTATTCTTCTGCGCTCAGCTTTCTCAACCAGCTCTCACAACCATACATTACCACTGGGAATACCATTGCTTTGACTATGCGAATTTTTGTTTGCAAGGTGATGTCTCTACTTTTCGCTATGTTCTCCAGGTTTCTCATCGCTTGTCTCCCAAGAATCAGTCGCCTTTTTATTTCATGGCTGCAATCACCAACTGGAGTGATATTGGATCCTAAGAAAGTAAAATCTGTCACTGCTTCTACTTCTTCCCCATCTATTTTCCAGGGACTGATAGGGCCTGTTGCCATTATCTTGGTTTTCTTGATGTTGAGTCTCAAGCCAACTTTTGCACTCTCCTCCTTCAACCCAATCAAGAGATTCTTTAAATCTTCCTCACTTTCTGCCATTAGGGTGGTATCATCTGCGTATCTCAAATTGTTGATGTTTCTCCCAGCAATTTTAACCCCAATTTGTGATTCATCTAGCCCTGCACTGCACATTATGTGCTCTGTAAAAAAGTTAAATAAGCAGGGTGACAAAATGCAGCCTTGTCTTACTCCTTTTCCTATTCCAAACCACTCCATCCTATTCTGTCCTAACTGTTGCTTCTTGTCTCATGTACAGATTTCTCATGAGGCATATAAGGTGTTCTGGTATTCCGATCTCTTTAACTACTTGCCACATTTTATTGTGCACACAGTCAAAGGCCTTGGTGTAGTCAATGAAACAGAAGAAGACTTGTTTCTGGTATTCCTTTGTTTTTTCCATGATCCAAAGTATGTTGGCAATTTGGTCTCTAGTTCTCCTGCCTCTTCGGAACCCAGCCTGCACTTCTGGTAATTCTCTGCAGTTTAACCACTGTACCATAGAGACTACCCAAGCCTTTAGTCCAGTAGTTCAGACCAGAAATCATCAAGCCATGTACCACAATGTTCAGGGAAAAAAATCTTTTCCAAAAGTTCTACTTGGTTACTTGGATGATCCATGTTCAGGTTGACATGGTGGATTGATGCATCATCTTCCACTGTTTCTGATCCCATGCCAGTCTCATCCAAAGCCTTGGGAACTTTGTCCTGAACTGGTCTTCCCATCTGGTTGCTGGCCTTCCTAGTGGTTGTTTTATGTCACGTGGTATCCATTCTGTGATAGCTTTCATCCACCTGCCATATTTGAAGTGGTACACATGCCCATCCCACCGATTTCCAGCAAACTCAATCAATGTATATAGTTGCAGAATTAGCCAAAGTCACCGAAATGTCTTCCTAGATGCAGCTCCAAGCTGAGCATCCAGAAGGAGTCCCGTGTCCAAGATCACACCTCATCTGATGACCTTTTTGGGATTTATGTGACTTCTGCTAAAACAGGAATTGATATCACTCCATCAAAATAAGAAGAACTTCAAAGATGGGCATCCTCTGCACAGAATCACACTCTGCCCTAACCCAGGGAAGAAACAGATGCAGTGGTTCCATACACATGTGAACCACCAGAGACAGTGTGACATCCTAAAGAATCCCATAAGAAAGCCCCTAAGCAACAGACTGATTTCCCATGCTAGATAATCTATGTAGTAAGGAAACCGCATCCAATTCCACTCACCTCATAGCCATAATGCAGAACAGAGGAGGCAAGGAATGCTCCGATGATGTTGCCCGCAGAAGCGCATGCACTCCAGAATCCAAAAACAAGCCCTCTCCTAAAGAAGGTTTTTTTTATTAAAAAAAGATCAGAATAAGACTGAATGGAGCTGAGAATGCAAGTTGAGAAAGACTTTGTTTTATTTTTTAATTTTGTTTTAAAATAAACAAAGAAAAATTATAACAAATGTAGATATACAGTAAAACTTCAAGTTACAAACGGCTCAATTTACAGAAAACTCGCAATACAGGGAAATTTTGCTTCAAGATACATTTTTTTGAGATATGAATTTTTTTTGGGTCAGTGCATTCCTATGGGAAACCCCATTTTGAAATACAAATTTTTCAAGATACAAAAGACCTCAAGGAACAAAAATAATTTTGTATCTCAAAGTTTTACTGTATTTAAAAAATCTTAACAAAATTACTTATAACTACTATGTACAGCCACCATCAGCACTATAAATCTTCATTTTAACTATTCTCTATATCAGTTATGGCGAACCTTTTAGAGACCAAGTGCCCAAACTGCAACCCAAAACTCACGTATTTATCGCAAAGTGCCAACATAGCAACAGGGGAGGAAGGAATCGCTCCCATTTGGCCTGCTGGGCAGAGGGGCGGGGCAAACTCTGTGCTGGGGTGGCTGCATGGGTGCCCACAGAGAGGGCTCCAAGTGCCACCACTGCTCTATATCATTAAAGGTAAAGGTCACCCTTGCTCAAAAGTCAGGCATATTACAACTATAAGGTTCGTTGTTCATCTCCATTTATAGCCAAAGAGCCAGCAGTGTCTGCATCTGCAGATGTTTTTGTAGTCATGTGGCAGGCATGAATAGAAACTGGAGTGCACTGAATGCTTTTATTTATATTTATACTAGCATAGTTTTCCCGGCCCTTTTTTTTTTTTTTTGGTTAAAGGTGGTTTGGGTGAGGTTGTTTTGCATTTGTGGTATGTGACTTTATTTATGTTATTTTATTTAAATTTGTCATTTTGATTTTTAACATATTGTTTGACTGTTTTTACTCTCCTGGACTCTAGGTGGGGCTGTTATTAAGATGTTTGCAATTTTCCTTTCTTTGTTCAGTTTAGTTCCGGAACCCATGGAGGGAGGACGTGTCTGGTAAGTGCTCTTGATTGTTTATTCTGTATTTTTTATTTTTTTATTTTGTGGTGTTGGGTTGCAGGGTTTAAATAGAGAGTTTCTACTTAAATCCCCCAAAGTGTTTCGGCTTGTTTGTTGCTTTGTATTTTGGGTTTTAGATGGGTTTTAGTGTTTTAATTATCTCTGGTTGTTATTTTTTTTAATTTTTCCGTATTTATTTCTTTAATTTGTAAGATTATTGTTTCAGTATTTTCGTGTTGTAGATATGTGTTTTTAGTGTGCTTTTATGGTTTTTCATTAGCCTTTGGTATTTTTGGTGTTTTTGTTGATTTTGTTTATTGTTTTGTTGTTTAATTGGTTTATTTTAATTATTTGTGTATTTATTTGTGTTTTATTAATTTTGGTGCTTTGTGTTTTGGTTAACTGTTGGGTTTTGTTGTTGTTGTGTTTTGCTGTGTGAAGAACGGCCTGTCTGTCATTTCTTCTTTTACCCCATTGCTGCTTCGAAATTAGGTTTCAATGCAGCGATGGGAAAAAGGAAGAGCCAGCAGTCAGCTCGCTCTTCGTCTGGTAATGTTCTTTAGGTAGGTCGGGTGAAAAGGAGGCAGAGAAGAGCTATCTTCTTCACGATGGTTCTCTCCTCTCTGCTCCTTTTTTTCCTGGCTTACCTAATGGGAGATCAGCAGGCAGTGATCCGTAAGGGGTGGTGCTCTTCCTTGCAGATTGCTGGCTGCTGCTTTCTATTATCTCCACCGCAGTTTCATGCTAGTTCTCAAAATAGTGGTGTGGGTAGTAGAAAGGCAGAATCCAGTCATTCTCCAGGGAGGGTGCTTCCCCTGACAAATTGCTGCCTGCACTCCCGTTGCGTGAGTTTTTTATTTTATTTTTTGCACGCTGGCTTTTTCACCGTTGTGCGCACTCGCACCCTTAAAGTTCAGTTTATTTTGCTCGCATTCGTGTGGCGGCTTTTTTCTGCAGCTCAGTTTCTATTGGGTGCGCCGCGTTCCCAACGTTCTCCTTGCTCTCGTCTGTCAGCCTAATTGGCTGAGAGGCGGCACAGCCCAGAGGACATTGATGATTGATGTTGTTTTGCTTTGTTTGCATTCGTGGGGCTGTTGCCCCACTGCCGACTGCGGGACCATTGCGGCGCTCTGCGGGCCAGGTTAAGGTGAGTGCAGGCGGCTCGATATGGGATACTATGGACGGGTGTGGGCGTGTATGCCGGAGTCCAACAGTTAACGTCCCTCCTTATAGGGAAAGATATTTGTTCCTTCATTCCAAAATGATAATACAACTTCCTCTGGCTTTACTCCTTTCCTTAATACATATTTCTCTAAAATCAGTCATTTTTTTAATGAACCCTTTTTGTTAAAGCTTAAATTCACATTTAAGTTTAAAGATCTAAAGGCTGTTTTTTTTATAAAAAAAGCACAAGTATTTTGTTTACCCCCAACACATTTTTTTGAATTGCAATTTCTCTCCTCCTCAGGCAATGCAAGATTGTTATCAGATGGCCAAGGGCACAAAAACGTTAAGATGAAAAGGTCAAAGTTTAAAAAATGTAGACCTTCCTGCAATACATGCCAAACAACAAGGGAGATGGTTGCAAAGCTCTCACACCAGGGCACCAATAAAAATAAGGGAAGAACGGACATACCCAGCTTTGCCAAACCAGTTCCCCATGACTGCAACCACACATGGCCAGCCGGTGGACTGCAGCAAGCCGTTCACAATCCACAGGCCAATATAGAACCACTTGTTGTAGAAATGCAGCCATTCCGTAAGAGTGCCAAACACAAACACCTAGGAGGAAAGAAGCAGAAACTGTCACCACAAGGTGAAAGGCAAGACTGCCCAGAACAGTTACTAGCATACCTGTCAAGTATCCTGTATTGGCCAGGATTTCCCGTAATTTAGCGCCGCTAACTCTACTTTTCTGCTGTCAACCGCCGCCATCCCGTAATTTGACGGCAGGGGGAAGTAGTTACTGCACATCCCCTTCTACGCAGAACCCTTCTACACATGCACAGAAGCCTTCTGTGCAGAAGCCTTCTGTGCATGTGTAGAAGCCTTCTGTGCATGCGTAGAAGCCTTCAACGCATACGCAGAAGGCTTCTGCACAGAAGGCTTCTGTGCAGGTCCCGTATGGTCCGGAGTCACGCTTGACAGGTACGGTTACTAGCCCATGCCCTTAGTAATTTTTGGCCAGCAAAAGGAATTGCAAAGTATAAATCTCCCTGCTTGGTTGCCTGGAAATGATTCTTGCTCACCCCAGGAGATCACGCAGCCAACTCTAGGAGACGGTGCCCATTCTCTGTTTACAGCCAAAGAGCCAGTGCTATATCTGCATTTACAAATATTTCTGTGGTCATGTGGCAAGCGTGACTAGACACTGAAGGGCACAGGACACTGTTACCTTTCCCGCTGAAACGGTACCTATTTGTCTACTTGCAATTTCTTGCTTTCAAACTGCTAGGTTGGCAGGAACTGGGGAAGAGATGTGAGCTCACTCCGTCATACAGCACTCAGGTCTCGAACCTCTGACCTTCCAATCGTCAAGTTCAACATCTTAACACTAAACCACTACAGTCATATATAACACAGGAATTTGGTGAAGTCTTCTTAAAAGACAATAGTCTCCCCATTTGTGGAAGTTTTCTAACAAGAACCTAGGTAAGTAAGTAAAATTGTCCAGTTCATTAAAACTAAAACTTGCTTCTTGCAGCTTATGGACCAGTAATGGCAGACCTTTTAGAGACCGAGTGCCCAAACTGCAACCCAAACTCCACTTATTTATCACAAAGTACCAAAACAGCAACAGGGGAGGAAGGAAATGCTCTCATTGGGCTTCTGGGCAGAGGGCTGGGGCAAATTCTGTGCTGGGGGGGTGGAGGAAGTGCTCCCATTGGGCTGCTGGGCAGAGGAATGAGGTGAACTCTGTGCTGAGAGGAGGGAGGAAGTGCTCCCATTGGGCTGCTGGGCAGAGGGGCAGGGAAATTCTGTTCTGTGGTGACTGCACAGGTGCCCACAGAGGGGGCTCTGAGAGCCACCTCTGGTGCGCATACCATAGGTTCACCACCACTGTTAT
This sequence comes from Bradypodion ventrale, assembly GCA_035047345.1. NCBI lineage: Eukaryota > Metazoa > Chordata > Lepidosauria > Squamata > Chamaeleonidae > Bradypodion > Bradypodion ventrale. Next base: position 230,611,481 of record JAWDJE010000005.1, read on the forward strand.
AGACAGAGGTAACGGAGAATTGTGGGGCTGGATGGTGAGAATTACGGTGTTTTTTGTTTCCATCAATACAGCTGATATTATGCTGAGGCCAGGTCTGACAAAAATTGTATTCTCATACTGGTCATGTGGTCTCTCAATCACTAGTTCCATTCCAGCCACTTTCGCTCTGTACCAGCCATAAATTATTTTCTTACATCCCAGTGGACCCCAGAAGCTTGATTTTCCCAGTCCCGTAATCACCTACAACCTGACCAAATCACCAGCTGAGAATACACTAGAACATAAGAACAGCCTTGCTGGAACAGGCCACAGCCCATCCAGTCCAGCATTCTGTCTCACACAGTGGCTCACCATTTGCTTCAGGGTATTCCCAAGCAAATGCCTTCCCCTGCTTAGGATTCCCTGGTATGGCATTGAGAGATATCCTGCCTATCTCTCCAACCCCGAGGTTGTCCTTAAATATCCATAATTATAGACATTGATCCCCTTGTCCTCCATGAACTTGTCTAATCCTTTCTTAAAGCTGCCAAGACTGACAGCTGTCACCACTTCTTCTGGCAGGGAGTTCCATAGACCAGTAATCCTCTGGGTGAAACTAGTACCCAAAAGTTTCATTGAGTGTCCCCTAGTTCTAGTGTTGTGCGATAGGGAAAACAGTTTTTCCTTATCTACTTTGTCCACACCGTGCATGATTTTATAAACTTCAATCAGGTCACCTCTTAGACGCCGTCGCTCAAGAGTGAAAAGGCCCAACCGTTGCAGCCTCAGATGGTAAGGAAGGTGTTCCAGTCCCCTAATCATTCTGGTTGCCCTCCTCTGCACTTTCTCCAACTCCATAATATCCTTCTGGAGGTATGGCGACCAGAACTGTACACAGTATTCCAGATGGGGCCTCACCATAGATTTATAAAGAGGCAAAATGACACTTGCTGACTTATTTTCTATACCCTTCCTAATGATCCCTAGCATTGACTTTGCTTTTTTCACTGCTGAGGCACACTGGGTTGACACCTTCATTGAGCTGTCCACCAGGACACCAAGGTCCCTTTCCTGGTTTGTCGCAGAGTTCAGACCCCATCAGTTTATAAATGTAATTGGTTTTTTTTTGCCCCAACATGCATCACTCTGCACTTACTAGTGTTGAAGCTCATTTGCCACTGTTTTGCCCACTCCCCCAGTGTCAAGAGATCCCTCTGGAGCTCCTCACAATCTCTCACAGTTTTCACTACCCTGTATAATTTAGTGTCGTCAGCAAATTTGGCTACCTTGCTTTTTACTCCTACCTCTAGATCATTTATGAAGAGGTTGAAAAGCAGGGGTCCCAGTACTGAACCTTGGGGGACCCCACTCTTTACTTCCCTCCACTTGGAGAAGTGTCCATTTAGTGCTACCCTCTGTTTCCTGTCCCTTAGCCAGTTGCTGATCCAGGACAAGACCTGTCCCTTTATTCCATGGCTGGTAAGTTTATTCAAAGCAAGCAAATAGGTGGATTTGAGATCTCAGCTAAATTTAGAGGAACCAAGACAATTTCACTGCAGGGCAAAGCAGTTGCAGAATGTTTACAACTGATGGGGGGGGGGCATGTTTTAACAAGAGGTATTTGAATCAATTACCTATGCTGCAATTTTTAAATAGCTAAAATCTTATCTATGGGCATTTACAGCCCAGAGGAAACTACATGACTTAGCAATAAAATGCAGTTTGAAAAGTGTATACCGTATTTACTGGCATATAAGATGCACTGGAATACAGGTATAAGACACACCCTGTTATTACCAAAATAACCCACCATAGGCCACTATATACAGTAAAAGGTGCACCCCATTTTTCCAGTGTATTTTAAGGGGAAACAAGTGAGTCTTATATGCCAGCAAATAGGGTACATTGACAAAACAACCACATTTTCTGGGGTGATCTATACAGTCCCTGACTGGAAGCTGCAGGTTAGTCTTTTTAAAAACATTCATGCCTGCTTCTCTTTGTTTCAGATATAAGTTAAGGAAATTCAGGTATAAGCTAAGGGAATTCTCCAAATCAAAACATCTTTCCCTCAATGTTAGGGATCATTAGGAAGGGTATAGAAAATAAGTCAGCAAGTGTCATTTTGCCTCTTTATAAATCTATGGTGAGGCCCCATCTGGAATACTGTGTACAGTTCTGGTCGCCATACCTCCAGAAGGATATTATGGAGCTGGAAAAAGTGCAGAGGAGGGCAACCAGAATGATTAGGGGACTGGAACACCTTCCTTACCATCTGAGGCTGCAACGGTTGGGCCTTTTCACTCTTGAACGACGGCGTCTAAGAGGTGACCTGACTGAAGTTTATAAAATCATGCACGGTGTGGACAAAGTAGATAAGGAAAAACTGTTTTCCCTATCGCATAACACTAGAACTAGGGGACACTCCATGAGACTTTTGGGTACTAGTTCTCAAACAAATAAGAGAAAGTACTTTTTCACCCAGAGGATTACTGGTCTATGGAACTCCCTGCCAGAAGAAGTGGTGACAGCTGTCAGTCTTGACAGCTTTAAGAAAGGATTAGACAAGTTCATGGAGGACAAGAGTATCAATGGCTATAATTATGGATACTTAAGGACAACCTCTGGGTTGGAGAGATAGGCAGGATATCTCTCAATGCCATTTCCAGGGAATCCTAAGCAGGTGAAGGCATCTCCTTGGGAATACCCTGAAGGAAATGGTGAGCCACTGTGTGAGACAGAATGCTGGACTGGATGGGCTGTGGCCTGTTCCAGCAAGGCTCTTCTTATGTTCTTATGTTCCCAACATGCACAGAGTCAAGGCTCCCCAACTTACCACTAACGCAGAAGAGCACATTCCAAAGGAAAGGACATTGCGCATATTCAAACGATCCCCAACAACACCACTGATAAAAAGGCCCTAAAATCAGGAGACATCGTTCAGTATGGACTGCATGCTGTAACTATCAGATTCTAAAACTCCTAATTGTGTTCATGTTCCAGATCATAGGAACTCATTGTTGCTTTTATACAGGGGTGTCCAAACTACAGCCTCTGGGCCGGATTCGGCCCGACACCAATTTATCTGGCCCGTACCGCCCTTGTCACTCCCAGAAGTGGAAGTAAAACGCACCCGTACAGACTTCAAAACCATTCAAAGCTAGCCAACATGAAAATAGCAGCAAAATAACAAAATGAATTGCTAGAACTTGTCTTTGACCATTAAATATATATATTTTTGATAGATGGCAAAGGACAAACTTTGCATGAAGAGGGTTGTGCATTGAGTCTCTCACATCTCCAGGTAGTCCTGCGACAGACACACTTCAGTCCTGCTACCAGTCAGTGTAAACGATACAAAGCAATATTCACCAATCGTTAGACTTAGTATACAGCCGAAGCAACAAATAGCACCTATAATGTTTAATCACATTTATTATGGCATAAGCCTCCTTGCACCCTAACAACAAGATTATGCTACAATAAAACTGGGTAGGCCTTAAGATGATGGAAGACTTGATGTAACAAACTTAACATGGCTATTCTATCAGTGGAAAAATAAATAAATCCATTTTGAATACAGTAGAACCCCTGTATAATGCGAAAAAGCCATACAACAAAGAGGATTTGAAAAACCCTTTGTGCCCCGAATAATGAAAATTTTCATTATACGATGCAATGCATTTCTATGGGGAAAATCATGCAACGAAAATCTCTATGGGAAAAATCATACAACAAAAATGTTTTCGTTGTACGATTTTCCCCATAAAGATTTTCATTGTATGGTTTTTCCTATAGGGATTTTCGTTGTACGATGCATGCATCGTATAATTAAAAAAATAGTATAACGAAGTGCCTTGTAGAATGGATTATTTTCATTATATGGGGTTCTACTGTATCTTGAAAACCTACTAATGTGTACACCAGATTGAATTTGAAGGAATTTGATCTCCCTCTTTCTTCCAGTTTTTAGAGTTGCATGGAAAGAAAATTTCACCCACCACAGCATATGAGAAGAGGAAGATGGTGTCCAGCATCCCAAGGAAAAGAGTTGCTTTTTCAATGTTAGGAAACAAATGGCTGCTGTTCCAGAGCTGCAGAGAAAAACAAGATGACTGTAAGAGCAGTGAACTCAAACACAGTCCCAGAGCACTGTAAAAATTACTAGGGAAGTCCACCATATCATATCAGAAGCAACTTCGGGTGACCTTTTTTGTTGATGATGACGAATTGAAGGGGACCAAAGTTTCTTGTTTGGGCTACAATTCTTATATGCACCCTTCTTCCTCTTCTGCCATATTGGAATATTGGCAATCCTCATGGCGATCAGCCATGAAAACTGTCCTGAGAATATAATGCAGTGGCCTTTCATCTGCCTTCCGCATCGTACCACTGATCCAGTTCCATGAGTCACTTTCTGGTCCTAAGCCCTATTGGCTATTTAATAATTACTGTTCAACCCTAGGCCAGTATTGATGAAGCTGCTGCCCTCCATCAAGATGGATTTAAGTGGGATTTAATCCACTTGGGGAACATCACCCTTCCATGTTTTCTTCGGTTAATCCTCAGGTCATTAGTCCTCAGGGTTATCAGGTGAGTTAACTGCCATCTGACACTTGGCATTGAGTCACTGGCTGTATGGTCTACTCCACCTTTTCAAGGTGGGGGCCAGGTCACACTCTCTCAGTCAGTTTCAAGGGCCGGATGGCCATTTTGCACCGCCTGCATGATGGGGATGTCCATATTGTCCCAACAGATTCAAAGGGGTGGCCATTTTGTTTCTTAATGCCCTTGGAAGGGTGGAGGGCCACATGAAATGGCACCATGCACCAGATCTGGCCTGTGGGCCTTAGGTTGGGAACCCCTGGTCTACTCTATTACCATAGCAGGATAACCTGGCCAGACTAGAAAATGTAATCCAAACAAAAAACTTGGCCAAGCACTGTTTGGTTCTAGTCCTCATCAATCCCCCCACTGATCTCCAGGGATCTACACTATTGACAAATATACAAAGAAGAGACCAAACTGAGATATCCAGGTTTTCTATGGAGCAGAGCAAGGAATTGCTTGTTGAGAGAGAGTAATACCCCCCACAGGTCCTGGGTGTTGCATCCAGCGGTCACACATTGTAAAAGTTTTTAAACAAAGAGACATGAAAGGAGCCTCATTTGGGCATCCCCTGCAAAAATTCTTTCAACTCAAAGTAATCTCTGACACGAAAATGAACGAACAAAGAGGCCGAGAAATTTGAAGAGGAGGAAATGGGATGTTTAATAAACTGAGCTGCTGGCGCCTAAGAAGAAGACAATTGACAACAGAATACTCCAACAATGCCCAAGATCTTCCCTGGACACTCCAACAATGGCAACTCCAGGGAAGGCGCCAAATGAGATCACTGCACATTATATCTCTTTGCAGTTTCTCAACCAATAATTTTATCTAGGTGTAGGGCAAATGAAAGACTTGCATCACCACTGCTATTTAGAATTTGTATTCTAGATTATTTTTCTCATCTATTTTAGTTAGTTAATTTAATAATTACAAAAAAGTTTACCAAAAGAATTAAGTGTGTGAGAGCTTTCTTCTTTTATGGGCTTTGGCTGATTAGATAAAATTAGCATGCTAGAGGACTTTCTTTCCTTCCCCTCTCTTCCACCTTTTCTCTTCTCTGCGTACATATTCCATATTCCACTGGCTTGCAGGTCTCTGCAAAATTGCTCAAAGGATAGCTATGCTGTTGTTCAGTCGCATAGTCGAGTCCAACCCCTTACGACCCCTTACGACCCCATGGACCAAAGGATAGCTATGGGTGGGGGTAAAATCCTGGCTAAAGCAAGAAGGACATTTCGGCCTGTCTGTGTCCCACAGAAAACCAGGGCAACCCTAGCCAAGGCTCGTGTGGCAAAATCCATTGCCCTGCTCAGAGTATGAAAAATAAAATAAAAGGAAGACCCTGAAAATACAGAAACTAGTATCCTGACTTTTCAGTACAGTCCTAGACATGGTGATGGGATGGTACATCAGCCTAAATCTTCATGGGACACACTTCACTTTCAGAGACTTTACCGTTGTGGCAAAAGGACTACAGTCCCAAGTTTCTGTCACACTTTAGAAACTTAAGTACAGTAATACCTCATACAAAGTCCGCTTCATACAACATCGGATTCATACAACATCACTTAATTCCTTGAAAAAAGTTACCTCATACAAAGTCGCTTGACTTTGTATGAGGCATTGGGGTTTTCCCAGCTTGCATTGTGCCTGGGCAGTATAAAAGGCAGGACACATGCATGCATTGCTCTTGTGGGTTTTGCATGAGGCAAAGAGTGTTTAGGAGTGGTTTTGAGCGCAATTTTGGATTTTTCCGAATTTTTTTCGTCAGAATTTTTAGAAGCATTCCTGGGATTTTTGCAGCATTCTTCAGGTTCTTGGACAATCAGGGTTGCTTGACAAGTTTTTGTAATGTTTTTAGGCTTTAGACAATGATTTCTTAAAGTTCTGTCAGTTTCCTGTCTGTTTCCTTGACTTTGCCCTGAAGTCTGTGCTGTTACAGTACAATGTATCTCTATGGAAACGACGTTGTACGAGGCATCGCGGCAAAGATTTGGACGTTGTATGAGGCATCGCGGCTAGGATTTTGCATACCTCATACAAAGTCCAAATCCATATAAAGTCCAAACTTGTGGAACCAAGTTTGGACGTTGTATGAGGTATCACTGTATTTTGAAATTACAGATCCCAGAGACCCCAGCCAGCATGACCAAGAGACTGAAAAAACTCCTGCAGGATTTTGGAACCTGTAGTTCAAAACAGATGAGGTTTCCATGTTCTGCTTTCGGTTAGAGAAAAATCCTGTTCTAGTTGAGAGCTAGGAACAATCCTAGAAAGCATACAACATAGAGAAAGAGGGCGCCACTTGGCGTTCTTTCCCCTATTTTTCAATTGCTTGGCTGTATTAAACATGTTCAGACTTAACCAGAGTAAATATTTAACTGAGTCAAGGTTATGTCCGGATGCTTGGCTGTGGCAAAAACCTTGTGCAATCCCTAATTCAAAGAAAAGATATTGGGTTCCGCAATGAGGCATGATCTCCATAACGATTCATTTACAACACTGTTTTTTTTTTTATCTTTCGTTTCAGAGATTAGTGTATGCTGGGATTGGACATTGACACACATTGGAACACACTTCTGTCACATGCGCTTTGTCACTGTGACTGACAGATAGGGTACAAAGAAAGCATAAAAGATATGCTTTGGCTCTAGCTTCTTCGTGCATAAAGAAAGGACTGTAGTATCCAAGATGAGTCGCATGGAAATATGAGATTCCTTCTCCCATCTAGACTGGAACCAGAGCTTGAAAAAGTTACTTTATTTTATGTTAGAGTTCCCTGAACCCTTCAGCCAGCATAGCCATAGTTGTGATAGATAGAGGATTCTTGCACTTGTCAAACTCTGGCTGTAACTACTTATGAAGCCTTAAGCAAGCTTCACAAATGATCAATCATCAGAATGAAGGCACATCTTTCCCTGGACTGTATGACATCACACTGCTTACAGGACATCACAACTTTCAAATTATTTCCTTTTTCTTTTACATTACTGTCAAAACCTGACTTGCCAACGTAATACGCTAGCCTTCTACCTGAGATGCTAGTTTTCTATAAACAAGGAATGTTCTCAGTTAAAAAACATCCAAAGGTGTGATTCTCTACCTGCAGATTGGGGCCACTTGCAACTTTGTTGCAGTCACAATTGAGGACTTTCGCCTTGTGCCCTTCTGGGCTTGTTGTATGTATCATGTATTGATTTTTAAATGTATTTTTCCTGTTGTAATTTTTAAATTATGCTCATTGTATTCTTTTGTATATTTTGAATCATATGTTTCATGTTTGCTTTTTGGCTGTCGTCTGCTGTGCAGACGACATGCACTAATGTTAGCCGCTTTGAGTCGCCTTCGGGCGAATAAAGCGGGGTACAAATAAGTGAAATGAAATGTGATACAGCCCAGCACCTGCAGTTCTGTAGTGCATGAAACCTCTCCTGCATACAGAAATAATTTATTTTATATTATGGTATGAACTTTTGCCTAGGAAGTACATAATTTAAAATAACCTCTGGGTTCTTTTTAATGAGGGAATAATTGTCTTGCCTTTTTTTACTCTTGTTTTTCCTAAGGACAATTGTAGGGTGACTCAGATGAACCCCAAGACCATGACTTCTCCTTCTAGAGCAAAGATGGAAAACTACATTTGGGGGGAAAGGGTGGACCACCCTCTGTGCTCCTCCATCAGTGGGTATGTCATGTCCCCGCCCACACAATATCCCTTATCAAAATTCAGGGTAGAATGTCTCCACATAGCACTATGACTGGGAACTTCTCCATTTTCCCTGTGAGTCTCTTCCATCTTCCACATGAAGAGAAGAGGGATTTCAGACAATATCTGAAAACACAGGCCAGGCATGGATCAAGCAAAGGACTCAGGGACCATAAAACTGTCTTATACTGTGTGAGAACATGGCTCCATATAACCCAGTATTACCAACTCCTACTTCCGATTAGCTTCCTAGGATTTCAGACTGGATGCCTTCTTACCCCAACCCGAAGACTGCACAAATATTTTATCTGGTTGACAGAGGTTTCCAAAATGGCCAGGTAAAGGTGAGCCATTTCTGTTTATTAGCAGTAACATAAACAGGCAGGTCTAGTCCAAGGAATAGAACATACTGCCAGTATCTCAACAGTGAATGGCAGGCAGTGGTTAACTAACCTGATAACCCTGAGGACTAATGGCTTAGGTGTCATAGCCCTCAGGGAAGGATGATGGTCCCCAAGTGGATTAAATCCCACTTGAATTCATCTTGAGAGAGGGCAGCAGTTTCATCAATACTAGCCTGGGGCCGATGAGGACTTTGTGTAGCAAAAGGGCTCAGGACCAGAAAGAGACTCGCAGAACTGGATCAGTGGTACGGGTATCATGCTGCGATGCATAAGGCAGATGAAAGGCCACTGCATTAAATTCTCAGGATGGCCTTCATGGCTGATCGCCATGAGGATCACTAATACAGTATTTGGATATGGCAGAACAAGAAGAAGAACTGTATACAGTTTGTGCCTACGGTTTACTGGCTTACAAGGAAGAAAGAGATGTAACCAAAGCTTACGTCAACCAACAAAATGAATAGACTCACGTCATAGGGCTGAAAATTGATGGCAGTGTCATTAAAGGAGGAAGGGGTCCACTGTCTGGAGATGCTGACTTTGACATTGCTGAATGTCTTCCGTGAAGCGTGAAGTAGAGCGTAACTGGGAATTTGAGGGAAAGAGGAAGCAAAAGAAGATCATACAGTGGTTCTTATTGACAGGCTTGCACCAAATGCTCTGCAGAGTCAGACTATGTCCTTGGTTCAGCCATTGGCAATTTTAGCTAGAATGGGGAATAACTAAAAAGAAATGTTAACTGGATGATGTACAAAAGAATTGGAGAAATATATAGCTCTTCATATGTTAAAGCATGGACATGAGTGGAGCCTCCTAAGCTCCATGGGAACAGCAAAGCAACTGGAAAAGGCTAGCTTTTTGAGAAGCACCCAGTGTGGTGGAGAGAACAGAGGGACAAACTAGGACTCCGGAGGCATGGGTTCAAATCCTTGCCCAGCCATTGAAACTCTGCAGAACTGGTAAAACCATTCCTTAAATATCTCACTTACCTTAAAAGCTCTCTCAAGGTAACTATAAGTCAGTTTCAACTTGGCAGCCCATAACAACAACAGTTTTTTGAGAGGCACCCTCTACAGACCTTCCTATGTAGCTTAGAAAGATCCACCCATGTCCATGCTTTAATGCCCGTCTACAGAAAGAGCCATGGCAAGGAACAGGTAAAGATCCTGATACTCCTCTGAGAACTTGGATTTTCCCGCTAAAATCTAACTGCGAGAATTCCTTCTGAATGAATGTTTATTAATTGATTAGTCTTACAAACTTATCAATAACCTAGCAGAAGAATTAAAATCTGTGTGATTCAATGGAGTGCAATGAAATACGATAAAAAATACAATAAAAATACAATACGTACATACCTGAGCTACTTTTAAAATGAATGTAAACTGGAGAAGGTGCCTTAATACAATTAATACATGCATATCCACAATCAGATAAGTGAATCTCCCTTGCAGGATACTCCAATTTGATTTATATATTGGATTCTTTTAGTCATTGCCTTAATTATAACCTTGGCAGTTCAACATACAATGTGCACATTAGAACCCAGGAGGAGATAGGACAGTTTGTGATTAGAGTTCCAAAAAGTTATTTTTTCCAATAAGGATGCAAGGAATCCGCCTTAAAGAACCATTTTTAGCAGTTAAATGAAGGAAGGAAGGAAGGAAGGAAGGAATCCTATGCCTAATGACAGGTCTTCACAATCTTTTCCTCCTTGAGTTCCCAATGGGGAAAAATCTTGAGTAGTAGTACAGCTGGGTACCTAAGGCCTATGGGCAGGATCCGGCCCATGGTGCCATTTTATGTGCCCCCGACCACTCCAAGGGCATTTGAGAAACAAAATGGTGATCCCTTTGAAGCTGTTGGGACAAAATGGCCACACACATACACCCCATCTTGCAGGCAGGGCTAAATGGCCATCTGGCCCTCAAAGCTGACTGAGAGAGTTTGACCTGGCCCCTGGCTTGAAAAGGTTGGGAACCCCTGGTATAGTCACAACAGCAAATTATGATTCTCAATAAATTCTGGGCTACAACCCCTTACCATTCATCGTGGTGGTTAGGAACCTCTGGGAATCAAAGGACAAAACGTCTCAGAAGGCCAAAACCTCCAGAGAATGTCTCTTCTGAATAAGAGCGACTGAAATTCATCAACACTTATGGTCAAACAGGAGTCCATCATTTAGAAAGCATTACTGCTAATGTTCCTGCCCACTTCATCCAAAGTTGACAAAACATCTCACTGGTTCTCATCACAGTCAAGTGCAACAACGTACCTGAAGAAAGTGAGCAGGAATACAACAATGTGGTATTGCGTACACCGCGAACAACACGTCCTCTTGGTGGGTTGTCGCCTCAAAACTCCAGGCATTGTGATCCTTTGGTTTCCCCAGCTCCCACCCCCAACCCCCTAGGGCGGCCCTTGAAGGCGGAAATGTAGATTAGATCATTTCTCTTTTCCCTTAACATAAGAAAAAGAGGGGGGGGGGGGGAGACGAGAAAGATAATTTTCAGAAGCATGTACATTCTAAAAACATTTAGGAACTTAGTCCTAAGAAAATGAAGTAAAGATCATACCCTATCATTCTATATGGCTAAATAAGTAAAAGGTTAAAGGTAAAGGTCTCCTTTGCTCGAAAGCCAGTCATGTCCAACTCTACGGTTCAGTGCTCATGTCTGTTTCAAAGCCGAAGAGACAGCGCTGTGTGCTTCTGCAGACGTTTCCGTAGTCATGTGGCAGGCATGACTAGACACCGGAGCGCACGGAGCGCTGTTTACCTTCCCACCAAAGTGGTCCCTATTTATCTACTTGCAATTTCTTGCTTTCGAACTGCTAGGTTGGCAGGAGCTGGGAGAAAGATGGGAGGTCATTCCGTCCTGCAGTACTGGGGTATCGAACGGCTGACCTGCCACCTCCCAGTCAGCGCCTGAGCCACGAGCCACTGCAGTTGCCCTTGCTCAAAAGCCAGTCGTAGCCAACTCTAGGATATGATGCTCACCTCTGCTTACAACGATCCGAACGCCTCCAACAAAGGTAGCCTGAACTATTTTTCCCCACACATTTTCTGTTCTCCAAAACAGAAGGGATAGTTCAGCCCATCTCAAACCCCTTTCCCATCTTTTTTTTTTCTTTAAGGCCAGGGAATTGAGGTGGAAAATTTAAAAAATCAGCCCAGCAGCTTTCGATGAAGACGAACACAATAGTAAAAGGACAGAGCCCTGTAGCATCAGACCCAAATTTGACCATGGCTCACATAGCATCTCTTGCAGTGGCCAAGTCAAAGCCTATGTAATACCTATAGGCAATAGCAAGTGAGAGCAACAGCCACAACCGTTCTCAGCAAGTGGTAAAGGTCACCCTTGGTTGGAAGCCAGTCATATCTGACACTAGGGTTCAGTGCTCATCTCTGTTTCTATCCAAAGAGCCAGTACTGTCTGTGTCAGCAGACGTTTCCATTGACATGTGGCAGGCACGGCTAAACACCGGAGTGCATGGAATGTTGCTTACCTTGAGGGGTACCTGTTTATCTGCTTGCAATTTCTTGCTTTCAAATTGTTAGGTTGGCAGGAGCCGGGACGGTGATGGGAGTTCACTCCATCATGCAGTACTTAAGTCTCAAACTGCTAACCTGCCAACCTTACGGTCATCAAGCTCCGCGTCTTAACAACTAAGGCACTGCAGTTCCCCCAGCCACTGGCACTACAAGGCATCTAGCAGCCAAGTTGCTTGTGACTTTATCTGGACTTTCAGAAGGCTTTTGACAAGGTCCCACACCAAAGGCTCTTGAATAAACTTACCAGTCATGGAATAAAGGGACAGGTCTTGTCCTGGATCAGCAACTGGCTAAGGGACAGGAAACAGAGGGTAGCACTAAATGGACACTTCTCCAAGTGGAGGGAAGTCAAGAGTGGGGTCCCCCAAGGTTCAGTACTGGGACCCCTGCTTTTCAACCTCTTCATAAATGATCTAGAGGTAGGAGTAAAAAGCAAGGTAGCCAAATTTGCTGACGACACTAAATTATACAGGGTAGTGAAAACTGTGAGAGATTGTGAGGAGCTCCAGAGGGATCTCTCGACACTGGGTGAGTGGGCAAAACAGTGGCAAATGAGCTTCAACATTAGTAAGTGCAGAGTGATGCATGTTGGGGCAAAGAACCCCAATTACATTTATAAACTGATGGGGTCTGAACTCTCTGCGACAAACCAGGAAAGGGACCTTGGTGTCCTGGTGGACAACTCAATGAAGGTGTCAACCCAGTGTGCCTCAGCAGTGAAAAAAGCAAACTCAATGCTAGGGATCATTAGGAAGGGTATAGAAAATAAGTCAGCAAGTGTCATTTTGCCTCTTTATAAATCTATGGTGAGGCCCCACCTGGAATACTGTGTACAGTTCTGGTCGCCATACCTCCAGAAGGATATTATGGAGTTGGAGAAAGTACAGAGGAGGGCAACCAGAATGATTAGGGGACTGGAACACCTTCCTTACCATCTGAGGCTGCAACGGTTGGGCCTTTTCACTCTTGAACGACGGCGTCTAAGAGGTGACCTGATTGAAGTTTATAAAATCATGCACGGTGTGGACAAAGTAGATAAGGAAAAACTGTTTTCCCTATCGCACAACACTAGAACTAGGGGACACTCCATGAAACTTTTGGGTACTAGTTCTCAAACAAATAAGAGAAAGTACTTTTTCACCCAGAGGATTACTGGTCTATGGAACTCCCTGCCAGAAGAAGTGGTGACAGCTGTCAGACTTGACAGCTTTAAGAAAGGATTAGACAAGTTCATGGAGGACAAGGCTATCAATGGCTATAATTATGGCTACCTAAGGACAACCTCCGGGTTGGAGAGATAGGCAGGATATCTCTCAATGGCATTTCCAGGGAATCCTAAGCAGGTGAAGGCATCTGCTTGGGAATACCCTGAAGGAAATGGTGAGCCACTGTGTGAGACAGAATGCTGGACTGGATGGGCTGTGGCCTGTTCCAGCAAGGCTGTTCTTATGTTCTTATGTTCTTATGACTTATGAGTTTATGATCACCAAAAGCTCTTATCATTAAGAGCACCACTCAAGAATTACAGAGTTAGGAGCATGGTGTCTTTCATTTGATTCAACCTATCTTATGTTTGGTCTGCTTTTCTATGGCTTTCAAGTTTTCCCAGACACAGTCTCCTTTCCAAGCTATCAACAAGCTACTGAGATAGCGACTCGGGTATCATTATCTCTTGCAACACTGGCATTTTCTCCAAAAGGGGATGCAAACAGCCTATTTCTTTCTACTATGGCTAGTGCCTCAAGGGGAAATGTGAAATGGACCTTTCTATGGTACCGGGGGAAAAACTGGGAAGGAGTATCTTGGACTATGGTTCTCTAAAGGTAAAGGTTTCCCTTGCTCGAAAGCCTGTCGTATCCGACTCTAGGGTGCAGTGCTCATCTCTGTTTCAAAGCCGAAGAACCAGCACTGTCTGCTTCTGCAGATGTTTCTGTGGTCATGTGGCAGGCATTACTAGACACCGGAGCGCATGGAATGCTGTTACCTTCTCACCAAAGTGGTCCCTATTTATCTACTTGCAATTTCTTGCTTTCGAACTGCTAGGTTGGCAGGAGCTGGGACAAAAACAGGAGCTCATTCTGTCCTGCAGTACACGGGAATCGAACTGCTGACCTTCCGCCTCCCAGTCAGCAGCTTAGCCACTTGAGCCACTGCTCAACCTAAATCAACATGCCCACTGACCTCTTGTTAGTTCTGAAGAAGAGGACTATGGGTCCACAGAGACATCCATCATGCTATGTAGCATAGCGGGCAGCCCATAAAATCTTAAGCTAAATAAAACAAGTTAGTCTTTAAGGTAAAAGCCGCCCTTGCTTGAAAGCCAGTCATATCCAACTATAGGGTTCAGTGTTCATCTCTGCTTATAGCCAAAGAGCCAGCACTGTCTGCATCTGCAGACATTTCCATGGGCACATGGCAGGCATGACTAAACACTGGAGTGCACGGAATGCTGTTCACCTTCCCACCGAAGTGGTCCCTATTTATCTACAGTAAAACCTCACATAAAGAGTGCCTCACCTAGAGACTAATTTACTTAAAGAGCAGGGTTTTCTCTGAGTGGTCGCCCTCACTTAACTAAAACCAAACAAAAACTCGCTTAACAACTAAATCAGGGTTCGCAATCCCCACCCCACCCCACGCCAAAGTCACAATCAGTCACTTAAAATGGCAGCAGAGGCCCTTTTTTCCAAGTGTTTTGCTTAAAGAGCAAATCGTTTAAAGAGCAATCCTGTGGAACGCATTATGCTCTTTAGCAAGGTACCACTGTATATTACTTCCCTTTCTAACAGTTTGTTATTTGGAGGTGAAGGATTGGGAAGGAATCCCTAAGTCCGTGATGGCGAACCTTGGCACTCCAGATGTTCTTGGACTTCAATTCCCAGAAGCCCAAGCATCCTGTGAATCCACACAAATCTGTATGGGCGTGTTTTACTTCCGCTTCCAGGAGCGACGAGGGCAGCGCGGGGCAGATGAATTGCATTAAACCCATTCATGTGGATTCACAGGGTGCTTGGGCTCCTGGGAAGTGAAGTCCAAGAACGTCTGTTGTGCCAAGGTTCGCCATCACGGGTTTAGGTGCTACATTTGTGTCCCTAATTAAACCAGGCCCTGATTCTTGGAGAACTCTGAAGCCTCCCCACAAAGTCAAGGAAAGCAAACTGGAGGTGGGAGTAAATGGTAAATGTCTCCGATTGTTCAAAAACCAGATGTGTCCAACTCTAGGGGGCAGTGCTTATCTCCATTTACAACCAAAGAGCCAGTGCTGTCTGTATCTGCAGACAATTCCATGGTCATATGGCAGGCATGACTGGACTTTGGAATGCACGGAATACTGGGACCTATTTATTATACTGCAATTTCTTGCTTTTGAACTGGTAGGCTGGCAGGAACCAGGGCAGATGGCAGGTGCTCTCTCGATGAGGCAAACAATTCATCTGGACACAGAATATGTGAAAGGTTGCTAAGGGCCCTGGCAGACCTCAATGCAAAGCCATTCAAAAAACCCTTATGCAATCTCTAGGAGGCCACAGATATATAGCATGGAAATAAGTTACAGTATGACACCATTGTGCTTTGGTCACATCTCACCTGGCGTACTGGATCCAGTCCTAGACACCCCAGTGTAAGAAGCAAGCAAAGCAAAGCAATCACACACCCCATAGCCCTTTGTGCACTCTTTGGGTGGTTCACAAATTAATTAGCATTTTGCCCCCCAACATGCTTGGTACTCATTTTGCCGACCTTGGAAGGATGGAAAGCTGAGACAACTTTGAGTTCTGGTGAGAATCAAACTCACAACCTTCGTGGTTGCACTACAGCAGTTTAACCATTGCACTACCAGGGTTCACTGATACACTGTAACAGGTCCAGAAGCAGATACCTGTAACTGAGTTACTGGAAAACAAACCCTATGAGGGATAGCTGAAGGAGCCTTGATGGAAATGATTGAAAAGCAATATGATCTTCAAATAAAGGTTTCCCTTGCTCGAAAGCCAGTCGTATCCGACTCTAGGGTGCAGTGCTCATCTCTGTTTCTAAGCCGAAGAGCCAGCGCTGTCTGCTTCTGCAGGCAGATACAGTATTCTCAATGTTTGTTACACAGAAGTAGCAAGGTTATTATCTGCTGCTCCAGCAAGTCAGATCTGAACCAAGTGATTCAAATTACAAAAAATGGGAGATCCCAAACACATTTTATGCTAAGAAAAATATATGTTTGACAGTGGAATAATTGCTTTGTCAGGTGGTAAATCTTTCATTGCTGGAGGTTTTTTTTTTTAAGAAAGAGTGGATACAGTAGAACTGCGTATAACGAATGTCTCTTACAGCGGGAAAAATCGTACAACGAAGAGGATTTGAAAAAACCATTGTGCCCCATACAACGAAAATTTTCGTTCTACGATGTAATGCTTCTCTATGGGGGAAATCATACAATGAAAATCTCTATGGGGAAAATCGTACAACGAAAAAATTTTCATTGTATGTTTTTTCCCATAGAGATTGTCGTCATACGGTTTTTCCCATAGGAATTTTCATTGTACGATGCATATATAACGAAAAAATCATATAACGAAGTGCATCACAGAATAAATTATTTTCGTTATACAGGGTTCTACTGTAGATGACTATTGGGAGATTTTTTTGGCTGCAGATCACAGCTTGGGTTGGAATGTTGCCCAGACTTTGGTTTTTGGACTTCAATTCTATAAAATACTTGGTCCTAGAGGAAGTAGTTCACACCAGCTTTTATAAAAGGTACTTTATTCCAAAATACACTAACAAGGCAGGGTGATGGTGAGGAATACCCCAATACCCCAATATATACATAAAACTCATAGGTGGGGCAACACACAACTATTAGTGTAACCTGCACCACCTGATCCCCACTATTGTATAACATAAGCTGCCTTTAAGGCAACAGTAACCCATTACACATTACACTCCTATGGACCTAACAAGGTAAGGGTCAAGACCCTGAAGTACTACCAAACCACTAATATATAACAAATTCCCAGAAAGCCTAAGTCAATGTCTCAAAGTACTGATCAGCCAATGTACTAACTGAGGCTTCTGGAAGTTGAAGTCCACCGGTGTTCCACAGAACATAGATTATGCTTGGAGTCTCGTTCAACTCCAACTTTCATAGCTGTATGACTCTGTGAAAGTGTACTCCTTGTTGGACTTCAAATCCCAGAATTCTTCATCACCAGCTATTACTGCCTAAGGCTGATGGGAGTCAAAGTCCAACAAAGCCTAGAAGACTGCACATTTTCTACCTCTGCTGAAGCAGCAACTGTTGAGCTCTTCTTTCCATTGTTTGGCTCTGCTAATCCTATTTAGCTAGCTGATTTTCCCTCCAGGAATGAGGGGAGAGGAAGGAGCAAAGAAAATTTGCTTTTAAGAGAAAAGATAAGGCAAACTCAAGATAAGCAATAAGATAAGAAGTCTGCTGAGGAAAGTAGCCTCTGGCAAGCAATTCTCCCTTCCTTACCTTTGTGCCCTTCCTATCATCTTGAGAAGGCCCTAGCTTTGGGTGAAGGAGTCTTTACAACTTGCAATAGATGTAGAGTAGCTTAGTAGAATTGGACAGAATACCAAGCCTTTAAAGTCCATTTGTTCAAGGGTCTTGAATTAGTGTGAAATGTGATATTCCAGGTAGAAAAAGAGAGTTGAAGTTCACCACCATCCCTGCTCTTCACAGCCCATCTTTATGCAAAGGAATAAATAAGTAAATAAATATGTGACAACAGAAATGGCTATTAGTCCTATTAAAAAAACAGAGACAGCACTTCGGTCTCCCAAGGGAGGTTGTCACTGGCGATGCGCTGCAGCAGGTTCTGTCAGGTTCTGCAGAACTAGTAGCGGAAATTCCCCCAGGTCACACCCACTTGGTTGGCCATGCCCACCTTCATAGCCCATAATGCAGGATGTTTGGCCATGCCCACAGATTTGGCCCCAGCCACAGAGTAGATAGTTAAAAAAAAAGTGCAGTGCATCACTGGTTGTCACTGATTCAAGATGCTTGAGCAAAAGAACTCTGAAGACAGATTTGATATTGACCATCAAGTCGCTTCTGACGTGCAACAAACCTATGAATGAGAGATCTCCAAAATGTGCTGTCCTCAGCAGCCCTTCTCAGCCTTTGCAAACTCAAGCCTATTCCTTCCGTTAGTATAGGGTTACCAACCTTTTCAAGCTAGGGGCCGGGTCATACTCTCTCAGTCAGCTTTGAGGGCCAGGTGGCCATTTAGCCCCGCCTGTGATGGGGGTGGCCATTTTGTCCCAACAGCTTCAAATGGGTGGCCATTTTGTTTCTCAAAACAAAAGATCCATCCTGCAGCACACATAAAATGGCACTGTAGGCCTTAGGTTGGGAACTCCTGCTTTAGGAAGTCAATCATCTCCCATTTGGTTTTCCTGCCTTCAACCTTCCCCAAAATTATTTTCTTTTCCAGAAAATCTTGCTTTCTTATGTTGTGACCAAAGTAAGATAAAGGTCACCCTTGCTCAAAAGGCAGTTGTATCCAACTCTAGAGTTCAGTGCTCATCTCTGTTTATAGCCAAAGAGCCAGCACTGTCTGTATTTGCAAATGTTTCTGTGTACATATGGCAGGTATGCCTAGACACTGGAGTGTACAGAACACTGTTTACCTTCCCACCGAAGTGGTCCCTATTTATCTACTTGCAATTTTTGCTTTCGAACTGCTAGATTGGCAGGAGCTGGGACAGAGATGGGACCTCACTCTAACGTGCAGTACTTGGATCTCATACCGCTGACCTTCCAGTTGTCAAATTCAGTATCTTAACCATTAAGCTACTGCAGTCCCTTGTGGGCAAAGTATGATAGGCTAATTTCAAAATGTTTGCCTCCCAAGACAGTTCACTCAGGCTTGATTTGCTCTAAGACCCACTCGGTCATCTTTCTGGCAGTCCAGAGAATCGGCAAAACCATCCTCTAGAACAGGGGTTCCCAACCTAAGGCCCACAGGCCGGAACCCTAAGCGCCATTTCATGTGCACCGCCTCTCCTCCAAGGGCATTTGAGAAACAAAATGGCTGCCTGTTTGATGCTGTTGGGACAAAATGGACACCCCATTGTGCAGGCAGGACAAAATGGCCACCCAGCCCTCAAAATTGACTGAGAGAGCGTGACTCAGCCCACGGCTTGAAAAGGTTGGGAACCACTGCTCTAGAGCACTATACTTTAACCAATATTATGTTGTGGGATGTACTACACCAGGCAGACAAAGAGAAGACCTTTCCCCTGCTTTCATAGCTACCATCTATGCCAGTGATTGCGAACCTTTTAGAGACCGAGTGCTCAAAATGCAACCCAAAACCGACTTATTTATTGCAAAGTGCCAACATAGCAACTCTCCCACTGGGCAATGAGGTGGGTGAACTCTGTGCTGTGGGGAGGGAGGAAGCACTCCCATTGGGCTGTTGGGCAGAAAGCCAGGGCAGACTCTGTGGTGTGGTGATTGCACGGGTGCCCACAGAAAGGACTCAGAGTGCCACCTCTGGCACACGTGCCATAGGTTCGCCACCACTGATCTATGAATGCAAATAACTATAGCTAACTGACGAGGAGCCAGGACACATTCCAGTGCCATCATCCACATGACCTCACATGCAAACAAGATATGCCCCAGCTTTTATCAAATATTAATGGCAAATTAAACAAATACCAATAGGATCAACGTTAAAAAAAACTTTATGCAAGCTTCCGTGATTGAAAATCGCTTAACTTCTTCAGTCGTGCATCAATATCCTGTGGATGGTGCAAGAAAATAATCAACGAGAGCCCCCAAAAAATCATGGCAAGACATAGTGCCAGATCTTGATGCTTTGAGGTGAGCTGGGGGGGGGGGGGTATTTAAGGATCCCCTTTAAAATAAATGTGTATTGTTAGTCCCAGAAAAACGCAAGAGGGCAACTGAGGGGAAATATTCTTGGAGGACAGCTTCAGACTGGAAGCCTCTTGCACTGCCGACTTTGAGAATAAACCCTGGCTCACCAGCGATTCTTTTACTCAGACGCCTTTTTACAGCCAGCCAAGAAAAACAAATGACGAATGGAAGACGATAAAAAAGGACAGTGCAAAGAAAGCACCACCTGCAGCACCCTTGCTACGTGGCAATAACTAAGGCGCAGGAGTGGAGAGCGCCGGCAAAAGAGGATCGGGGGAAGCCCGCGTGGATTCAGCACCATCATCCCCAAACATGCTTAGGGTCAGACTGCACGTCGGGATCCAGGACACGCGGAAAGCAAGAACCGGGGCAGGGGAAAATTAAACCCAATATTCAAGCGATGGCACGATCGACAAAGCAGGATACTGGCAATACAGCAACGTCACACACAACATCATCATCATCATCATCATCATGTAGCCACGCCCCCAATCATCCACATCCTACAACATCGGAAAGAACCCCGCCACGGATCTCTCGCCCCCATAACGACCCCATAGAGACCTGCAAAGCAAACACCGCTTACCTGCCCGAATTTCCAAGGCTACTTCCAGGATGTCACATGATGAAGCCGCTCGCCCTCTTCTTCTCCCCCCCCCCCCCGCCCATCTTTTTTTCCTCCTCTCGTGGTGCATCTTGGGAATTGTAGTCTCCAAGCTTCCTGAACGCTGGTCTCAGTCTCCTCGCAATAGGGGACAGTAGGCCAAAGTAAGGCTTAGCCTTTCACCTTCAAGTTGTTATAGAGACAATCATGTACAGCAGGGGCGCCCAAACTATGGCCCGGCGGGTGGCCCAGTCCAGCAACCAACGCCAATTCACCTGGCTCGCGAAGAAGCCCTTGTCGCTCCCGGAAGTGGAAGTAAAATGTGCGGATATGGGCACATTTTACTTCCGCTTCCGGGAGCAACAAGGGCTTCACGGCCCGGATGAATTGGCATCGGGGGCTGGATCCAGGTCCCAGGCCATAGTTTCCAGCCCCCTGAACCATGTGACCGGTCCATGGCCCTAAAAAGTTTGGGCACCCCTGGTGTGCAGGGCAACACAATCTCTTTTGGGCAGGATAGTACCCAGCCTCCTGAACGGTGGTGGGCTCCAAAAAAAATTTACTACCACACTGTCTGTGTGGTATGGTGGGTGTGGCCAAGTGGAAAGCCCTGCGTTGCACCCGAATTAGTACTACTTTATTTTAAAACATGGATGGGTGGGGCCAACCAGAATTTCTGCTACCGGTTCTGGCGAACGGGTGGATACCTGCTGATGCCCACCACTGCACCTGAACCATGTGATCGGCCCACGACCCAAAATGTTTTGGCACCCCTGGGTTACAGGGCAACACAATGACTCTTTTGGCCAGGATTGTCTGGTAAAATCTACAGCCCTTACGCTTAGTTCCTTGCGAGTTAGGTAAAGGTAAAAGTTTCCCTTGCTCTAAAGCCAGTCGTATCTGACTCTAGGGTTCAGTGCTCATCTCTGTTTCAAAGCCAAAGAGCCAGCTCTGTCTGCTTCTGTAGACATTCCCGTGGTCATGTGGCAGGCATGACAAGACACCGGAGCACACGGAATGCTGTTACCTTCCCACCGAAGTGGTCCCTATTTATCTACTTACAATTTCTTGCTTTCAAACTGCTAGGTTGGCAGGAGCTGGGGCAGAGACGGGAGCTCATTCCCTCCTGCAGTACTCGGGAATCGAACTACTGACCTTCCGCCTCCCAGTCAGCGTCTTAGCCACTTAAGCCACTGCAGTCCTGCGAGTTACATCCCCTAAATTTAGTGGAAATTTTTGAAGTGGTAGCTGTGTTAGTCTGTGCAAGCAAACAAAAAAGACAAAAAGGTAGTGGCACCTTGAAGACTATCTCCTGTCTTTAAATGTCTGATGAAGTGGACTTGATTTATGAAAGGTCACGTTTAAATACAGGAGTTAGTCTTTAAGGTGTCACAACTTTTTTGTCTTTTTTGTTCTTTTGTTTTATTTACTATCTGATATGCTAAATTTAGTAGGATATGTTTTCGATCATCCCAGAGTGCAGGACATGTAAATAATGGACTCAAACTAAAGGAAGCCAAATATAGGATGAATATGAGAAGGAACTTCGTAACTGTTAGAGCAGTATGACACCGAAGCCAGCTGCTTCAAGAGGTGGTGGCCGCTCAGACACTGGAAGCATTGAAGAGAGAATTGGACAAGCATCTGTCAGATTGGCTTTGATTCAGATTCCTGCATTGATCAGGGGGTTAGATTCAATTACCTCAAAGGTCCTTCCAACTCAATTATCCTATCCTATGACCTACAGCACTGTGGTGGCTTAGTGGTTAGGATGCTGAGCTTGGAGACTGGAAGGTCAGGTTTTTCGGTGTCTTGCACGGAAGACAATAGAAGGAGCCGCAGTAGGGCTAAACACAACTTTATTGCATGATGGTCAGGGTGAACATGAGGTAATGGCAGACAAAACAGCTCTATTTATAGTACACTGTACATTTGAATATCCCGGGTGGTAGCTCATTGGCTACTGTCCGCGTGACGTCATAGATCGTCACGCCCATCTTCTCCAGGTGTGGTGTGGCGGGAAGGTTTCCCGCTCTTCAGGTATTCGGGGAATCTGTACCATGTGAGCCAGATGCTCGCTACTGCCACCTGTGGCCACTTAGCTCGCATCCTTATACAGCTTGCTACAATGTGTCTCTGATTAGATACAATTGGATACATTGACTGGTTGCACTCTGTTAAAGGGAATCTTGCAACATACATTCAATACATAACATCCCTCCCCACCTAGGTGAGGACGAAGTCCTTCAGCCATTGAGGCTTTCCGCATGTTCGCCTTGGGCGAGTGTCGGCCGCACTTGGGGCCGGGGTCCCTGCACGTTCATGATTACTCTGCCCTCGTTCTGCAATGGGAGAGTGGAACTCGTTAGCGATTGGCTGCGAGTTCTGCGCTGGGGATTGGGGAGGTCTCGGTGTGAGAGTGAACTCCAGGGATGTGAAACCGGGGGCTCCAGGACTAAAGAAAAACCCCGCTCTTCGTTTGGACGGGTGGGGGACCACTCCGAAAAATCCCCCTGGTTTCCTAACTCAAAGTCTAACAACTCCTCGAAATCCCCCTCTTCCGAATTGTTCCTGTTACCTGGGGGGGTCAAAAGGATGCAGATTTGTATCATTTCCCTCCCCCTGTGGTCTGCGTCTCCCCCTTGGGATAAGAGGGTGGGGGAGAACCCTAACGCTGAATGCTCTGCTTGGTCACTCATGTCTTGCCTTCCTACTATCCTACCCCTGAGCTGGTCGGCATGCCTCCTCCAGAGGAGTCCTGTGTTTGTCTCGACATTGTAGGAGACTGGCCCCGTTTGCCCGACCACTACTCCAGGCACCCAGTTAGGCCTGCCGGCTGCGTAGTTACAGCAATGCACTGCCTCGCCGATCTCGAAACTCTTGGTGCCCCCCGTTTCTATGTTTCTACCCGTGTACTCCACCCTGGTTGGGTCTAACCTCGAGAGGATCGTGGCGGGTTTCCTCCGCATAAGGAGTACGGCAGGTGACAGACCCGACGCTAAGGAGGTTACATGATACCTTAGTAGGAATTGGCAAAGTTGCAAGTTCAAGTCCCCGGGGCCCATCCTATGCAGTGCATCCTTCATTGTTCGCACCAGGCGTTCCACTTGACCATTTGTAGCGGGATGAAAAGGGGCCGCAGTTATGTGGCAAATTTTGTTAATCTCAATGAACCCTTGGAACTCCGCTAATGTGAAAGTTGTGGCGTTATCGCTCACAAGTACGTCAGGTAAACCGAAACAGCTGAATACCTTCCGTAATTGTTTAATCGTCTCAGCTGACGATGTACTGGCCATCGGGATTACCTCCAACCATTTGGAGTAAGAGTCCACTATTATAAGAAAAAGGTCGCCCCTGAAGGGACCCGCGAAATCCACGTGCAGACGCGACCACGGTCCCTGGGGTGTGTCCCATTCTCTGTTCGGAAGTTGGGACTCCTCAGGCCGGGTACTCTGGCAGCTCTCGCAAGTGCCAATCATGTGTTCTATGTCTGCGTCCAGTTTGGGCCACCAGACGTAACTTCTAGCTAGCGCCTTGGAGCGCACGATCCCTGGGTGGCTGATATGCAGCATCTTGACCACCCGAGACCTCAGAACTTCGGGGATTATTGTCCCCAGAGTAGGCAGCCCCTTTCTAAGGAGAGTTTGTCTCTCCTCCTACCATAAACCTTAAATTCCTCCGTTGGGGAGGTTGCTGGCCACCCTTTTTGTACCCATGAACTGACTAGGGCCAATGACTTGTTTTTCGCTGTAGCCTTAGCAATCTCCGCTGGCAATATCGGGGGCAACTCTAGGGCCTTGATCAGGAGCACCTGGTGGTCCTGCTCTATCTCGCACTCTGGGTCCCCTGCCTGTGGGAGGGGTGACCTGGAAAGGGTGTCGGCATGGCTGATCTCCTCGCTGGGAAGGTAGGTTAACGCATACTGATACACGTTGAGGAAAATGGCCCAACGCAGCATCCTTGGGGACAAGATCTGCGGGGTTGGCTTGTCTGTGGTAAAGATCCCTAGCAGGGGCTTATGGTCGGTCACAACTGTGAACAGTCTGCCATAAAGGAAGTCGTGGAACTTTTTGGTTCCCGCAACAATCGCCAGGGCTTCCCTATCTGTTTGTGTGTAATTGCGCTCTGCCTTGGACAGGGATCTCGAATAGCATGCCACCGGGGCTTCTCGCCCCCCCCCCTCTAGCATGTGGCATAGGACTGCCCCCACCCCCACCGGTGAGGTGTCACAGACTAGCACAATGGGTTTCCTGGGATCGAAGTGGATCAAAACAGCCTCGGAGGATAGAAGCTGCTTGAGCCCTCGGAATGCCCATTCCTGGCTGTCCCCCCACCGCCAAGCCGCGTCTTTCTTGAGTAGTTTGTGCAGCGGTTCTGCCACCGATGCCTTTCCTGGCAGGAAAGAGTGGTAAAAATTTAGGAGTCCTAGGAAGGACTGTAGTTCGGCCTTGGTGGTGGGGCGAGGGGCATTCTGCACTGCCGACACCTTTGACTCTGCTAGCTTCTCAACCGAGGCCAGGTCTACAGCCAATGCAATTGCATATGCTCTTCAACCAGAACTCCGCTTCCAGAGCAGAGCCCGGTCTACTCCTATTCAAGTGAATGGTATTTGCAGAGCTCAAAGGATCACAATTGCGACCCATTGAAAAATGGTTAAAAAGAGATCTTTGCAGTTATTTATCTGCAAAGTGTTGTGAATGAGTGTGTATTAGTATAGTGCTTGGTGCGTACGGAAGCCTAACCTTAAAGTGGATGGCAAATAAAAAATAAAGAGAGAAGTATCTTTATTGGGCATCAAATGAGAAGGGAGGACTCACTTGAGAAGGCCGTGATGTTGGGAAAGGTGGAGGGCAAAAGAAGAAGGGGGAGGCCAAAGATGAGATGGCTAGATGGTATTGTAGACACAGTGGGCACAGAACTGGGAGTGCTGAGGGGGATGGTGGAGGACAGAGGCGCCTGGAGAACAATGGTCCATAGGGTCGCAAAGGGTCGGAATCGACTGTGCGACTGAACAACAACAACAACAACATCTTTATTGGAAATAAAAGTATAAAAATAATTAAAGGGGTAATTTCAGATCTGGGGTAACAATTGTGAAATTGGATCCTCTTGATGTATTGCCTTGTTTTTATTTTTTACTGTTTAGGACAAGGGAGGATGCTGATGGCAATTTGATACCTCAGGTATCAGTTTGGATGGTTATTCAAAATAGGTTCCTTTACTATTTGCTCCATTGCTTCTTGCAAAAAAATGTCTGGATCCAGTGTTGAGCAAACGTTGAGAAGTTTTCTTCTAGGTAAAGGTAATAATCACCCTTGTTCAAAAGCCAATAATATCTGACTCTAGGGTTCGATGCTCATCTCTATTTATAGCCAAAAAGCCAGCACTGTCTGTGTTTGCAGACATTTCTATGGACATGTGGCATGCATGTCTAGACGCCATAGTGCATATGCATAGAACGCTGTTTACCTTCCCACGGAATGAAGTGGTACCTATTTGTTGTTGTTGTTGTTCAGTCGCACAGTCGGTTCCGACCCTTTGTGACCCTATGGACCATTGCTCTCCAGGCGCCTCTGTCCTCCACCATCCCCCTCAGCCCTCCCAGCTCTGTGCCCATTGTGTCTACAATGCCATCTAGCCATCTCATCCTTGGCCTCCCCCTTCTTCTTTTGCCCTCCACCTTTCCCAACATCAATGCCTTCTCAAGTGAATCCTCCCTTCTCATTTGATGTCCAAAGTATTTTAGCTTCATCTTTACTATTTGACCTTCCAGTGAGCATTCAGGGTTAATTTCTTCTAAGATTGACCTATTTGTTCTCCTCGCTGTCCAGGGTACTCTCAAAACCCTCCTCCAACACCACATTTCAAAGGCATCTATTCTTCTGCGTTCAGCCTTCCTAATTGTCCAGCTCTCACATCCGTACATTACTACTGGGAAAACCATTGCTTTGACTATTCTAATTTTTGTTTTCAGTGTGATGTCTCTGCTTTTCACTATGTTCCCCAGGTTTCTCATTGCTTGTCTCCCAAGAATCAGTCGCCTTTTTATTTCATGGCTACAATCCCCATCTGCAGTGATCTTTGATCCCAGAAAAGTAAAATCTGTCACTGCTTCTACTTCTTCCCCGTCTATCTTCCATGAACTGATTGGGCCTGTTGCCATTATCTTGGTTTTCTTGATATTTAGTCTCAAGCCAGCTTTTGCACTCTCCTCCTTCAGCCCAATCAAGAGATTCTTTAGGTCTTCCTCACTTTCTGCCATTAGGGTGGTATCGTCTGCATATCTCAAATGTACCTATTTATCTACTTGCAATTTCTTGCTTTGGAACTGCTAGGAGTTGGGACAGAGATGGGAGCTCACTCCATCATGCAGAACTTGGGTCTTGAACTGCTGCCTGCTGACCTTCTGTCATCATGTTCAGCATCTTAACTACTAAGCCACCACAGTCCCTCATTTTCCTTAATTCCATATTTTCAAGCAAAATAAATTATACAGTAGAAGCTCGGATAAAGTCCAAACTCCGTTCCACAAGTTTGGACTTTATCTGATTTTGGACTTTATCCGAATCAAATGGACGATGCATCGGATAACGCCCAAAAATGGACTTTATCCGAGGTTCCTATACCAAATACCTCGGATAACGTCCATTTTTAAAGCAGTTTTGGACTTTATGCGATGATCACGTGTGCATGAAAACCGCAACTTTATCCGAATCAAACTTTATCGGAATCGGACTTTATCCGAGGTACCACTGTAGAGCTAAACTCTTGTAAAATGGGAGCCTGCACTTCTCTAGTTAGAACTGAGTCCTATGGCTTGCAATGGGGCTTTCATTCTCCCAGGTGAGTGAGTCTATAATGCTGCACCTATCCATATTTACTTGAGGTTTGGAAAAGTTACTTTTTTTTTACATTACAGCTGCCCAAATCTCCAAAGCAATATGGCAATTAACTTTCACAAACTCTGCATTTACGTGAGAATAAACCTGTTTGAAATCGATGGGAACCGATTCCAGCTAGACATATAAAAGTCAGTGTTGTTGCGTGTCTTTCTAACTTTTCAGTGCTTTCTCATAGCACAAGCAGTTTCACTTTGCATAAGCAGTTAAGGCAGGGATTCTCAACCTTTTCAAGCTGAAGGCCGGGTCACACTCCCTCAGACAGCTTCGGGAGCCAGATGACCATTTCCACCTGCTTGCCACACATGGCACTTCCTGGTGTGGCGGAGGTGGTGGGAGGGCACATGAAATAGTGTTGTGGGCCACATCTGGGCCCTGGGCCATAGGTTGAGAACCCCTGAGTTAAGGCATCCTTAGGAAGTGGTTTTCCACCTTCAGTTATCAGAGTAGTAAAATCTCCGGTGTTTGATACTTCACAGTGTTGTTTTACAGCAAGGGTTGGGTTGAGTTATAAGCAGGTGGAGGAACCAAAGACACTGGAACTTGTGAAACTACATTTCCCAACAGGCGGCAAGTAGGGTGGGGAAAGGTGGGAGGGGAATACAGAGCCAGTTCTACCTGTCCACGCAGGTAAGAAGCAAGGGAAAGGGTTGAACAATAACAGGTGAATTAAGCCGGCAGTTGATGTGGCAATGTTTCCTTCGGGGAGGGGGGCCTGTGTCTGAGACACAGGGTTGGTGTACTGAGGAGTCTTAATGTTTTACTGCATTAATCAATGATTGATTCTTTTTAAGCAAAAGGGATTTTTAGGAGAGTGAGAAGGTGAATGCAGGACTTACTCGAAGGAGAAGTAGATTGCTCCCCCCCACTCCCCCTTGATAACAGGAAGCCACAATTTCTGTGTATATTTACTTGCTGGAGCCCTCTTGATAGCTGGGGAGATAGAGTTGTTTTTGATAAATGTATAAAAAAGAACAAAACAATGGGACCTGGGACTGAAAGCCTTCTCTATCTTCCCTCTCACTAGGCGACTTGTCTTGTTTGAAAAGATAGGTAGTCACAGAGGGAAAGTTCTTTCAAAAGTGAGTCTGGCTTCTTAGTCTAACTGTTTTCTTCAATAGAAACTGGACCCCACATCTTCTAACTGGATATGATCAATTATTGTATGGCTGTAATATATAGGAGATGTAGTTTTATGGGTATACATTGGGAATTATAAACCAGCTGCAGATGGTGTTTGTTTTTTCCCTCTCCAACCAATTTAAAGGGATGTCTTCTTGTGGGTTGGAGGATGTCCCTCCCGGAGATTAATATCAGGCTTCTGGGATATTGCTGGTTAAAATTCTTCCTTGAGGTCAACCTACTGCAGCTGGATGCAAAGTGGTGCGACATAGGCCAAGAGAACGGAATGACTTATGTTTTGTGTCCAATGTTGAAGATCTGGGAAGAGAGATTGTAACCTGTCTTCCCAAACACTTATTCTCCCTCCCTATTTGATCTACACATGGTCATCTGACATACTTCTTAAAATGATACTTAAGAGAAGTTGGACTCCACTGTCAGCTGTCTGTCCATACCTGTCAACCTTCCCGGATTGGTTGGGATTTCCCGGTTTTCGGCGCCGATTTGCGCCATTTCCCACCCCGTGCTGCCGAAACCCCAGAATTTGGCAGCGGGGGAAAGGAGGTACTGTGCAGCCCTTCTGCCCAGGTTGCCTTCTACGCATGCGTAGAACCCTTCTACGCATGTGTAGAAGGCTATGCATGCGTAGAAGGGGGCTATGCAAGCGTAAAACCCTTCTACGCATGTGTAGAAGGCGAACTGTGCAGAACCGTTCTGCACAGGTCCCGGATTGGCCAGAGCTGCGGTTGACAGGTATGTGTCTGCCCCCTCCTGCCCCCCTCAGCTGTTCTGGAAGTTAACTAATCTTATAAAATGTTCTCTGAGGTTGTCATGCTCCTGTCACACACTATCTCTCAGTTTGATCTATCTCAGAGAGCTATTGTGAAAATAACATGGGAGGTGGGGGGAGAGAACTGTTAATACCAAATACATAATCATGTGCCATCAGGTCAATTCTTTTTCAAGCTTCCCTGGCTAATACTTTTAAATACCGGGAAGTCATTTACAATTCCCCTCTTCTAAGGGTACCCTGGGACTATGCAGCTTTTCCAAAGCTTTACTCACAGGAGGCACAGTGAGGAATCAAACCCCCACCCTCTGGCTCTGCAGCCAGATACCTAAACTAAACCCTCAACCTATTCATAGTCCTCCAAGTGACGAAGGGGAGGTTGAGTTCCTCAGGCATATCCTCCTTTAAAGTTATTCCTTGTCCATTGAGCTCCTTCCTCCATTTTTTAATTTGGTTTTGCTCTTGTGTACTCTTAAGTATGTTTGTTCTTGCCATAAAGCTCTTCCTGGATCTGAGCCAGCGGACTTGAGGCACAGATCTGTTCAGAAAATGTTGAGAGTCATTCTCTCAGCACTATTACTGTACTTCGGTGGAGCAACAGTTTCATTCCCTGGGATGCAGGGAAGCTCTCCAATTCATTGAAAATGCATTTGGCACCTGAGATTTGCAACTCTTAGGAGGTGTAGAAAACTCTGAAAAGTTGACCAGGTCATGTTTTTGACTAGTCTGCCTGGGGAATTGCCCTTATCTTTGTGCTGATTGTGTTTTTGTTGCTGGTGATTTCATCGGCTTATTTTTAGTTGACTTGTGTTGGAGTCTTGGTTTAGTTTTTGTTGTTTACTACTATTGCCATGATATTGTTAACTGTCTGTATGTTTAAAAGCAGGTTTTTTTATTTAAAAAAAACTATTTTGAGAGTGTATACTTTGGTTGCAGAACATACTGTAATGCTAACAGAGATTTGTATTTATTACGTATACTCACTAATTTTCATTTAACCAGGAAACATCACAATCCCAAATAAAAATCCCCTATTGTATAGTGGAGCCAAGCATACAGGATTAATGAACAGAGACTTCTTTGTTTTTAGTCAGCATGGATGAATTGAAGAGATAACCCTTGGAGTGTTTTTCCTCTTCCTTCTGAGCTTAACTAAAATAATTACAGTAATTGGGGGTGGAGATTTGAGTGGGAATGTGGCTGGGAAATTTCTCCCAGCAAAAAGTACAGGGTGTCCCAAAAGTCACGACATATGGCGAAAATGGGAAATTGTAGCTTAATGTAACTTTATGTACAAAATATTCATTGCAAATGTTTACAATATAGAGTATTTGGCCACCTCTTTCTTATACACACGCATAAAGTCCTCATCCACATATGGTAAACACATACTCCAAAATATCTGTCATTATGCAATTGTTCCTATGTATGACCTTTATGGGATTGCAGTGGCTTACTAGTTAAGACGCTGAACATGACGACCGGAAGGTCGGCAGGTCAGCAGTTTGAGAATCATGAGGGCTGCACAATGGAGTGAGCTCCTGTCTTTGTTCCAGCTCCTGCCAACCTAGCAGTTAGAAAGCAAGAATTTGCAAGTACATAGGGACCACTTGGGTGGGAAGTTAAACAGCATTCCATGAACTCTGGTGTTTAGTCATGCCTGTCACATGTCCACAGGAACATCTGCAGACACAGACAGGACTGGCTCTTTGGCTATAAACAGAGACGATCACCGAACCCTACAGTCGGATATGATTGGTTTTCAAGCATGGGAGAACTTTTACCTTTACCTAAGTCAAGGGTTCCCAAAATTTTTGGGCCACAGGCCAGTCACGTGGTTCCTCCCACTGGAAGCAGAAATAAAATGTGTATGTGTGCGCACGTAATGCATGGGAGCAGCATGGACAGCGTGGGCTGGATGATTTGGCACCTCAGGCCGGATCTGGCCCATGGGCCGTAGTTTGGGCACCTCTGACCACCTCAATTCCAACTTGATTGCAGTTAACTTAACAAATTATTTCATGCAACAAATATACAAACTCTCAACAATCTTGGAGTTTCTGAAGCATTTGTGATTTGTAAGTTGTAGACCAAAACGTAATCCCTCCCCTAAACTTTGTTTCAAAAATACTTGGGGAAACAGAAGCTCTCATTAATTAAATCATCTCCTTCTCTTTACCAGTTTAGTCACTTTCCTTGCATTTCGTCTAGGGCCAACTCAGGAAGCTATCCAGGTAAAGGAGAGCTATGGCATTCAGCAACTCAGAGATAGACGAGACCTTTGACTACTTGTTCAAAATTATTTTGATTGGAGACTCAAATGTGGGGAAGACTTGTGTGGTCCATCGCTTCAATTCTGGGCAGTTCTACACAAAGCAGCAAAACACCATTGGAGTAGACTTTACAGTCCGTTCACTGGAGATTGAAGGCAAGACGGTGAAGGTGAGTGGTTTAGTTTTCTAGGAGACATGTAGGCAATCATCCAACCCAGTGGTTCCCAACGTGGGGCCTATGCCCCACAGGGGGACTTCAATTCCCAGAAGCCTAAGTCAGTACATTGGCTGATCAGTGCTTTGAGGAATTGACTTAGGCTTCTGGGAATTGAAGTCCCAAAACCAAAGGTTGGAAAACACTGATCCAACCCTATCTGCAGAAAGAATAGAAACATATTTGTAACAGCCCAGTTCTCATCCCAGGGGTCATTGCTCAAACACCTTGTTGTTGCAGTTATTATGTGCTCTCAAGTCACCCCTGACTTATGGTAACACAATGAATGAGTGATCTCCAAAATGTTCTATCCTCAGCAGCACTGCTAAACTCTAGTAAACTCAAGCTTGTAGTTCCTTTAAGCAGTCAATCCATCTCGGACTTGGTCTTCCTCTTTTCCTGCTGCTTCCATCATTTTTGCCTCCAGAGATAGTTCAGACTATTTTTTTTTTGTTAGTTTGGTTTAGGCTGGCTACTTCCACTAGGTTCATTTCTAATGCATGGGACTACGCGTATCACAACTCAGTTGGGAATAGTAGACTATGTAGCACATCTGGAAAGTGCTAAATTCAAGGATGTTGCATACCTGTCAACCTTCCCGATTTAGCTGGGATTACCCCGTAATCCTGTGCCGATTGACGTCATTTCCCGACCCGCACTGCCAAAACCCCGTAATTTGGCAGCGGGGGAAAGGAAGTACTGTGCAGCTCTTCTGCGCAAGTCGCCTTCTACGCATGCGTAGAAGGATTTTACACTCGTGTAGAACCCTTCCACGCATGCGTGGAAGCCTACACCGCTTGCATAGGGGGCTGCGCAAGCGGCGTAGCCTTCCACACATGCGTGGAAGGCGACCTGCGCGGAACCGCTTTGCGCAGGTCCCGTTTTTTCTGGAGCCGCAGGCTGACAGGTATGGGATGTTGCCCTAAAGCTTGCACCTAACATCCTGTTCAATTAAGGCTTGACCATGATCTTCACATCTCTTTTCCCCTCAACCATCACCACACTTATATTCCCCCAACTTTCAAACACTGGGCTGGGAACAAATGAATCAAGAATTAAGCATTCGTTTAAATTAGAAGACATTGTTCTACAGCAATTCTATAATAATAATTTCATGTCAGAAATTATTCTGGGTTGAAAGGATTTTTGCTGGAGAAACTCTGCTCAGAGGATGCCCAAATGAGGCTCTTTTCATGTCCCCAAGAGCTGGGACAGAGATGGGTGCTCAATCCATCATGCAGTACCTGGGTCTTGAACTGCCAACTTGCTGGCCTTCCAGCTAACAAGGCGAGCTTCTTAACCACTGAGGAACTGTAGCCCCATCACAGCAATGCTGAAGTGCAGCCATACCTGGCTATAAAGCTCAGTCAGTAGATTAAACTGCAGAATCTGAAATATTTTGTGCACTCTGAACAAATACAGAACATTTTCCTGCACTGCTTATTGGATACAGTACTTGCATCCTTTGGCTCTTATCCTAGTAGAACCAAGTGTAAAAGTTGAAACCTAGTATAATCGTTCAGTATTATACTGCAGTGGCTCAAGAGGCTAAGACGTTGACTGGGAGGCTGAAGGTCAGCAGTTTGATTCCCAAGTACTGCAGGACGGAATGAGCTCCCGTCTTTTTCCCAGCTTCTGCCAACCTAGCAGTTCGAAAGCAAGAAATTTGAAGTAGATAAATAGGGACCACTTTGGTGGAAAGGTAAACAGAGTTCCATGCACTCATGTGTCTAGTCATGCCTGATACATGACCACAGAAACATCT
Source organism: Bradypodion ventrale (assembly GCA_035047345.1). Lineage (NCBI taxonomy): Eukaryota > Metazoa > Chordata > Lepidosauria > Squamata > Chamaeleonidae > Bradypodion > Bradypodion ventrale. The sequence continues at coordinate 230,645,307 of JAWDJE010000005.1, forward strand.
GCAGAAGCAGACAGTGCTGGCTCTTCGGCTTTGAAACAGAAATGAGCACTGAACCCTAGAGTCGCTGGCTTTTGAGCAAGGGAAACCTATAATCAGAGAGAGAGAAAGCAATGCTCTTAAATCCCTTGCATAAGCACAGGATTGGTCTGTGGCCACTCCCAGGGACAGTGTTCTGAAATTATTACTGGGGTTCCATCATTTCCTATCCTGAACAGTCGACTTTAGATGTCACGGAAGGGTAGCAAACATTTCTTAATTCATTAATTTTAGGTTATTTAATTTGTTACAGTTGAGTTTTTACTGCTAATATATATATAGAAATACTAGCATATTTTGCCCGGCGGTGCCGGGCTTTTTAAAATTGTGTTGGATAGTAAAGGGTTTCGGTTTTTTTCTTGTACAAATGGTGCTGGGCTGTTTTAAATGGTGTTGAAAGGTTTTGTGGTTTTGTGGATTTGAGGCACTGCATCCGCCTGCGGCGGACTTGCACTCCCAGTTTGTGTTTTATTTTTATTTTTTGTGCACTGGTTTGCTTAGTGCCGGGCTCTTTAAATTGGTTTTTGAAGGTTTTTGTTTATGCAATTTTTATTTTTTTATTTTAAATTTTTTTATTTTAAATTTGATTTTGGTTTATGCAAATTTCATTTTAATTTATTTGATTTAAATTATTTTTTTAAATTTAAAATTTATTTTTGTTTTTTTAAATCTTTATTTTTACGCATTTTTTATTTTTTGTTTTGGTGTTTTGGGTTTTTTGAGTGAAAAGTGATTTCTGGGTTTTTTTGGTATTTTTTGAGATTAGTGTGAATATTTTTTAATTTTTGGCTAACTTATTTGATTTGTTTGGGAATTAATCTTTTATTTTGAAATATTTTTGAATGTTTTTTCTCCTGTGGCCTCTGGGTGGGGGTGGTGAGCTTTGCTTCCTCTCTACAATTCTTCTCTTCTGTCCTCTGGGTGCTTCCGGTAAGTGTTTCCTTTCTTTGCTCATTTGAGTTCCGGTGGTCATGAAGTTAAGACGTCTGTTGGTAGGCTCTCTGGGGGTTTTTTTGGGTGGGGGGGTGGTTTGGATTTTTTTGGGGGGGTTCTGTGTGTTTTTTATTGTTTGTTTTTGGCTGTGTTTGTGTTTTCTTTTTGGATTTTTGAGTGTTTTTGAATGTTTTTGGTTTGTTTTTTGGGGTTAACTTTTTCAGTGGCTTTCTTTCCTGCAGGCCATGCTGGCTGGCCCGTTGGAAGGAAGGGCATTGGCGGGGGGCTTTCTTTGCTTTCTTCTCCACGGGCCATGCTGGCTGGCCCGTGGGGAAGAAGGGCTTGGGGGGGGGGCGCTTTTTTTTGCTTTCTTCTCCACGGGCCATGCTGGCTGGCCCGTGGGGAAGAAGGGCACCGGCGGCGAAGGGTTCCTTTTTTTCCCCTGCAGGCCATGCTGGCTGGCCCGTGGGGAAGAAGGGCAGTGGCGGCGGGCGTGTTTTTTCAACTTTTATTTTTTGCGCGCCAGCTGCCTCAGCGTTCTGTGCGCTAATGGCGCACAGGATGCTGGGGCTTGTAGTTTTGCCTGCGCTTGTTTGCTTACTTTAGCGGTTTGTTTCCTGCGGCTTTTTTTTATTGGCCACGGCGCGTTTTCAAATGTTCCTTTTGCCGTGCCGCTCAGCCTGATTGGCTCTGCCGCGGTGCGGCACAAGGAACGTTGGGAATTGAAGTTCCTTTTTTTTGTTTGCGACTGGGGGGCTCCTGCCCTCGGGTCGAAAATTTCAACCCGACAGATACCTGCGAACCGGGTTCGGGCGAGTGAACAGAGGCCCATTACAGGCTAGTGGGGCCTGGTGCAACATCCTTTGTCACATTCCAATGGTTAATGCACCATTTTATAGGTATAGATACTTTCCATCCATCAAAATATCTCCGGTAGCCGTGCATATTCAAATATGAGCTCACTTTTGAAGCTATATTTCAGTTTGTCCTGATAGGGGAAAAGTCAGCTTAAATTCTCCTTCTTTGTTTCAGATACAGGTATGGGATACTGCAGGTCAAGAACGATTCCGGACAATTACCCAAAGTTATTACCGCAGTGCGCATGGTGCTATCCTTGCCTATGATATGACCAGAAGATCTACTTTTGAGTCTATTCCTCACTGGATTCATGAGGTTGAAAAATATGGGGCAGCTAATTTGGTCTTGATGTTGATAGGTAAGTGTTGAGGTTTTTATTTCCAAAATTTACTTGTCCACTTCTTGGTCCTCTATTCAGTGTCCTTTTTAAAATCTGAGCTATGAAAAGACAACCAAAGTATCAGGGCGATTCCTAGCGTTAAGGGGCTAACTGTTACGTTACAAACTGTGTGCCAATGAAGTTTTTTTTCTTGATCCATCATACTTCATTCCCAGCCAATGTGAACTATTCTTGCCAGGATCTTCACTCACTGTCTTCTATCACATACATACCAAACCAAGTGAAGCAGTGGTGCCCAAACTGTGGCCTGTGGGCCGCATCAAGCCCCCAATGCCAATTCATTTGGCCCCCGACACTCTCACCTCTCCTGGAAGTGGATGGGAGATGCACCCAGAAATGCACATGTGCATCTGGAACCCCTTCCGGGAGTGGCAAAACCAGAGACATATTTGTGCATGCACAGATACGTCCAGAATCACTGTGCAAATACATCCGGAACCTCTCCTGGAAGTGGTTCCTGATGTGCATGTGCAAACTTCTGGGGGTGTGGTCAGGCCCACTCAGCTGTTCCGGGTGCATGGTCAGGACCCCAGTGCAAAAAGTTTGGGCACATTTAAACATAACCAGTCATCACTAGAGTCTGATTTTTTTTTCCTATATCCAATTGAAAGGGAACAAATCTGATGAAGCGGAGAAGCGGCAAGTCCTCTTTGAAGATGCCTGCACTTTAGCAGAAAAGCACGGTATTCTGGCTGTACTGGAGACATCTGCCAAAGAAGCAGAAAATGTTGACGAGGTCTTCATATTGATGGCTAAAGAATTGATTGCTCGGAATACTTTGCAGTTGCACCAAGAGAGTGGACCTTCAGAGAACATCCATCTAGATTCCAGGCCAGTGATCACCACTCCGAGCGAGAACTCCACTTGCACTTGTTGATGAGATATATTTTTGGGAGAAGAAACATCAAAAGAAAAGCCTCCTTTCTAGTCTTTGTGTTGTCACCATCCTGAAACAGAGGCTTCTCTTTCAGGGTCAAAGAGGATTGAAGTGGACCATGTTGGCTTTTGTTTGCAGAGAATGTATCTTGGAAAACTTGCTTTTTATTGGAAAAAGAGAACTGTGCATACTTTTTGACAGAAGGTGGTAGCCATCTCTGTGGCTATATTTAACAGACAGCGGATCAGGTTTCTGTTGGTTTCTACCAGTGACTTGTAGGGAATAAGAAATTACTATCTTTCCAGCATATGTTCAGTTCAAAGCTGGTAGGGCTTTCAATGATAGTTTAGCCATGGTAGAGTAGCTCAATGTTAAATAGGGGTTTTGAATGTTTACATTCAAGTCGACTCGCTAGCTAAGCAACCCATTACTTGTGCAGTGATCCAGACTTGTGGCCAGCCTATTTATTTACCTAAGATTTTTTCCTACCTCTTTTTTCTCTCAACAACAAATGCTGAAAGATACAGGTGAAACTCAGAAAATTAGAATATCGTGCAAATGTTCATTCACTTCACTAATGCAACTTAAAAAGCGAAACAAATATATGAGATAGACTCATTACATGCAAAGCGAGATAGTTCAAGCCTTACTTTGTTATAATATTGATGCTTATGGCTTACATCTTATGAAAACCCCAACCCCCCAATCTCATGTACCCCATAATCATCACATAATCTTATGTATGCTGTACGCCATGATCATCACAATTATAACAAATTAAGGCATGACATCTCTCGCTTTGCATGTAGTGAGACTATCTCATATATTTGTTTCACCTTTTAAGTGAAATGAATGGACATTTGCACGATATTCTAATTTTCTGAGTTTCACCTGTATATTCAGTGAAGGACTTCTGATTATTGTGATATCTGCTTGTTTCTTTCCCTGCTTGTCTCATACAGTCCTTGCAAAAGCACTGTGGTTGTGATTGCAACAAACCGTAACTAAAAGAGTATAAGAATTGTGTTGTCTTTTTGAAATTAAACATTGATCAGTCATTAAATTTGAGGGTGGTTTTTTAAAAACTCTTTAATGGCTCCTCAGAGACTGTTACCCATCAGCAAAACTATAGCAAACTTCGTTAAATGGAACAACTTTGACATATTTAAGATCATGAAGCAGCAATTGCTAAAGTATTTTCTCTTTGCTACAGTTCCAGGATAACTCAGAGGCTAGAGATATTTCACCAGTAACATCACCTGTAATGTATTACGTCCTAGGGCAATGATGGCAAACCTTTCAGAGACTGAGTGCTGGGGAGGGAGGAAGTGCTCCCATTGGGCTGCTGGGCAGAGGGGCGGGGTGAACTCTGTGCTGGGAGGAGAGAGGAAGCACTCAGATTGGGCTGCTGGGCAGGGGGCGGGGCAAACTCTGTGCTGGGGAGGGAGGAAGTGCTCCCATTGGGCTGCTGGGCAGAGGGGCAGGTGAACTGTGCTGGGTGGAGGAAGTGCTCCTATTGGGCTGCTGGGCAGAGCAGCAGGGGGAACTCTGTGCTGGGGTGACGGCATGCATGCTAACAGAGAGGGCTCTGAGTCCCCCCCCCCCTGACACACGTGCCATAGGTTCACCATCATTGACATTGGATATTATTTTCGAAAAATAGCATACATGGCTTGTAACTACTAGTGTTTACTCAAACATTGTTTTTCTTGGGTGCGGAGGGATCAACTGTATACTAATATAACTGTCAGTTACATAACTATATATAAATTGTATATTAAAAGTACTGCCCACTCTTGTTTTTGGATTGACAAGGGTCAGATTCCTTTTTCTCTATACACAAATAGTGATCTCACTGCTGAGAGCTAGTACTGATATAACCATGATGACATAAAGAAGGCAACAAGCTGGGAGGTGGAGGGGCAGGGAGAGACCTAACATTTGCAGAAGAGCAAAATATATTTAGAGGGAGATTACTTAAGAACACATTTACAACCACCAACAAAATGGCCCAGTGATGGAGTGAATCTCATGTCGCATGGAGTGCTGACTGCCTGCTAGTGGTGAAATAGAAAACTAGGAGATCTACAGTGGCTGAGGTCCACAATAAGCAGATCTCCATTCTGCAATGTTTTGTAGCAAATTCTATTTCATTTTCTAAATAAGGCATGTGAAGGACCAGTAGAGAAGTGAGGGACACATACCTTCTAGCATGGACAATTGTGTTGCCATAGCATAACTCCTAGGGCCATAATGGAGAACCTTGACACGCCAGATGTTATTGGACTTCAATTCCCAGAAGACCAAGCCCCTGTGAATCCACACAAAGGGGTTTACTGCGATTCATCCAGTCCATGCAGCCCTCATCGCTCCCAGAAGCGGAAGTAAAACACGCCCATGGACCATGATGGTGAACCTTGGCACTCCAGATGTTCTTGGACTTCAATTCCCAAAAGCCCAAGCCCCCGTGAATCCACACAAAAGGGTTTACTGCGATTTATCCAGCCTGCACCGCCCTCGTTGCTCCCAGAAGTGGAAGTATCACAGTAAACCCCTTTGTATGGATTCACGGGGGCTTGGGCTTCTCGGAATTGAAGTCCAATAACATCTGGAGTGCCAAGGTTCACCATCACAGTCCTAGGGTACTCATTAATTATAACATGCTTAAGATAAGCTCTAATTCATTAGTTCTTAGTAAGATTTACACCACATTTTTCTTCCCATGAATTGAAGGTAGTGGACATAGTTCTCATCTTCCTCTGGTCTTCAGAACAACCTTGTGAGACAGATCACCTTGAATGTATGAATTTCATGGAGTTTCATAGCTATGTGGGAACTAGGATTTGGGATTTCCCAAGTTGCAATCTCACATTTCATAGCAGTTCTTTAACATCTCAAGTTGTTCAGTCAGTTGCCTCCAGGAATCTTATAAATGGGACAGCAAGTAGTGCTCAGAAAAAGTGAACTTTTTTGATAATAGGTGTCAGAATCCCCAGCTCATTATAGCCAGCAGCTGGGGGATTCTGGCATATATTCTCAAAAATAATAATAAATAAGTAGCTTTTCCAAGTTGTGACTTATGAAGACAACAGTCATCCCATATGCAGCAAGGTTTTTCTGGAGTCCATCAGTCAACAGAATCTCATGTCTCGCCTTATTCTACGTACACTCAAATCTGCCACCAAATATCAAGCTGAAATTATGGTTACTGTTAAAATTATCATTAATTTAGGGAAAGAAAAACATGTTCCATGGGGTACATAAAACTGGCAGTTGGTTTATTTTAAAAAGGGGGAGGGCAGGATCTTGTTCCCAGAGGCATCCGGGTATTTTTGTATGGGTCACAAATGCTTCCCCACAAGAACCTTACAATGTCCCAAAAGTCAAACTTGAAAGCAAATAGGACAATTTGGCTGGTGTGTGTGTGTGTGTGTGTTGTTGGCCTCATGTCTCATCACTAAATGGAGGAATCAAGGTCGAAGTAGTTACTCATGTTGTACCTGATGCTACTCCATTCAGATGCTTTTAAACATTTATTTTAAAAAAAATAAGTGCATGTAATGTAAAATAACAAACTTTTAAAAGTGTAAATATTATGGTAACTAACAAATGGAGCCTTTCCATCCCATAACTAACTTGTTACTTTTAAAAGCAGCTCTTCAAACTCTGGCCTTGCCACATCTTTGCTTTTTTGAGCTGCCCATTGTGAAACAGGATACGACAGAAGAGGTGAGAACACAGCAAAAACAAGGCTATGTTTGGTTGCCTAAGACACAATTAGGGACTAAAGCAGGGGTTCTCAACTTTTTCAAGTTGGGGGCCGGGTCATCCTCCCTCAAACAGCTAGTGGGCCGGACCGGTGGTCGAGCCACTTCTGCTGCCACCAGAATCGGCCACAGACTCATTTATGGCTGCTGTAAATGTTTACAACAGCTGTAAATAAGTCCGCAGCTGTCATAAATGCGTTTACGACAGCAGTAAATGAGTCTGCGGCCAATTCCACTGGCGCCGGTTGGACTGTGGGCAGGGGCTGGATTATTTGGCGCCACGGACCAGACCTGGGCCACAGGCCATAGGCTGAGAAACCTTGGACTAAAGCAACAAACTATGCCTTAATGTAAGGTGTGAATTAATCTTGTATGCTGATACTGAGAATAAGGGATGCAAATGTCCATAAGCTACTGTAGTCTAATAAATAGGAGTAAAGAGTAGCAGTTGGGTTATTACAGAGGCTGCGAAAAGAACCCCATGCCAAGAATGTAGAAAACACAATAAACCAAGAACACACACATTAAAATATTTTGAAGCTCAAACTGGAAAACAAATGTGCTTTTCTGCTTTTTTTTATTTGGGAAAAGTGCTTCTTACAAAAGGCAGCTGCAAAGTAACAGAAACTTCAGCAACAATTTGATTCGTTTAAAAGTGAAAGGAGACACAGTCTAAAGGAGAGAAGCAGAATAGTTCAGAGAGAACCCAACAGCATTAAATGCAATGGGAAGTTAAAATTGTAATAAGGGACAGGGGAAGAAATAAGGGAGTTAGGGAGGCTTTGGTGAGATTTGGAGTTCTTTAGAGCCATGTTAGTTGTCTGGCTGGTTGCGCTAAGGATGAAACAGTAACATGCAAGTTGTACAGACAATCTAAATCTTCCCAACCAAGGAAGAGACTTTATGGATAAACCTCTGCTTGGTTGTTACTGACGATCTACAACTTTTAAAAAATGAAGTGAACACAGGGATCCCAATACACCACTGTCCTCACTAGTCATTGTTTGGTCCCAACCTTCTTTGGCGAACCATATTTCTACACCTGTACAAGTCAAACACATCCACATGAAAAGGAAAGGTGGCTAGAAAGGAAGAAAAGCAAAGAGTGCTGGTGTCATAAAGGAAGTGCCAACTATCAAGTCCTATTAGCTGGTTTAAAGACCATTTCCACAGATTTGGTTGAGATCCACATTTACTTCAAAATCCAATTGGACATCAGACATTATTGTGCACCAAAAAAGGTGTGCATGTATAAAGGAAAGGGGTGGGGAGAGGGGGGGAGAGAATAGGAGACTGGAAAGTTTTAATACACACATATACCAAGTTGCCCAGCCCTTGGAATACAATTCTGCATTTTATTTGTATATACATACATAGAAAGTTCTCCTTTCACACACAAACATATTTGCCTTTCATGCCCAAAAACAGTAAAAACCTAGAACATTCACGCCTGGTTCTGGTTACACAGTAGTAAATAGTAATGTGCAAGTAAACAAAGAGGCCAAAACCACAAATGAACATGGGTACATGAGGAGAGGTTGGAATGGAGCTGAAGCCAGCCAAGAAAAATGCACCACTAGCCTGGTCATCTGAAATAGAAAAAGAAAACCATGCTTCCAAAGTCCATAGTGGAAAGAGGCCCCTTGGCCAACCTCGCCCTTCCCCTCCCCTCGCCCAATGCACCCTCGCTGCTCTTGTGGTTGTATCTGGGCTCTTCAAGATGAATGTGGAGTCCTGTAAACACTTGAACCCGGGAACTGGGTGAATCCTGTCGGGAACACAGATATGAAGCAACAGGTCTAATCTAACTGTCTGACAGTTAAATTCAATTGTACAAAAAAAATATTATCTAACATTTTAAAGGTTTATTTCATGTCATTTGTTTTAAAGGAGAAAAAAAACCACGCTCCTAGGGCTGGGGGTAGAAGTGGGAGAGGTTAGAGGTTGAGAGGAGAGGAGACAGACCCGGGGTAAAACTTTATTACAACAGCAGCACCTGGAATGGATAGGCCTGCCTAGGGGGGACGGGGACAGGGGACAAAACACAGGCACTGCCACAACACCACAGGAAAAAGAGCTACTGCCTGAAAAAGTGAGCAGGCAGTCCAAACTCCACAAAAGAGGTGCTATAGATCCAAGTCGTAATAGTCTTCCAGCTCATCGTGAAACAAGTCCCATTCGTCCTCGGAGTCTGTCAGGTCATCCTCGCCACCCGCCGCCAACAACATGAGAAGCATCTCGCCTAGCTCAAAGGTCACCACCTCATCCTCGTCGTTCTCAAAGGGGTCACTGCCCTCCCGCTCTTCAATGAATTCCCAAAACCGGTTTCTCCGTGGGGCCTGCAAAGTGGAGCACAGTTATCGGCCTCAGGTGAGTGGCGCTTCCTGAAACAAACCTCCTTTATGAGGCCAGCACAAGGAGCTCCACTGACATTTCTTACTCCTCTGCTGAATTGGGGGGGAATGTTTCAGACACCATTCGGTGAGGAGTTTTGAAGGTACCATTGATGTCTTCAAGACCCAGGGGACCTCTGCAGATACTTAGGCTGAACCTTGGCACTCGAGATGTTGTTGGACTTCCATTCCCAGAAGCCCAAGCACCCTGTGAATCCACACGAATGGGTTTACTGCAATTCCTCTGGCCTGTGCTGCTCTCGTCGCTCCCAGAAGTAGGAGTAAAACGCACCCGTCCGGGCACGTTTTACTTCTACTTCTGGGAGCGATGAGGGCAGCGCGGGCCAGATGAATTGCAGTAAATCCATTCGTGTGGATTCACGGGGGCTTGGGCTTCTGGGAATGGAAGTCCAAGAGCATCTCAAGTGCTAAGGTTCGCCATCTTGGTCCTAGCCAGTATGCAGCTGAACAGACTGTGAAGGGTTATCAAAGGATCATGTAACTTTATACCACCTCTTCCTTATGGGCACAGTTTTTGCACACTTGTGTTGAGCTGCAACCAGAGTGGGCAGCCACCGCCAGAAAGTAACTGCATGGTACATGACTGGTAGGTACATGACTGGTAGTTACCAAGGACTGCATTACGCATTTCTGACTGAAGAATTTCCAAAAAAGAAAAGAAAAAGAAGATATCTGTGTTAGTTTGTTGTAGGAACTGACACGGAGTTCACTACATGGCCCCTGACTGCCTGGAAGAGGCCTGTTAGAAATGGCGCTCATCTCATCCTGAAGATTAGGGAAAGCAGGTTCGAAGGGCAAACACAAAATAATGGAAGTCTTTTAGGCATTTAAAAATAATGGCTAAGCTACCATGGATTTGTGTTGGCAGACAAAATATGTCAAAAAAACAACAACCTACAGAGCAGCGGACAATCTCCCCACCCAAAATTGACTCTTCATACTCTCACTGTCTGCAGTACAGGGCTAGAAAACCCTCCAAAGGATCTTCAGAGCACCACAGAGAATAGAGAAGGAGAGAAGGACAGAGTCTCACATTGCAGATGCATGGGGCCAATGTGGAGTGGAAGAAATCCATTGACAGGCTCTTCCGATCAGCACAAGGGGCCAAAAGGATCTGAACCCAACTAATACGTAGGACAGGTTGTTAAAAACTCATGTTATTACAAACTTGCCCATTTTAAGGTGCCAATGGATTCTGCTGTTCTGACTGAAGGATGCACCCAGCATTTCTAATTAAATAAGGTGCACAACCTCTTTATACTTGTGTGGCCATATTAAAGAAAGAATACAAAGCGACATGAGCTTTCCAAGTCCAAATGAGGAAGAACCTGTCCTCACACGAAGTGCAAAAGATTAACTTTACCTGCACCCCCGCCCCGTTTACAACAGTAACTATGTTTAAGATTCACTAGGCAAAGGAGGTGTGAAAGACTATGTTGGTTGGGGCTGAGCTCATCTTGGGGTCGAGAAGAAATAATATGTTCCATAAAACATTGCCTGCGAAATGCACTGCTTGTCCATGCTATTTCACATTTTTCATAGAAGGACCTGCAGGAAATGTTCATCTATTCAACAGCAAAGCCAAGAAACATTCATCCCTTCCTGATTTGGCTTTGGGATATCAAATAGTAATGCTTGATTGGTTGTAGGACAAAATGGTGCTCCCTGAATGGCTAAGAATCCATTAGAAAGAAGCCCATCAAAATTTTTCATTTGCTGCACATTGAACGAGGCAGCATCTAACATAAAGCAAAACAGTCTGGCTTAACACATTCTACCTTTGTTCCAAAAATGAACCAACAAAAGCTGTGGGACTTACTCTGTATCTACTTGAAGTTCCCACTTTCTGCCTCTGGGGCTCTTCACGGCGGCCATCGGGATATGCATGTTTGTAAAAACAGTTCCCTCCAAATGGGCAGCTCCCACGGCCTTCATCAAAATACCTGCATGGCTTGTTGCTGGAAAGGAAAATATCGCAACCCTTACTCACAGCATAGCCAAACAGAATTCAGTACTGCATTTGCTTTATAATCCAGGGGATTTCCTCTTTTTTTAAAAAAAAGAGGTACCGCCTGCTGCTGAAGCCATTTTGCAATCAGACAACATAGGTACACAATGTGTTATGTGAACGTACATACTCAAAGGGTGGTGCACATGGGTAGGTGCATGCAGAGGAGAAAATCTATGCCAGCATGTAATACCAGTTTATTTATTGGATTTGTATTGCCGCCCAATTCCAAAGACACTGATTGGCGTGCAGATATTAAGACCATCACAATTTTAAAATCACAATTAAAACCCCATTAAAAACTTCCACAAAACATTCCCTACCCTCCCCCACCAGTTTAAAAAGAGGGAGAGAGCATTCTTAAATCAGCCAGCAGGGTGGGGCCACAACACTGCCGGTGCCCCACCTGCTCTGCCAGCCAGGTTTTTAAACCTTTCCTGAAGGGCAGCAACTCCGTCTGGAGACGCAACTCGGTTGGCAAGAGGTTCCACAGGGCCAGACCAGACACTGAGAAGGCCTTCCTTCTAGTGCTAGAGACGTGCCTCTCTAGCACATGGAACAATTAGAGAGCCTCTCCAGTCCACTCTGGTGGGATGGACAGGTGTTCTTGGGGTGACGTGGTCTCTTAAGTATCCTGGCCCACTACCATGTAGGGCTTTAAAGGTAATAACCAGCACCTTGAATTGCACCTGGAGGCATACCAGCAATCAGTGCAGCTCCCGAAGCAGTTACAGCCAGGTTGTGATTGGGCGAGTAAGGAAACAGTTTGTGATGTTGTCTGACAAAATGAGTGACGAGACGTAACACTGTGTGATTCTCATGCATCTGCTGGTGTTTAAAGATGCATTTGGTGGAAGGGAGAGAGGGTAGGAAGGAGGTATGAGAGGGCTTTTAGGTAACACATTGCTCTTCTTCCACGCATGCCCTTAATGTCTGCAGTCAAATTTGCTCCAAGGCTGCAGGACTCATACCTCATTGCTTCCTTGTATTTCTGAATGAGTTTCTGCTTCTCTTCCTTCTCCTCCACCCAGTACTCACTTGGAATGACAAAGTTAGATGTGATCCGACATTCTGGGCAGGACCTGGGGAACGAACAGACTGCACTGCAAAATTCCACATGACAGGGGCATTATTTTCAGCTATAGACACACCACAGCGTATGCCCACCTTTCAAAGCAGTCTATCCAAAAGGAGTCTATTGTACCTCTACTATTTACACCAGGAGTGCCCAAACTACGGCCCATGGGCCGGATCTGGCCCCAACACCAATTCATCTGGCCCACAAAGCCCTCATCGCTCCTGGAAGCGGAAGTAAAACACGCCCATACTAGCGTGTTTTACTTCCGCTTCCAGGAGTGATGAGGTCTTCGTGGGCCGGATGAATTGGCATCAGAGGCCTGATCCGGCCCATGAGCCATAGTGACTGGCCCCCTGAACCATGTGACTGGCCCACGGCCTGAAAAGTTTGGGCACCCCTGATTTGCACCATGTTGCTTGCACAAACTAAACCTCGTCCCAGCTCTTAGGGACACAAAAGGAGCCTCATTTGAGCATCCCGAGCGGAGTTTCATCCACAAAAATCCTTTCAATCCAGAATAATTTCTGACATGAAATTATTATTATCCAGGCCACAATCCCCACCATTTCCTGAGGTTCTCAATTCTGCAGCTTCTCTTTTACTTGAGAGCATAAGGGGAAAAAACATTTCACACACAGACTCATTTTGCTTTAGATATAAATAAATTTATTTCTTTTGTAACTTTGTTTTCTTGGATGTTCATATTGGTTTGTTTGTTTTTTCCAGGAAGACTTTAAAAAGGGATGCATTACTGGCTAAGTAATGGACTAGAAGAGTAAAAAAGGCTTATGCAACACACATTTGAATCTGTCTCTTTCAACATCTGAACCCGAGTGATTTTGCATTTTTAACCAACAGGACAGCATGTTGCTACCATTTAACCCCCACAAAGTATGACTTAACATTCAAACAACATGGAACTTGCTGACCTCTCAAGAGTACCAAGGTCAGAACGTATACCCAAATAACCCTCAATTCTGAATAACTCTACTTAATAGCCACAGTCTTGGGATGAAAAAGGGGTGACGCTCCAAGTTCACACAACATACTCATTTCTTCCCAAGAAACAAAGCACAACGGACATGGGGAAGTGCCTCACTTTATGATCTTGCTCTCAAATTGTTTAGCACTCCTCCACTTGCGGATGCACTTGAGACAATAAGTGTGATTGCAGTTGGAGAGGATCCCAAAGCGACGTTCACTGGGGTTGGCTTTCTCATAGACCACTTCCATGCAGATCCCACACACCATATCTTTGCTACGCTGGACGGCAAATGAGAGCTCCATGTCCTTCTCGTGAGCCTCAATGCAAGACTACAAGGGAGAGAGGAAGACCATGACAGGCAACTTTCAATCACAAGGATAAACGTGGAGGACAAGCTCCATGTTGCTATACACATCTTGCCTGAAGAGGCACACAAGTATACCAGTGCCCTTTCTGTCATTTTCCTTTGAATGGTGACTACAATCAGGCATTTGCAATCAAAATTCTTTTTGGGAAGTGGCAGGGAGAATCCATGGCACAGGAAATGCCAAAGCCACATCCCTCTGGACTCGTATAAGGAGTCTCCAAGAAGTTGAAAACCTCTGGCTGAGATATACAATAATCCTGTGATGGCGAACCTTGGCACTCCAGATGTTCTTGGACTTCAATTCCCAGAAGCCCCCGTGAATCTACACGAATGGGTTTACTGCGATTCATACAGCACGCGCCGCCCTCGTCGCTCCTGGAAGCAGAAGTAAAATGCGCCCGTATGGGCACGTTTTACTTCCGCTTCCAGGAGCGACGAGGGCGGCGCGGGCCGGATGAATCGCAGTAAACCCATTCGTGCAGATTCATGGGGGCTTGGGCTTCTGGGAATTGAAGTCCAAGAGCATCTGGAGTGCCAAGGTTCACCATCATGGCTATAATCACTCCCTTTCTATCTAAAAGATAGCAGGAACAGCTGTTCCTATTCTGCTTGAATCGCAGAGGCGCTATGAAAACCGAATGGCACAAAAACGGAACCATCATTCTCAAAGCAAAAGGTCAAACTTCCTGAAAAATTGTAGTCATTTGCAGAGGAAATTTTTTTAAAAAATCAGTGAATATCCTGCTTTGAGCCAGAAAAACCATTACACTTGCATTCTGGAAACTACACATGTCCAGGCAATTTAGTTCATTACAGAGCTATATAAAGCCACATACTATTTTCCTATCCCCCAGACATCTAGCTACAGGGACATTAAAAGCAGGTATGAGCATTTCCTGAAAAAATATGAATGGCTATCTCCTTTGAATCCCAAAATGTAGTACTCCAAATATTAAACATTACAGTAGTCTGCATATTACTATTAGTTTACAATTGTAATAAGAGCTATTCAAAACACCTAAGAGATCTGCAAGTATGCAGAAGATCCAATACTTTAGCATTTCTGCTGTCCAACTAGTTATATTATTTACTCTTCTCTCTAACCTTTATGTGTAAGGATCGCTGTCCGGCATCAGCAGGATGGAGGACCTGCAAGCCACACATGTCACACACGTCTCCATGGATATATACACAGTTTTCCCCATAGCGGCATTCTCCGACTGCAGCATAAGGACACAGTTGTTTCTTAATCTCCAGATTTGCTTGTTGTTTTTCATATTCTTCTTCAATGACCATTCCCTGCAAAGACGTTTCAGTGCAGGAAGGAGCAGCTGGCAAAAAAAAAAAAAAACAGACAAAAGACAGAGACTATGTTATTCTTAAAGCATTTCAATGACAGCTTGTACAACTGCGGTGACCAGTCATATACTGTAAAACCTCGCATAAAGAGTGCCTCGCTTAGAGACTAACTCGCTTAAAGAGCAGAATTCTCTCTGAATGGTCGCCTTGCTTAACAACTAAAAACTCACTTAACAACTAAATCGGGGTTCACAATCGCCCGCCAGAAGTCATAATTGGTTACTTACAATGATGTTTTGCTTAAAGAGCAAACTTGCTTAAAGAGCAATTCCGTGGAACGCATTATGCTCTTTAAGCGAGGTACCACTGTATATCATTTCTGTTTGGGCTTCAGCATGGGAAAATAATGTTAGAAATAATTTTCAAAATCACATTTTTTTTCATTTAAATTTAATTTTAAAAATTTTAGTTGTTATTTTGTAAATGTTATTGTTAAAAAGCAACACAAGTGTGCAGATGCTGTTGCGTTTATGGCCAGCTGCGATAAGGCTCCTATGGGTAGGCATTTTATGGCAGCTCCTGCAATGTTTCAACCCAAGGAAGTACAGACCTCACCATCAATTTGTAATTGTGTCACACACTCCTCAGGCAGTTGCAGGCACTTTTTAAAGGCTTTTTAAAATGTTTATAATCCTAGACACCACTATTGCCATTATAGAAGAAATTAAACTTTTGCTATTTTGCTATTAAACTGCAAGAATGATTATTTCATACCGACTTCCAAGTACAGCAAAACCCTGGGTTACAACCACCTCGGTTTAAGTTTGCTGCGGTTTACAATGGCAGATCCTATGGAAATGCCGTCCCGGTTTACTCATTTTTAATGTTTTTCCCCCGGTGTACAATAATCAATTCAGAACCAATTTTTTATTTTTAATGCATCCCTACGGATGTTTCGGTTTATAATTTTTTCAGGTTACTACGGAGACTGTTGGAATGGACCTCCGTTATAACCCGGGGTTTTACTGTAACTGCTTCCCACTGCTAATTCCTTCACACAATATATCTGCAAATCCATACAGCAGAAACCAGGCTTTATGCTAGCACTTTCACCAACAGTTGCAATATAGATGTTTTTGGCCTAGCCTACACTCTTGTTTAGCTACATGCAGGTCAACCTCTCTCCCCATATCCGCAAGTTCAATACCCATGGTTTCAGTTATCATGGGTCTAAAAATGTTCAATAAAAAATCCCAAAATACATAAAACACCTGAGTGGTGTTTACACCAGGAAGGTGGGGTACAAATATACAAAATAAATAAATAAATAATACTGAGGGTGACAAAATTTATACAGATTTCAACATAACAATAACATAAAACGAATGCAAGTCACATTTGACTTCTACAAATACAAGAGGTGCCCAAAGTGGTTACCATCAGCATCCAGACACTTCTGATTATGGTGACTTACTGCTTGAGCAACATTGACCAAACTATCAACTTATATTGTTGTGCATGCTGCTCCTTTACCAAGGCTCATGTGATTTTCCTTACACAAGAGAGAATTGGCAGTAAGATTTTGGTCAAATGCTGAAGATGCAAAAAGTCCATTAAGAACCAATATTGGTAAATGAAGTTATTAATACTGCCATGAATCAACTTACCGCGACCACAATATGGCTGTCCAGGAATAAACTCCACTGCATTCACCCAATCTTCTG
Source organism: Bradypodion ventrale (assembly GCA_035047345.1). Classification (NCBI taxonomy): domain Eukaryota; kingdom Metazoa; phylum Chordata; class Lepidosauria; order Squamata; family Chamaeleonidae; genus Bradypodion; species Bradypodion ventrale. The sequence goes on from JAWDJE010000005.1 coordinate 230,662,053, forward strand.
CACCAGGTCCTACGACCAAGTCACTGTCTTCATTTTCAGTTTCCCTGGAGCTCACTTCAAGTGTTGCAGAAGATGGGGTCACATCTGTGGAAGCTGAAGGATATGTTTTTTCAGCTGGATTCACAGTAGTCACTTCTTCCCTTTTCAATGGCTTGGTATGTTCATATCTGGCAAAGAAGGATCAGAATTTGATTTTTTCTCTTTAGTAAAAAATATAGATGTAGAAGACAGTGCTGTGTATCAGTATTCATTTACAAGAAACTGATGACAACAGGGGTATTATACGGCACAGAAGAGGGGTGAGTCTAATGATATCTAGAGAATGTGCAATAACATTTTTTTAAACTTAAACTTTTGTAAGAAATTACAAAAGATCACAACATCTTGTTTTTAAACGCATGGTAAACCTGTCAACTTTGACAAGTTTTTGGACTTTTAGCACAAGCATCAGATCCACCTGTCTCTTGAGGAAAATAGGGAATATTTCCCTACTGTCTGTGGCTTTATTCTAAAAAAACTTTGAAATATTTATTCTGGAATGGACAACAACAAATTTGCCTGTCACATGTTTTTTAACTCTCACGTGCTTCTCTCATCCATTCAAAAAGTATAGGATGGCATACATAGGGTTATCACATTTCATCCTCCCAATCCCTTCTGCCAAAAAGGGAGGCAAGACTGAGCCTTGTATGTTTGTGTTTTCGTGTCAGAAATTACTCTAGGTTGAAAGCATTTTTGCAAGGGACACCTGAATGAAGTTCCCTCCATTTCCCCTACTGTGCAGCTTGCGGGGAACCGAACCCTATCCTTTCGGTCTCTAAGCAGTGTTTTTACCCACTGAGCCACCGGGGAGCTGCCATGTCAGTGTATCATCTTTATGGACAACTAGCTATTTTGCCCGGCCTTGCAGGGCAGGTATTGATTTTGTGTTGGTGGTGGGGTGGTGGCTTATTTGGGAAGAGAGGATTCACTTGAGTAAGCCTTGATGCTGGTGAAGGTTGAGGGCAAAGGAAGAAGGAGACAGCCAACGACACAGCAAGGGCGAGAGGCAGGAATCCGTCAGGGTAGGTGGACACCCGCCTGTCACCTTGGTCCCCCCCTCCCGCGCTGGTTCGAGGCCAGCTTCGAACCAGCGTGGAGGAGGGGCAAGGAACGTAGATAGGTGGGTGCCCAGCATGGAAGGCACAATCCCTGTTAGACACCCACCAGTTGACTTGGTTTTTCTCCCATGCTGGTTCGAGGCCAACTTCGAACCAGCGTGGAGGAGGGGCAAGGAAGGGTGACTGGCGTTTGTCCGCCAGGGAAGGCGCCTTCCCTGTCTGACACCCACCTACTGCCTTTGGTTCTCCTCTGCGCTGGTTTGAGGCCAGCTTTGAACCAGCGCGGAGGAGGGGCAAGGAAGGGTTTTCCCCTGTAGGGAGACAGGCGGGTGCCCGGCAGGGACACCCGCCTGTTGCCTTGGTTCGCTTCCCCCGGTAGGCGGGGGCCGAAGGCAGTCGTGCATTCACACACACACACCCCTCCCCCGGTTGGCACTTGCTTCCCCCCGGGAGGCGAGGGCGGGACACAGCGCCACTTTTGGCCCTGTCCTCCCAGGGAAGCCGAATGGAGTGCCAACGGGCTTTCTCCTGTGCGAGTGGCTGGTTTTTTTGGCGCGCACCGGCTGTCCTGCCTCCTCTGCACTCGTGTCCTCCTGCTTGATGGGCTGAGGCGTGCCGCAGCGGATGCTGGGTAGCATAGTTTTTCTTCCCGTGTTTGTGGGGCGTTGGCCCCACTCTCGGCTTCCGGACCCTTACGGCGATGATCTCAGGGACAAAAGGTAAGTGTGGCCAGCGCATTACAGGATAGGCTGGACGTGTGTGGACACGCATTCTGCACACGCACGGCCCCATCCCTTCTTTATAGGTATAGATAAGCTGGTTTCTGAGCTTAAGCCTCTCTGCACTAAGACCAACATCCTGCCTGCTACAAAAGAGTGGCCCCAGCAATCTCAGTGAAATAATATCTGCCCAACATTAAGACTTTCAAATCAAACATGGGTAAGAGATGACCACATGCAAATTCAAATGGAAGAACACAAAATTCCAACCAATAATGGGAACAGGATAGAATAGCTTTCAGCTAGCAAGGAAGCTGTTGACTGTTTCCAACAAAAGGCATACAAGACACAGCACTTACAAAATGTTCACTTCATACAGCTTCATACACTTCATACTATCATTATGGTCTGACTTTCCTCTAAAGGAGCTCAAGGTGGTGCACTTGTCCCTCCCCATTTTATCCCCACAACAGTTCTGTGAGGTAGGAAAGAATGTCAGACAGTGACTGTCCCAAGTGAACTTAATGATACAATTCCACATTCTTACCAATGTTTCTTCAGCCTTAGCCTGGCACTTAGACCACTATAGCACTTGACACCATTACAACTTTATATATATTACTTTGGCTTATTTGAGTTTCAGAAAATTCATACAAACTCATATTTGTTTAAGGCATTTAAATCCCTACTTTATAATACTGTACTTCTTCTTCCGTGTCTAGGCCAGACATGAAACTGCCAAAATGAAGGCACCTTTTGGTTAGTTCATTCTGCAGTTTCTTTTGCCTGAGTTAGTGTGAGAATGATTAACCGGCAACACAAGGTTGCCATTACCAGGGTATGCCCGATTGTGGTTCAAACATACCACAATCTACGAGGAGGCTCTTTCTGTGTACCTCCCTTATAATACTAAGAAGCACAGATAGAGTCTATGTTGGCAGAAAAACTTAATCTACAAAACAATTTCTGACTGTTAATGACCACATTGCACATAAAGTCCTATATGAGGTTTTAAAAGAACATTTAATCACATTTCTGTGTGGCTACTCTGATTTTGCAGAAACTTGTCTGGCATATCAAACATCTATTTTTTTCCCTATTTTAATTATGGCTTTTACTAAATAACTGGAGCCAATTCATTTGGATGGGCGACAAAGCTTTGCAACATGCAAGAAAAACTTTTAGCCACCAGCAACCCATTAAACAGTTCAGAGTCATATTACAGTTTATTTTTAACACCTCAAAGCAGCTGTCCTTAACCTACAGACTATAAAATGTGTTAGACTGCAACTCTCATCATCTCACGACAGCTGAGTGGTGGGAGCAGGAATATACCACACTTGGAGGGCATAGGATTGTTAATGGCTGCCACAAAGCATAAAACCAAGAAAAGGAACCTACATTTCATACATGTTAGAGTGCTACAGTATTTATCAGCCTTCTCTGCAGATGGCATTCATGCTGAAGAACATATTCCTGGATAACCTTCTCCTTTATGTGTACATGAATCAGCAACTGAATTACTAAAAACCAAATTTTCCCCAACCTTTGGTTTTTTGGACTTCAATTCCCAGAAGCCTAAGTCAATCCCCAAAGCATTGATCAGCCAATGTACAGACTTAGTCTTCTGGGAATTGACATCCCCTGTGCTGGGAACCACTGATCTAAACACGCTAATGTTGCTAATGTACACAACAATTTGACAGGTTGAAACAGTGTAACTGTCAATTGTGGGACTAGAAAAACTGGCAATGTGAGCTAAACAAGATAATATTATCCATCTAACTCTGAGAAAGCTGCGTTGCTAAAAGTGACCCTCGGAAGCTGCCTTCCTTGTTCAGACTTTTATTGGTCATATCAACAAGCTTCTCAATGTATCAAAAATGAGAGTTTTGTACCTGCCACAGGCAGCAGATGTCAAGTCATGACAATGAGGTATGGAAAGAGAGCTGTTTGCCTTGTACTTCCTAAACTAGTTTACTTACCCTGAATGTATTGGAAAATGTTTCCAGATTGCTAGTGTTGAAGCAATCTGCCACTAAAGTTGATTTTGCACGTGGAATAGCACGGGACAATTTTGTTTCTTTGCTTCAGGCAGGAAAATGTCTTGGCCTGGCCCATACCTGTCAAGTTTTGGGAAATTTCTGTCAAATAAGGGAAATTTCCTGGCCAAAACAGGAAACTGGACAGCTATGCTTATCCTGTGCTGGCCTCCAGTCTAACTCCAGTCTAACTAATATGGGATGATGGCGGGAAGGAGTGTAAAATACGGGGAGTTGACAGAAATTTCCTGCAACTTGGCAGGTATGGGCTGGCCTTGAGGTTCATATGCAAAGCCATTGAAATAACCTGACATGTTGTATTTATTTGAAAATGTGAGGTTGGTTGGTTGATTTGATTTGATTTGTAGCCCACCCCAATTAGCGCAGAAACATTTCTCTAGATCCATGATGGCTAACCTTGGCACTCCAAGGTGTTCTGGAACTTCAATTCCCAGAAGCCCTGATCAGCAGGAGTGCTGACTTGGGCTTCTGGTAATTGAAGTTCAATAACATTTGGAGTGCCAAGGTTAGCCATCACTGCTCTAAATGGATCACAACACTACATAAACCAACCAAATATATCCAGAAATACCATATATGGTCTGCCCTGGTGAGAAGAATTTCTGTGATCAGGGTTTTTGTCTACCATCACATTGATTAGTTTTTGCCTATTTAATTCTTCCAAAATTAAACAGATGGTAGGCAGGAAGCCACTGAGAGTAACTGGTCAGGAATATCCGGGAGGAGGGAGTTTTATGTTTAAATCTTAAACATTAAACCACATTTCTGTACCTGCAACGATCTCCGTAAGCACAGCATCCCCGCTGAAAATACCTGCACACCATGGCAGACTGACTAGTGTAAAGATCATGAGAGTAACGGCAGTTGTCCCCCTCCTTGCAAACACCATGCATGAAATACCTGAAAGACAGAGCATCGCAAAGATGACTCAATCAACAACAATGTTTTAAAAGTACTGTATTCCATTACGCTCAGTATAAATGAGAACAGTGAATCATCTGGAGTAACCAACATGAACTTTTAGACACTGCATCTCTCATTGGGAGATTTATCCTTCACAGACTTGCCTAATTGCTGCTGTTTACCACACTTGAGGGACTGCGGTGGCTTAGTGGTTAAGAAGCTGAACTTGATGACTGGAAAGTCAGCAGGTCAGCCATTTGAGACCCAAGTACTGCATGACAGAGTTCTCGTCATCTGTCCCAACTCCTACCAAACTAGCAGTTCGAAAGCAAAAAATTGCAACTTGGTAAATAGGGACCACTTCGGTGGGAAGGTAAACAGCGTTCCGTGCACTCTGGTGTCTAGTCATGGCTGCCACACGTCCATGGAAACTTCTGCAGACGCAGACAGCACTGGTTCTTTGGTTGTAAATGGATATGAGCACCAAACCCTAGAGTTGGATAGGACTGGCTTTCGACCACTTCTGGCAGAAAATTTAATAATGTATGCGTGTTTTGAATCTACTATAAATCAATTTCACTGACTAATTCACCCAAAATCCCACAGGGTAGCCGGGGGGTGGGGGGTGGGGGCATGATGGGATTTGAAATAATGCAGAAAATGGCAACAAAACTACCAGAATGCTGAAGCCATTTTTAAAGCTTAGAAAAGTTACTGTTTTAAATTTATTAGACAACATTTCTCAGAATCTCCCCCACATACCCAGCTGCAATGACTATAGGGGGGACCAACCCATAGCTTTCTCAAATTCTACTTTTTCCACAAGAAATTTAACTTTCTCAAGTTCTGACTTTTTCTATTTAAAAAAAGACTTAAGGAATCTAGGAGATCTATTATTATTATTATTATTATTATTATTATTATTATTATTATTATTATTATTATTATTATTATTATTATTATTATTATTTTGAGGGGGAGACAGCTGGGTACTGGAGCAGAGAAAACCAATACGGATTTGCAAAATTCTCAATTTTTTCTAATCAGAAAGAAAAAGAGAAAACATTTCAAGCCCATAATACTAGAACTCTGGATCATAGATTGTGTGGTAGACTTAGAACCAACAGAAAAGGACTTTATTACATAATTCACATTTCTTCAATCCTCTGCAAAAAATTTGTTCATCAAGATAGACATAGATAACTGTAAACACATGATAATCTGTGCTTCTGTTAGGACTATGTGATAAACAGATATGGCAATCACCATTAACACAGAAGATCAGACAAACTTATGACAGCTAAACCTAGCAGCAACTATTGGCTATGATAATCAAGTAAAATTTCCATATTCACCATACCTGTGAATATCAGCAACTTAGGGACAAAAATAGGAAACACTGCAGCCTTGATGGAATAATTGGGTTAGTCTTTATAGTTTACTGAAAGTAGCCAGCATCAAGGTTTGGTTTAAAATAGTGACTGGTTTTAGAAAAACAATGTCTTGCTTTTTTTAAAAAAACATATCTAAGATTAACTACATTTTAGGGTTGAGAAATAAAACTAGAATGCAATCAACTGAAAAGAGAAACAAAAACTAATCTTCTCCTTTTCCCCATTCTGGAGCAAAGCAGAAAAAAGCACATCAATTCATATAAAGCTGGGACTGAGGTGGTTCAAGTGGTTAAGATGTTGGACTTGACGTTGGCAGGTCAGAAGTTCAAGACCGGAGTACTGCAAGACAGAGTGAGCTCCCATTTCTGTCACAGCTCCTGCCAACCTAGGAGTTTGAAAGCAAGAAATTGCTGGTAAATAGGGACTTCGGTGGAAAGTTAAACAGCGCTCCGTGTGCTCCAGTGTCTAGTCATGCCTGCCACATGACCATGGAAACATCTGCAGAAGCAAGCAACGCTGGCTCTTAGGCTTTGAAGCAGAGATGAGCACTGCACCTTAGAGTCGGATACGACTGGCTTTCGAGCAAGGGAAACCTTTACCTTTACCTAATATAAAGCTGGGGTGTGTGACTTCCAGAAATCTGAGGAATGTGCATGCCCACTTTGCTTCTGCACCCCATCTCCACCCCCAAAGTATTTTTCTTTTCTGCTCTCCTCTTCTCTGACAAACGCCTCCCACACTTTTATTGCCAAGCTTTTAAAAAAAGAATTTGGAAGAATGTGAGGGGTTGAGTGATGCTGGCCATCCAAATCACAGCAAAATTGTCTTCCATTTCCCCAAAGGCAACTTCCAAAGCTATTTTTGGGGTGGGCCAAAATGTGTCTACCCCTTCCAAAGGCATAGTTTACTCTTAACTCCAATTGTTATCACTAAGTTTCCCTTACGATACAGCGTTGAGATGGATCATCTGCGCTTTAGGCCCAATGAAAACTTCTGTTGAATCATTCTCTGGGCCCAATTTGTTGCATCCCCTCTGCTTTCAGTTATTCTATACTTTTTCAGCCATACCAAGTTTGGCATATAGTGCAAGAAGACAATATCAGTCATGGTCCACATACCACATATCAAATATGCACTGCAAAATTAGATTGTGAACCGGTATTGCAAAAAGCTGATATCTATACCTATAAAATGGTGCGTTAACCGTTGGAATGTGACAAAGGATGTTGCACCAGGCCCCACTAGCCCCGTCCAAGCCTCTGTGCACTCGCCCGAACGGGGTTCGCAGGTAACTGTTGGGTTGAAATTTTTGGCCGGGGGTCAGGAGCCCCCCGGTCGCAAACAAAAAAAGGGAACTTCAATTCCCAACGTTCCTTGCGCCGTGCCGCACCAGAGCCAATCAGGCTGAGCGGCGCGGCAAAAGGAACGTTCAGAAACGCGCCGCGGCCAATCAAAAAAAAGGTGCAGGAAAAAAACCACTCCAGTAACCAAACACGTGCAGGCAAAACTACAAGCCCCAGTGACCTGCGTGCCATTAGCGCGCAGAACGCTGAGGCAGCCGGCGCGTGAAAAATAATAGTAAAAAAAACCCCGCCGCCGCTGCCCTTCCTTCCCATGGGCCAGCCAGCATGGCCCATGGAAAAGAAAGCCCCCCCCCCCCGCCACCACTGCCCTTCCTTCCCACGGGCCAGCCAGCATGGCCTGCGGAAAAGAAAGGGCATCCCCCGCCGCCGCTGCCCTTTCTTCCCACAGGCCAGCCATCGAGCCTGACCCGTGGGAAAAAAAGACCCCCCACCCGCTCATTTCTTTCCTCGGGCCAGGCTTCGAGCCTGACCCCCCAAAAAAAGACCCCCCCTCGCCCCTGTCTTTCCTTTCCACGGGCCAGGCATTGAGCCTGGCCCGCGGAAAAGACCCCCCTAAAAAAGTAAACACAAAAACACAAACCAAAAACAGTCAAAAACACTCAACCCAAAACCCACAACCCAAAACACACACACACACACCAAAAAAAAAAAACAACCAGAGAGCTTACCATGAGACGTCTTCACTCCATGAAGACTGGAACTCAACTGAGAAAATAAAGAAAATACTTACCAGAAGCGACACCCAGAGGACAGAAGAGAAAAATTGTAGAGAGGAAGAAAAGCTCACCACCCCCATCCAGAGGCCACAAGAGAAAAAACATTGAAAAATATTGAAACTAGCAAGATTAATTCCCAAATGAATCAAATAAGTTATCAAAACATTCAAAAATATTCACACTAATCTCAAAAAATACCAAAAAAACCAGAAATCACTTTTCACTCAAAAAAAACACAAAAAAAATGAAAAATGTGTAAAAATAAAGATTTAAAAAACCAAAATTTAATTTTAAATTATTTTTTTTAATTTACATTAAATAAATTAAATTAAAATAAAATTTGCATAAACATAAAACAAAAACCTTCCAAAACCAATTTAAAGAGCCCGGTACTGAGGAAGCCGGCACGCAAAAAATAAAAATAAAACACACACTGGGAGCGCAAGTCCGCCGCAGGCGGATGCAGCGCCTCGAAGCCACAAAATCACAAAACCTTGCCCAGCACCACTGGTTCAAGAAAAAAAAAAAACGAAACCCTTTACTATCCAACACAATTTTACAAAGCCCCTCACCGCCGGGCAAAATATGCTAGTATTAAACAAAATTATGTCACATCTTTGGGAAGCTAGATGTTCCCTCACATCCTTGCTTTTCCCTTGCCTTTTTTATGTAGATATTTAGGTTTATGAGAACTGATTGTGTAGTCATTACTGAGGAAAAACACACACATGATAATTCCTTGTGAATGCCCTATTTAGTAAATCTGAACAGCTACATGAAATTCTAGAAAAAAGGATTAAAATAAACATTTTGGCTTGAATCCAATGGGAAATCCAACCTACAATAGACTGAATCCGTGGATTTTGCATAAATATTAACTCACAATTCAGCAATCTAGCCAATTGGTCTAGTACAATTTAGAGTAGCAACAGCATTCAGGCCTATGGCTTTTCATTTTACATGATATGCAGAATCCATCCATAGGTCTCTATATGTGACCACAAACCTTTACCTCTGCCTATCTTCACCTAATGCCTTCAAGTTATTGCTAGGTTCCTGACAGCCATCGGCCTGAGCCCAGGGAACCAAAGGGGAGGGAAGATTGCATCTAAATGTCCATCAAGATGGATTAAAACTGTCACAATCTCTTGCCATTGTCCTGGCTTCTGAGAGCTGATGTCCAAAACATCTGGCAGGCTAAATACTTCTTTCAGATATCTACAAGCTGTCTGCTTGAACAACTGTTTCCTATTTCGTTTATGCTTTAACATATCAGAATAAATAACAATTATTCTCAGTACCTATACATTTCAATCATTCAAGAAACTTTGCACACATCATAAAAGAGCCTATTGATCTACTGTTATTTTGCATGTATTATGCTTACACAAGTCCTACAAGGAAAATACTTATTATTTCTGTATTGCAGACATATGTGAGAAAGGAATTCCAGGCAGAATTAGACAACAATATCACATGAAGAGGAGAATATGACAATGCCTATTAACCATGTTTTTCTTCCAGAATCTCTTTCTGATTATTCATTTATTTATTTGTTACATTTCATGACAGTAGATTAATATTGGCATATTATTTAAAATACAATTGGATAAAGCAATATCATATGAAGACTGGTGGGTTATCTTTTATACTTTTTTCCAAAAAAGTAGCTGTGTTAATTGGTTACTCTGCCTTCCATTCTTCCGAAGTCAGTAAAATGAGAACCCAGCATGTTTGGGACAAAATGCTAATTAACTTGTAATAATAATTTCATGTCAGAAACTATTCTGAGTTTAGGTAAAGATAAAGGTTTCCCTTGCTCGAAAGCCAGTCATATCCGACTCTAGGGTTCAGGTCTCATCTCTGTTTCAAAGCCGAAGAGCCAGTGCTGTCTGCTTCTGCAGACGTTTCCGTGGTCATGTGGCAGGCATGGCTAGAGCGCATGGAATGCTGTTACCTTCTCACTGAAGTGGTTCCTATATGTCTACTTGCAATTTCTTGCATTCGAACTGCTAGGTTGGCAGGAGCTGGGATAGACGACGGGAGCTCATTCTGTCCTGCAGTACTCAGGAATCGAACTGCTGACCTTCCGCCTCCCAGTCAGCGTCTTAGCCACTTGAGCCACTGCAGTAAATAAAGGATTTTGTTTTTTGTTTTTGCAGGAGAAACTCCGCTCAGAGGACGCCCGAATGAGGCTTCTTTCATGTCCCCAAGATCTTTTCTCACCAAAGTGGCTGCTTTTTATCTACTTGCAATTTCTTGCTTTTGAACTGCTAGGTTGGCAGGAGCTGGGACAGAGACGGGCGCTCAAAACCATTATGCAGTACCTGGGTCTCGAACTACCAACTCGTCAGCCTTCCAGCTAACAAGGCGAGTTTCTTAATCACAGAGCCACCACAGCTCGTGAACTGCCCAGCGAGTGCACTAAGTGCTATGGGGTGGTATATCAGTGTGGTTGCTTTAGATTGCTCCATTGCAGCTAAACAACAAAGATTCATGTGATACTTTACATCTAACAGATATACTGCACTGTGAAAAACATTTATGGATTACAGGTCATTTGCTCAAATAAATGGAATATGATTTTAAGGATCAAGGTATGTACATAGAGTACATAGCTGGGAGTGGGATCTTGACAATAAAATCAGAGCAAATTTAGATGCAAAAAGATTGTACTTTATGCAACTAAACAAAAGTTTCTGTAACAAACAAAAACCCTGTTTGTTTTATGGATGGTACATGACTACTGTTTTCCAAACGTTGTCCACCTAATTTCCCCATTCAGCCACAGGTTAGAACTGGGAGGAAAGAAAAGAGGTCAAGTTATAATGGTGCAATTTGTGCAAATACTAATGTGTTCCCTTAGAGAACAGCATGAAATAGTTATCTTCTGACCTTCTGAAAGCTTTATCCATCTAAAAATAGAAGAAAAAACAGAAGATGTGCTCATTTCAGCCTTAAGCATTTTATTCAATAAGATTATGCTGTTTTGAAGTCAATGCCCCAAAGCTTCCTGGAAATTAAACAGCACTTTTAGAATAAAGAATATCTACCCTCAAAAATTTGTTGTTGTTGTTCAGTCGCACAGTCGATTCCGACCCTTTGCGACCCTATGGACCATTGTTCTCCAGGCGCCTCTGTCCTCCACCATCCCCCTCAGTCTTCCCAGTTCTGTGCCCATTGTGTCTACAATACCATCTATCCATCTCATCCTTGGCCTCCCCCTTCTTCTTTTGCCCTCCACCTTTCCCAACATCACGGCCTTCTCAAGTGAATCCTCCCTTCTCATTTGATGCCCAAAGTACTTTAGCCTCATCTTTACTATTTGACCTTCCAATAAGCAGTCAGGGTTGATTTCTTCTAAGATTGACCTATTTGTTCTCCTCGCTGTCCAGGGTACCCTCAAAACTCTCCTCCAACACCACATTTCAAAGGCATCTATTTTTCTGCGTTCAGCTTTCCTAATTGTCCAGCTCTCACATCCGTACATTACCACTGGGAATACCATTGCTTTGACTATTCTAATTTTTGTTTTCAAGGTGATGTCTCTGCTTTTCACTATGTTCCCCAGGTTTCTCAGAATCAATCGCCTTTTTATTTCATGGCTACAATCCCCATCTGCAGTGATCTTAGATCTTAAGAAAGTAAAATCTGTCACTGCTTCTACTTCTTCCCCATCTATTTTCCAGGAACTGATCGGGCCTGTTGCCATTATCTTGGTTTTCTTGATATTGAGTCTCAAGCCAGCTTTTGCACTCTCTTCCTTCAATCCAATCAAGAGATTCTTTAGGTCAAAAATACATTTACTTAAACAGACAAAACTAAACCTATAATGTTAATTTTTAAAACTTTTCCTTAGCTAAAACATATGGTTTTACTTACTCTATTAACCTTCCTTTCAAATATTGCATCGGGCAATGATGGCGAACCTTGGCACTCCAGTTGTTCTTGGACTTTAATTCCAAGAAACCCAAGTCCCTGTGAATCCATACGAATGTGTTTACTGTGCGTATGCAGGGACTTGGGCTTCTGAGAATTGAAGTCCAAGAACAGCTGGAGTGCCAAGATTTGCCATCACGGGCATAGGGAATGCTGTGTGCATAATGTTGAAATATGATGCTGACATATTTTATGTGCACTAGAGGGGTTTAAGTTAGTACAGCTGGAACAGATGGCATAGCAGGAATTACCTGCTTTGACAAAAAGTCTTCTGGGGGAAGAAGCAGGTAACATGTAACACTCCAAAGATATCAATAATGTCACCTGAATGCCCATAGTTGCAGGGATCAACTAATAGAACTGTCAAGCAGCATCCTTTTTTCCCATATACCAAAGAAGCCTTTCAAGCTTTTGAATAAACACACAGAATGTAGAGGTGAACAGATCTCAAAAGCACCAAGAATTAAACTTTTACTGAAAGATGTTCTTCTCAATGCTTTCCTGAAAAGCCTTAAGTACTACTTCTAGATGTCAAAAGCAAAATGAGTTTTGAAATATACTGAAGAAATGCCTAGCATAAAAATGTGTGTGTCCCATAGCTATCACCTTCAATTTCCTAAAATATAGCTACTGAAAAGAACTATTTACAGTGAGCATGTAAAAATAACTCGCAATACAAGATACGGGTATTAGGCTTAATCAGAAGTGACTTATCTTGTAGTATAGGAAAGAAAAACTAGCTCAATGATCAAGGCTTCAAAACAATGTTACAGGTATGTATAACTACATTATCCAGCTCATTAATAAAAATTCCCTTCCCCCCCCCTTAAAAATAGAGTCTAATATCTTATCTATCCACTATGGAATACATTACCCACTCACAGTTAAGAGTTTCATGCTTGTTTACAGCAGTGATTTCAATCTATGTTCTGAGAAATACCTTAAAAGTTCATCAAAGATTAAGTGAAAGGATATTGATATTTTCAAAAAAAAATGTCTCTATAAATTAGCCTGCCAACTGGCTACAGGGGACACAAGGCATGTTGGAAGTAATGCCGTCTGTGTAAACCAAGTGTACCACCTTGCAACTATGCCTAAGAATCCCCTAAAGTGTGAGATTCATAATCCACTGATATTGGTAAGAGTCATCTGGTGTTAGAGAAAGCAAGAATGAAGCTCTAGTGTTTGAATGCCAATGCTTCACAGTACAGCAACTATTTTCTAATTAAGAAACTGGATTCTCCCTTAATTGAAGTATCGGCCCTATCCTGTAAATCATGGATTCCCAAGGTTTCTGTGCCGGGCCAGACTATTCACCCTCAGACAGGCAAGCTGGACACAACAGCAGTGGGTGCGTTTGCGCAGACATGGGCGTATTTGCATGAACACGTCCACTTCCACGGTCGTCACCACAGGCTGGATAGAACAGCGTCAGGGACTGGGTCCGGCCCACGGGCGTTAGGTTGCAACCCCCTGCTCTAAATATATGAATTGCTAGGTCTCTTAATGTATTGAATGAATAGCTGTCCATCCCGTAAAGAAGGGGTGCCCAAACTCTTCAGCCTACGGGCCAGTCACATGGTTGAGCGGGCTGGTCACGTGGTTCCTCCCATTGGAAGCGGAAGTAAAACGCACCCATGCATACACAAAACACTGCTGTAAATGCACCCACGGCTGTTGTAAATGTGTTTATGATGGCTGCGGGTGCTTTATGGCAGCATTTTGCACACGCGTGGGCATGTTTTACTTCCATTACTGGGAGTGGCATGGGCTGGATTATTAGGCACCGTGGGCCAGATCCAGCCTGCAGGCCATAGTTTGGGCACCCCTGCATTAAAGTGAATGTCAAAAAAATACCACACCTGTGGAGCATTTTCATATTATACTATTTCCTCTAAGAAGATAACCTCTGCATACTAAATGGTTTCACCATAACATGTGAAATATAATGTATGCAAAGCAAATACCATATCAGGAACATCAATCAGGGATGACCAAACAGAGCGATTTTCTCATCTACAAGCTTTATACTGAAGATGCTATGGTTACCACAAATGTCTGAAGTCAGATTATATCCATGTACAAAAGAAAGTACAGTATATTAACAAGTAACAGAAATGGATGAGATGTCAATATTATAAAATGTACAAGTATGAGAGCAGAAGGCAGCCTCTATTTCCTTTAGAAAACTCTTGCCTGTTTTGCAATCAACTGAACCATCTGTGTTGTTTGGAGACATTCTTTTGCCTGAACAACCACTTTTACATGTGGGCTGAGATTGGGGGGATGAGATTGACTCATGGTGGGAAGTATGGACAACGATTTGCTGTGTCTCTACAGAGCTTTTTTTTTTTTTTGGGAAAAAAACCAACCTTAAACAGCTCCTTTTAAATTGTGTGCTCCTTACCTCTCCATCTTAGAAACCAGGGCTGGAAATACATTTATTCTAATGTGTAGGCAGAATGGATTATACCAGGGGTTCTCAACCTTTTTAAGTTGGGGACCAAGTCACGCTTCCTAGACAGTTGTAAATGCTGCTGTAAAACATGTCCATGGCTGTCGCAAATGTGTCTGTGGCTGGAGTGAGGTCAAGGAGTGGATGATTTGGTGCCATAGGCCGTAGGCTGAGAACCCCTGGACTATACAAACAAGCACAATTCAATTCATTCAGGTATAGAATTGCCAAATTTTACATCAACACTAATTCTTTTTAACTATGATTTATGAACAGTACAATTTGACTGTACAAATTCAATTCTAACAATGCCTGCATAAAACATGACTGCATATTCAGCAGAGATACTTTAAGTCACCTGGTTAAATCTGCTGCTTCAGTTTAGCAGTAACCTGAGATGAACCTATAATATATCCAAGTCCTAACATTTGGGCAATTTCACAGTTAGAAACATCATCAGCCTGAGGCTAATTAAGCTAATTAACCTATCTGCTATGAATGTGGCTAGCCCATTCTGTTGGTGAGATGAAATCACTTTAAAAATAAATCAATAGCATATATTCTGCCTGAAATGAAACTGCTAAAATTAGCAATTTTGAAGAGTTAACAAATGATATGATTGGATTCTACTGCAATCTGCACCCGTTAATTAACTGTTACTATTTTATCTGCTGTGACAGTACTTAATCAGCTTACTATTTGGCATAAGAGTGCAAATCATTAAGTGCTTCTCTTTTTGTATAAACAAAGGTTGCTGTTAGTTGTTTTAAAGATCTCCACACCATTTGTTCCAGAAATAGCTTTAATTTAAGATTCCTATTAAAACTGCAAAACTTTGTAGTATGACAGTTGAATCCTTTTCTTTATGCACATTTATGCTTGGTAACTGCTCCAGATCTGAATGCCATTCATGCCCTACAGCAGGGGTGCTCAAACTAAGGCCCGTGGGCTGGATCCGGTCCCCGATGCCAATTCATCCAGCCCACGAAGTCCTCATAGTGTTTTACTTCTGCTTCCAGAAGTGATGAGGGCTTCATGGGCCAGATGAATTGGCATCAGGGGCCGGATCCGGTCCACAGGCCATAGTGACTGGTTATGAAAATAACCAATGTACAGGTTTCAGCAACAAGTTAGTCTCTCATTTTTATATTATTCAAAGGTAGAAGAAATGAAAGTATTTCAAAGGAGTTACAGATTCTGAAAGCGGAAAGGGTGTTGTTACATGTCTTTCAAAGCACAAGCCTATAAATTACCTATCATTTACTCTTCAATAGTTTCTGTTTAGCAATTGGTCATAATCCACAATTAAGCAGACAAAAAGCATAATTACATTGATAATTAGTAACACAATCTCATTTCTACAATGGCATAGGACTATAAACAAATTAAGTATCAAACATTTCCTGTCCATTTTACTTCCTTTAAAGTTCACCCATTCCCAAGTAATCTTTTCTTTCTGTTCTATTCAGTCTTCAGAAACAACAAGAGCTACAATATTCAGATTCTGTTATACCAATAAAAATCTTTTAAAACTTCTAATCTGTCAAAACAGAGCAAGAAGAAGCATATCAATTAATTTCCAGGTTTGACTGGGGAAGATCTAGTAGATGAGGCGTCAGGAAAGACCAGGTTACAGGATGAACAAAAGAACCCAAAGAAATGAAAAAGGTCTCAAATAATAAAAACCTTGCCATTCACTCCTTTGAACTAAGACCAGGACAAGGGGTTGTGAACATCTAACATTACATTGACTAGAAGATGGTGCCTTGCATAATTCATTTATTTTCATTTGTTTCTTTCATTACACTTATATAACCCGCATCTGGTAAACACATCTTTGTAAAAGGCAGAAATGGTACGGATGACTTTTGATACAATTCTTGGTGCTTTCTTTGGGATTTTATGCTCTATAGAGGCTAAGGCTACCAATGGTTACCAGCCATAACAGCAATATATAATCCTCAGTATTAGAAAGCTAGACCAGCCAAAGGAACCTGATTAACTGTTGTGGGAAATCCAAAACTTGAATAAATAGGTCTGATCCATCACAGTTCATTTTATTTTTAATATTGCTATGAACTTTATGAACTCAAAATTCATGAAAAGAATTTAAGAGATAAATATTGTGCTATCACCCTCCACCTACAAGTAATACTACTCCAGTAGAGCAAGAAGAACAATATAATTTAACTGACTATTTTTATTCATCATTCAACCCTACTCAAATTTTAAAATAACTATCCTATGTAGGCCATACCTGTCTTAGAAACAATGAACTAAGAAGCCACAGAAATTTTCCAGTAATTAAGTGGCTACAAGAAAAACAACTATTGCCCTACCCACCCGAATTATGCTTAACTATGCCGGAGAAGATTAAAGATGCTCCAATTGTTTAATTTCTCTTCAGCCATTCTAATTTTAGCCAAAACCACATCATATGAAATGTCTGTTACACACAGATAATGGGCTTTCAAAGAGCCATGAACACTTAAACTGTAGAAATAAGCAGGGGCTTTCCCCCCTTGTTTGATAACATGGACATGTCTATGTCTATTCTGTATGCAATTCTATAATGTGATGTTTTTGAACTGGTAGCCATGTTTATTTATTTATTTATTATTTATGTATTAAATTTATATCCCGCCTCACTCGACACCATGTTGGTCTGTGCAAGCATAACAGAGAGTAAACAAAACGACAAAAACCACTAGAGCACCTTAAAGACTAATGCCTGTACTTTAATGTTAGCTTTCGTGGATCAAGTCCACTTCATCAGACATAAGAGCGGATATCATGGTATACTGTACTTTTATACATATCTGGTATAGAGGCCCAGAGTAGCTGGGCACAATTAGTTGTTTCAAGAGATGGATATGCAAATCAATGAGTTATTTACAACCAGTAATAACATGCAATCAGCTTAGCTATTTACAGTGGCAAATCTCTGATGGGAATCAGTTTGAAGGGTTAGGTAATAGTTTTGCAAAATAAACAGTCTGGCATTAAACATCTGCTAATGGGCTAATTGAGAAGCTTTATGGGAGAGGCACAGCCTGAGGTCAACTATCCTGAGAATCATCTCACTCCCCACTTATTCAAGTCTTCTGCAAAGTGAATGCAACCCCTTAGTTGTGGCATTTTTAAATTTGATAATGTCCCAGAAACCCTCGGCTAATATTCAAGAACGAGTTCCGTCTATGAGTATCAAGAACACTTATACTGGATAATGAAAAGTGGCAACATAAAGGACCCCAAAAGAACCCTAAAAAGCCACAGTGATTTGTAAACTTATCCGTTACACTAACCAACTATTATGTGCCTCTGCACCCAATGTGTATAAATTGATGCCATGAAGTCTCACTCTTGTGTAAGCACACATTAAAACACAGCAGTTAGTCTTTAAGGTGGCGCAAGGTGGTTTTTTTTGTCTCTTTTATTTTGTTTACTCTCTGATCTTCTTCCGTGTGAAACTGTCAAAATGAAGGAACCTTTTGGTGATGTCATTCTGCAGTTCCTCTCGCCTGACCCAGTGTGAGAAAAATTAGCCAGCAAGTTTGCCGTGTTTGTGGCATAGCAAAGTTTAAAAAACGAGTAGAAATCACCAGAAAAGACAATCCAAAGGAGGAAAAATGGAAAGAGAGGAACAATGGAGACATGTTGACAGTGAAATCTAGATCTCGGCCACTTCTGCTCTTTGAGAAGACTCTGGCTTCATTCGAGCTAAAAATCTGTCACCCCAAATTAAAAATAAGTACTGTACAACCGAACAATATACGGGTTTGATGTGTGAAGGAGGCCTGAACGAAAACAACCTTTCCAGTTGGAGAAAAAAAAACAACCCACACTGATTTGTATACTTATCTGTTATGCTAACCATTCTGTGCCTCGGTACCTGATGTGTATGCATTTATACCACAAAATCTCACTCTTATGTCTGACGAAGTGGACTTAATCCACGAAAACACACATTAAAATACATCAGTTTGTCTTTAAAGTACCACAATGGGGAGTGGGGTGTTTTGTTTTTTGGTATATCCTCTTCTTTTTCTGTGTCTAGGCCAGATGTGAAACTGCAAAAACGAAGGCACTTTTCGGCGAGTTCATTCTGCAGTTCCTTTCGCCTGACCCAGTGTGAGACAGATTAGCCCGGGCGATGTGGCATAGCAAATTAAAAAAAAAAAAAACTAGTAGAAATCACCAGGGAAGAAAATCCAAAGGAGGGGGAAAAAAAGAAATAGTGGAACAATGGAGACATGTTGACAGTCAGCGAAATCTCGACCACGGGCTCTTTGAGGAGATTCTGGCTTGATTCGAGCTGAAAATCCTGCCTCATCAAATTAAAAACAAGTACATCCAAACAATAATAATTTCGTGTCAGAAATTATTCTAGGTTGAAAGGGTTTTTTTCTTCTTCTGCCGGAGGAACTTGGCCCGAATGAGGCTCCTTTCATGTCCCCAGGATCTTTTTTGCCCCACCAAAGGGAGGATCCTATTTATCTACTTGCGATTTCTTGTTTTCGATCTGCTAGGCTGGCAGGAGCTGGGACAGAGGACGGGAGCTCATCCCGTCGTGGAGTACCCGGGTCTCGAACTGCCGACCTCCCAGCTAACAAGGCGAGATACGGGCGTGATGATGTGTGAAGAAGGAGGCTTGGCCGAAACCAGGCAAAAAGCCCCCACAGCCACCCCCACCCCCCAAGCCATGCCACGAAGGGGTCCCGCCCGAGCCCAGCTGGAGGTTTGGGCTGTTTTCCGGGAGCCGGGAAGGAAGAGGCGGGGAGGTCCGAGGAGGAGGGAAAGGGAACCCGGGCGCCATCGCTCGTCCTCGCCTCCGCACGTTACCTGCAGGCGACCTGCTTGGTCCAACCGCCGCCGCTTCCTCCTCCTCCTCCTCCGGCTCCGTCCGGCTGCGTCTGGGGCGCGGCGGCGGTGGGGCGGCTGGAGGCCGTGGTGGCAAGGGCGGTGGCCGAGACGGGGTCGGCGCTGGTGGCCGCCTCGACGGCCGCAGTCCCGCCACCCCCTGGGGCCACCGCAGCCTCCGCCATCACTGTTTACCCCACACAGCGATGGCCCCACCGGAACTTCCGGGAGTGCATCCTTCTTCCGGCCCGCTGGACGGGAGGGGGCAGGGGGCGGGGCTAACCCGTCGCCTCGTCTTGGGGTTGCTGTTGAGTGAGTGACCACAAGGCAGCGAGGAGGCGCCCGAGGCCAAGACTAGAGGGACATCTGCATAAACACGCATCCCCGGGCGTTCTGATTGGCGCGGCCGTCCGAGAAGCCACGCCCACTCGAGGGGAGGGGGAAAGAGACTTGAGGGGTTGTGACGTTGAGAAGGGGGCGGGGCCTAGAGTGAATCGCTTGCTTGGGAAAGGTTGTTGTCCGTCCTGTCCTGGATGCGCGTGAAGTGCGCGCGTGCCCGCGGGTTGTGATGTGTTGCTGGGGAGGGATGGGACAGAGTAGCGCCGTGATGGCGAAGCTTGGCACGCCAGATGTTCTTGGGCTCCAATTCCCAGAAGCTCAAGTCCCCGTGAATCCACACGAAAGGGTTTACTGCAATTCATCCGGTCCGCACCACCCTCGTTGCTCCCGGAAGCGGAAGTAAAACGCGCCCGTACGGTTAAGGCTTTTCCGGGTTAACCCTCCGTACGGGTGTGTTTTACTTCCACTTCCGGGAACGACTAGGGCGGCGCGGGCCGGATGACTCGCAGTAAACCCCTTCGATTGGATTCACGGGGGCTTGGGCTTCTGGGAATTGAAGCCCAAGAACATCTGGAGTGCCAAGGTTCGCCATCACGGGAGTAACGGGTCAACGCGAAGTTGTTCGGCAATTTACAGAGCCTGGGTTCTGTCTCAGGGACTGAAATGGCTTAGTGGTTAAGACGCTGAATGTGACGACTGGAATGTCGGCAGGTCAGCAGTTCGATGCCCAATTTCTGCATGACGACATGAGCTCCTGTCCTCTGTCCCAACTCCTGCCAACCTAGCAGTTCAAAAGCAAGAAATTGCAAGTACTGCTTTACTGGGAAAGGTAACAGCATTCTGTGCACTCCGGCGTGAAGTGCCTCAGTACCTGATGTGTATGCATTTATACCACAAAATCTCACTCTTATGTCTGACGAAGTGGACTTGAACCATGAAAACACACATTAAAATACATCAGTTTGTCTTTAAAGTACCACAATGGGTACTTCTAGTCATGCCTGCCACATGACCATTGAAACATCTGCAGATGCAGACAGCGCTTGCTCTTTGGCTGTAAATGGAGAGGAACACCGAATCCTAGAGTCAGATACGACTGGCTTTCAAGCAAGCTTTTGTCTCAGCTTCTCAGACCGGTCTGAGATCTGGAGTTGTAATGGTGATCCTTAATCATGCTAGGAAAGGTGCGTTGCCGTTTGTGTCATTGAATTTAGGCTCAAGTGGAAAGAATGAACATGAGATTTATTGGGATTAATTTTACGTGGACACAAGTTTCCTTCACTGATTCAACTCCTCATCAGCCTTCTTCTCTCATGTCCAGATCAAACTTTGGACTGTCAGAATGAAGCCATCTTCTTGGCTTTATCGTTGGCCAAAATTAAGTCTTCATTGGTTCATGTCACCAGCAGCAAGCAGCAAATGAGCCGGACTCTGCACCTCTCCACATTCACACAGTGTGGTGTTCTCTGCCAGCAGCTTCCACCTGAGTATGTTGGTCTTGCATTTAGGGACTCTGCCCTTCAGCCTATTTAGAGTATTTCAAATAAGTTCCTCACCCATATCCTCCTTTAATGTCATTCCTTGTTCAGTGAGCTCTTTCCTCCACCTTTAATTTGGTTTTGCACCTGCGTACTGCAGCCATGAAATTAAAAGACAATTAATTTTTGGGAGGCAAGCTATGAGAAACCTAGGGAACATAATAAAAAGTAGAGACATCACCCTGCCCAAAAAGTCTGCATAGTTAAAGCAATGGTATTATTTATTTATTTTTATTTATTTATTGAAGTCAATAAATAAAAATTGCAATAAATAAATAAATAGTATT
The DNA here is from genome assembly GCA_035047345.1 of Bradypodion ventrale. Lineage (NCBI taxonomy): Eukaryota > Metazoa > Chordata > Lepidosauria > Squamata > Chamaeleonidae > Bradypodion > Bradypodion ventrale. The sequence continues at coordinate 230,683,730 of JAWDJE010000005.1, forward strand.
TCCAGTAGTAATGTATGGCTGTGAGAGCTGGACCATAAGGAAGATTGAGTGCAGAAGAATAGACGCCTTTGAGATGTGGTGCTGGAGGAGAATTTTGAGAGTACCCTGGACAGCAAAAAGATCAAATAAATTGATCCTGGAGGAAATCAGCACTGACTACTCCTTGGAAGGACAACTATTGAAGATGAAGCTAAAGTACTTTGAACACCAAATGAGAAGAGAGGACTCTCTCGAGAAGGCCTTAATGCTGGGAAAGCTTGAAGGCAAAAGGAGGAGGGGGCAGCAGAGGATGAGATGGCTAGATAGCATTGTTGACGCCATGGGCGTAATGCTGAGCAGGCTGCGGAGGATGATGTGCCTGGCATGCAGTGGTCCATGGGGTCGCCAAGGGTCGGACTCAACTATGTGACTGAACAACAACAAAACCCTCAAGAATGTTTGATCTTGCCCTAAGGCTCCTCCTGGATCTGAGCCAGTGGATTTGGGGCACATATCCATTCAGAGGCTGTTGAGGGTCAATCTCTTGGTGTCCACTGCTACTTCTCTCCTTATCTTAGATGTAGCGATACCAACAAGAGGGTATATTTTCTCAACTGGTGTAGGTTTGAGGCATTCTGTCCCTATACATATGGCTTCAGCATTAACAGCAATGTCAACGTGTTTTGTGTGTGTGAATGTGCTCCATACTGGAGCAGCATGCTATGCCACAGAGATGTTCAGGGCCCAAGCTGATTTATGCAGCATAGATGGCTGAGCTCCACATTTATTGTTTGTGAGTTTCCTGATGATGCTGTTCCTCGTACTAACTTTAAACTTCTCATCAGTTGGTGGATAATTATATGAAAGTACTGTATATAGAGACAGAAAACAATACTGTATATCTTGAAACCAAAATTATCATGAGAAAGGGTAAAGCCTCCTTTCTTTGTTTAAATAACATTGTTTAATTCAAAATTATGGAAGTACTGCATATGGGATATAGATAAAATTCAAAATAAATGAAGGTGTTAAAATACTTAAGACTCTTTTTTGACCAAAAGCAGGCAACTTCAGTAGCATTATCTGGGCTGTTTACAAGACCTTTTCTACACGTGGTGTGGCATAAATTACCGTACATCCTCACAAATGTTGCATTGATTGAATTTCTCTACCTTCACAGACAATTTATCCTGCATTCGAGTAGCCCCATTTTATTTGTGTATTCCTCGTTCACCTGGAAGACTATTAAGGAATTTCCAGAAGGTCCACCCAGAATCTTCTCCTGGTGAAGACAAGCTTTGGCATTCATCTGTTCAGCAGCATGGGAAGCTGGAATACTATGAAATAAACAGCAATCATTCAACATAGCAGCGATAAGTGATTTGTTATGTTAGTTGAAACTGTTAATGAGAACATTTCATGGTAGACTTCCTTTCAAATTATTTGCTACCAGTTTTGGTGCCTAGAACAGACATTGCCTCTTATTTGTTACTTTATTTCTTGCAGAAGATAAGCACACAGCCCAGTGTCATTGGTGTCAGAATAATCTTCTCTTTCTTAGATGTGGAATATTATGGTGTCTTCTTTTGTTTCTCTGAAAGCATAAATGTTTTTCCCTGAGGGGGAGGTGTTGAATGCCATGTGGGTCCAATATTGCAGGAGAGAAACATTTTTCCTTTGTCAAACCAGTGGAAGGTTTGCACCCTGTGCCAAATTCTTGTGGGTACAAACAGCAGTGAGAGATGTTGCTATGGATTTCCCTTTACATTCTCAGTTGGTCATATTTGAATTTGGTGCTCTTGGTCGGCTGGTCAGCAGTTCGAGACCCAGGTACTGCGTGATGGAGTGAGCTCCCATTATCTGCCCCAGCTCCCTAGAGTCGGACACAACTGGCTTTCGAGCAATGATTCTATTTTATTACTGGTTGTAAATAGCACACTGATTTGCAAATCCATCTGTTACACCAACCAACCACTGTGTACCTCTTTACTTGATATGTATACATTGATGCCATGAAAACCCACTCTTATGTCTGATGAAATGGACTTGGTCCACGAAAGCTAACATTAAAATATAGGAGTTAGTCTTTAAGGTGCCACAATGTTTTTTGTCTTTTTTTTGTTCTCTATTAGTTATAGTAGTTTATTTCAAAGACCACAGCTCATAGAGATGAAAAATATTCTTCTTGTCCTTTATTTTATTAGCTTTATCTCTGCAGTGGCTCAAGTGCCTAAGACACTGACTGGGAGGTGGAAGGTCAGCGGTTCGATTCCCGAGTATTGCAGGACGGAATGAGCTCCTGTCTTTGTCCCAGCTCCTGCCAACCTAGCAGTTTGAAAGCAAGATATTGCAAGTAGATAAATAGGGACCACTTCGGTGGGAAGGAAACAGTGCTCCGTGCGCTTCGGTGTCTAGTCATGCCTGCCACATGACCACGGAAACGTCTGCAGCAGCAGACAGCGCTGGCTCTTCGGCTTTGAAACAGATGAGCACTGCACCCTAGAGTCGGATATGACTGGCTTTCGAGCAAGGGGAACCTTTACCTTTACCTTTATCTCTGATTATTAAAATAGTAAATTGGGCAACTCATTATTTCTCTTCAACGATGCATGTTTTGTACTTCCGTTTCATATCAAAATCATGTGTCTCAAGTATCCTGAAAAAAATGTCAAAAGCTGGTTTGATTTTTCAGAAGAAATTATTTAGATGGTGGCTGGTCAGAATAGAAAAAGCCAAAGAAATCACTGCCAGGCTATCCTGCTATGGTAATAAAATAGACCATATTGCCAATGACTCAACGCTGAGTGTCAGGTGGCAGTTAACTATCCTGACAACCCTGAGGGACTAACGGCCTTGGGTGCCGAAGTCCTCAGGGAAGGGTGATTGTCCCCAAATAGATTAAATCCCAGTTGAATCCATCTGGATGGAGGGCAGCAACTTCCTCAGTACTGGCCTGGGGCTGATGAGGCCTTTGTGTGCCAAAAGGGTACTGGACCAGAAAGTGACTTGTGAATCTGGATCAGTGGTATGGGTGTCGCACTGTGATGCTGACGGCAGATGAAGGGCCACTGCATTATATTCTCAGGACAGTCTTCATGGCTCATCGCCATAAGGATTGCCAATATTCAGATTCGAATATGGCAGAACAAAAAGAAAGAAACGACAGAGCTTTTCTTGAAGTTTTTGAAGTTGACACCTAAGCCTCCTTTTTCACCATGGCAGAGACTAGTTCCAGAGTGGCATCTTCTTCATTCTGTTAATGATAAACTGATTGGCTCAGCAAATCATTGGCTGGAATGCAGGACAGCTGGAGCCAAGATCATTCTGTTGCAATTCCCTTACGCCTGCCTCCTTTCCAAGGCTGGTCACATGAAGTGTTCAGCTAGCATATGGTCAAAACTAACAGGCACAGAGGTAAGGAACTGGCCATATTGCTACCTTCTTCTGCTACAAAAAGCTAATGCTTCTTAAGCACTTGACAGAAAAACAGGTTGGGCTGGAACTGGAACATTTCTTACAAGAACATTGGATTTTGATTACATGGGCTGTAAAGCTAAAACACACAGTGGATTTTGTTTGCTACTGGAATCAGGTGTGGACATGGTATAAAATAGCTTAAAACAATACTGCTGTATACAATTAAGTTCTACTTTGCTGAACTTTAGTATTATGTTGAGTAGATAGTTTGAGATGAACTGTGGTTAAGAAAGCTCTATAGACATTATCTGTTGCATGTATGGTGACATAACTCAGTATGCAACAAATAATGTCTGTGGAGGTTTCTTAACTTCCAGCAATTCCTGTCTAAAGGTAATGCTATTTATCCAACTATACAATAGGATTTCAACCATTAAGTTAAATATTCATACACTTCTCCCAAGTATTCCATGCACTTTTCTAGAAATATATGTATATGCTTGTCTAAAAACAAACTTGGAGATCTCTTTACCCCTGCAGTGCAATATTTTGCAAAAAAAAATGTTCAGAATGATCTGCAGGTTGTTTATACGGTAATCAGTTGTTTAAATCTCTTTACCCCTGTAGTGCAATATTTTGCAAAAAAAAATGTTCAGAATGATCTGCAGGTTGTTTATACGGTAATCAGTTGTTAAATTTGGAACTTGTATCATTGCACTGGTTCCTACCCTCCCCTAGGATCAATCTGTGGCCAGTGGTTTTTGCTTTGTCTATCCCTCCAGAGTGCATATCTTCTGCCCATGCACCAAGGGCTCTGGGACTGGCAGTTAATATATCACTTAGAAATATATGTTTTTGTTCTCAAAGTATACATTCCAGTTACAGTATTCTTCCATGTCTAGGCCTGATGTGTGACTGCCAAAATGAAGCCACCTTTTGGTAAGTTCATTCTGCAGTTTCTTTCACCTGACCTGGTGTGAAAAAGATTAGCCGGCAACACAAGATTGCAGTTACCAGGGTATGCCCGATTGTGGTTCAAAAATACCACAATCTTTGAGGAGGCTCTTTCTGTGTATTCTTACAGTCCAATGAAAGTGACATATCTTCTTTCATGTCAGTCAAACCCAAGAATGCAAAAATAAAGCCATTTTTTTGGCTTTGTCGTTGGCCAAACTTAAGTCCTCATTGTGCAAGTTTCTGGCACTAATTGGCAGACCAGTAGATGAGCTGGACTCTGAATCTCTCCATATTCGCATCAAGTGTTGTTGTCTGCCACCAGCCCCCACTTGAGCATGTTGGTCTTACATTTAGGGACTCAGACCCTCTGCCTATTCAGGGTCCTCTAAGTGACAGGGGAGGTTGTGTTCCTCAGCTATATCCTCCTTTAATGATGTTCCTTGCCCAGCAAGGTCCTTCCTCTATTTTAAAAGTTGGTTTTGCTCTTATGTATCCTCAAGATACATAATGACTTGTTTTTGCCATAAAGTTCTTTCTGGATCTGAGCCAGAGGACTTGAAGCTCATATCCATTCAGAGGCTGTTGAGGGTCATTCTCTTGCTTAGTTCTCTCTGCGTCTGCTGCTGCTACTTCTCTCCTGATCTTAGGTGGAGCGATACCAACAAGAGGGTATATTTTCTCAACTGGTGTAGGTTTAAAGCATCCTGTCACTATACGCAGTATACTATACGCAGTACACTGTACACAGAAAGAGCCTTCCATGAAGCTTGTGAACACAGTTGGGCGTACCCTGGGCAGCAATCTTGTTGGCTAATCTTTCTAACACCAGATCAAACCAAACCAAAGTGACATATAAATAAATGCCAGTAATCATGAGTCACCTTGCAAACCAAAGTTAAGGACATTTAGGAATAGATGCAAAATTCTCTCCTTTCTGATCTGCCCTGCTTCTCCATTTTTTTCATGGACTTTTGTTGACAGAATGATTGGGAAATCGGCATTTTTGATCAGAATCTGCACTGAAGCCATGGCTTGTCGTATTGTCTGTATGAGAAGATCTTTGCACAGTGAGTGTTGCCTAAACAAAGTGTTTAATATTCTTGTTATCAGCAATAACTAAATGCAAGAAGTCAATGGTTCTTTCACTGCTTTCCGAAAGAGGGTATTTTGCCAAGTGAAGATATTTATTTTGTATTTATTCATTTAGAAGTACAGTTTTTAGACCACCTTTCTCCTAATAAAAGGGACTTAAAGAAATGAGTAGGCTGGAGAATTTCAAGGGAGTGCTATGCCTCCCTTGGTCTCCAGACGTGGGGGACAGATCTCCCATAGAGGAAGGAAGGAAAACAAGGAGGGGTTGTCAGCTGGAATGTGACTGAACTCAGGAATCAATCAGGAGTCCACCTGCAAGCACAGACCCATAATACCGATTGCAAATCAAATTGCAGGAAAGGCAAATAGGAACAAAGTCCAAGTGTAGTCACACCCTTAGTGTGAAGAGCAGAAACAGATGAGAATGTTGCTCTCTCTGTTATGATCCCCCCTTCTCTACTAGCCATTTCATAGAATCATAGAATAACTGAGTTGGAATTGACCATTTTGGACATTGAGTCCAACCCACTGCTCAGTGAGGGAATCCAAATCAAAGCCAATCTGACAGATGTTTGTCCAATTCTCTCTTGAGTGATTCCAGCATTGCAGTGCTCACCACCTCTTGAGGCAGTTGGTTCCATCATCGTACTGCTGTAACCATTAAAAAGTTCCCCCTCATATTCTGCCTATATCTGGCTTCCTTTAGCTTGAGCCTGTTATTATGCATCCTTCACTCTGGGATGACCAAAAACAGATCCTGCCCCTCCTCCTTATGACCATCTTTCAGGTATTTGAAAGGTGCTACCATATCCCCTGTCACCCCACCCCCACCCCCCATGTTCCAGAGGTGTTGAACTTCAACCTCCACCGTTGCTAGCCACAGTTTTTTTCAGTTGTGGTGGCAGCAGATGATGAAAGTCATAGTTTAAGACACCTAGAGAACACTTGATTAAGGAAGGCTGCACTAAGAAAATACAGGTTTATTAGTAGTAATAGAGCTGATAATGTTTCACAGTTCTGTGTGGAGATGTATTGGTTTTTGCCTATTAAAATAATTTCATAAACTAGAAGTCCAACTTTTGAACAAATTGTATAGAATATGGCTTTAAAAATGCAGGTTATTGGGGTCCTCCAGTGAGCTTCTCCAACCTGTGAGCTTCCTAGAAATCTCTTCTTTAAAACTTTCATACTCAGTCCAATATAGTTCTGTCCCCCCTTCCCCCTACATATAAACAGTTCTTTGTGGTTTTATTCCAGGTGGTAACTTCATTGTTCACCCATTTGTGAAGGAAGCTGTGGACTACGGGAAACCTGTTGTTGCCTTGGAGAGCACTATCATTACCCATGGCATGCCCTATCCCCAGAATCTGAGGTTGGCAGTTTCTCTGGGACAGTAAAAGTGGGGAAATAAGTTTAATTAGAATGGAGATTGCCAAAGTGCCAGCCGTAGACTAGACACAGTCTCGATGGGCATTTTAAAAATTTCTCCTCCAGTCATCCCAAATAACCCTCAGGCCAACAATTAAAACAAGAAGAAAGGATGTTTCTATTCCTGGAGGACTTCAGGGATGGAGTATTCTTTGTTGTTGCTCTAAGAGGCCTGTATTGGATCTTCTAAGGTCCCTTATGCCATCTGTATTATGTGCCATCAAGTTGGAACTGACTTATAGCAACTCTAATGGGACTTTCAAAATAAATGAAGTCATTAAGGAGTGACTTTGCCAGAACTACTCCCACTCTCTGTAACCTTCCATGGTTGAGCAGGGATTCTCAATAATCAAAACAGGAAGTGGCTGTCAAGAGCCCCATTCCTCTTTTGTCCATTTTTAACCATGATGTAGCCAGTGGTGGGCATCAGCAGGTTCGCACAACTTCGCCAGAATCAGTAGCAGAAATTCTGGCTGGCCCCGCCCATCCAAGTTTTGAAATAAAGTAGTCCTAATTCAGGTGCAACTCAGGGTTTCCCCCCTGGCCATGCCCACCATACCATGCCCAGAGTGCGGCAGTAAAATTTTTGGAGGCCAGAACTGGATGTAGCCCATGGCACCTTCTTATGATGGAAACTTTCACTTTCTGGACTAGTCAAAGTTGCCTTCTGCTGGACTAGAGATTTTCAACCTCTTCATAAATTATCTAGAAGTAGGAGTAAATAGCAAGGTAGCCAAATTTGCTGACTACACTAAATTATACAGGGTAGTGAAAACTGTGAGAGATTGTGAGGAGCTCCAGAGGGATCTCTTGACTCTGGGGGAGTGGGCAAAACAGTGGCAAATGAGCTTCAACATTAGTAAGTGCAGAGTGATGCATGTTGGGGCAAAGAACCCCAATTACATTTATAAACTGATGGGGTCTGAACTCTCTGCGACAAACCAGGAAAGGGACCTTGGTGTCCTGGTGGACAGCTCAATGAAGGTGTCAACCCAGTGTGCCTCAGCAGTGAAAAAAGCAAACTCAATGCTAGGGATCATTAGGAAGGGTATAGAAAATAAGTCAGCAAGTGTCATTTTGCCTCTTTATAAATCTATGGTGAGGCCCCATCTGGAATACTGTGTACAGTTCTGGTCGCCATACCTCCAGAAGGATATTATGGAGCTGGAGAAAGTACAGAGGAGGGCAACCAGAATGATTAGGGGACTGGAACACCTTCCTTACCATCTGAGGCTGCAATTGTTGGGCCTCTTCACTCTTGAACGACGGAGTCTAAGAGGTGACCTGATTGAAGTTTATAAAATCATGCATGGTGTGGACAAAGTAGATAAGGAAAAACTGTTTTTCCTATTTCATAACACTAGAACTAGGGGTCACTCCATGAAACTTTTGGGTGCTAGTTCTCAAACAAATAAGAGAAAGTACTTTTTCACCCAGATGATTACTGGTCTATGGAACTCCCTGCCAGAAGAAGTGACAGCTATCAGTCTTGACAGCTTTAAGAAAGGATTTCTTTTCCATGGAGGACAAGGGTATCAATGGCTATAATTATGGATACCTAAGGACAACCTCTGGGTTGGAGAGATAGGCAGGATATCTCTCAATGCCATTTCCAGGGAATCCTAAGCAGGTGAAGGCATCTCCTTGGGAATAATACCCTGAAGGAAATGGTGAGCCACTGTGTGAGACAGAATGCTGGACTGGATGGGCTGTGGCCTGTTCCAGCAAGGCTGTTCTTATGTTCTTAAATGTTGTATTACTTTATAGGAATTCTTTTTCAGATTAAAGCTTTCATGTGGAAACCAAGAAGATTTTTTTTCATTTGAGGGATTATTCTAAAATGTGGTTTCCTATCCAGGTATCAACTTAGTAAGATGACAAGCCAAAACTTCTCTTTTCCATGCAAGTTGGTGCTCTGAGCCAAAACTGTTCACTTATTTATAAGCAAGTTTGTCTAAAGGCAGGTCCCCACTCCACATCTGTGGGAGAAATTCTTCTCATTCTTTCAGGAAGTTTACCTCATAATCTTGGTCATTGAAAAAAACAAAAGTAAATGCTGTGACAGAATCCTGTTCAGAAGTCCAGTCACTCTGATTTTGCTCCTCTTTCACTCCATTTCACTGTTTAGGCCAGGGGTTCTCAACCACTGGCCCGGGGGCTGGATGTGGCCTGAGACACAATTTCATGTGGTCCACCACCATCTCCGCCACACCTGGAAGTGCCATGTGTGGCAGGCAGGGCAAAATGGCCATCTGGCCCCTGAAGCTGTCTGAGGAAGCATGACCCTGCCCTTGGCTTGAAAAGGTTGAGAACCCCTGGTTTAGGCTGACACAGATCTGTGAAAGGTAAAGACCATGCTCACAGGAGAATTCTGGCCAGGGGATTTTAAAAAGTATTTTTTCTAAGGGATGGGGTTTTGTATCAGAAATGGAAGAAATGATTCTAATGCAGATTTCAATAGAATGCTGACTGTCAAGTGTCCTGCATTGGCTGGGAACCTCCCGTATTTTACCCTCTTTCCCTGTAGCGTCCCATATCCGTCAGTCTGCAATGCCCTAATGCTGCCCTTATTTTCAAATCCAAAACTTGTCAGCTGTTATAGGAGCTATACACTAATGGGGATCTTGCTGCAATGAAAAACTAATACAAGATATGTTGTATGCAAGGTTTTACAAGTGGTGGGTGGTGGGTGGGGAGCTGCTCCTGAAAAAGAAAAGTAAATGTGTTATTGGGCTACCAAATTCATTATTCTCTTTCCCCTCTTCTTTTGTATTACTGTGTGCTGAATTGGACTAGCATGGCCAGAGAGGTGGAAAACATTGTACAAAGCAATGGATCTGTGCCAGCAACAATTGGTATTATAAATGGATGTGTCCGTGTCGGGCTCCACGAAGAAGAACTTGAGTTTCTGGCAAAGAGCAAAAATTCAGTGAAAGTGTCTCGGAGAGATCTTCCCTATGTTCTTAGCCAGGTATTGGACAGAAACTGTTGTCCTTGTTGACCATACTGGGTTCAGGGCATCTCATTTCTCCAAATGTAAAACTGAAAGCTGTTTTGTGTCCTCAGTGCTAGGAAGTTCAAATAAAGTTCTGCAAGCTTTCTATGAAACACTGGGATTATCAAGGGAATAACTTTCAACCTAACTTTAATATTGTATTGTAGTTACCACAATACAAATGTGGTATTTTTGAACCACAATCGGGTATACCCTAGGCAACGGCAACCTTGTTGTGTGGGCTAATTTTCCCCACACTAGGTGAGGCAACAGGAATTACAGAATGAATTCACCCAAACGTGGCTTCATTTTGGCAGTTTAAAGTCTGACCTAGACAAGAAAGAAGAAGAATCAATACAATTTCTTACATAGAAGTTAGAAGGTGCAGCAAGATAGTGATTTGTCCACTCTTTGGTCCTATCTGTGGATGAGCTGATTCCCTCCTTTTCTTGGCCACCAGTCAACATGCTTGCCAAATGCAAACCAGTCTGTCCCTGATGTGTTCCTACCTGTATTCATTCATTCATTCATTCATTTGGGGGGTGTTCCTGTCTGGGGCTGTTGGTTTCTTGGTACAGGTAGGATTTCTCTACTTTGTATTGGTTCTGGCCTGTACAATCACCTGGATCAAACTGAAATACTTGATGCTATTAAAAAACTAAAAGCTTCTTTCTGCTCCTCAATGGAAGGGAAAAGAGAGAAAGCAATTTTAAAAAAATGCTTTATAAGGCAGCGCTGATATTCTATGCCTTTTAGGAAAATAATAATAAAAGATGAAAGCTTCATCCTAGGGTAGTGGTAGTGAATCTATGGCAAATGTGCTGGAGGGGGCACTCAGGGCCCTCTCTGTGGGCATGTGCACTGTCACATGTGCACTGTGGGCATGTGCACTGTGGGCATGTGCACAGAGTTCTCTCCGCCCCTCTGCCCAGCAGCCCAATGGGAGCGCTTCCTCCCTCCCCCAGCACAGAGTTCACCCCGCCCCTCTGCCCAGCAGCCCAATGGGAGCGTTTTCTCCCTCCCCCAGCACAGCGTACACCTAGCCCCTCTGTTTGGGCACTCGGTCTCTAAAAGGTTCGCCATCACTGTCCTAGGGGAAGGAGACAGGAGGAGGTTTTCTTTGTTTGTTTCTCTTCCCCTTTCTGTGGATGAACGGCCAAATAAGGTTTCCTGAGGTGCAGTGTGCACCAAACAGCATACGATATTGCTGCACAACCTTAAGGAACCTTATTTGGCCTGATCCCACACATTCCAATTTGGTTGTCTAGTTGCATCCAACTAGACATGAAGGGCTGACTAAGTCATATCTCTGGAACACAAGTGTGAATTTTAATAACGATGGGTTATCTGTAACTTATAACAATTTGGCTCTGAGGTCCCATACGTAAAAGAGAATATCATTGGCAATGTGGTGATTTTAGTACAGACTTGGGAGATTGAAGTTCAAGACCCTAATGAGTTTTGAAAGTATGGGCCCATCACTCTGTCTCAGGCAGACCTATCCTGTGGGCTTATTCAAAGGACAATGAAGTGGGGAAAGAGAACTAAGTGAAAGAAGTAAGCACACTCTGTGAACTGGTTCTCTGGTTGATATGCAATTTGGATTAAGTCTAGCTGTTCTATGACAGGGTTTATCTGGTGGTACTACTGTGGCAGGCACGATGTTTCTCGCTCACAAAGCAAGGATCCCTGTGTTTGTGACAGGAGGAATTGGAGGGGTCCACCGTGGAGGAGAAAAGAGTAAGAGAAGCATATATTAATTCTGAATCAAGAACTGAATTTGCAGAATCTGTTTTATTTCCCTTTATTGTTTCAGAATGTTTTCCTACTGATAGGGCCATGACTATAGACCAGTGATTCACAACCTTTGGTTTTTGGACTTCAGTTCCCAGAAGCCTAAGTCAATTCCCCAGTGCACTGATCAGCCAATGTACTGACTTATGCTTCTGGGAATTGAAGTCCCCCTGTGAGGGCGTGTGCCCCACATTGGAAACCACTGCTATAGACCATTTTGTTGTCACCTGCAGAAGACTGGTCAGCCCTAGTGGCATGACATGTATTTCTTCTTTTGCACTTATTGCTGACACACTTCCCCCTTCTGTTTGCTTAGCAAAATAACTCATGCAAAATAATCATCTATGTGCTAATGCCCTTTGCATAGAATGTATACAGATTGATCTACATCTGTCGATGATTCTTGGTTTTGCTTGCATAATAACAGTGGAAAAGCAGAGATGGGGAAATTTTTTGCCAAGCATTTATTATTCTTCATTGGTTACAGTCATGCCCTGGCTTTTCTCTTGTCAGGATCCTGGGCATGGGCAACTGGCAGGCAACGTGAACACCAGGACAAACAGTCTGTTGCAGGTCTCAACTGGAATTGTACAATCGTTTGCGGGTGGGGGGAGTAGTGTAGGTCTGGTCTAATAAAATAGTTCCTTTCCACCTGCCACTAGTTGTCACTTGTTCCAGGATACGTTATTTGGTGACAATAGCATTTTCCTTTCTAGAGAAAATAGCTCTCCTTGAGCAAGACTTTTCACCAGGGCAAAGAGAGCAGGAAGCAAATTAAACTCTTCTCTCTTTGCTCTAATCTCCACCCCTTGTTCCATTAGCTGTTATTTTGAAAGTAAATCCAAGAAACTTTATACACATTTATGCTTTCATACATTGGCCCATTTACGTCCACTTTGGCCCCAGACACTGGAAAGGAGAGCTAGAACTTCCACGGTTCTCCAGTCAGCTTAGCCATGCCTCCTGGAAGGAGGTAGTTCCAGGAACTTCCATCCAAAAATATATTTTTAAGTCCCAGTGTTATCCTATGTCAGTAATGGCCAACCTTGGCACTCCAGGTGTTCTTGGACTTCAATTTCCAGAAACCCAAGTCAACATACCTGATGATCAGGGCTTCTTGGAATTGAAGTTTAAGAACATCTGGAGTGCCAAGGTTGGCCATCACTGTCCTATGTTCTAATTCGGTGTGAGGCAGAAAGGGAGATTTCAACTGAACATTAATAACTTCCTGGTAAAGGAATGGACTACAGTATCTCAGATGGCAGTAGACTCTCCTTCACTGGAGGTTTTTTAAATGGAGCTGAGTGGTCATCGGTAGGAATGCTTCAGCTGAGGATTTCCTGTTTTATCAGGAGACTGGATGTAATGACTTTTGGAACCTTTCTGGCTCAATATCTCTATGGATCCATCTAAAGCAGTTTCCTATCTACTGTTAATACCAAACCTTGATTTCAATCCTGTCCACCCCACCCCAGCTGTCTGATTTTAGGATTGGGAACTTGGTGAAGGTGCTGTTCTCCAACATTTTATCAATGTATTGCCCTGTTCTTTCCAGCTTTGGATGTGAGTGCGGATCTGACAGAATTAGGTCGGACTCCGGTTGCTGTGATTTCTGCAGGTGTCAAGTCCATTCTTGATATTGGCAGGACTCTGGAATATTTGGTAATTGATATTAACTGTAAAGGAAATGATAGTTGCTGTAGTTTTTAACTGGCAGTATGTATAAAAAGTGAGGTATAAATCATTGAATGACAATATGCATACCATTTTTATAAGGTTTAGCATTCATTCCTACAGTGTCTCCATTAATTTTTTTGTACCTATAGTTGGTGGTAGGGCAGTGATCATAAATTCTGATTCTCTTGTCTCCAAGAAAATCACTTTGTTGATTTATTCCTTGGGACTCAATGAAGATATGATACGCAAGGAGAACGAAACATCAGTGCTTGGATCTTATTAACCAATGGGACTGCTACTCCTTCCCAAAAGGAAAACAATAGCAGGGTTGCCTTTGTCTGTTTTGTTATGGATTTAGAAATTAGTCAAGTGGCAACATAATGGTGCAGTCAAATCCCTCATGACTTGCCACAGAAAGAGAGAGTTGTAATGTACATGTAAGAGAACAGTGATGGTGAACCTTGGCACTCCAGGTGTTCTGGAAGTTCAATTCCCTGATCAACAGGTGTACTGACTTGGGCTTCTGGTAATTGCAACCCAAGAACACCTTGAGTGCCATGGTTTGTCATCTCTGTTATAGGACAACCTTCCTCAATACTGTGCCATTTCAGATGTTTGGGATTACAGTTCAAGCCAGTTCAAGGCAACTTAGCCCATAATGAAGAATCACTATTAGGAGACAATGTGGCCCAGTGATAGAGTACATGTTTTGCATATAAGAGGTTGTGGGTTCAATCCCTAGCATTTGCAGATTAGGTTAGGAAATAGTTCCTTCTGAAATGTTGGAGAAACACTGCCAGTTCTTATTGCCAATATTGAACTTGCTAGGAGCTTACTAAGTTTCTGCTGTGGCATTCAGGGAGAAAGTAATAGGTTGAGAGAGGTAGTTAGGGATAATGTCTATAGATTGAAACAAACCCCACCAGAAAATGTACTCATCCGGGGCAGACGGAGAACATGGGACCCAAGATCTTCATTTCTTGTGGATCTTGCTCAGTCCACTTTGGAAACCTTGGCTGTTTTTTGATTCTGGCTGTGCCCTCTTATTTAATTACCACTAAATAATTTACACCCTACTGTAGTGCAGATTCTACAAAATCTTGGCCATGTAAAGTAGTGGACCTTGCCAGTAGTTTGGGAATGCATCTAACTGTTTGGAAGTGGCAGAGCACAACATCAAACCCATGTAGTTGGAAGAGCTAGCTCCATTACGGAGAACCTTGGCACTCCAGATGTTCTTGGACTTCAATTCCCAGAAGCCCCCATGAATCCACACAAATGGGTTTACTGCGATTCATCTGGCCCACGCCACCCTCGTCGCTCCTGGAAGCGGAAGCAAAATGTGCCCATACGAGTGTGTTTTACTTCCACTTCCAGGTGTGACGAGGGCGGTGTGGGCTGGACGAATCACAGTAAACCCATTCGTGTGGATTCACGGGGGCTTCTGGAAATTGAAGTCCAAGAACATCTGGAGTGCCAAGGTTTGCCATCACGGAGTTAGGCCATATGTTATGTTTTAGTGCCACAGTGTTTACTTGTAAGGAAGAGAATGTAGCACAATTATACAGAGTTTGCTGAGGGGTCAGAAATGCTTCAGCATTAACTCCCAATATCCCCAGGTATCAAGGCTAGCAGCACCTGCCCACTGAAATACTGGATTATATGGAGCCTTGGTCAGACTTGGCATAAAGCAGATTCATGCACTCTGTTCAGTGTGGCAACAGTCATCGTGAATGTAGTTAAAAACTGTGAGCTCACTTGTATCTGGAGTTCTCTGTTTGCATTTGTCTTTTCCTATTTTACCTCTGCAGGAAACGCAAGGTGTTTGTGTGGCCACCTTTGGAGAATCCAGAGAATTCCCAGCCTTCTTTTCCCATCAGAGTGGCTTCCAGGCGCCTTGTAAGGTACAAAATGAAGAGGAGGCTGCTCAGATGATTGGTAAGCGATTAGTGGAACAAGGCACTGTTTGAGGGGGTGAGTTTTGACTGGAGTTGAAGCTGGTGATCTACTCAGTCTCCCTGTCAAAGGCTGAAATCAGACCTTTGCAGATATAACTCATAGACTGAAGCCTATTGAAATCAGTGACAGTTACCTCGTCTCCGGGGGCTCAAGGAGAAGCTCACCTTGTTATGTTTATGTTTATGTTTATGTTTATGTTTATGTTTATGTTTATGTTTATGTTTATGTTTATGTTTATGTTTATGTTTATGTTTATGTTTATGTTTATGTTTATGTTTATGTTTATGTTTATGTTTATGTTTATGTTTATGTTTATTGGATTTATACCCCACCCTACTCAGCGCAAGGCCGACTCAGGGCGGCATTACATCATATTAAATACAATTAAAGCATAACAATACAAAAATACAATAGGAAAAAATACAATGTCAGAATACAATATCATAAATGCATAGGAATGTACAATACAATAATAATAAGAATTTACAAGTTACAGAACAAGAAAAAACGTACAGTGATCCAGATAGAGGGAATCGGAGCCCAAGGCTCAATGACCATAGACTGGGCCTTAACCAGGACCGGGCTCAATGACCACGTCGGAGTCCAGCTCCTCAGCAGCATGAACAGAGAAAGGCGACAAGACGGCACTGCAAGTCAGTGCTGGATCAAGGAAGAATGAAACACACACACACACACCACGGCAATGCCGGACTGGGGGAGAGGGCTCGGGCGAGGAAAAGGCGGCACCGGGCTTTATGTCCTCGCCATGCCGGGAAGCCCAGGTGGAGTCACTCCCCCGTGACAAATGCCGGGCCAAGGGAGAGGCTGGAAGGCTGTTAGTTGGAAGGCTGGCAAGTCTGCAGTTTGAGACCCGGGTACTGCATGACAGAATGAGCTCCTGTCTCAACCTCGCAGTTTGAAAGCAAGAAACTGCAAGTAGATAAGTAGGAGCCACTTCGGTGGGAAAAGATCTTGGGGATAGGAAAGGAGCCTCATTTGGGTATTCCCTGAGTGGAGTTTGTCCAGCAAAAATCCTTTCAACCCAGAATAATTTCTGACACAAAATTATTATTATACTGTACAGTACCTCATCTCTGTTTATAGCCAAAGAACCAGCGTGACATGTGGCAAGTATGACTAGACACTGAAGTGCACGGAACTCTGTTACCTTTCCCGCCATAGTGGTACCTATTTATCTATTTTCAATTTCTTGCTTTCAAACTACTAGGTTGGCAGGAGCTGGGGTAGATGATGGGAGCTCACTCCATCATGCAGCACCTGGGTCTCAAACTGCTGATCTGCTGACCTTCCAGTCAATAAAGCTACTGCTACTATGATTCAAACTTTTTTATTCTTATGTGTTTTCTCAGCCAGGTCACTAATACTGCAGTTGGGCAGTGGAGTGCTGATCGCAGTGCCGTGCCCTAAAGACCAAGCTGCTTCTGGACAGTTTATTGAAGAAGCGATACAACAGGCTTTGAGTGAAGCTCAGTAAGAATTACTTAAATCTCTCTTTTCTTTTGTAGTGAATGGATTTATGCTGTATAGCGGTGGTTCCCAATCTTTTCAAGCCAGGGGCCAGGTCACGCTCTCTCCATCAGCTTTGAAGGCCAGAGGCCATTTTGCCCTGCCTGCCCAATAGGGGTGGCCATTTTGTCGCAACAGCTTCAAAGGGATGGCCATTTTGTTTCTTGAATGCCCATGGAGGGGTTGGGGTACATGAAATGGCACCGGGGGGCATATCTGGCCCATGGGCCTTAGGTTGGGAACCCCTGCTGTATATGATGGATGCAGATGTGATGGACACTAATTCTTTCTCTTTGTGTTGGTCGCCTGCCTGTCCTTTCCCCCATCCCAGTTGCTAAGATACATATACATTTCATGATCATCCTTAATGTGAACTTCTTTACCAGCTATAAAGCTACTCTGAGAATAGGAAGCTGGGATGAGAGGTTGGGTGAATGTGGTTCAGAAACTGTGTCTCTGGGACTGAGGACAGTGTTCTAAGGTGAGTCAGGAAGCATGCGAGACAAGCCAGGAAATAAGACTGAAGAGCAAACCAGAAATCATGAGCAAAGAGCAACTCAAACTAGAGGACAACTCAAAAGTCAGGATAGAGAGCAATCAAGGATGCTGGAACATAGCATAGCCCATGAAGACCATATTGTTCAGGCAGGATTGATGAGAAACAAGAAGTCTTCTACTCAGAAAGATCCAGTAGCCCCACTAGGTGGGCAGAGTTAATCTATGTCAGAGTCTGGGGTGTGTCTGGATGGCAAAGTAACACAAGTACCAGGACCCAGGGCAACCATGTAATAGGCGAAAAAGTAACCATATTTCAGTCCAGAGTTCAAGTCCAAAATCAAACTCAAGGTAGACAGGGTTAGTCAGATGGTAGGAGCGTAGTCCAAGCAAGCCAGTAGTTGGGTAACCGAGAGAGCAGATGAGGAAGAGTACCTTCAAGGGCTGGAGCAAGTCAAGGAGGGTTCAAAGAGCAAGGATCTAGGTAATGCACAACAACAGGAACCAGGCACAAGATCCACAAGCCAAACAACAGCAAGTCTTATTGACCTTGGTAATGGCAACCTTGTGTTACCAGCTAATCTTTCTCCTACTGGGTCAAGTGAAAGGAACTGCAGAATGAACTCACCAAAAGGTGCCTTCATTCTGGCAGTTTCACATCTGGTCTAGTCATGGAAGAAGAAGGAGCTTCTGTGGGGAGGAGCGAGGAGCTGCTTCTTACATAGATAAGCCACCCAGGGCCTTTTCTAGGTGGAGTTATGATTGTCCAGAACTTTCTCCAGGGCTCTCAGGTTGGGCTTAGCAGCTGCAACTGAGGGAGGGTCCAACCCTACAAACATAAAAGCTGTCCTCTTTGAGTCTGTCAAAGATGATTATATGTCTAAATAAACTATTTTGCTCCCTGAGACAGTTTGTCTATTCAGATTCTGTACCTTTGTCTATTCAGATCATACCTTGCTGTTATTGTTGTTCAGTTGATTCCGACCCTTTGTGACCCTATGGACCATTGCCCACCAGGCACCTCTGTCCTCCACCATCCTCCTCAGCCAGCCCAGCTTTGTGCCCATTGCATCTACAATACCATCTAGTCATGTCATTTTTGGCTGCCCCCTTCTTCTCTTTCCCTCCACCTTTCCCAGCATCAAGGCTTTCTCAAGTGAATCCTCTCTTCTCATTCGATGTCCAAAGTACTTTAGCTTCATCTTTACTATTTGGCCTTCTAAGGAGCAGTCAGGGTTGATTTCTTCTAGGATCGACCTATTTGTTCTCCTCGCTGTCCAGGGTACTCTCAAAACTCTCCTCCAACACCACATTTGAAAGGCATCTATTCTTCTGTGCTCAGATTTCCTAATGGTCCAGCTCTCACAGCCATACATTACCACCAGGAATACCATTGGTTTGACTATGTGAATTTTTGTTTGCAAGGTGATGTCTCTACTTTTCAATATGTTCCCCAGGTTTCTCGTAGCTTGTCTCCCAAGAATCAGTTGCCTTTTTATTTCATGGCTGCAATCACCATCTGCAGTGATCTTTGATCCATAGATAGTAGAATCTGTCACTGCTTCTACTTCTTCCCCATCTATTTTCCAGGGACTGATAAGGCCTATTGCCATTATCTTGGTTTTCTTGATGTTGAGTCTCAAGCCAGCTTTTGCGCTCTCTTCTTTCAACCTAAGCAGAAGCTTCTTTAGGTCTTCCTCACTTTCTGCCATTAGGGTAGTATCATTTGCATATCTTAAGTTGTTGATGTTGCTCCCAGCAATTTTGTTCCCAACTTGTGATTTGTCCAACCTTGCATTGCACATTATGTGCTCTGTGTATAAGTTGAATAAGCAGGGTGATAAAATGCAGCCTTGTCTTACTCCTTTTCCTATTCTAAATCTCTCCATTATTCCATATCCTGTCCTAACTGTTGCTTCTTGACTCATGTACATATTTCTCATGAGGCATATAAGGTGTTCTGGTATTCCCATCTCTTTAATTACTTGCCACATTTTGTTGTGGTCCACACAGTCAAAGGCCTTCGTGTAGTCAATGAAACAGAAGTAGACTTGTTTCTGATATTCCTTTGTTTTCTCCATGATCCAACGTATGTTGGCAATGTGGTCTCTGGTCCCTCTGCCTCTTCGGAACCAAGCCTGCACTTCTGGTAATTCTCTCTCCACGTGCTGGTGAAGTCTATCCTGTATTATCTTGAGCATAACCTTGATAGTACCATTATGGTTCAGAGATCCTGAGGGTTCTTTTTAAAGATATTAATTAGTTGTGTAGCTATGCCTACTGCTACAAGATAGGATATCAGGCATGATTATATATTATTTAAATAACCTGCTTTTACTTTTTCAGGCAAAAAGAGATTACAGGAAAAGAGCTAACACCCTTCTTGTTGCAAAGAGTGAATGAGTTATCTTATGGGGAGTCACTGAAAGCCAGTATCCTTTCCTAGAAATTCTCTACTGCAATGCTACCCCTCTCCCAACAAGCTGGCTCCCACATGTTCTGTCAAAATCTTCATAATGTTTTGAACTCTGAAAATACTGAGCTTCTTGTTTATCTGTTTAACTACAAAGATCTGACTCTCTTTCCAGGAGATGCAGTGCATCACACCACATGGGGCAAGCCAGATTGCTCTTGGTTGGCATCAGAGGGCTTTGGCATTCATTCATAGTTTTGGCTTAGAAGTCATCTGGGTTTAGAGCTTGGAGGTGGAGTCTTTGGGAGCCAGCAAGGGACAGTGGCTAGAAGTTTGGGTTTTCTTGCTCAAAATCCATATTTCTGAAACTCTGATCATTGAACAATGTGTTCTTCAGGCTTGAGATTATAGTAAGAAAGGAAGGATAACACTTTTTGTCTAGCCATTTTCACACAATATCAAAATAGCCACCATCCCCACTTTAAAGGGTATGAGTTTGCTACTTATAAAGCTAAATTTCTAATTAAAGGTTTAAAAATGCAAGAAGGAATGGTATCATTCTTAGCCTTGGCTGTCAACAGTGGCTGGACAGCAGGCTAAGCAGGAGACATAAGGATTATTTGAATTTCCCCCACTGTGCTGAGATTGTGCTATGGTAATAGAGTAGACCATACAGCCAGCGACACAACACCCAGTGTCAGGCAGTGGTTAACTAACCTGACAACCCTAAGGACTAACGGCCTTGGGTGGCAAAGTCCACAGGGAAGGGTGATGGTCCCCAAGTGGATTAACTCCCACTTGAATCCATCTTGATGGAGGGCAGCAGCTTCATCAATACTGACCTAGGGCTGATGAGGCCTTTGTGTGTCAAAAGCACTCAGGACCAGAAAGTGACTCATGGAACTGGATCAATGTTATGGGTGTCATGCTGCGATGCAGAAGGCATATGAAAGGCCACTGCATTATATTCTCAGGACAGTCTTCATGGCTGATCGCCATGATGATCACCAATATTTAGATTCAGATCCGGCAGAAAAAGAAGAAGTGCTGAGCTATACTCTATTTAAACTACAGTAGAACCTCTGATAACGTCCCAACCCCGTTCTACATGTTTGGACTTTCTCTGATTTTTTACTTTATCTGAATCAAATGGTCAATGCATCGGATAATGTCCAAAAAATGGATGTTATCCGAGGTTCCTATAACAAATACCTCGGATAACGTCCATTTTTAAGCAGTTTTGAACTTTATGTGATGCATCACATGTCCATCAAAACCGCGACTTTATTCGAATTGGACTTTATCTGAATCGGACTTTATCCGAGGTACCACTGTATATTAATTCTTTGTAACTTTGTACATGTTTTGTTAGGGATGGGATGGGACCTTCCGCCTCCCAGTCAGTGTCTTAGCCACTTGAGCCACTGCACGTAGCTAATTTCTTTCTTTAAAAAAAATAGACTTCAATACTTAAGTAGAATTTAAAAAGTATTATTCGGTGAATAAAATGTATTCCCTTGACACCCAAAAAGGTAAAAGAGGAGGAGGAGGAGGACTAAAATGTATATCTTTTTCCAAGGTACAAACATTCCCATATATAGATAGGCACACAACTAATTAAGACATCCTGAATTATTTGCTCATATGCAATTTTTAAAATATTCTTTTTAATTAATAAAATGTTTTTCAACCAAGTAACCAAGTAGTATAGGGATGGGCCAGCAAACAGCTGAGGTCCACCAGCCGCACTCTAGAGTAGAGAATGGCTTTGTATCACTTGCTTCCATGCACTTTCATTTGGGTTCTGTGTTGTGGTATTTTCCTTTCCTTTCACCAACTCCCATCAGATATTGCCTTGATCAAGAACAATGCCAGAGTGGGCAGTCGAATAGCTGTGGCCCTGAATAAGATCCAGAGAGCCCAGGAATGGAGGAGTGATGGCTCACCTTGGAATAAAAATAGATCTGATGCACCAAGACCAGTGAGTGCCTTATGC
Source organism: Bradypodion ventrale (assembly GCA_035047345.1). Lineage (NCBI taxonomy): Eukaryota > Metazoa > Chordata > Lepidosauria > Squamata > Chamaeleonidae > Bradypodion > Bradypodion ventrale. Next base: position 230,705,459 of record JAWDJE010000005.1, read on the forward strand.
GGTTGTGGTCGCCAACCTTTTCAGAGTGGCAGCTTGACTCTTGCTTACTTGAGTATCAATTTACCTTACAGCACATGGCTTTACACTTCTTGCTAGAGTTCCCTAGATTGATTTGATTACCAGGCACCATGGGGGGAGGCGGGTTGGTTGGTTGATTATTTTTCTTAAGGCAAGTACATGTCTGGAACATATGACTAGATGCGATCAAGATGGATTGGGCTAAACCAGTTTACTTAAGATTGCATAGAGGCATGGTATGCTATTTAATGTGATCTTTGCATCCACATGCAATGATCAGGTGGTTTCAGGACTGGAAACCACACCATACCTCAAGTAATCCTATGTACTGTGTTCTTAAAGTGAATTTTTTAAAAAGGAAAAATAACACTAACAAAAAAAAATCCCTGGACAAAGCCACATCTGATGTCAGCTGTTGCCAATTTAGCAGCCTATATTTGACTACAGGGTCTGTGGTGGCTTAGAGTAGGAATTCTCAACCTTTTAAAACAGGGGGGTGGGGTGGGTCACGCTCCCTCAGACAGTTTTGGGGGCCGGATGGCATTTTGCCCTTCCTCCACTACATGGCACTTCCAGATGTGGTGGAGGTAGTGGTGAGCCACATGACATGGTGCCGTGGGCTGCATCCAGCCCACAGGCCACAGGTTGAGAATCCCTGGCTTAGGGGGACTGTGGTGGCTTAGTGGTTAAGATGCTGAACTTGATCACTGGAAGGTTGGCAGGTCAGCAGTTTGAGACCCAAGTGCTGCATCACGGAGTGAGCTTCCGTGTCTGTCCCAGCTCCTGCCAACCTAGTAGTTTGAAAGCAAGAAATTGCAAATAGATAAATAGATACCACTTTGGTGGAAAGGTAAACAGCATTCTGTGCACTACAGTGTCTAATCATGCCTGCCACATGTCCATGGAAAGATCTGCAAATACAGACAGTATTGGTTCTTTGGCTGTAAACAGAGATGAGTACTGAACCCTAGAGTCAGATATGACTGGTTTTCGAGCAAGGGTGACCTTTACCTATTTGGCTACAAGTCCCAATGCTTTATGTAGCCTACTTAGCTGCAGATGACGGGAGTTATAATCCTACAACTCATGCTGAGTTGAGGAAAGCTGATGTAGGTTGGTTGGTGAGAGGTGTTTGCATCCAGAACCCTACCTTTCAGAAAGGAATCAACTTGAATAGCTATTACGTCTGTTCCAGTTCCACAATTTTGTGCTGATTTGTTAATGGTGTTGATTTGCCCTCTCAAGGAGTACCAAAAGAGAACTGCAAAGACAGGCAAAATCCCATGTTGATTAAATTCAAAATTAGCCAGATAGCAGGCCAAATCCATTTTTAGTTCCCTGCACTACATGGACATGTAAATGAAGACACAAGGAGCTGTTCTGTTTGACCTGTTGCTTGGTATCTTTAAGGACCACTTTCTATGTAACATTTGTTTTCTGAAACAGACACCCTCACAGTGTGAGGAAAATAGGAAATTGTATGTACAAATGCAACATCTTATTTTTAAATGTATCTGTGCTTGTTTGGAAGTTGCAGTGAATGAAGAAGAACAATGCAACAGTTGATCTTGGCTAAATGCTTGAGAGTAATGCTTTGGCAGGAACATCCAATTTAGTTCAGTCAAAAGCCATTCAAACGCACCAAGTCAAGTAAATTTGCCCTTTTCTATTAAATCTTTCCCACATCTCTTCAGATTCTGCATATAGCAATTTTCAGGGGCTTGAGAGGCTGTCTACATGGGCTTACAGCTCACTCATGGATAAAACATAGTAGAGCAATTTAGTTGAATCTCTAACTGGGTCTCCAAATAGGGTACGGTAGTTTGTTTTATCCATTCTCAGCATATGAGCAAGCTGGAGATGATATAAAATAGAGCAGGGTCTACTTTCCAGCTCATGGGGGAAGTACTTACCCTATCAGCTAGAAAGTGGCTTTGTCCCTCTACCTGTTGCTGATTGATCTGCTAGAGTCCATTCAATGTAGCGTGTGGGGTAAAAGTTCTCCCCTCATAAGCTGAAAAGTAGCTATTACTGCTGAAGCTGATTGGTTTGTTGCAGCCTCATCAGAGTAGCAAAAAGTTGTCTGGATGCAGGGATTATGTAAAACAGCATTTTGCTCCTTCCCCTGATCTCAAGCAGTTTTTAAAAGGCTGTTCTATGCTGGCTTGGAAGGGACAGTGTAGACACTCTGAGTATTCTTGGCGCAGTAAAGATCTGGATTAGCTGTGGTTTAATGGATAATGAGCAATAGCTCAAGTGGCTAAGACGCTGACTGGGAGGCAGAAGGTCAGCAGTTCGATTCTCGAGTATTGCAGGATGGAATGAGCTCCCGTCTTTGTCCCAGCTCCTGCCAACCTAGCAGTTCGAAAGCAAGAAATTGCAAGTAGATAAATAGGGACCACTTTGGTGGGAAGGTAACAGCATTCTGTGCACTCCGGTTTCTAGTCATGCCTGCCACATGACCACGGAAATGTCTGCAGAAGCAGACAGCACTGGCTCTTCAGTTTTGAAACAGAGATGAGCACTGAACCCTAGAGTCAGATGCAACTGGCTTTCGAGCAAAGGAAACCTTTACCTTTACCTTAATGGTTAAGTTGCTGAACTTGAAGATTGGAAGGTCGGAAAGTCAGCAGTTTGAGACTCGAGTGCTGCACGACAAAATGAGCTTCCATCATCTGCCCTAGCTCCTGCCAACCTAGCACTTTGAAAGCAAGAAATTGCAAGTAGATAAATTGGGACCATTTTTGTGGGAAAGGGAGCAGTGTTCCATGTACTCTGGTGCCTAGTCATGTCTGGTACATGACCACAGAAATTTTGGATGGAAATGGAAATGAACGCCGCACCCTATAGTCATATACAACTGACTTTCGAGCAAGGGCAACTTTTACCTTTATTAAATTTCAAGCTTTCTGATGAAGTCTGTTGGCAATCATTTTAGTTAGATAGAAATAAAAGCTGGGAAAAGCTATTTTCTGGGACTGTTACCTCCTGCCATCTCCCAAGACAACATGACTAATAATAATAATAATAATAATAATAATAATAATAATAATAATAATAATAATAATAATAATAATAATAATAATAATAATAATAATAATAATAATAATAATAATAATAATAATAGGTTTATTTATACACTGCTCTCCTGGCGCGAGCGCCACTCATAACTTATGTTTTATTACAACATAAAAAGAACACAATTACAATGAAATACAGAATATAACAAAATGTCACAAACAATACAGTAAAATAAACAATACAAATATCACATAACAATCCAATTTACAGTATCATATCATAAAGGCACAATATACATCACAAAAGCCCAAAAACATTATCCATACTATCCATACTAGCTGCATGAATGTTACAATTTCATTCAAAAAACAACTTTTCCAAGCACTGTGGAAGACACTGCACAGCCATAAACTCCCACTCCTGTTCATCTAATAACTTGGAGCAAACACTTTGTTGACTTAATGTCCAGTAGTCATTGCTGAAGGTTGAGTGAGTAAACAGAGTTCTTTGTTGCCTCATTGCACTCTTTTCGGTTTTACTTTCAGGTGATTATTGGTGGCATCAACGTTGACATCATAGCCAAGGCAAAAGATACAGCCGTACAGGTAAGACCCCCTTGTGATAGAGAAGCAAGTCTTATCTTTTCTCTAGCTGGGCGGGGAAAGTGACATCAGCTGTAAGCACAGCCAATGTTTACACAATGATGGGAATAGAGTAGTCCAGTGTTATCAGAAGGGAAACACAATTCTCCACAGCTCTTTGCGTTCTCTTGCTGCAAGACATATTCTTCTATAGATGTTGACGGGTGAAGGGAGGTGAAATATGGAGAAGACTAATAACCATGACCAGGCAATAAGATGACAGAGTGTTCTAGCACTAGTCTCCTCTATGTAAGAAAGTAAAAGAAAGCATTAAAAAGCATTGGGGTAGAGGAAAGAACTCATGGGCACGTTATCTCATTCCTGAACATCACATCCCAACTATGTCACTGAAACACCACCTACATGCATATACCCGGTCTTCCCCAAAAGCCCATCTGAATCATTCCAATTTGAAAAAGCAGAAGACCCCAGCAGCAGTAAAGAGAAAAAGTAATGCAACCCCCATCCAAAGGGAAGCTGACTTATGGGATCAGTTTTGGCATTTAATCATTGGTCTGCCTTCCCATGTTTGATTTCTCAGCTACTGTAACATTGAAAGAGTTGCATGAGAAGAAAAAATTCCTTTAACACATCTCTTTTGACCCTCTCTTGAGAGTTTTATTCTGTTTGCTGATCTGTTTCTGAATATGTTTTTTTATAAAAACCACAAGCTTCTTTTTATAATTAATAGTTTCTGGTGAGTTTACATCTTCTAGGAGACAGAAGTTCATTTCCAAAACATCTTTATTCTACTAATAGAAATACATTTCTCCTGGACATTACCTGGACATTACCTGTTCTCACTTTTATGTGTTTTTAAAAACCTCTGTTGAAGCCCATGGAAGTAAGTTGCATTGAATGTAATTACATTGATACAGGAGTACATCCTAAATATAACAAGATGGTGACACAAGTCATTTTTTGCTTCACTCCATTAACTTCTCTTCTCCCCTGGTAGTATGGAGGGCAGACAAATCCATCAACTGTGAGACAGTCGTTTGGTGGTGTGGGGAGAAATCTAGCAGGTAATTCATTCTAACACCATTCTCTCAAGCAAAGTCAGGCAGACTTCAGAGTTACAGGTCCTGGTTTCTTTATTATTAAAGGTCTGATAATCATCAACGTGAAACAGATAGAAAATGGTGGCTTGGTGAGGCCCCATCTGGAATACTGTGTACAGTTCTGGTTGCCATACCTCCAGAAGGATATTATGGAGTTGGAGAAAGTGCAGAGGAGGGCAACCAGAATGATTAGGGGACTGGAACACCTTCCTTACCTTCTGAGGCTGCAACGGTTGGGCCTCTTCACTCTTGAATGACGGTGTCTATGAGGTGACTTGATTGAAGTTTATAAAATCATGCACAGTGTGGACAAAGTAGATAAACATCAAACACACAAAATGATTCTGGCCAATGGCTATAACTTTTGTACTTGCACATGGCACTAGGTCCGTGATGGCAAACTTTGGCACTCCAGTTGTTCTTGGACTTCAATTCCCAGAAGCCCAAGTCAGCACTCCTGCTGATCAGAGCTCCTAGCATGTGTTAAAAAGGTAATAGTGCAGATTCATTACTTCCTTCTGGTCATTTACAGAATTCTTAGTTTAGACAGCATAATATAGTGCAGTGATGGTGAACCTTGGCACTCCAGTTGTTCTTGAACTTCAATTCCCAGAAGCCTCAATCAGCAGGAGTGCTGATCTGGGCTTCTGGTAATTGAAGTCCAAGAACAGCTGGAGTGCCAAGGTTCACCATCACTGATCTAGTGGCTACAGTCATCCATGTGGCTAGGGAGATCTTTCTTTCATTCTTCACTGGGCCATGAAATGCTTCGTTCCCCTAAATTCAACAGTTAGGTTTAGTCCCGATGTCCTCTGACGCCAAATTTTTTTTTTTTAGTCTATGTTTTATTTGTTGGTGGTGGGTTTTGATTTGTTGTGGGTATTATTGTTATTCATTTTATGTTTGTTCACTGCCCAGGGTGGGATAACACCCAGATGGGCGGTATAGAAATCCACTAAATAAATAAATAAGGAAAAACTGTTTTCCTTATCGCACAACACTAGAAAGTTCGGTTTCACTTACCAGTGATAACTTTCGTTCTTCAAGTATATAGTTTGTGAATACACACTCATGGGTTATGCGCCTGCGCAGAACAGCCGATCGGAGGCTTGAAAAGCTATTGGTCAAAAGTTTTGGCGGTAAGACCGCCCACCGTACCGCCCACCCTGAGGCGCCCGCGCGCCATTTTACCTCAGTTCCATACTTAAGCTAAGCACAGGATAAACCAACTGATCTCATCCGTGCAGCTCAAGAGGGGAGGCAGGGTGGGTAGTGTGTATTCACAAACTATATACTCGAAGAACGAAAGTTATCACTGGTAAGTGAAACCGAACTTTCTCCTTCGTATAGTTTGTGAATCCACACTCATGGGAGATTAGCAAGCTCACACTTACTTGGTCGGTGGGCAGTCGGATGAGATGATCCCACGATGAGCTGAAGATCCCCTAGGTGGACCCGTCAGGGGCGTTGAGTCCGGAGCCCTCTGGTGAGGACGACACGGCCAAGCCTGGCGTCCGCAGTGGCTCTGGTGTCCACCCTGTAATGCTGGACAAATGTGGAAGGTCTGGACCAGGTGGCAGCCTTACATATGTCCTCAAGCGGTGTGCCCTCCAGAAAGGCAGTGGATGTGGCAACCGCCCTGGTGGAATGCGCCCTGACATGCGGTGGAGGTGGCAGTGAGGCTGACTCGTAGGCCAGGTAGATGGTAGAGGTGATCCATTTGGAGAACCTTTGAGCAGAGATGGGTTCACCCTTGGACTTTCCCCCATAGGCCACAAAGAGGCGTTGCGACTTCCTGAACTCTCTAGTCCTGCTGGTGTAAAACCATAAAGCTCGTTTCACATCCAGCGTGTGCCAAGTCCTTTCTTGGGCGTTAGTGGGGTTCTGAAAGAAGGTTGGCAAGGAGATAGTTTGTGCCATGTGAAACTTGGAGACCACCTTGGGCAGGAAGGTGATGTCCGCTTGGAGGACGACGCGGTCGTTGAAGAACTGGAGAAAAGGTGCGTCTGCTCGCAGGGCAACCAGCTCACCAGCTCGTCGTGCAGACGTGATAGCCACTAGGAATGCCGCCTTCCATGTGAGGAGGCGAACATCGGCGGTAGCCATGGGCTCGAATGGGGTCCTGGTGAGCGCGTTGAGCACGGTAGACAGTGACCATTGAGCCGTAGGAGTTCTGACCGGGGGGAAAGCGTTCCGTAGTCCCTTGAGGAAGCGCTTCACCGTTTGGTCACGGAAAGCCCCAGCAGCGGGCGAGCCAGCCGGGGAGTGTGCCACCACTGCTGCGAGGTGCACTCGGATGGAGGTGATGCTAAGGCCAGACTCCGCCAAATGGAGGAGGTATGTTAAAACGTCCTGCAGTCCCGCCCGCGGGGGGGGGCATGTGCTGGGAAGCCAGGAAAGCACAAAAGCGCCTGTATTTGGAAGCGTAGGACCTCCTTGTGGAAGGGCGCCGCGCTAGCTCGAGGATCCTGGACAGTCTGGGGTTATCCTCCACGCGGTGAGGTGGAGGCTGGGCAGGTCCGAATGGTGCAGCTGGCCGTGCTCCATTTGGAGAAGCGTCGGTGACTCCGGCAGTGTGCGATACTGTGACGACATGCGCAACAGTAGCGGAAACCAGGGTTGGCGCGGCCATGCCGGCGCCACCAGAATTGCATTGGTTCTGTGTTGGTACATCCTGGTGAGTACTTTCTGGACCAGAGGAAACGGAGGGAAGGCATAGAGATAGTCCTGATCCCACCGTTTCATGAAGGCATCGCCTTCGGAGTTCAGTCCGATGCCTGCTCTGGAGCAGTACCTGCTGAGTTTCCTGTTGGACTCCGATGCAAAGAGGTCGATGCTCGGCGTCCCCCATGCCTCGCAAAGCGACCGGAACACCCCGTCGTCCAGCTCCCATTCGTGGGTCGTCGAGGTGAGACGGCTCAGGTGGTCTGCCAAAACATTCAGCGTGCCCTGAATGTGCACTCCAATTGGGAAAATGTGCCTCTCCAGGCACCATTCCCACAACTGCACTGCGAGGTACAGGAGGGTGGTGGACCGTGTTCCTCCCTGCTTGTTGAGGTACGCCACCGCCGTGGTATTGTCCGAGGCCACTTGAACCGCCTTGCCGGTGAGCAGCGTCTCGAAGGAACGCAGGGCCTTCCAGATGGCCAGCAGTTCCAAGTAATTTATGTGGTGCACCGTTTCGTGTGGTGTCCAGGTGTCGTTGACCGTGAGAGTCCCGCAAGCAGCGCCCCAGCCGAGGTTGCTCGCGTCGGTCAGTATCTGCAACGAGGGTTGCGGGGGGTAGAAACTCTTTCCCGTGGCCACGTTGAGTGGTGTAGACCACCACAGCAGTTGGTCCCTCAGTTCTGGAGATGGGGTCAACCGTTTGGACTGGCTCTCCCGAAGTGCGTCGAACTCGTGAAGGAGCCACGATTGCAGGGACCTGAATTTCAACTTGGCATGGGGAATCACTGCCGTCGTTGAGGCCATCAGGCCTAGAAGTCTCTGAGCCTTCTTCGCCCGGATGCACGGTTTGGTGCGTAGTTCGCTCACCCCCTGCGCAATGTCCTGTAAGCGTTTCTGGGGGGCGTAGGCTCTCGTAGCAAGCGAGTCGAGTACCGCTCCGATGTACTCGACGCGTTGAGTGGGAGTCAACTTCGATTTGGTGAAGTTGATCCTGAGGCCGAGACTCTCCATGAGGTGGACCGTGTATTGTGTGTCCCGAATGGCTGACGATTTGGTGGGGGAGACGATCAACCAATCGTCGATGTACGGGAAGACCCTGATGCTCCGTTGACGGAGGAATGCAGCCACTGGAGCCATGCATTTGGTGAAGACCCGCGGTGCCGTGGCCAGACCGAACGGTAAGCACCGGTACTGGTACACGGAATTGTCGATACGGAAGCGGAGAAATCGTCTGTGTTCCTCGAGGATGGAGACGTGGAAGTAGGCATCCTTGAGGTCTATGACTGTGAACCAGTCCCCTTTGTTGATGAGGGGGAGGACGGTCTGCAAGGTCACCATCCGGAACTTCCTGGTGTGGATGCATTTGTTCAGGCGGCGCAGATCCAGGATAGGGCGAAGGCCTCCGTCCTTCTTCTGGACCACGAAGTACCTCGAGTAGAAGCCGTTGTCCCAGTCGGACGGTGTTACCCGCTCGATGGCTCCCTTGGAGAGAAGGGTTGATATTTCTTCCTCCAAATGGGGGGACGAGGTGGTGAGACGATGTCTTCCTACCCGAGGCACCCGCACGAACTCGATGGCGTAGCCAGAGGACAAGATCTTTAAGACCCACTGGTCGTCCGTGATGCCCGACCATACCTGGAGGAAGTTCCGGAGGGGGAGGTACGGGATGTGGAGCGAGAGAGACTCGGCCGTCGCAGCTTCAAACGCGGGGCTTGGGCCTCGCGCCCGAACGTTTGTCCTGTCCATAGGGTCGGTAACGGGGTTTGTGCTGCCGCCGTTGTTTGTAGGAGCTGGATCTAGGCTGCTCCGTCGGTCCCTGCTGCTGCGGATTGCCCTGGAACCGCCGTGTGAAGGGCTGGAACCTCGGCCTGGCGGAAGTAGCCGGCGTGGTGAGCCCCAGGAACTTCGCCGTGGAATTGGTCTGGCGCATCTCATTCAGGACTTTGTCGGTGTCCTGACCGAAGAGGCCCTGCCCGTCGAAGGGAAACTCCTCGATGAGCTTTTTCATAGCGTCATCGAGGGAGGTGTCCCTGAGCCAAGCATGGCGACGGAGGTAGATTGCGGAGGCCATGTCTTTTGCCGCATAATCGTTGATATGCCGGGCAGTGCGCATCAGTTGCTCGGCGACGAAGTCCCCCTCGGTGGCCAGTGCGTCAATCCGCTTTTGGGCATCCGCGGGCAGTTTCGCCGTCTCAACCTTCACCTGCTCCCAGAGGTGAGATTGATACAGGCCCATGGCGGCCGAGTAGTTGGCGGCACGGAAGAATAGGGAGCCGGTGGCGTAGAACTTACGCCCCACCGCGTCCAGTTTCTTTCCCTCCGGCGTCGATGGGACCGGAAACCCGCTGGTGGCCGTCCTATGCTGGAAGGCCTTGACCACCAGGGAATTCGGCAGGGGGTGAGCCTGCAAGAACTCGACGTTCTCGTCCAGGACCCGGTACATGCTGTCGAGCCTGGACGAAACGGAGTGGGCCGCCAAAGGTTTCTTCCACGTCGCCCTCGCCGAAGTCATCATGGAGGGGAGCATGGTTATGTGGACTGGCCGCACAGCACGTCTGTCGAGCTTCGCGGTCATCTGATCCTCACCCTCCAACGGTGGTTGATCGACCTTGAGGTTGAGTGCGGTGCCCAGCCTTGTGAGCATGGCGGTCAGAGAGCGTTGGTCCTCACCACGCGGTGGGTCCACTGAGCCGATAGCCTGCTCCGGCGTGCGCTCGGCGTCGACGTCTCCCTCGTCCTCCTCCGACGACGCGCTGGACTCATCGGAAGACGAGGGAGGCAGTCTTTCATCCACGTCGGGACCGCGCCAGTACGGCCTGGGCGGGCCGGCGGGATGGGATTCCACCGCCTCGACGTCCGGACCACACCATGACGGGTTGGGTGGGCCGGCGGAGCGGGCACTCGACCCACGAGAGGTCGGTGGGGCCACGGCAGGGCCGGGATGCCCGGGGCTTGCGGTGGTCAGAACCGGAGCCGCAGAGGCCGCAGGCATGGGGGCTTGGAGCTTGGCCGCAAATGACGCCATGACCTGGAACATCTCTCGGACGAGGGCCATCTGAGATCCGTCCGAGTCCGCTGGAGGCAGAGCCCCGGTAGCCGGCGGGTTGGTGGTCCACGAAACGGTGGGTGTCGAAACGGTGGCCGGCGTCGGTGTCGGCGAAACGGTCGTCGGAACGGTGACGACCGCGTCGTCCGTCGGCGTTCTGGGCCTTGGAGAGACGGAGGCCTGCCTCGGCGAGCGGTTTCTTCCCCGAGGAGGAGAGGGGAGCACCTGAAGTGGGCGAGCTGGAGCCCCAGCCCTGCGTCCTTTATCAGGTGACCCGGAAGACGACCGTCCTCCCCAGATGGAGGATCCCGGAGAAGGACATCGGGCAGTCGAGAACGGCGGCGAAGGCCCGGGAGAGGCGGGTGTGCGCGGGGTGGGAGGAAGCGACCGTATCTTCTCCGACCCATGCTTGCGCTTCTTCTCGCCGTTCCTGTCCTTCTTTTTCTTCTTCCTAATCGGAAGCACGGAGGAAGAAGCCGGCGGCGGCTGGGCGGCAGCGGCGGATGTGGAGGCGGGAGCGGCGGGAGCCAGAGCGAGCTCCATCATATGCGCCTTGAGGCGATTGCTTCGGTTCTGCACCGCGAGGCGCGTAAACTTTTTGCAATGCGGGCAAGACTGGCTCTGGTGCGACTCTCCCAAGCAGAACAGGCACAGGCTGTGTCCGTCGGAAGCTGGGAACTTCTTAAGGCAAGCCCTGCACTGTTTAAACGCTGCAGCCATGAACCGCGGAAAAATTCTTCCAGTGGAAGTTTCTGGAGGCGAGTACCCCGAAGGGCGGACCAGCCGCCACCCCCTTGAGGGGGGAGACGGTGATCGATGCGAAGAAAAATTGGCTACTGAATCCACTCGAAAGAAGAGACAGAGCCGGGGTGGCGATCCTGCCCGGAGGACAGAATCACCGAGAAAAATTGTTGAAATTTGCCAAAAAGACTTTCCCTCAGAAGGGCGAAAAAATTGAGGAAGCTCTCAACGATCGTCCTGCTGCTACGGCGGAAAGAAGAGAACTGAGGTAAAATGGCGCGCGGGCGCTTCAGGGTGGGCGGTACGGCGGGCGGTCTTACCGCCAAAACTTTTGACCAATAGCTTTTCAAGCCTCCGATCGGCTGTTCTGCGCAGGCGCATAACCCATGAGTGTGGATTCACAAACTATACGAAGGAGAACTAGGGGGCACTCCATGAAACTTTTGGGTGCTAGTTCTCAAACAAATAAGAGAAAGTACTTTTTTCACCCAGAGGTCTATGGAACTCCCTGCCAGATGAAGTGGTGACAGCTGTCAGTCTAGACAGCTTTAAGAAAGGATTAGACAAGTTCCTGGAGGACAAGGGTATCAATGGCTATAATTATGGATACCTAAGGACAACCTCCGGGTTGGAGAGATAGGCAGGATATCCCTCAATGCCATTTCCAGGGAATCCTAAGCAGGTGAAGGCATCTGCTTGGGAATACTCTGAAGCAGATGGTGAGCCACTGTGTGAGACAGAATGCTGGACTGGATGGTCTGTGGCCTGGTCCAGCAAGGCTATTCTTATGTTCTTGGAAAGCAATGAGAACAGGTTGTTAGTATTTAGCAACCAGGTTACCTCTGAATTCTCAGAGAGATAATTTATTTTCAGTAGGAGAACTGAACTTATTGAGTTAAAGCTACAGTTACATGTAGATAGAACACCAGCCAGCAGTATCAGACAAGTATATACTGTAACTCTGACACCATGGCAAGCAGGTGTAACAGAAATGTACAACTTTGCATTAACAACCCAACATGATTTATATTCTCATAAACAATGAAAACAGAGCCTGATCCATAAAGCGAACAGGGCTTCCACCAATTTTAAGAAAATCTCCAATCGGTTTCAGGAGCTGGTGGGTTCGAGAGCAGTGGGAAGAGATGAAAGTCCCCACTGGCCAATCCTAGTTGATTCTGATCTGGTTCGTTGAGTGGAAGAACATCTGCTTCCTGTGCTAGCTCAATTCCTGGCATCTTCAGTGTAAATATATCACTTTCTGAAGAGCCACTGCCAGATTCAGAATAGTAGAACCAAAGCTTGGAGAAGTTTTGTTTTTGGTTTACAATTCCCTGTTTTCCCTTGCCAGCAATGGGGCATGGCTGTTCTAAGTTCTCATTACAGAATCCAGGGATCTTGGATGTACAAAGAGGCTGATTGCTGTTAAATAAGGCAGTTTCCTATGTGGAACAGAGAGATTGCTTGGATGTTGAGGTATTTCCCTCAACCTTGACAGCAAAGAATCCTGTTAGAGTAACAAACATGTCTACAGAACACAAGTTAAAATGTGTTACTCTATAACAGTGATGACGTACCTTGGCACTCCAGCTGTTCTTGAACTTCAATTCCCAGAAGCCCAAGTCCCTGTGAATCCACATGAATGGGTTTACTGCACATACACAGCTGTTCTTGGACTTCAATTCCCAGAAGCCCAAGTCCCTGTGAATCCACATGAATGGGTTTACTGTACATATGCAACTGTTCTTGACTTCAATTCCCAGAAGCCCAAGTCCCTGTGAATCCACATGAATGGGTTTACTTTGTGTATGTGCAGTAAACCCATTTGTGTGGATTCACAGGGACTTGGGCATCTAGGAATTGAAGTCCAAGAACAGCTGGAGTGCCAAGGTTCACCCTCATGGCTCTATAAGGTGCTACAGGGCTCTTTCCTGTTCTTTCTGCAACAGGCTAACAGAATTACCCTCTTCGAAATGTCTTAGTGTTGAGGTTCAATCAAGCCTGTCAATGTAGAGTTCAGCTTGGGTCTGTTTCACTTTTCTGATTTCAGATTGCTTAAGTCGTCTTGGGAAGATGCCATTGTTCATCTCAGTCTTGGGGAAAGATGAGCATTCTGAATCCGTCCTACAATACTGCAGGCATATGGTAGCTATTCTTAATTGGTCTACAAGTTTGCTGTTTGTCTTTTCTGTTCATGACTCTGGAGCTAATAGCACAAAGATTTTGCTACAATAGACTAGCTTGTGGGCCAGCAAACTTGGCTCTCCAAATGTTCTTGGACTTCAATTCCCAGAAGCCCTTATTGGCAGGTGTGCTGACTTGGGCTTCTGGTAATTGAAGTCCAAGAACACTTGGGGGCCCAAGGTTGAGAAATCCTGGACTAGCATATTTAATCCTCCGGAAACTCTTATTTTATTTATTTATTTATTTGACTTATACCTTAAATTATTGCACAAATGCTGAAGCTCCCAGTATGATAAGCAAAGAAGAGTCATAAAGTGTTCTTCTACAAATCCTTTTCACAACAGGGGTCTTTTGTTGTTGTTCAGTTGCACAGTCGATTCCGACCCATAGCTGTGTGTCTTAATTTTAGGAGACAGTGGCTTTCAAATGCTTTCATTTGTTTTTAAATCGCAGGTTTATCAACCTCAAAGTTTCAGATTAAAAAAAGAAACAGATTTTCAATGAAGTTTTTAATAATTACTACCCTCTTATCCTCAGTTTCAAACATTTTTATTTACCAGCCAGGATTGTCATTTTTTATATCAATAAATAATGGGGCAGGAGGGGGAAGGTTTATAGCACAGCAATTTTCAAAGGTCTGCTTTTTAAGTCAAGTGCTATGAAACTGGATAGCAAAATGAGCATATTTTAATTCCAGCAAATTGGCTGCAATAGTTAGGCCTAGGAGAAATAATTTCCATTCAAGTCATGAATATGACTCAGGAATCTGGGGCCAGTCATTACCTCTGCCAGATTAATGCTACTGAATAGGGCTATCAAAATGTCATCAGGCCAATTCCAATTTACAAGAACTCTTCCCAGGATTTTCTAGATCTCAAGAACTCAGAAATGGCCTCCCACACCTTTCTTCTGGAGGCACTGTAGAACCATGTAGCTTACCTGAGGCTACATAGATTGGCTCTTCTCTTACAAGATATATAGGGCACCCACAGTACTAATGTCTGATTCTGTAGTGCTCCAACTCACTTAGCAATCCAGTTTTGGTGTCTTGCACGGAAGACAAAGAAGGAGCCACAGTAAGGGCTAAAACACAACTTTATTGCATGGTAGTCAGAGTGAATATGAGGTAATGGTGGACCAAACAGCTCTATTTATAGCACACTGTACATTTTGAATAACCCGGGTGATAGTTCATTGGTTACTGTCCGCGTGACGTCATGGATCGTCACGCCCACCTTCTCCAGGTGCGGCGCGGCGCGGCAGGAAGGTTTCCCGCCCTTCAGGTATTCAGGGGAATCTGTATCATGTGAGCTGGATGCTGCTACTGGCATGAGCAGTATTATCATTAACAGCTTGCTACAATGTGTCTCTGATTAGTTACAATGGATACAATTGCCTGATACAATCAGTTAAAGAGTACTTGTCACATTCTATTCAGTACATAACACCAGTCAAGATAAAATAGTGGGAGGTCATGTACACCTGGTAAGGTGCCAGCTTCCATGTGGAAGCAAACTCTATTTCCAATAAAACTGTAGTTAGTTCTAGTTTCAATAAAACTACACCATGGGGAATAAAATGTAGCCCTCCAGATGTTTTTGACTTACATATTCTATCAGCCCCCAGGGAAGCCAACACAGACATAATGTGAGAGATTACGGAAATTGCTCTCACCTTGCATATAATTCCAGACCCATCAGCCCTCTTTACTAACCACGTGGTTTTAACCAATGAGAATGTAGATTTCCATTCTTAGAACAGCAGTCTGAGAATCCAACAGAAGCAAGATAGGAAGGGTTAGGTCTGCATGGGACCCATTGACTCCCAAGAGGAATGGGCGAGAGCAATATTCCCTGCAAGCCTCCAGCAGAATTCTTTATCCAGATGTTTGTTATACGGAATGACCATAGTTTTGCTCTGAAACTCCCAAGGCGAAATGAAATAGAAGGAGGTATGGAGAGTTAATAATATTTATTGAATTTGTCTTTTCCCCCACTTTGCTTTGAGGATATGGCAGGTGTCTCTCAACTGAGAGGGCACAACACAGCTACTTACTGTGCGGTAATCACAGGCGGTGGAGAGCTCACCCTTGGCATGGGAGATATGGACATCCACCAGCAGATCACAGAGCAATACGTGAGGTCCTTTTGTATTCTTCTAAGCTTGCAAAAATTTAAACATATTTGTATTTATTTGCTTCCTTTCCCCCCATTTTTCCAAAGAACAGAAACTGTTTCAAGACAGCTGGGATTAAAGCAAAGAACAGATTCAGGATTACATTCTTAGAGGTGCTTCCAGAATAGGTTTCTATGGTGCAGATGCTTCTTAGTTTGCACCAGGATGGAGTTGAGGATGTTCACATACTTCCGCTTAACACCTTGCTATGTTTTACCCCACCATGTCTTGCATCTATAAGATCAGCTAAGGCAGAAAAGGCATAATTAGCTGTACTGTATCTTTGGATTGGTGTTACAATGAATCTTTCAAGTGGAGGGACCCTCTAATCCAGTTCCTGAAGGACTAGGGTGGTGCTCCTACATAAACTATGCTTTCGAGCCTTATTTCCCTTCTTTAACTTAATGCAGGGATTCTCAACCTGTGGCCCATGGCACCATTTCATGTGGCCCACCACCACCACCTCCACCACACCAGGAAGTGCCATGTTGTGGAGGAAGAGCAAAATGGCCATCCAGCCCCCAAAGCCATCTGAGGGAGCGTGACCTGGCCCCTGGCTTACAAAGGTTGAGAACTCCTGACTTAACGTGATGTCAGATTTGGCTTGGAGAGGTGTCCCACTTGTTTCTCTCAAGGTGCAAAGTTGACATCTCTCCCAAGTAGGCTTTAGAAGAAGTATGTTTTGCAGCCTTGAGTACTGTATCTGCCTCTACACTCTTTTTGCTTCCTCTGTATGAGTGTTTTACACTCCAACCCCACCATCCAAATAATCAAAGAAAGTGTTTATGGAAACACCAAAATGAAAGCAATCAGCTCTTCACAGAGATGTGTGAAACTGCTTTGTACTGTCAACACACTAACCTAACTTGCCAGGGGGTCTTTTCCTCCAAAATTAAATTGGTCTTCTTCTGGTTAATGATGCACAAGATAGGAGCCCAAATCATGGAAGAAGAACTAGCTAGAGCAGGGTGAGTTTAATGCTTTAGACTGCTTGAGAAAAATGCTCTTTTGGACTAAAGCTCACCTAGTTTAGGTCCTGGCCATGTTCACTAAAGAACTCTGGGAGACATTCAAAATGCAACTTTCCCAAGAATTAGTGTGGTCTTTAATACTGATTCCTGGGAGCCTCTTAATTAAAATTCACCTAGCAAAACAGCACTGTAGAGCATCTGTCAACACAAGGAGGCTGAGAGAAATGTCGAAAGCTTTCTTGTGTTATTCTTCGAAGACTCTTAGAAAATCAAATATGGCTTATTCATTTTAGCCTCTTGTTCCATTCTTTGATAATGAAATGAGGAGCGGAAAAGGGTGGAGAGAAAATGTGAGCAGTGACTTCTTTTTTCCTTCCATCTGCAGTCTTTTAAGGGTCTTATTAATTAACAAGTGGATTGTTGACATACAGATGCCTTCTTTAAAAGACACAATCAGCTGTTGAGTACAAAGACTTGATCCCATCCCCACCTTCAGTTTTTATTAATGAGGGAAGCAGTAAGGTGGTTCCTTGTTGCTTTTCCCATTAGGTAAAGGCAAAGGTTTCCCTTTCTTGAAAGCCAATCATATCCAACTCTAGGGTTCAGTGCTCATCTCTGTTTCAATGCCGAAAAGCCAGTGCTGTCTGCTTCTGCAGACGTTTCCATGGTCATGTGACAGACATGACTAGACAACAGAGCACACAGAAAGCTGTTACCTTCCCACCAACGTGGTCCCTATTTATCTACTTGCAATTTCTTGCTTTCGAACAGCTAGGTTGGCAGGAGCTGGGACAAAGACAGGAGCTCATTCCGTCCTGCAGTACTTGGGAATTGAACTGCTGACCTTCCGCCTCCCAGTCAGTGTCTTAGCCACTTGAGCCACTGCGCTGTGTTTGTTTGTATTTCACCATGTTGAGATGTTAGTGGGAGGTAGTGGATCCAGAAGAGTGGACCCCTTCATCTCATCATAGTTCTTGCTGGCTTTTGTAGGACAAGCTACTGGTGATGTAAACAGTATGTTTCCAGTAGGAAAGCAGTGTGTTAAATGGGATGAGGTCCTTCACATAAGCCTAAGGTTGAGAAGTGCCTCTCTCATAGATCACACAGTTTGAAGCAAACATGACAAGTAGCAGGGATCTGCTGGGAAGGATTAGTGGTGTTAGCCTCCAGCTGACTCTAATGGGCCCCTATAACTCATCCAGATACAGCAGTAGTATATTAGTAGCGGACTGACTTGATAATCAAAGTTAGTGTGCTTCCAGCAGAAACTTTTGCTCAATAATGACCTGACTTGGAATACTCTGTCCAGTTCAGACCACCATAGTTTAAGGCAGGGATTTTCAACCTGTGGCCCGTGGGCTGAATGCAGCCAGTGGCACCATTTCATGTGCCCACCACCACCACACCAAGACGTGCCATGTGGTGTAGGAAGAGCAAAATGGCCGTCCGGCCCCCAAAGCTGTCTGAGAGAGCATGAACCAGCCCCCAGCTTTAAAAGGTTGAGAACTCCTGGTTTAAGGTGTGTGTCCAAGAAAAGGACAACCAGAATGGTAAAAGTTCTGGAAACCCTATGAAGAGCATCTGTCTGGAGGCACCTTTAATGTGGAAAGGAAGATAAAGGAGAAAATGCTGTTGTTGATCCTGTGTCTACAAGAGCAGCAGTGACATCTTGGGCCATGCCTAATAAAGCTATTCAGTTCTGCTGCTTTATTTTAGGAAGAGAGGGCATATCTCCTTCCTAGCATCACGACAACTTTTCCATTGCTTATATTCTCCTATAATCATCTTAGGTGTCCCAGTTCAAGAAGAATCTGTGTTTGGCCCCACTAATATGCATTGATGGAAATGTGCCGGTTTCTACGATTGAGTATATCTGTCAGATTGCCAGAGAACATCACCTCATAGGTAAGAAGAAATCCTTCTTAATAAGTTGCATTTATTTTGTACATAGCATGATTTTTTACATTTATCTCGTGAGCCTCACTTCATATCTAGGCAAATGTTCCTACCACCCACATTTGGCATTTATTAGTTCTAGATACAAACAACATTTAGCAAGTCTATAAAGCCCCCACAGAAGGGGAGAAACTTCAGAATATCCAAATCAGAAGGACCCTCAGCAGAAGACATGAGAAGAAGAAGATGCAATTTAGTGTCTTCTAAACATTTTTGGCCTTCAATATGGATGTTCATCTAGTGAAAGATCAGGGGTGGGGGTGGGGATCAGATTACTTGCTCTCCAGAAGAGGCCATTGTTGCTATATGGAGTGAAAGCTTGGACATTTACTAAAGCAAGGGTTTGCAACCTATGGCCCGTGGCTGGCCCCCGATGCCGTTCCATCTGACCCATGGTGACGGCCCTGGTAGTGGGAGTGGATGCACCTGCACATGTGCAAATACACCCATATGTGCGCAAATGCGTCCACCGCAGTTGTGTCCGGCCCACTCAGCTGTCTGAGGGTGAGTAGACTGGCCCATAGCACAAGAACCTTGAGACCCCCTGGACCAAAGCATCTGAAAAGTGGATCTACAGATGGCTGCTAAGAATATCATGGGTTGACCATGTGACTAATGTAGAAGTATTGTGCCGAATGGATAAAGAACAAGAACTGTTTAAGACCATTAAGCAAAGCAAGCTCCAATACCTTGGCCATATCATGAGGAACAACATAAAGTATAGAATCCTCCAACTTTCTCTGCAAAGAAAGATCCCTGGGAAGAGAGGCCCTCAACATAGAAGAACCTGAGAGACTGGTGTGGCATGTCCTCAGAAGAACTGCAGAAATAAATCAGTAGATCAATACAGTTATGTATAGCACATGTCAAATTATTTCAATGACATATAAAGTCAGCTCATTCTCAATTAGGGCTTTGTTTTTTGTTGTCAGTGCTATAGATTAATCAAATACCTGTATGGTACTATATTTCAGTGTACAGTACAGGTTTAGCTGACTAATCCGCTTGATTAGTAAACACTTGTTGTGTATGCAAGCAGTTCATCAGTCACCACACGCAACTCAGCTGCCAGCAATAGCGCAGCTGAGGAAGCTCAGCCCATGCAACCCCAACTACCCAATCAGCAATTAGCACGGGTGTTGTGTATGAAACTGTATCGCTTTAAGAATGAATGTAGCCGCTGCAATGTCCGAATGTAACCTAACAATGATCACAATGTATCTCAGCTGTTAATGGAACGCGAGCTAGCTACCCATAGAGGGCAGCTGCGAGCGTTCAGCTCACATGGTACAAATCCCCCAATTACCGTCAGCGGGAACTTTCCTGCGCAAGGAACATCTGGAGAAGAAGGGCGTGACTCAGAATGACATCATGCAGGTAGCAGCCAATGCGCTACCATGTAACCATGTTCAAATGTATTGTTGCAATATAAAAGGAGCTGTACCTCAGCCATTACCACATGTTCAGTCTACCGGTGTGCCAATAAAGATGTGTTAAGCCAGACTTCGGCTGCTTCTATTGTCTTGGTTCCAGTACACCAAAACGGGAAACCTCCCCGTTATAGGTGACTATTAGGAAGGTATACAACTAACCTTAGTTAGGTTAGGTGAACCTTAGGAAGGTACGCAGTACGTCCCTAATGACATCACTGCTGCCGCAACCAATGAGTGCCTTTGGGGAAAATTCAAATGTACTGTATGATATAAAAGGAGCTGCGTCTCCACCATTTGGTTATGTACAGATTGACCATGCTGCAATAAAGAAGTGTTTGGCCCGCCTGCTGGCTCCATGTGCAATCAATCTGCCTACATCAAAACACTCATATCTCTGATAATTTTTGATAACTAGGAGAGCCCTGTGGGATTAAAATAAAAATGTTTGAACTAGTCCAGCATTCTGTTAACCCATGGTGGCCTGACTTTTCTGCCATGGGCCTGACCACACCCCTGGACAGCTGAGTGGGCACATTTATGGCATTCATAAATGTGCCCACTTCTGTGTTTATGACTGCTGTTTGTGCGTTTCTGCATGCACGGGCATGGGGACATTTTACAGCTGACGTAAACATGCTTGCTTCCAATTCTGGGTGTGGCAGAGGTGGCGATGGGCAGGGTATGGCGTTGGGGGCAGGGTATGGTCTGTGGGCCATAAGTTGGGAACCCCTGTGTTAATCACTCGTGGCCAAAGCATTTTTCAGTTTTCTTAGTGCCTTGTGTATTTTAATACAGCCTTCCCCAACCTATTGTCTATCCAACATTTGACAATACAGTAGTTCCTGTTATCTTCAGCCAGCCTGGCCAATGCCCTGTAATGGCCTGTGGATAATAGGAGACATCACTCAACAAATCTTAAGGTCACTGAATCAAGGGAATATTTTGTTTTAATAGCAAAAATGGTGGGTACAAAAATAGGGTGATGATTTACAGCAGTGATGGCAAACCTTTTAGAGACCGAGTGCCCAAACTGCAATCCAAAACCCACTTATTTATCATAAAGTGCCAACACAGCAACAGGGGAGGAAGGAAATGCCCCCATTGGGCTGCTGGTTAGAGGGGCGGTGCAAACTCTGTGCTGGGTTGACTGCACGGGTGCCCACAGAGAGGACTCCGAGTGCCCCCTCTGGCACGCATGCCATAGGTTCACCACCACTGGTTTACAGAGTGGATCAAATGCTTCACATACATAGCTGTGATGATCCATGTATGTTGGGTTGACTAATCTAATGCTCTTTTGAAGTGTGTTATGAACCGACAGATGTGGACAAGGCATCCAAGCCATTCATTTCAGACAGCTGGAAAACCTTGACCTGCATATCACCTAACCTCCGGGAACTCAGAGCAATCAGCCAGACCTTGGGATATGCTGTGCCAACAGGTAAAGCACTTTTGAGAGTTGCGCTGAGGAATTCGTAAAAGTATCTATTTGTCCTTTATGTTATGGTATGGTCTGTTATATGGCCTGTCCATCTCTACTTCCATTCAATTCCTATGATTGCAGGCTAGCATACCTCACTGTTCATTGCACTTACTAGGGTTGTAGAAAATGTAAAGTCTTCCTACAGCATTTCTGGAGGGCTGCACTTGCTTCTAGGCTATAGCAAACACATGTTTATTTTTTTAATTACCAGCAAGTCCTAATGATAGAAGGAAAGCCTTGATCTGTGATTTCATTATGCCTTTGATGCCATGTGATAGGTTTTCATCCTTTAAACTTTCAAGATCTACCATCTCAGCTGGAAGACATTGTTGAGACTGCTGCGTCCTTGGCCTACCCTTTACTGAAGGAGTTGCATAGCGTGGTGGTGACACTTGGTCAACATGGAGTCCTGGTCTGTGGCCAGAACGTGGGTGGAAACATCTCTCTTCACCCTGGAAGTTGCAACAAGGTAGTGGCACAAGAAAGCAAATGTGAAGTGTCAAGATGGGGAAGGTGAGATGAAAGCTGTCATTTGGGAAGGGAAACAGGACAAGGACATCTAAGAATGAGGGACATTTGAGAGATAAGTTTATTTCCCCTCATATAATTGCTAGTCCCTAAATTTCTTGGCCTAAATACACTTGCTGGAATAGGTTCTGACTGGAGTGGATCCATAGACTTAGTGGAATTTACATAAGTATTGACTTGCATTGAGCAATTGAATTCAGTAGGTCTATCTTAGTTGAGAATAACAGGTGAACTTAGGCTCTTGACAGTTAACCCTGTTGAAAATCCTTCTATGTACACCTATTCATAAGAGCCAGAAGTGGTGTAGTAGATAAAGTGATGGACAGTGATAATGAACCTTGGCACTCCAGGTGTTCTGGAACTTCAATTCCCAGAAGCCCTGATCATCAAGAGTGCTGCCTTGGGCTTCTGGTAATTGCAGTCCTGTTATGTATGTACAATGTTGCTTTAAGAGATGTTGCCTTGAAATGCATGAATGTAACCTGACCACAATTACAATGTAGCCCAGCTGTAAATGGAATGCGAGTTAGCTGTCCATAGGGGGCAGCTGCGAGCGTTCACCTCACATGGTTCACATTCCCCAAATCACCAACAGCCGCGGGAACTTTCCCGCCTCCTCAAAGAACTACAGAAGAGAGGCGTGACCGGGACGATGTCACGCCGGTAGCAGCCAATGAGTTACCGTGCAGCAAGGTTCAAATGTATTGTGTGACTGTATATAATGTGAGGTATCTCCGCCATTATCACATGTTCATGCTGACCATCAATGAATAAACCTGTGTTAGTCCTTCCTGCGACTCCTTCTTTGTCTTCCGTGCAAGACACTAAAAGTCCAAGAGCAGCTGGAGTATGGGCGTGTTTTACTTCCGCTTCCGGGAGTGATGAGGGTGGTGTGGGCCAGATGAATTGCTGTAAACCCCTTCATGTGGATTCACAGGGGGTTTGAGCTTCTGGGAATTGAAGTCCAAGAACATCTGGAATGCCAATGTTCGCCATCACAGATATATCTCTCTGTTCTGTCCCCCACCACTTCCCCAGGGCTTTACATGGCCACAGGTGAATCATTCTTCTCTTCAGAGCTGTAGAAATCTCCCCAGAAATCCAGTTATGCCTGTAGATTCTGTTGACATAATGTGACTTACTTACTTACTTTATTTATTTATTTATTTATTCTTTAAACTTCTATGCCACCCACTCAGGCAAGCCCGACTCAGGGCAGCTAACATCATAATTAAAAAAACCCAATTAAAAACAATCAGAGGTATATACAAGTATAAAACAGAATAAAACCAGATTAAAAGCTACCCACATTAAAAACTACCCACATTAAAAGGGAAGCTTTATTTTATAAGCCAACAGGCAGGGGCCACCTTTCCATCCAGACCCCACACCTGCCTTGCCAGCCAGGTTTTTAGACCTTTTCTGAAAGGCAGCCATTCTGTTTGCACCCACAGCTCTACCGGCAGGAGGTTCCACAGGGCCGGTGTGGACACGGAAAACGCCCTCCTTCATGTGCCAGAGAGACGAGCCCCTCTGGCTGGTGGAACAATTAGAGAGCCCCTCCGGTCCGCTCTGGTTGGACGGACAGACACTCTTGGGACAATGCGGTCTCTTAGGTATCCTGGCCCACTACCAAGAAGGGCTTTAAAGGTCAAAACCAGCACCATGAATTGCACCTGGAGGCAAACTGGTAACCAGTGCAGCTCCCGGAGCAATGGTGAGGTGCGAGCATAGTGCCTGCACCCCATCACGACCCAGGCTGCCGCATTCTAGACCAGCTGCAGCCTTCAAGTGGTCGTCAAGGGCAGCCCCATGTAGAGCACATTACAATAGTCTAGCCTGGAGGTGACCAGAGCATGTGTGACCATGAGCAGGGAGTCCCTTTTCCTGCCATTATTTAATTTTCACATACTCCTAAATGTCCTGGTTCGTACCGCTGGTCATAGGCATACCTGAGGTTGGGAATAACTGATTTAGAGGTTTACAATAAGTGCAGGAAATCATCTCACACTACTTATCTGACTCACATCTTTCTGTTGCCTTTTCTATTTTCCATTTCAGGATGCCGTGAAGGAGTTTTGTGCCGCTCATTATCCAGCAATCCCTGTCTCTTCAGAGAAGATCGTGAATGTCTCCGGAGCTGGTGACAGGTATCTTGCTAATTGCCTGGTGAGAGATAGATGCCATTATTGTGGCATCCTCCGCCTTCCTCTGTTTGGTCCCTGCCACTTTGGTTGCTGGGACAACATAACAGTGCATGCATGAACATGGCATCGCTAAGCAGTAATCGTTCTAAATATTTATTAGGAGGTGGCGAAAGATGGGGAGGCTTAATGTAAAGTTGTAGTTTCGCAGAGCCTTTGTGAAAGGGCGACATTGAGGCGACATACGTTTCCACCCAGACAACTTTGCTCCTTGTGCCTCGAGAGGCAGCACTTGTTAGTGCACCTGGACCCTCTTAGGGACCTAAACAAACTCTGTGAAGAAGAGTGCAATTCTGACAGTCAGATGAACTAGGTGTTTTCAGCACCTTTGAGTCTTCTTTCTCATCGACTAGTGGTATAAATATGAATCACCTGGAGCTTGAGGTGGTATGATCAGGGACTTGTGCAGCCCTTCAACCAACTTAGGTAAAGGTAAAAGTTGCCCTTGTTTGAAAGCCAGGCGTATCGGACTCTAGGGTTCAGTGCTCATCTCTGTTTCAAACCCAAAGAGCCAGCACTGTCTGTGTCTGCAGATGTTTCCGTGGTCATGTGGCAGGCATGACTGGACACCAGAGTGCATGGAACGCTGTTTATCTTCCCACCCAAGTGGTACCTATTTATTTACTTGCAATTTCTTGCTTTTGAACTTCTAGGTTGGCAGGAGCTGGGACAGAAATGGAAGCTCACTCTGTCATGCAGCACTCAGGTCTTGAACTGCTGACCTGCCAACCTTCCAGTCATCAAGTTCAGGATCTTAACCACTAAGCCATCACAGTCCCTTTTCAACAAACTAAAAAAGTTCAATTTCTTCTCCTTCCTTTTGGTTAAACTATACAATTCTTCAAGGAGACTAAAAGGATCTACTGAAAACTGATGAATTTTTTTCAGTGAGGTTACCATATTAGTCTGTTGCCTCAAAACCAAGAAAGAGTCTTGTGATGCCATAAAGCTGAGCACATATATCATATAATATATTGCCTGCTTGTTGGGCAACAGTACAGATGCAAAATGTGTGGTCTTCCTGCATTTACCCTCATTGGCTTTGCTGGCAAGGGCTGATGGGAGCTGGAGTCCAACAACATCCAATGGGCTGCATTCCTAAACAGTTTCTTTGGGGTGAGTTCGAGTTGATAGCATAGTTATGTCCCAAAATACAGTGGAATCTGATAGCCAGAAAAACAGGCCTAGGGTTGCTAGAAAGTCTACTGCAGTTTCTCATTAAACTAAAAGCCTAAAGTAGATGTGGGGAACTCAGTTGTTGTTTTGAACATCAGTTCCCATAATCGCTTAAAATTGGTCATTGATGTGGCGATGGGAGTTCTGAGGAAAGAGCATTAATGTGTTACCTGTGGTCAGTAGTTGTGTATTAAATAGTCCAAGATTTTCTGACATCATAACTCCAATAATTTGTAATAATCACTCTTTATTATTAATTGTGTTAATTATAATCTGATACAGAATTTGGGCTGGCCAGATTAGAACCTGACATTATTTGGCCTGTCCAAAGAGTTGCTGCATGAGGTTAATATTCCCTTTCCCCTCTCCACATGCATGTACAAGAAGTCAACTTGACACGTAGGTGAATTTTACTTCACGAGCAAGGGGACAGTGTCCTACACTGCAATTTTATTATTATTATTATTATTATTATTATTATTATTATTATTATTATTATTATTAATAATAATAATAATAATAATAATAATAATAATAATAATAATAATAATAATAATAATAATAATAATAATAATAATTCAACTTACCATCCGGTAAGTCGCGAAATGCGACTTTAAGGGCAGTAGGCCTGTAAAGGTGTGTCGTTTTCTGTTCTCCCGCACCTTACCATGGCTTTGTAGCCTGAATCCGTTATCTCATGCTTTTGAAGATTTAGATTTAAATACACCTATTGACAGAGTTTGAGGAATGAGAATATGACTTTTACAAAGCTATGGCTGGAAATGTGAAATAGATGTGTTTTAAAACATAATGTAGTACACTAAAACCTTGCATAAAGAGTGCCTCGCTTAGAGACTAACTCGCTTAAGGAGCAGAATTTTCTCTGAATGGTCGCCTCACTTAACAACTAAAAACAACAAAAAACTCGCTTAACTACTAAATCGGGGTTTGCTATCCCCCTCCGCCAGAAGTCACAATCAGTCACTTACAATGGCAGTGGTGACATTTTTTCCAAGTGTTTCGCTTAAAGAGCAACTTGCTTAAAGAGCAATCCCGTGGAACACATTATGCTCTTTAAATGAGGTACCACTGTATATTGAAAGACAGCACTTTGTAGTGGATAGAGTGCTAGATGAGGATTTGGAGATTTGTATTCAAATCCTTGCTCTGCCATGAAAGCTGTGCTCCTTGAATGTTTTCAGTATCTTCAACATCCTACTAGGGCAGAGATGTTGAACCTTGGCACTCCAGGTTTTTTTGAACTTCAATTCCCAGAAGCCCTGATCAGCAGGAGTGCTGACTTGGGCTTCTGGTAATTGCATTTCGAGAACACCTGGAGTGCCAAGGTTCACCCTCACTGGACTAGGGTCACCATAAATTTGAAGTGAGCAGTGCATATTGGGAGCTCTAGCCTTTGTGGGCCCATTGAGAAGCTGAAGAACTCTTGTGGATATTTTAATAAAATGGCTGCCATGCGATCTTGTTTGCACAAAGACAAGAAATTTTCATTAAAAACAGAATATAAAACTAAAATTGGTTTACACCCCAAATTTAAAGTCTTATATTTGCATCTTCAAAGTATAAGAAAATATACATTCACAAAATGGATGTGGTAAAAGAGGAAAAAGAATGAAATCCATCAACACATATGCCAAAATCATATTGTGTATCAATGCTGGCATAACATAAATAGTGCAGCTTTTGAAGGTGAATTGCTTCAGGTTAAGACATCAAAATAGCTATTATCTGTTGTGTACTGAGTCACTTGACTTAACACACAGTTGATATCGATAGTACATAAAAACATAAGAACAGCCTTGCTGGAACATCCCATCCAGTCCAGCATTCTGTCTCACACAGTGGCTCACCATTTTCTTCAGGGTATTCCCAAGCAGATGCCTTCACCTGCTTAGGATTCACTGGAAATGGCATTGAGAGATATCATGCCTATCTCTCCAACCCGGAGGTTGTCCTTAGGTATCCATAATTATAGCCATTGATACCCTTGTCCTCCATGAACTTGTCTAATCCTTTCTTAAAGCTGACAGCTGTCACCACTTCTTCTGGCAGGGAGTTCCATAGACCAGTAATCCTCTGGGTGAAAAAAGTACTTTCTCTTATTTGTTTGAGAACTAGTACCCAAAAGTTTCATAGAGTGTCCCCTAGTTCTAGTGTTGTGCAATAGGGAAAACAGTTTTTCCTTATCTACTTTGTCCACACCGTGCATGATTTTATAAACTTCAATCAGGTCACCTCTTAGACGTCGTCGTTCAAGAGTGAAGAGGCCCAACCGTTGCAGCCTCAGATGGTAAGGAAGGTGTTCCAGTCCCCTAATCATTCTGGTTGCCCTCCTCTGCACTTTTTCCAGCTCCATAATATCCTTCTGGAGGTATGGCGACCAGAACTGTACACAGTATTCCAGATGGGGCCTTACCATAGATTTATAGAGGCAAAATGACACTTGCTGACTTACAGTGCTTCATTTTAGACTGGACTGCCATGCATGTTATGTGTTTTGCAATACACAGTATATTAAGACCCAGTGACCTTGTTTCTCTTCAGTTTGATGGCTGGAGTCATTGCTGGAATGCTTACTGGGGAGGGCACAGATGCCTGCATCCAACTGGGCCTCATGTCTGCCAACTTCTCCCTGCGTTCTTTTGAGCCTATTTCACCAGAGATCAATAGCACCCATGTAAGTGTGGCAGCAGCAAAAGCTCAGAACTGGCCTGGAGCAAAGAGATGGAAGTTGCCTTAGAAATTCTGCTTCAGAACGTCCTCCATCCCACTTTCACCTGTCTTGGTACTGGGATTAAGTGGAGACACTCAAATTTTCCTTTCACTAGTATGGCCACTTTTTTCAGTCTGAAGTAGGTATGTTCCGTGTTTATTCCAAGTCGATGGGAGCAGAGGGCGAATGAGAGCTCTGACCAATACAGATCTGACGACCTCATCTAAACCAAGTAATAAAAGGGGTGGGTTTTTTAACTTTGTTTTATCATGTGTCTTTTATGTATTTACTGTCTGCTATGTAAACCGCCCTGAGTTGGGTTGTACCTGAGTGGGCGGTATATAAGCATGAAAAATAAATAAATAAATAAAAGAACAAAAATTAACAGTAATGTCAAAATGCTGCATCAAAGTGTAGCCACACATGGGCACACCAAGCAAACATGAATTCTTGGTAAATTGTGCAAATTAGACACATTCTTGGATACTTCCTTAATTACATTTCTGTGTCAGGAAGAGAAGGTGTGAAGGCCAGGATCCAATCTGCCTTGATGATTCAAGCAACAAAATGTCTTGTGGCAGTTAAAAGACAAAGATGTTACCTTTGGCAAAAGCTTTCATATACCGTAACTCATTGGATCAGCCACATGAAATCAACCAAGCAAGCGTTCTGATCTTTATGAAGACCCAAAATGCTCAGTTATTTTTGCTGATGTAAAATAATACTGTTGTGGATTTTTTATTATTCCTTTCTTTCTAGTTAGCAGAGTATGAGGTAAAAATAGCAATAACACATAGAAACACTAGAGATTAGCCTAAGACTCAGACCTACCACTTTCATAGTGACTAGCACTTTGTATAATAAAAAGCACTCTAGCAATAAAATAAAATAAATGTATCTTAACATTTGTGATCCGTAGTTCCAATTAGAAGAGTAAAAGGGAGTATGGTCAGAAGAGAAGAGACTATCAACAAAACACAATTTAATCAAACAAACAGGAGGAGGGATTTGCCTCAAACTGAAAGAGGCGGAATTCGGGAAAAGAACTTCACCCTTAAGTTAGTGGCAAAGCACAATCACATTAGGCTGTAAAAGCTCCTTCCACTAATACCCAGTCTTAATATATGCACAATTGTTATTACTGAATCCCAATAAATACAGCTGCTCCCTCTAAAAATGTTTCTAATTGAGGATGTTTACTAGGCGTTGCTCACCTACTCTAAGTTTTGTTTTCCCAATCAAATTAAGAGTTATAACCAAGACCTTGCACACATTTATCTATGGAGCAACCCTACTGAATATGTGAGACTTGCTTCTTGAATAAATATCCATAGAATGCTACAGTACAGTGTTTCTCAACCTTGCGCCCTAAGCGTTCATGGACTTCTATTACCACTCTATAACCGCTCTGGGTGGCGCATGCGCCAGAAGAGCAGGATACAAATGTGTGTAAATAAATAAATGACAGTTGCGCATGCTCCTGGACCGGGGCTCCTTGCTTATGGTCACCCACGCTCTGGTCACTTCCTGACTAGATAATTGTAGTGCGCTCTACATGGGGCTGCCCTTGACGACCATTCGGAGGCTGCAGCTGGTCCAGAATGCGGCAGCCCAGGTGGTGATGGGATGCGGACGATATTCCCGCACCTCACCGCTACTTCGGGAGCTGCACTGGTTACCAGTTTGTCTCCGGGTGCAATTCAAGGTGCTGGTTTTGACCTTTAAAGCCCTATATGGCAGTGGGCCAGGATACCTTAGAGACCGCATCATCCCAAGAGTGTCTGCCCGTCCAACCAGAGCAGACCGGAGAGGCTCTCTAATAGTGCCATCAGCTAGGGGTGCACATCTATCCAGCACCCGAAGGAGGGCCTTCTCTGTGTCCGCACCAACCCTCTGGAACCTCCTGCCAACAGATCTAAGACTTCAAAGAGAATTGCTGCCCTTCAGGAAAGGATTGAAGACCTGGCTGGTGGGGCAGGGGTGGGGCCCTAATGGGAACACGGTCCCCGCCTGCTGGCTTATGTAAACAATTAAGAACTCTCCCTTCTTCTTTTTATGGTGAGTGAGATGGGTGGGTGGGATATGGGTCTTTTAAAGTGTTTTTATGTGTTTTTATAACTTGTTGTAATGCCGCCCTGAGTCGGGTTCTGCCTGAGTGGGCGGCATACATAAATATGACTATTAAATTAAATTATTTTTTTAAAAAAAATAACCAGAAACCCAAGTCAGCACACCTGCTGATCAGGGCTTCTGGGAAATGAAGTCCAAGAACATCTGGGAGCCCAAGGTTGAGAACCTATGCTACAGTTATACTGTAGTAGAATATGTGGACTGAGAAATTTGAAAGTAATTCACCATTGACAAGGCAGGGCTCTTTCTTATGTGGGAATGGTGTAAAACCTTGCCATTTAAGTTATGAGACAGTTGCTTGGACTGTAAGCTCTCTGGAGATAGTGTTATGTATTGCTTATGAAGCTGCATAAAATAGAAATCACTCTCTATATAAATAAGAAACATGGAGATGGTGGACGACCTTTGGCCATGCTGGCTATGACAGAAGTCATAGGTCAATATATCTTAAGGATTTCTGGTTGCTTGCTCTGAGAATGAAATTCTGCATTAAAGATTACGGCCACTCTTCATGATGGTGAAAGCTATTCAACTGTTTCAAGTAGGAATCATGACACACAGTGAGTTTCCATTCAAGAAGAGTTGTTCTGACATGGGGAGCCGGGGAGGTGCAGGGGAGAGGTATGTACAGGAACCATCTCAGATACTATATGAATCACTAAAATGGAACTTGTGGGAGTAGTTTCAGAATCACTGGCCTAAAGTGTTACATGTTTAAGATACAGCTTTGGAGCACACGTGAATTATATATGGCATATACAGAAAGTGCCAAAACATGTATACACATTTTAAGAGATGTTATCTAAGTTTTACTTATCAAAGTTGAATTTAATTATGGTAATAATGTGTAGTATGGAGTTCACTCAAAATAATTATTGCTAGCATCACCGTGCAACAGGCAGGACAGTCAAAGAAAATGGCAGCAGCACGGTTGTCATTTGAACAGTGCAAAACCATTTTGAAAAGGTGTGGTTGAGTCTTCGCCATGTTCTTTGGCTTAACACTCCTTGACTTCTACATATGGAGGACCTTAAAGGATGTGGTGTACCATAGGAAGCTGACTACAGTGGCAGTACTTCAGGAAGGAATTGAAACCATGTGCACAGTGATACAAGTGGACACTTTGGTCAACGTTGCTCAAACAATAGTTTGCTGTAATCAGAAGTGAGCGGATGCTGATGGTAACTACTTTGAGCACCTCTTGTAATTGCAGAAGTCAAACATTACTTTTATTAACCTTTTCTTATTTCTCTCCATCGCCAATAGGTTTTTTGTTCCTGGTATATTTATATGTATTTTAAAAATGTGTGACTGTTTTTAATGTGTGAGTTTTCTCTTGTTAGCCACCCAGAATGTGAAAATCTCCTAGATGGTTGGGGTATAAATATAATAAATAATAAAAAACAATATTACAATTATATATTTTCTTAAACTGTGTACATAGCTATTTGATATCCTCTGTATAATATAATCATGTCAAGATAATTCTGATAACAACCCTTTTTTTTGGGGGGGGGGGGGGAGGTTCCAGTTAGGGATTAGTCAGAAGTCGTTAACATTTCCTTCTTCTAGGGGTGTCTTTGAACTGTGCACTTTGCCCAAGATCACACAGGATGGCACTTCTCCCAGCAGGCAGAGTGGGGAATTGAACTTCCAACCTCTAGCGCTGCAATCAGATAGCTTAACTACAGAGCTATCCAGTTACTAAAGATTCCTTTGCCTATCATTCATTCCAATAAAACTAAAATTGACACTTGGGATGAGGGAGAAATTCATACAATCTTCATTTGGAGTGTCCAGGCTAATGTACGTTGGAACATGGTTCTTTCTCTTTAAGTTTGTGCATTTCTACAAATTTTGTAACACAGTCAGGGCTGTAGCAGAAAGTGAAGAAGACACCACCACCCTACAACCCACCCCGTGGTGCCAATGTTTTATATGTGAGTGTGATATTGTTGCCCCTTCTGAAAATCCTCCCCCCCCCCCCCCTAGCAAATCTACAATCTGGCTACAGCTCTGAATGCAGTCCTCTAAAATGTGTACAGAAATATGTGTTTCAGAGGCAAACAAGTAAGTAAAAACATATATTTAGGAAAAGAGTGCAAATTTTAGTAAGGTTGGAGTAGAATGAGCTTATGATTTAACATACAGTATGTACCTGGTACAAATCAGAAATGGTGCAGCCCTCTCTGGTTATATTTAAGGGATGTCAATGACCAGAGGTGATTGATATGTTGTAAAAGGTATTAGGATTCTTAACTAATACCTTTATTCATCTCGCACACACTTCACCCAGCCTAAAGCATTTTTACTAGCAAAGCTCATTTGGTGCCTCAAAGCACCTGCCTGGCTAAAAGAAAAGGGGGAAATTTTCCATTATCACAGGGAAAGATGGCATTAGGTACACACTTGGATGGAAGCAGCTGGCTTGCCTTTACAAAGAAATTGGGTGTTGCTAATGGAAATGGGGGTGTACATGGAATCATTTTCCAAATAGGAAGTGGAAACTAGAAATTCAGTATTGCAAAAATAATAATAATGGGATGGGGGATGGGTGGGGGTTCAGACCCATAAAAGGGCTTCAACCATTCATGCAGAAAGCGAGAGAACAAACCTATGCTTGTATGCACATGTGTGGCTGCTTTTAATTCCTTCAAGGCAGCAGCAGCCCTTTCCCCAAAGAGCTGTAAGATAAAAATAAGGGTCAAAAAAAGCATAATGTGGGTTTCAAGAGCAGCCAGTCTTGCTGTTTTTTCAATGCAGCTTTGTTTCCTTGTTCGAGTAGGTGGGAGTTTGTCTGGGAAAGACCTAGTTGATGACACAGACACCACTGGTGCTAGAGGCAGGAGAGCTGTCAGTCCATCCCTCAAAGAAGGCAGAGAGGCAGAAACCAGAAGGCAACCTTTCACTAGGTTGCAGCAGATAGGAGGAGCAACTGGAACTGGTGGCTTGATCCAGAGCAAAGCAACGAGCAAATCTCTCTTGGGCACAAGTAAGGCAAAGGCTACTGGCAAGATTCATAAATCACCTCTGCCCCCACCAAAGACTAAGAGCCGAGGACTCCAGATCCACTTGCAAGGCCATGGGATGTTTAATATGGATACGGTAAGTCATATTTCATTGGTTTTTGTTTTGATGCCTTCACTGTTCCAGTAGATCTCACAACAGAGAGGTTTGGTGTTTTGAACTGAATACCTGCCTATGGACTTCTAACCTGTTGGGGTTTGAGGAAGTGGTATGGACAAAGTTAATCCAGAGCAATGGACACCATTGAGTTCTTCAAGTTTACTTAAAATAATTAAGGTTGAAGAGCAAAGACATTGGGAGCAAGTTCTTCTGAAAGTTATGAAATAATGCCATTGCATGTAAACATCCAACTCTTACCTTGGTGTGGCTAAGGTTTTTATTTGCTGCACTGGGAGGTAAATAGCATCATATTCCTGAAGAGGCAGGTGTGACACAATGCAACACTCCAGGTCCTTCTGCTTCTCCATTTTTTTGTGGCAGCCACCCAGCTCAGCAGCTAGCATCCTGCAGTCCAAAGGATGCTCCATTTAAGGCAAGTGGCTTAGCTCAAGTGGCTAAGATGCTGACTGGGAGGCAGAAGGTTAGCAGTTCAATTCCCGAGTATTGCAGGATTGAATGAGCTCCCGTCTTTGTCCCAGCTCCTGCCAACCTAGAAGTTTGAAAGCAAGAAATTGCAAGTAGATAAATAGGGACCACTTCGGTGGGAAGGAAACAGCAGTCCGTGTGCCCTGGTGTCTAGTCATGCCTGCCACATGTCCATGGAAATGTCTGCAGAAGCAGACAGTGCTGGCTCTTCGGCTTTGAAACTGAGATGGGCACTGAACCCTAGAGTCGGGTATGACTGGCTTTTGAGCATGGGAAACCTTTACTAACAAAAATAAAAAGGTACTGATTAACATCATTCTAAATAACCTGTTAGCTGGGGACTGTTTGGGGTCTGTTTAAAGATGTTTTTAATTAAGCTATGTTTTATGTTGATTGTAAGCAGCCCTGAGCCAGTGGTGAGCAGGTGGCGATATAAATTTAATAAATAAATAAATGTCCCACTAAACCCATAGTGTAAAACTAGGGTGAGAGCCAACAAGCAGAGTACCGTAGCCCAAATGAATTATTATTATTATTATTATAGTATTTATATACCGCTTTCCTTGCGAAAAAGCAACCCAAAGCGGTTCACAATTACAAGATCAGATACCTGTATAAACAACAATCAATAGCAATGGCAACAATACAAAATATGCAATATACAATACAATACAAAATATGCAAATACAAAATTATCAATCAATAGTTTTCCATCCAGAAAACTTAGAATCCAAGTACAGTGGTACCTCGCATAACA
This sequence comes from Bradypodion ventrale, assembly GCA_035047345.1. Classification (NCBI taxonomy): domain Eukaryota; kingdom Metazoa; phylum Chordata; class Lepidosauria; order Squamata; family Chamaeleonidae; genus Bradypodion; species Bradypodion ventrale. Next base: position 230,739,994 of record JAWDJE010000005.1, read on the forward strand.
AACGCATCGTATAGCAATAAATTCGCACAACGAAGCGATCGTTATGCAATGGCGATACCCCGCATAACGAATTTTTTTCCGTTATGCAGGGTTTTTGGTAACCGGATATAACTGCTTAATGAGAACCTTGGTTAACGAAAAAACCGCATTCATGGAGGCTGTGGCCATCAGTGGGCTGCTAGTACATGGTGACAATATACTACCTCTAGTGTCAGAGATTTGGGTATGAGCTGTTGGGGAACACCAGCAAAGGAGTCTATCCTGGTTGTAGACTTTCATCTGATATGAGCAGGTTTCTTCTTTTCTTTCCATAGTGGGGAAGGCACTTGTTTGATAAATGTGCTGCTGCTCTTGTTTTACAACTTTAAAACAAAGAGAATAAGGAATGAAAATTTGCAGGAAAAGACGTCTGATTCACACATGGAACTTGGACCAAGCTCCAATCCCAAGGAATTGCCAGTGAATGGACTCTCAATAGATCCAGCAGCTTTACTGCCTTTAAACAGTTGGATGCTGGTCAGAAATCCAACTGGTAGTGTTCCTAAGGACATTGAAAGTTTAAGGTTGGGGAAAGCAATGCCACTGGAATTACTCAAGAGCACAATTCTGAAAGAAAAAAAATAGCAAGTACTTAATGGCCTCATATGGTCACATATTACACTGGCCATTGTTAATCATAAATACATAGGGGCCCTATTGAGAAAACTACTACAGCTTGCGGGGAAAACCTGACACAGCTTGGGGAGAAACTAAAGAATTACCATATTTCTTTCCCTTTCTTTGGAAGTATTCCTGTCCTGGGATTCAGCTGAAGACCTGCAGAAAACCCTCAGACTGTGATGGTTGCTTGGGCCTCTACACCTGCAAGCTGCCAAGGGGGAAGTGTGACTTTAAAGCAGTGTCTCAACCAACAGGTACCCCACTAAGACAGTTCTCCCAGACATATAAGAGAGCTTATATGTATTAATGCTGTAGGGTGTTGTCTTTTGTCTTTCTATTACACATCTCATCACTGCTCTGCAGCTTCTTTGGCTCCTATACGTCTTGATCTGAAAAAGCTCAATGGAAGATCTAATTTATCACATCTTTCTCTGGGCTTTAATTGAGATGTGGGAAACTGGAAGTTGTGGTGGTATGCTGGTTTCCACCGAGATGACTGAAGATGACACAACAAGCAGACACACTTACCGTTCCTCTCAAATTTCTCCTTCTTCGAAATGTATGAGAACTATTTATTAAACAGACCGAGAATCATTGTAATTCTCACAAGAGAAATATTCAGCACTGTGTGTCTATTGACATGTTATGTCCCTCCATTAGTTCTGTAGTGCTCTATATGAAAGCCTACCATGCTGAGATATGCAGATGATACTACCCTAATGGCAGGAAGTGAAGAAGACCTAAAGAACTTCTTGATTAGGGTGAAAGAAGAGAGTGCAAAAGCTGGCCTGAGACTCAACATTAAAATAAACCCCAAACCAAGATAATAGCAACCGGCCCTATCATGCCCTGGCAAGTAGAAGGGGAAGAAACGGAAGCAGTGACTGACTTTACCTTCTTAGGATCCAAGATTACTGCAGATGGTGACTGTAGCCATGAAATAAAAAGATTAATTATTGGGAGGCAAGCTATGAGAAACCTAGGGAACATTATAAAAAGTAGAGACAACACCCTGCCAACAAAAATCTGCATAGTCAAAGCAATGGTATTCCCAGTAGTAATGTATGGTTGTGAGAGCTAGACCATAAGGAAGGCTGAGCTCAGAAGAATAAACACCTTTGAGATGTGGTGCTGGAGAATTTTGAGAGTACCCTGGGCAGCAAGAAGAACAAGTCGATTCTGAAGGAAATCAACCCTGACTGCTCCTTGGAAGGACAAATATTGAAGATGAAGCTAAAATACTTTGGATACCAAATGAGAAGAGAGGATTCACTTGAGAAGGCCTTGATGCTGGGGAAGATTGAAGGCAAAAGGAAAAGGGAGCAGCTGAGGATGAGATGGCTAGGTGGAATTGTTAACAAACTGGGCGTAGAGCTGAGCGGGCTGTGGAGGATGGTGGAGGAAGGGGCGCCTGGCGTGCAGTGGTCCATGGGGTCACAAAGGGTCGGACTTGACTGTGCAACTAAACAACAACCATGATATAACACTGTCTTTTTAAAATAACGGTTAATGCTAATTTTAGCATCACATAATTATAGCTGGATATTTTAACACCATTTACAAAGGTATTGATAGAACAGCACCTGCTGAAAAGGCCATGGTCCATGTGAGCGGAGCTGGGATGGTCCAATCCTCTCTAACACAAGAGAGAAGAGTGATGCTCAGGAACTTAGCAGCATAAGCACAGACAGAAAATAAACAATGTCCCCAGATATCATTTACACTTGCTTTGTACAGCAAGAATAATGATCTATTTAAAACTATATAAGGAAATTAAATTATGTCAGCTCAATCATTGGGAAAGATACTATTTGGGTAGATCTTGAAAGGTTGGCCCAAACAATCCTGGTGTGCTGGACCACCCCTGAAGGCACAGAAGCCACGCATCACTACTCAGTTGGTATCTAGCAACAGTCTTTCTAAGGAAGACTCAAACAGCAAGGTTGGGGAAAGAGTCAGAGTCAATTTACCAGTTCAGAGAATGTGTGTAGTCTGCTGGATGTCTGAGGGCGTAGTCAGGGTCAGAAGAGAAGTCCAGAGTCCAGTCAAGAGGGAGATCAGGATCACATGGATGTCAGGCAGGGTGTTGGCTTTGTACTGAAATTGCACCATTATCTGGCAACTGCAGATAGATGTCCTTAAGAGCTTTCTCAGTTAAGGACTATAAGGTGGGAGCCTCTATTGGGAGTGGGTTCTGGCAGATTTACGGACAGCTGTAAATCATTTGGTAAGGGTTGCCGGTAATGTGGCAACATTTTGAGGTTGAGGGAGAATTGCTGTCAGAATCTGAGTCAGCGATCACTGGCTCCTGAATTGACAGGTCATGGGGAGGTAAAACCGGGCTAGGAATAGGCTGGGGCTCCTGCTCATCCTTAGATTCAGAGGAGGGCTGGATCATGGCACCTGGCTTGCTATTCAGTTCAAGAAGCAAGGATGAGCTACCAAAAGTGGATTAAGCTAGTTACCAAATTCCAAGAGCAATGGAAGAGTTAAGGAAGCAGATCCCCTCTTTAACATTGAACTCAGCCTTCCTGAATGGCCCAACTCTAAATGTGTTGGCATTTTGGTTTCCTGTTACATGCATGCCGATATTCATTTGGCAAACATCCTCTGTGAACCTTGTCCTCTTTGATAACATAAGCACAACCATTTGACTTCCCTGTGCTAAACAAATAAATCCCAGCATATCTTTAAATTAGCACTGGAAACATGTAGTCTTCCTACCCAGCAATGAAGGGCAATGGGATTCGTAGTCCATCAACATCTTAGCTGAACTACAAATGACCTTAATTTGTATGTGTTCTTGATTACTTGTTTATTTTGTTTCTCTCCTGCCACAGGCAGCTTCTTCCAGAGCATCCAAAACAGATAAAGACACAGTCCTGGAAGACATAAGAAGAATATCTCCAAAACAGTATAAAAGGAGTTTTTGTTTATGCAAGTTATAATGGGAGGGGAGGGGCGGGGCAAGGATGGAAATAAAATAAATGAAAATCAAAAGTGGTACTTATTGAACATCAAAAATGTGCAACCTATTAATTTAACTCAGGATTTTGCAGCCTGTAGGCTGGACATGGCCGACGGCAGCAAACCATCCAGCCCACAGTGACGATCCCGGAAGTGGAAATGTTTGACAGCTGTAAATGCGCCCACTGTGGTTTACAACAGTATTTACACCGGGGAGGGGAGGGGGGATGTGTCCGACCTGCTCAGGAGCAGGGACAGAGATGGGAGCAGACGTTTCGGTGGTCATGTGGCAGGTATGACTAGGCACTGGAGTGAACAGAACACTTTTTACCTCCCCCCCCCGAAGTGGCCCCTATTTATCTACTTGCCATTTCTTGCTTTCGAACTGCTAGGTTTGCAGGAGCAGGGACAGTATTCTGTCAGTATTCATGTAATGGCTGCTGCTGCCACCTGCTGGTGGTTCCAATAGAAGTGCAAGAAAATGCATTTAACCCACCCCACCCCCAAATCACGTGGTTTGAAAACCGTGAATTTTTAATGTTTTTAATGGAACTGGGCGGAACAGTTAAAAAACGTGAAATTCAGTTTTCCGTGACATATGGCAAATCTATGCTCAGCTGACAGAGGGGACATGTTAAAGCCCATGATGGGAAAATGTTGAGAGCCCCTAATTTAGCAGTTCATCTAAAACAGTATAGTTTTTGATGACGGACTTATTAGTTTAGCTTGACTGTCTGATTTATAATGAACGAGATTCAGCAGGTACTCCTTGGCACTGTGAGGATTATGAGTAAAGACAGAGAGCTGCCACCTTCCCTTCTCCTATACCCGTGATGGCGAACCTTGGCACTCCAGATGTTTTTGGAGTTCAATTCCCAGAAGCCCAAGCCCCTGTGAATCCACACAAATGGGTTTGCTGCGATTCATCTGGCCCACACTGCCTTCGTCGCTCCCGGAAGCACGTTTCACTTCACAGTGGAGCAGGGGTTACAACGTGAAAACTCTTGTCACATTTGGAAGACTGGATAAAAATATTAAAACAGGGTGGGTGAGCCTTGACACTAACCAAAACACAATGGTGCGCTGAATTCTAAACAGGAGAAAATGCAAGGAGGAACATTCCTCCCCCCCCCCCAATCAAAATACAAGAAACTGCCTTTTTAAAAGCCAGTCTCCTTATCTACCTTGTTTTCTACAAGAGAGATGTGGAATATGTAATTCCTCTGGTACTGTTAGATTCTTGTCATCTCTCATTCTTTGGCTCTGTTGGCTGTAGATGATAGGTTTTATACTCCAACAAGATCTGAAGGGGCCACATGTTTCCACCTTCCCTGGTCCACTTTGGCAGATACTAGTCCTCCAAATCATGAGAAATGATGTGCCACCTGTACACCAGCCAAAGTGTGTTCCTGACAGGATTACTTGCATCTAAGAACAACAATCACAGATTTCACACTACAGCTATCGCTTGCAAAGAACGGTACTCAGTGGAGTCACTTTATATTTAATAACTGGCAACTGAAAAGTTGGAGGAATCATGTCACAGATGCACAGGTACGTTCAGCTGGCATGTTAGCATCCACATTGAGTAAGCCAAATCAATTATGAATTGTTTGATACATTCTGGCCACCAGATGGCTTATTATCCCATAACAACAATCGTAAAATCAATCTAGATTAGTCAATTTCATCCCAACATTGCCTCCACTTTCAGACGATCTCATCTTTCCATTGGTTGAGGTATTAGGAAAGGATCTTCCAATATGCGGGTCAACCGATGCCCTGCACCATCAACCATCTCCCTACCACCCTGGAATTCCACAGGTTTTGTCCAATTAAAAAACTGAGCTAGCCAAATAAGAATCAAGTTGGCCATAATCCCATGGAGAGCTTACTTAACATGTATAAGACTTACGTACATTTTCCTTTTTTGTTAACATTTTTAATTACATTACAACAGTCTGTCATCTTATTTCAAAGAAAGAGAGGCACACGTCCACTGGAGTCTAGGAATGGCAGCCTGTCTTCCATCACATAGTGGTTGCTTGGTCAGAGAACAAGTTCTTGAAGAGCTTCAGTGGTTCCCACCCCTCATTTATAATCTCTCCCTCTTCCATCTCAGTGTGCCTTGAGTGTCCTCATCACATCCAGCCACAGTGTCCTCCAACTCCTGTCTTCTCTGTCCCTCCTCCCCACCGCCCCCATGATCACAATCTTTGAGTCCAAATTAATACAGCCTCCATCCTGCATCCCCTTGCTGCCCCTGGTGAGGGAAAGCCGGGGCACGTGTCATTGGCTAATATAATCCTCCTAATGTCAATATAAATAAGAAACATTTGATAGCTAAGAAATTAAAAAACACCACGATGTCTACAAAACTCCAGAGTTCAGAGTGTGTTTTGGCCAGTGCACATCCTTTGTAGAAACCGATACAAAAGTTACAGCAACCTCTTCTTCACCATCTTTTCCTCACTGTTGTTTAAGAAATCACTACAGGCCAACTTTTCATGCAAGTAGAATTCCTGGATATCCCACCTCCTAAGACGCTTCCCAAACTGGAATTTGAATAGGAAACTGGATTTGACACCAGGTATGATACGGATAAAATCCTCTTTTTAAAAAAATTGCTGAAAATTCCTTCTCTCAACAACTATGGTATCCCGAACTCTTATTTCTTGTGGAGAAATTTCATTCTGTTACCTGCAAGAAGGGGGGGGGGGGGTAGATAGATTGGGTGGAAAAAAGAAAAATGGGAAGAAACATGTTTACAGGAAGAAAAAAAACATGATTTAGCAAGGATCGGTATAAGGGCATTTCCAAACTGACAGGAGCAGCCAGTATGAAACCTAACCAACAGTGATTAAAATTTTAGGCATGTTTAGCCTTGAGAAAAAGGGACTGAGAGGGGATATGATAGCACTCTTTAAATACCAGAAAGATAATCATGAGAAAGGGAAGGCTCTGTTCTCTCTCTATCATCCCAGAGTGCAGGATGCATAACAACAGGCTGAAACTACAGGAAGCAAGAGATAGGCTGAATATTAGGAGAAACCTAACAGTTAGAACGGTATAACAGTGAAACCAACCACCTTGAATAGTGGCGAGCGCTCCAACACTGGAAGCAGTCAAGAGAGAACTGGACAACCATCTGTCAGATCTGCTTTGATTTGGATTCCCTCATTAAGGGTGGGCCTTAATCACCTTCAACTCAGTGATTCTTTATCCAACCCCTTCATTATCTGCACAGCAGGAACTCGATACTGTATTATGGTGGCAGTTTGGGAGGGGAAAAAACCTGTAGAGATACTTTTGCTGTAGAAGGGACTATTTGAGTGCCATTCTTTGACTCTCTTCCTTTAAAAGTATTTGGATATTGATGGAGCATGGGCAATTCTGTGACCTCTGCAAATGCCAAAGAAAGCTACTAGATTTTCCTAGGAGGATTGTTAAGGCAACACTGCCCTCCTTTCCTCTAAAGGTCTCCACTGGTTCTTTGTCACAAGCCTGGAAGAGTAAAGTTTTCTCCCTTCCAGATCCAGTCTTCAGATGAATGTACGGAAAAGTCAGGTATCCAGAACCAGTATCTGCAAACTACTGTTGCAGAGACTCTGGAATGTCCCGAGAGATCCTTGTGGGTCTTGGTTAATAAATCAAGTTTGCCCGATTAACATTCTGACATCATGAAAATGCTGCCGTGACTCAGTGATTCAGGAAAACTGCTACTGAAGAAGCATTTTTTTAAAAAAACCTTCTGGTTTAATAATAATAATAATAATAATAATAATAATAATAATAATAATAATAATTTCATGTCAGAAATTATTTTGGGTTGAAAGGATTTTTGCTGGAGAAAATCCACTCATGGGACACCCAAATGAGGCTCCTTTCACGTCCCCATGATCTTGTCCCACCAAAGTGGTCCCTATTTATCTACTTGCAATTTCATGCTTTCGAACTGCAAGGTTGGCAGGAGCTGGGACAGAGATGGGTAAGAAACATGCAGTACCCAGGTCTTGAACTGCCTACTTGCCAGCCGTCCAGCTAATAAGGCAAGCTTCTTAACCACTGAGATATCGCAGCCCCCTTCTAGTTTAATGATGAATCAGGATGACTAGGCAAACATCTTCATGTAAGATACACTCACTGAGCTGAGTGTTACGTGAGATTAAGCAGGGATGGCTTTCTATATCAAAGGATTTTCCTAGCTGTAGACTCATTCATTCATGCAAGGGGACAGGAGTGCCCATTTTTGACAATGTCCAAATTGTTTAAGAGCATAAGGCTTCAACACACATTTGGGCATCCCTGAACCACCTCTACCACTATGTACGTAGCCTCGATGTCCAATTAAATCAAAGTCGAGGTGCATCTCCTCCAGTTCATCCCTTGTCACCATTATCTCCCTTTCTTGTTTCCCAGCACATCATAGTTTCACCTGAAATTTGTCATAGGAACAAAGACTTGTCTTATTTCTTCCCCGTGCATAAAATAAATCAACTGATAGTTCTAGATTACTAAAACACTGATGCTTCATTATGACCTCTCTGTGGTCATAACATTAGAGTAGGTGGTAGAACTGAAAAGCATAATTAAACATCAACAGCATCACTTCACCAAGAGTAGTTGTGCCTTGAGTTCTTACCTAAACCTTTTAAGAACTTATTTACTCCACTCTGCTCTCCACTTGGAAGGGTTTCCAAGTACTCCTGGACACGTACCTCAAACAATCCTGTACATGGGAAGAACAAGATCAGCCATAAACTTCTTAGTGCTAGTTGAAACTACCACTCTGGCCATGTTTATAAGCAAGCCCCATGACTATCAGATTTTGGTGCAGATATTTTGATGTAATTAAGTAACACATTACTTCCTTTGCATTAGAGACAGCTATGACTGTTCTGTTTCCAACATAATGTAATGACTTCCCTTCTTATGCAAGTAAATAACCTTTTCAAAACCCTTTGAGGGCTGCAGAAAGGGTTTACCTGTGCTTACCTTTACAATACAAGGTAGGTGGAGGTTACTTCTTTTCTTTTCTTGAAAAACAAGCGTTTTGTGCCACCCAGAAAAGTTTGGGATACTGTGTGATGACAGTTACAACCTAAGAGCAGAACTAGCCATATGATAATTTAGGCCAGTGGTTCCCAACGTGGGGCTCTTGCCCCACAGGGAGTATTCCAATTCCCAGAAGCTTAAGTCAGTACCTTGGCTGATCAGTGCTTTGGAACCATGATGGTGAACCTTGGAACTCCAAATGTTTTTGGACTTCAATTCCCAGAAGCTCAAGCCCCCTGTGAATCCCCACAAATGGGTTTACTGCGATTCATCCGGCCCGTGCTGCCCTCGGCGCTCCAGGAAGTGGAAGTAAAACATGCCCACCGCACAGAGGACCCTCACTCTCCCCAGAGCCTTGCCATCGCTCCGGAGAATGGAGCCACCTGTGACTGTTGTTGCCGTCGCACTTGGGGACTTTTTGTCTTGTGCCCTGTCCGGGCTTCGTTGTTTGAATCTTGTACCGATTTTTTAATGCATTTTTTTTGTTTGTAATTTTAAACTAGGTTTATAGTATTCTTTTGTATATTTTGCACTGTATGCTGTTATTCTCTTCATGTTCACTTTCTGCTGCTGTCTGCTGTGCAGACAGCACACATTAGTGTAAACCGCTTTGAGTCGCCTTTGAGCTGAATAAAGTGGTATACAAATAAAAGTGAAATGAAAAAAAAATGTCAACACATTTTTGCAAAATGGGCAAACCACTATTTGTTGTCTCTATATGTAGTGCAAGATCGGTTCTATTTCAACTCTCTCCCTTACAATCTCAGTTCTGATTTTATCCCTTCTAGTCACTCCAGCAGCCTTCCTCGGATATCAGATTTCTGTGGTGACCAACTTTTGTTTATGTTTTATTGTAAGTGTTCATGTTTGGCTCTGATAACATAAGGTGGGAATGAATATGCTTTGTACGAGGTTTTTTGTATGCTTATGTTGTAAGAGTAGAGCTAACTGGTTCAATACTTGGGTTGCCTTACTGCACCATATGTTAATCTCTCCGTCCAATTTGCCATCCTCAGTAAATGTTGTTCCTAAGTATTGGAACTCTGCCATTTGTTTTATACTGGTTCCATCTATTTCAATATCTATAGTATGCTGTTTCACTCCAATTGCCATTACCTTAGTCTTCTCTTTATTGATTCTCATATGACTTATCTTGCATTCTTAGTTCATAGACATAAGGTGTTGCTGTGATTCTTTAGCTGAATGAATAAATCCATTATATTGCCTCCCTTGAACATCTCTAGACCTCTTCTCTTTTGGTTCCCTCTCAGAACATCATAATACAGATGCTCAGCCTTAATCAAGCATTATGTTTGGACCTGTGGAGGACTAAAGGAATGGAGGGGCTGAAAAAATGCATGCGAGTCTCATCTCCCACTCCATTGGGAGGCCATAAGGTGGGGCTGACATGCATGTTCTTGTCCCTAGTAACCTATTAGCGCTAGAATGTTTCTAGCATAATGCCTGAACAGGGCAGGGCTAATGGCTACACATGAACTCACACTGCACAACACCTGCTGCTTTGCAACAGCATGAAAAGTTCTGCAGATCCAAAAAGTGGCACCTATTTTTCTGTCTTTTGATTTGGCCTAAGAAAGGTACTGTGCTCGTACGGCCCCTACAACTAAACAGCATCTTCTTACATCTAATATTGACAATGCCCCTAGCAAAAGAGATTTCTCACCTTTGGGTCCCTGTTTCCGCAGCTCCCGTTCCTGAATGAAGCCCCCAAACATCTGCGTTTCCATAAACACCTCTAGGAATCGCCGAAGGCTCTTGGAAGAGACCGACTTCCGGAAGGCCTCCCGCTGTAGGCTCCTCTCCTCCCGCTCAGAAGGAATCATGAAAAGGGAATAGTGACCCACGATCTCCACAAAGAAGCGGACAAAGGCTTCCGATACCACCTCATTCAAGGGGCTCGACTCTGGGGAGGCTTTGGGAAGTGATGGAGAAGCAGGGGGTCAAAGATGGCAGAGAAAGGTATGTTATTGGTCACTTAGGAATCAACAGCTTTGCTCCAGCTCCATAACTTTCCTAGCTGGTATATTGCAAGATCTAAGGGAAATAAAGCTCAGAGATCAAGCAGATACAGTGAACCCCTGCTTTACGGAATTAATCTGTTCCACAGGGTTTTCCTTATAGCAATTTTTCTTTAAAGCGAACTGCGGTTTCCCATAGGAATGCACTGAAAACAAATGTTTCCATTCTGGAGGCTAGAAAGGAGCCAAGGAAATGTGTTTTTCCTGTTGAAAGCTCTTTCTAAAGTGGTGAAAACACAGCAAAAAAAATCCAAAGTGTACTTTGGAAAGAGTTTTGAGTGGAGGGGATACGTTTTTGTTTGTTTGTTGCTTTTTAGTGACTTCCAGAACTGATTTTATTTTGGGGGGAGGGGGTGTTTGCAGTGCATATTCGACACATTTCCAACAGCACCATCTAGTGGCCAGCCCTGGTAATTGCAGGAAAAGTCCCCGCTGAACAGCTGATGAAGGGAGGGGGGAATTTTGACAATTCCTGGTTGCGGGGAATACTTCTGGAGGTGCCAAAACCTGATGAAAAATTTCCAAAATTGGAACACCAAACAAACAAACAAACAAACAAACAAACAAACAAACAAACAAACAAACAAACAAACAAATACAGTTCCATATAGGGATTTTTCCCCTTGAAGCAGACTGTAATTTCCTATGGATTTCTTTTCCTGAAGCGAGTTTTCCGGTAAGAGAGCCATCCATAAAGTGGGGGTTCACTGTACTTTACAACCAGGAGGTCCCAGGCTCAAACTCAAGCATCTTTATCTTGAAGAGCTGCTGCCAGTCAGTGTACACGAGAGGTATGCCATCCTCCAGATGTTCTGGATTACAGCTTTCACAATTCTTGATTAATGATTGTACTCACTTGGGCTAATGGAAACTGCAGTCTAAGGCTTCTGGAGGCAACCTGTTGTCCACACATCAAATATGAACTTAGATGGACCAATATCCCATCATGGACTTCAGCTCCAACCCTGTGCTTAAACTCACCCTTGCTACACTCTCCCAATAGCTGCTAGAATAGTTTTGAAATTATTTATTCTCAAAATTCTGTTGCTTAATCTGGTAAACTGCACTAGAGTAGTCCCATTAAATCAATGGGGATTTGATGAGTCAGCTCCTCCGGAAAGTTCATTGTAATAAGCCTACTCTAACTGCAACTTACTATGTTGACTGAGTTGCAGGTAATGCAGGCTATTTGAATCAATGGAATTTATGGAGCAGTTGAGTCACCAAGTCTTTATTAATTCAGTGGGCCCACTCTAGTGCAATTTACTGGACCTAGCACCAGTTTTTTTGGCCAGTATCCATTATTTGGACTATTCTTGGTCCTATATTTCAAAAGGAATATTGCGGAGCTGGAGAAAACAGCTGCTACCTAATTCAGCCTTTTAGCTGAAAAGAAAAGGATGACTAGGAGAGATCAAGGTAGATATTATGGACAAGTAGAGACGTTTCTCCCATCTCCCATGATAATCAGGGTCACATTATGACTGGCAATAAAGTCATGAAAAGACCAACGACAAATACTTCTTCCCACAGTAGCATTATCAAGGTATTCATCCTGCACAGGTCTAGCTTAAATGAATGGTGGTGGCAAGGACATAGACACTAGCCCAGTGGTGACAACACTCTATTGCTTCCTTCCTCCCCCCCCAGCACAGAGGTTATCCTCCCTCTGCCCAGCAGCCCAGCGGGAACGCTTCCTCCCTCCTCCCAGCACAGAGTTTGCTCCACCCCACTGCCAATCAGCCCAATGGGAGTGCCTCCTCCCTCCCCCCCAGCAATTCGTCTCACTCCTCTGCCCAGCAGCCCAATGGTAGCACTTCCTCCCCCCAGCACAGTTTGCCCCGCCCCTCTCTTTGGGCACTCGGTCTCTAAAAGGTTTGCAATCACTGCACTAGCCCCACTCTCAACACCCCCAGGCACAAACTTCTCTTTAGATCCAGAGAATGCTGACCATGGAGATAAGCAGGGGATATGTATGTGTATCCAGAGCTTGGAATGGTTTCCCCCACTGAACTACAATTCCTGAACTCCACAACTAGCCATGGTCACTAGTCATTTGGCTGTGGAATTCTGGAAGCTGAAATCCAAGAAATAATTTTCTCAAACTACGATATGGATCTAACACACCCAGAGGCACCAAGCTGGGGGAAAGCTGCAGTAAATATGAGTGTTGTTTATCAGGAGGCTTCATGGGCTGCCTATTGGGCAATAAAGTGAGAAGGTTCAAGCCTTACCCTGTTTGCCTTTGAGAGAGCTCTCTTCATCACTGGCCAGCTCATTCCTCTGCTCCAGGATGTACTCTAATGCACCTTGCAACTTCCGGGGCAAGATAAAATCTTCATCTTCCATCTTCAAAAGAGCATACATTCAGTCAGCATAAGTGAAACTAAGGGTGCAATCAGACAAGAAGAAAGGACTGCATCAAATCACACTGGACAGTTCCACTTCACCAGGAGAAATCTCCCTTGAAACAAGCTTTCTTTCTGTCCAGAAATCACTTCAGCCTGATCTGGAACCAAAAAAAAAAAAAAAAAAAAGAGCAGTCCAACCACTGGACCAAAAAGGTCCAGATTGGGCCTGGACTGGAGTTGATCTGGAGCGCTTTTGCTGTTATGTCATGGGATCACTGTGAAACAGCTCACCTTGCATTGTGCCACAAGCAGTCAAAAATGGGAGCCATTCCCCAGTCTGATCACACCTTGAGATTTTTACAGAAGGACAGATCTCTGGTAATAGATAGTAGGACCATACTGTGATACCTTAGTCTGGCCAGGTTATCCTGCTATGGTAATAGAGTAGACCATACTGCCAGCGACTCCATGCTGAGTGTCAGCCGGCAGTTAACTAACTTGACACCCCTGAGGACTAACGGTCTTGGATGGTGAAGTCCACAGGAAAGAAAGTTCGGTTTCACTTACCAGTGATAACTTTCGTTCTTCGAGTATATAGTTTGTGAATACACACTCATGGGTTATGCGCCTGCGCAGAACGGCCGATCGGAGGCTTGAAAAGCTATTGGTCAAAAGTTTTGGCGGTAAGACCGCCCACCGTACCGCCCACCCTGAGGCGCCCGCGCGCCATTTTACCTCAGTTCCATACTTAAGCCAAGCACAGGATAAACCAATTGATCTCATCCGTGCAGCTCAAGAGGGGAGGCAGGGTGGGTAGTGTGTATTCACAAACTATATACTCGAAGAACGAAAGTTATCACTGGTAAGTGAAACCGAACTTTCTCCTTCGTATAGTTTGTGAATCCACACTCATGGGAGATTAGCAAGCTCACACTTACTTGGTCGGTGGGCAGTCGGATGAGATGATCCCACGATGAGGATGATGATGGTCAGGCAGGGTGAACTGTCAAGGGCGATGGGCCCGGAGCCCCCGAGTGAGGACGACACGGCCAAGCCTGGCGTCCGCAGTGGCTCTGGTGTCCACCTTGTAATGCTGGACAAATGTAGAAGGTCTGGACCAGGTGGCAGCCTTACAGATGTCCTCAAGCGGTGTGCCCTCCAAAAAGGCCGTGGATGTTGCAACCGCTCTGGTAGAGTGCGCCCTGACATGCGGTGGAGGTGGCAGCGATGCCGACTCGTAGGCCAAGTAGATGGTAGAGGTGATCCATTTGGAGAACCGCTGCGCAGAGATGGGTTCACCTTTGGACTTGCCCCCATACACCACGAAAAGGTGTTGCGACTTCCTGAACTCCCTTGTCCTGCTGGTGTAAAACAATAAAGCTCGTTTGACATCCAGCGTGTGCCAAGTTCTTTCTTGGGCGTTAGTGGGGTTCTGGAAGAATGTAGGCAAAGAGATAGTCTGTGCCATATGAAACTGGGAGACCACCTTGGGAAGAAAGGTGATGTCCGGTTGGAGTACCACACGGTCATTGAAGAATTGAAGAAAGGGTGCGTCTGCCCGCAGAGCAACCAGCTCCCCAGCTCGTCGAGCAGACGTGATGGCCACAAGAAAAGCCGTCTTCCAAGTGAGGAGACGAGCATCCGCGGTGGCCATGGGCTCGAAAGGAGTCCTGGTGAGCGCGTTGAGGACGGTAGAGAGTGACCATTGGGCCGTCGGAGTCCTGACCGGAGGGAAGGCGTTCCGCAACCCCTTGAGGAAACGTTTCACCGTTTGGTCGCGGAAAGCGCCAGAAGCGGGCGAGCCAGCCGGAGAGTGAGCCACCACCGCTGCGAGGTGTACTCGGATGGAGGTGATGCTGAGGCCAGACTCCGCCAGATGGAGGAGGTAGGTCAAGACGTCCTGCAGCCCCACCTGTGAGAGGGACGTCTGCTGGGATGCCAGGAAAGCACAAAAGCGTCTGTATTTGGAAGCATAGGACTTCCTTGTGGAAGGGTGCCTGGCTAGTTCCAGGATCCTGGACAGTCTGGGGTTATCCTCCACGCGGTGAGGTGGAGGCTGGGCAGGTCCGAGTGGTGAAGCTGGCCCTGCTCCATCTGGAGAAGCGTCGGTGACTCCGGTAGCGTGCGATACTGAGATGACATGCGCAACAGCAGCGGAAACCATGGTTGGCGGGGCCATGCTGGGGCCACTAGGATGGCCCTGGTCCTGTGTTGAAGCATTCTGGTGAGAACCTTCTGGATCAGAGGAAACGGAGGAAAAGCGTAGAAATAGTCCTGATCCCACCGTTTCATGAAGGCATCGCCCTCGGAGTTCACACCGATGCCCGCCCTGGAGCAGTACCTGTGGCATTTCGTGTTGGACTCCGACGCGAAGAGGTCGATGTTCGGAGTCCCCCAGGCCTCGCAAAGCGACTGAAAAACCTCGTCGTTCAGTTCCCATTCGTGGGTCGTCGAGGTGAGGCGGCTGAGATGGTCGGCCAAGACATTCAGCTTGCCCTAAATGTGCACTCCAATCGGGAAAATGTGCCTCTCCAGGCACCATTCCCAGAGTTGCACAGCGAGGTAAAGAAGGGTGGTGGATCGTGTTCCTCCCTGCTTGTTCAGGTACGCCACAGCCGTGGTGTTGTCCGAGGCCACTTGGACCGCCTTGCCCATGAGCAGGCTCTCGAAGGAACGGAGGGCCTTCCAAATGGCCAGTAGCTCCAAGTAGTTGATATGGTGCACCATCTCCTGAGGCGACCAAGGGTTGTTGACCGTGAGAGTCCCGCAGGCAGCCCCCCAGCCGATGTTGCTTGCGTCGGTCAATATTTGCAACGAGGGTTGCGGGGGGTAAAAGCTCTTCCCAGTTGTCACGTTGAGTGGTGCCGTCCACCACAGCAGCTGGTCCCTCAGCTCCGGAGACAGAGTTAGCCGTTTGGACTGACTCTCCCGGAGCGCGTCGAATTCGTGCAGGAGCCACGACTGTAGGGACCGGAACTTTAACTTGGCGTGAGGAACCACAGCCGTCGTTGAGGCCATAAGGCCTAGCAGTCTTTGAGCCTTTTTTGCCCGGGTGCACGGTTTGGTGCGAAGGTCGTTCACTCCCTGCGCGATGTCCCGCAAGCGCTTCTGGGGTGCAAAGGCTCTGGTGGCAAGCGAGTCGAGTACCGCTCCGATGTACTCGACGCGTTGAGAGGGAATCAACTTCGATTTGGTGAAGTTGATCCTGAGGCCGAGACTCTCCATGAGGTGGACCGTGAATTGCGTGTCCCGAATGGCCGACGAGCTGGTGGGGGATACAATCAGCCAGTCGTTGATGTATGGGAAGACCCTGATTCCCTGCTGGCGAAGGAAGGCAGCCACCGAAGCCATGCATTTGGTGAAGACTCGTGGTGCCGTGGCCAGACCGAACGGTAGACATCGGTACTGGTACACCGAATCGCCGATGCGGAATCGGAGGAACCTTCGGTGCTCCTCGAGGATGGAGACATGGAAGTAAGCGTCCTTGAGGTCTATGACTGTGAACCAGTCCCCTTTGTTGATGAGGGGGAGGACGGTCTGCAGGGTCACCATCCGGAACTTCCTGGTGTAGATGCACTTGTTGAGGCGGCGCAGGTCCAGAATCGGGCGAAGTCCTCCGTCCTTATGCTGAACCACAAAGTACCTCGAGTAGAAGCCGTTGTCCCATTCGGGCGGCGCCACCCGCTCAATGGCTCCCTTGGACAGAAGAGTTGATATTTCTTCCTCCAAATGGGGGGACGAGGTGGTGAGACGATGTCTTCCTACCCGAGGCGCCCGCACGAACTCGATGGCGTAGCCAGAGGACAAGATCTTTAAGACCCACCGGTCGTCCGTGATGCCTGCCCATACCTGGAGGAAGTTCCGGAGGGGGAGGTACGGGATGTGGAGCGAGAGAGACTCGGCCGTCGCAGCTTCAAACGCGCGACTTGGACTTAGCGTCCGAACGCTTGCCGTGCCCGTAGGGCTGGTAGCGGGGCTTGTGCTGGCGCCGTTGTTTGTAGGAGCCAGACCTGGGCTGTTCCACGGGGCCACCCTGTTGTTGCGGGTTCCCCTGTTACCGCCGCGTGAAGGGCTGGAATCTCGGTCTGGCAGCCGGAGCCGGCGTGGTGAGCCCCAGGAACTTGGTGGTGGAGTTAGTCTGCCGCATCTCATTGAGGACCTTGTCCGTGTCCTGTCCGAAGAGGCCTTGCCCGTCGAAGGGGAACTCCTCGATGAGCTTCTTCATAGCATCATCGAGGGAGGTGCCCCTAAGCCAGGTGTGACGACGGAGCAGGATAGCAGACGCCATGTCCTTCGCCGCATAGTCATTGATATGCCTGGCTGTTCGCATTTGTTGCTCCGCCAGGAAGTCCCCTTCAGATGCCAGCGCGTCGATCCGTTTCTGGGCGTCGGCGGGCAGCGTCGCCGTTTCGGCCTTCACTCGCTCCCAGAGGTGAGACTGGTAAAGGCCCATGGCAGCCGAGTAGTTGGCGGCGCGGAGGAAGAGGGAACCGGTGGCGTAGAATTTTCGGCCCACCGCGTCCAGCTTCTTCCCTTCCGGGGTCGAAGGCACCGGGAATCCGCTGGTGGCCGTCCTGTGCTGAAAAGCCTTGACCACCAGGGAGTTTGGCAAGGGGTGCGCCTGCAAAAACTCGACGTTCTCGTCCAGGACTCTATACATGCCGTCGAGCCTGGACGAAACGGAGTGTGCTGACACCGGCTTCCTCCATGTCGCCTTCGCCGACGTCAACATGGACGGAAGCATGGTGATATGGACCGGCCGTACCGCACGTCTGTCCAGCTTTGCGGTCATTTGGTCCTCACCTTCCAGTGGCGGCTGGTCCACCTTCAGGTTCAGCGCGGTCCCCAGGCGCGTCAGCATGGCCGTAAGCGAGCGTTGATCCTCACCACGCGGTGGGTCAACCGCGCCGATGGCTTGGTCTGGCGTCCTTTCGGCGTCGACGTCTCCCTCGTCCTCCTCCGAAGAGGCGCTGGAGTCATCGGAGGACGAGGGAGGAACTCTTACATCCACGTCGGGACCGCGCCAGTACGGCCTGGGCGGGCCGGCGGGATGGGAGTCCACCGCATCAATGTCTGGACCAACCCGCGACGATGTGGGTGGGCCAGCGGAGCGGATACTCGACCCTCGGGAGGTCGGAGGGGCCACAGCAGGGCCAACATCCCCGGGGCTTGCGGTGGTCGGTACCGGAGCCGCAGAGGCCGCAGGCATGGAGGTCTTAAACTGGTTGGCAAAAGTCTGAGCCATGACCTCAAACATCCCTTTCAGGAGCTCCATCTGGGATGGATCCGGCATCGTCGGGAGCGACGAAACGGTGGCTGACGAAACGGTGGCTGGTAGAATCGGCGACGAAACGGTGGCCGGCATGGTGATTGCCGCGTCGTCAAGCGTTGGAGTCCTGGGCCTTGGGGAGACGGAGGCCTGTCTCATCGGCGAACGGGCCCTCCCATGAGGCGGCGACGGGAGAACCTGAAGTGGGTGAGCTGGAGCCCCAGCCCTGCGTCCTTTTTCAGGCGATCCCGAGGAGGACCGTCCTCCCCAGATGGAAGACCCAGGCGACGGACATCTCACGACCGAGTATGGCGGCGAAGGTCCCGGAGAGACAGGGGTGCGTGGAGTAGGCGGGAGCGATCGCCTCTTCTCCGACCCGTGTTTCTTTTTCTTCTCTCCGTTCTTGTCCCTCTTCTTCTTCTTCTTGATGGGGAGAGCGGAAGAAGAAGCCGAAGGCGGAGGAGGCTGAGAGACACTAGCCGAGGTAGAAGCGGCCGCAGCGGGAGCCAGAGAGAGTTCCATCAGATGGGCTTGGAGCCGGTAGCTCCGGTTCTGCACCGCCAGACGGGTGAATTTCTTGCAGTGAGGGCAAGACTGGCTCTGGTGAGACTCTCCGAGGCAGAAAAGGCAGAGGCTATGCCCGTCGGAGGCCGGAAACTTTTTCAGGCAAGCCGAACACTGTTTGAAGGCCGCGGCCATCAAAGAAAAAATTCTTCCAACGGAAGTTTCTGGAACGCGGGTACCCCAAAGGGCTGGCCAGCCGCCACCCCCTTGAGGGGGGAAACGGTGACCGAAGCGAGTAGGTAACTGAGTCCACCAGAAGGAAGAAACAGCACCGGGGTGGCGATCCTGCCCGAAGGACAAGATCACCGAAAAAATTGCAAAGTTAGCCAAAAGACTTTCCCTCAGAAGGGCGAAAAAATTGAGGAAGCTCTCAACGATCGTCCTGCTGCTACGGCGGAAAGAAGAGAACTGAGGTAAAATGGCGCGCAGGCGCCTCAGGGTGGGCGGTACGGTGGGCGGTCTTACCGCCAAAACTTTTGACCAATAGCTTTTCAAGCCTCCGATCGGCCGTTCTGCGCAGGCGCATAACCCATGAGTGTGGATTCACAAACTATACGAAGGAGAATGATGGTCCCCAAGTGAATTAGAACATAAGAACATAAGAACAGCCTTGCTGGAACAGGCCACAGCCCATCCAGTCCAGCATTGTCTCACAGTGGCTCACCATTTGCTTCAGGGTATTCCCAAGCAGATGCCTTCACCTGCTTAGGATTCCCTGGAAATGGCATTGAGAGATATCCTGCCTATCTCTCCAATCTGGAGGTTGTCCTTAGGTATCCATAATTATAGCCATTGATACCCTTGTCCTCCATGAATTTGTCTAATGGATTAAATTCCACTTGATGGAGGGCAGCAGCAGCACCAATACTGGCCTGGGGCTGATAAGGACTTCGCATGCTCAGGACCAGAAAGTGACTCGCAGAACTGGATCATTGGTACGGGTGTTATGCTGTGATGCAGAAGGCAAATGAAAGGCCACTGCATTATATTCTCAGGACAGTCATCATGGCTGATCGCCATGAGGATTGCCACTATTCGGAATCAGATATGGCAGAAGAAGAATTATGATATCAATTTGCTTTTGGATCCTGGGCAAGGCACATTATAGCTCTTTGTGCAACTGGTCACTGTGAGAAACAGACCTAGAATGATAGACTAAATAGGCTTCTGCTGTGAACTAATGTTCCTATTATATAGTCAGATATGTCAGGGAAAGTAAAGACCCTTCCTAGGCTTCCTCCACTTTTCTAATTACACTATATCTCCAGACTCCTTTCCCCAACACTCTCTGTGGGGCTCCAACAACAAAAGATAGCTACAATCAACATCTAATATAAAAGCTGGGCTTTCAGGCACAGTGGTATTCCCTATTTTCTTATTCTGCCTGGATGAATATAAAATACATTTTTTTTTTAAAAAAACATAAGTTATTCTTACCTGCCTAAGAAACCGGTTATTAACAAGGTCAACCACAAGGACCTGCCTCAGGGAAACACAGAGGAAGAGGGGGGAAAAGGAGAGAGAGAAGCATTAAAGAGATCGACTGATTTCCTTGGAAATATGACTGCAGTGTATATGGTTTTTGAAGGCAGGAGAGAAGGCCATCCATACCCCACCCAATCCCACCGAGCCACAGAAAGACAGGAAATCCAACCCAACCAACCCTAGGGTGGTTTTATGAATTTCACCACAAAGCCACAGAATGACAACTTAAACACAAGGAAGCCGCTTCTCCTCAACAGCTTCTTGCATAGATTTTTCCCTTCTTCCAGGAAGGGTTTCTGAGAAACCACAGACTTCTTCCACACAACAATAACAAAAAATAAAATAAAAAAGGAGCAACTTGTTGAAGAAAATGTAAGACAGCTGTGTGCATGTATCTGGAACATCTAAAGCTTCACAGTGAATTTTACACAAATCGTGAGGCAAATGTGAGCCTGCCATGTTTGGGTCTTTTGAAACGGAAACATTTTGGCATCTGGGTGGAAAATTCAAGGAACTCTCCAACACCATCTTCTGCTGGCGGAATCCACCACTGGCAAGCGGCACATCTGTGGGATCACTAATCTGCTCTTGCAATCAAGATTTTCCTAGGGCCTTTGGCAAACAAACTATGGACTATACCCCTGAACAGCAATCCCTCTTTCTGCCACATAAAGTGCCAAGTCACTTCATGAAGAATTTTGAATAGAAAAGAGCAAACATTTCTATAATCAAGAAAAGATGGCTCATGTTTTCAAAGGAGATACTTGTGCTATTTCTGTTTCACCAATAAAATGAAACACTGTTGTGGCACCTTCCAGGTTTTCTCAACCTTGGGCCCCCAGATGATCTAGGACAGGGGTTCTCAACCTTTAAAGCCATGGGCCAGACTGGTGGTTCCCCCTGCCATAGCCGCTGCTGTAAAATGTATCCGTAGCTGTCATAAACGTGTTTACAACAGCCATGGGCATGTTTACAGCCGTTGTAAAGTGTCTCCTTCTAGTGGTGATGTGGGCCACATGAAATGGTGCTGTGGGCCGGGTTCAGCCTGTAGGTTGAGAACCCCTGATCTAGGACTTCAATTCCCAGAAGCCCTGATGTGCAGGTGTGCTGATGTGGGCTTCTGGTAATTGAAGTCTAAGTACACCTGGGGGCCCAAGGTTGGGAAACACTAAATTTATTTTTAGTGCCAGCTTTTGTGGACTACTACTTCTGCAGGCTCTGAAAACTCCCAGTAAAATAAACCTGTTAGTCTTTAACTGATCTTTTGTTCTTATTTATGTTATACCAGTTGAATTTCTGAAGATGAACCTTGGCTCCTCATCAGAAAACTTGAAGAAGGGGCAGGGAATGGAGTACTAATAAAGCATTTTGGGCATAATGACACAGTCATGCTATATCATCAGGATTTTTTGTTGGAATGAAGGAGTAGAATAAAATCTGAAATCATATACAATATTCACAATGCCATTAATATAAGGGAGGTTTGGATTCAATCCCCAAGCTATCCTGTCCAACATCACCCTGAGCTCTGTGTATTTTGGCTGAAAGTGGCTTCAAATGGAATGAGAATTTGCCATAGCAAGCACCCTCAGAAATGCATGAAGGGAACTCATCAAAGGTGCCTCAGGTATAATTAAAATAAACCTTTCATACAGATGATTAAATTGGACTCCAGCTTAACTGTGAAATCAAAATACAACCCAGAAAGATACTTCATAGGTTTTTTTGTGAAAATAATTAGGGTGTGGGTCCAGAATGCTACATACCATTCTCAACTCCATCAAGGAAAACTGGGGTACACAGTACTGTGCAAAAGTATTAGGCCACCACCAGTTGGTTTGGGGAAAATTCAATGAGTGACTTTTTATTTTTTTATTTTTTTTTGGGGGGGGGGCAATACCTCAGACACCCTAACTCTAAATTTCACCAAACTTGGAGATGGTTGAGAGGAGAGTCAGCAGAAGACTTGCTCCAATTCTGGTGTGTCCAGGTGGCCCGTGAACTGAGTTATGCTCTCCCACCCCCAATCACTCATTGAATTTTCACAAACCAGCTGGTGGCGGCCTTAGACTAGGCTTCCTCAACCTTGGCACTCCAGCTGTTCGTGGACTTCAATTTCCAGAAGCTCAAGACAGCACTCCTGCTGATCAGGGCTTCTGGGAATTGAAGTTTAAGAACAGCTGGAGGGCAAAGGTTGAGGAAGCCTGCCATAGACTTTGGCACAGTACCGTAAATCAATAATGAATTTGCCTAAAGCGTCCAGTTCTGCTAGGAGAGCTGCAGCACCCCTGTTTTAAGTGAATAATAAAACATCTCAGCAGCCATTTTCTACACATCTACATGGCCACACTCTTCTTGTCCTTATAAAGTAAGAAGCGATGTGACTTTAGAACAGGCTTTCTCAACGTTTTCAGGTCATGGGCCAGTTCACTCTCCCTCAGATGGCTGAGCGGGCTGATCATGTGGTTCCACACATATTCTCGCACATTTTTGCACACGTTTTCGGAAGAGTTCTTGTACGTTTTTGGTGCTTCCGCCACTTGCGGCCGCTAATACGAGGGTGGAGGACCACATGAAATGATTCCACAGGCCATATCCGGCCCATGGGCCGTAGTTTGCGAATGTCTGCTTTAGAAAGCAACACTATTAACAAACACCAGCTAGGATAAGAGGTGGAGTTCCAGCACATAACGTTACAGATTATAGTAAAACCTTGTATAATGAAATTAATCCGTTCCATGAGATTTTTTGTATAGCAATTTTTTTGTTATATGGATTTCCCATAGGAATGCATTGAAAATGAAAATTTGTTATGCAAAGCATGATTTCCCATAGGAATGCATCGGAAAAAATTCTGAAATTTTTTCACTATACGAGGCACCATTTTTCTTTAATTTTGTTCGCTGTACGATTTTTTTCGTTATTAGAGCCCTTTGTTACATGGTGTTTTATTGTACTTTTAAAAATAACATCCTAAGTTTTAAAGAACAGGGTGGGTAACAAGACACTCTTACCATTCTCAATTAACTCATTAGCAGAGGTGTAATGCCAGATTATTTATTTTTCATCCATCCACTTGTCATTTATAACTCAAGAGAAACAAACTTCACGGTAATAAATCTAACCCCAATCAGAGATCTTCTGTTATTCTAGTTGTAAATAGCCATACTGATCTTCTGTTATTATTAGTCATAAATAGCTCTCTGTTATGCTAGCCAATTATTGTGGTCTCTGTACCTGATATGTATAAAACAGGGGTTCCCAACCTAAGGCCCATGGGCAGGATTTGGTCCACGGCGCCATTTCATTTGCCACCCACCCACCCTTCCAAGGGCATTAAAGAAATAAAATGCTCACACACACCCTTTGAAACTATTGGGACAAAATGGCCACCCCCATCGTGCAGGAAGGGCAAAAATGGCCATCCGGCCCTTGAAGCTGACTAAGAGAGTGTGACCCGGCACCCAGCTTGAAAAGGTTGGGAACCCCTGGTATAAAATAATGCCATGAAGTCTCACTCTTAGGTCTGATGACGTGGACTTGATTCACGAAAGCTAACATTAAAACACAGGAGTTAGTCTTTAAGGTGCCACAACATTTTTTTGTTAATTTTTTTTTTGTTTACTCTCTGATATGCTTGAACAGACTAACACAGCTACCATTTCAAAAAATCCAAAACTTTGACAAGCCAAACCTTGGCCCTACAACCTTGGTCTTCCAATAAAACAAGACCATTTATGCCCCGGCCCTTTGACTACTGGAATGCAGGCCTCTTGGGTCAAACACTACCGATCTCTATCAAGAGAGGCCACTCTACCTTTCTCGAATTCTTGCCTCACCTCTTCCACTGGCAGCTCCTTGAGGCGGGATAGTGAACTGGAGAGAAGGCCAATCAGAAAGGGGGTTGGTGAGCAGACAATGTCTATCATCGAAGGAGGAAGCACAGGGATGTAGGTGTGTTGCCATGTGAAGGGGTAAAGGAGCGCTACCATGGCATGGCAGCATTTTGACAAGGTGCTGGAAATAAGAACAAGCACAAACGCATAGACAGTCAGTCAAAAGTCTGCAAGACTAATGCATGAAATAATTACAGTAAAACCCTGGGTTACGACGGACATCCGTTCCACCAACCTCCTTTGTAACCCGGAAAAAAAATTGTAAACTGAAACATCCATAGGGATGCATTGAATTTTTTTTAAATGGTCCTGAATTGATCTTTGTAAACAAAACAAAAAAACATTAAAAATTTGTAAACCAGGATGGCATTTCCATAGGATTTGCCGTTGTAAACCACAGCAAACTTAAAATGAGGCGGTTGTAACCCGGGGCTTTACTGTACTGGCAAAATAATGCACTTGGCCACAATCACCTCTGGTGCCTAATCTAACACAAAGAGATCCTTCCAGGGTTTAACCTAGAACAGGATTTATCAACCTTGGGCCTCAAGGTGTCCTTGGACTTCAACTACAAGAAGCCCAAGTTAGCACATATGCTGAATAGGGCTTCTGGGAATAATTGAAGCCCAAGAATATCTGGGAGCCCAAGATTGAGAAACCCTGACCTAGAATATTATGACTCCCAAGAATAGGAAAACAACTATTCGGTCCTCTTGGCTATGGAGAGAAGCATTCAGAAATAGCAAGTCAGACATACAAATGTCCAGAAACCAAAGTAGGATTTGGATAAGGCTTTCATGAGTCCCAAATATTCTCTTCTCCTACCACCTAGTTTGCTGAGCTGATTCTCCTCTACTTCAACACTAAGTGGCCAAACCATGTGTGAAATAATATTGTCAACAGTTTTTCTTATTTTAATTTTACAAAAAACTATTATTTTCTCGCAAACATTTCCTAAAAATTAAATTCTGACCACTGTTTTATTAATGCATTTGTTTTTACTGCGTCCTTTTTATATTTGGTTGTTTTACATTGCTTCAAAATAACAGAACAGTTTACATGTTTTATTAAGAAACAGGTTTGTTAAATTGCCTTGTACAACTCAAGAAAGTAAAAGCCTGTTTTCTTTGGTACACAGTGAAGGTAAAAGTCTCCCAGTCATGCCTGACTCTAGGGGGCAGTGCTCATTTCTGTTTATAGCCAAATACTTGGCACTGTCTATATCTACAGATATTTAAGTGGTCATGAGGCAGGCATAACTAGTCACCAGAGTGCACGAAGCACTGTTACCTTTCCGGCCAACGCAAAGCCTATTTATCTACTTGCAATTTCTTGCTTTCGAACTGCTAGGCTGCCAGAAGCTGGGACTGGTGATGGGAGCTCACTCTGTCAAGCAGCACTTGGGTCTTAAACTGCTGACCCGCCGACCTTCCAGTCATCAAGTTCAGCGTCTTAACCACATACCCACTGCATTTTCAAGTAGAACGTTATCTCCGTCCTTTTCTCACCATAGCATGGTTCTATCATATAATAAAAGCAAACAATAAGAGCACCCGTCTGTTCCAGAGTCCATACAGAAGAAACCAAAGATTTCTGGGCAGATTTCCCCCTAAATCAAAAGACTGCTGGAGTCATGGGATTAAGGGAGATTCTCAGATTTATCACTCAAGGCTGGCAATCCAGGGACCACCAACCCCAACATTTCTCTACTCATCCTGCAAGCTAAGCAGTTTGATAGAAAACCCAAGCATATAACTCTGCTTAAGTCAACCATGTGTGTCAAGGACTGCATCAAACGAACAAAAATTAACAGCACAAACCTAGCAGCTAGTATAGGTCAGTGGGCTGGAACATCTGGCTGCAGACCCAAGAGGCTGGGCCTCTTGAGAGAGGGATCAGCTGAAAGGAGTGCGTTTGGCTAATGGGGTTGTTCACCTTTCCACCCATCCAAATGTGGGCACATTGCACGGTATCAGAGAACCATCAGAAAGAGGGATGGAAAATCACTTCCTAGCGACTGCGGTGGCTCAAGTGGTTAAGACGCTAAACTTGAAGACTGGAAAGTCCGAGTTCAATGCCCGAATACTGCATGATGGAATGAGTTCCCATCTCTGTCCCAGCCCCTGCCAACCTAGCAGTTCAAAAGCATGAAATTGCAAGTAGATAAATAGGTACCACTTCAGTGGGAAGGTAAGCAGCATTCTGTGCACTCCAGTGTCTAGGCATGCCTGCAACATGTCCACGGAAACGTCTGCAGACGCAGACAGCGCTGGTTCTTTGGCTATAAACAGAGATGAGCACTGAACCCTAGAGTTGGATACGACTGGCTTTTGAGCAAGTGACCTTTACCTTTACTATATACACCTGCAAAACTCTAATCACCTTCATGGCATATAATTACCTGAACATCTCAAGCTTTCCCCTTATGATAGATAATACCAGGGTTGGCTCTATCATTAGTTAAAATTAGGTAGCTGCCTCAGGCAGAAAATTTTCAGTGGCAAACAGTTAGCAATGTGAGTTGTTGCCCTGACATGAAAAGGGAGCTTCTTGAATGTGGTGGGAGAAGAAACAGAAACAAGGAGCACAAAGCAAACTGTTTTGAGTGTGGTCGTATCAGACATCACATTTTGTTGGGAATCCTAGTTTTGCGCACATAGCCTGTCCTTCCCCGCTTTATCTACCTATTCGCATGAAGAGTAAAGCAAAGCCAGAGCAAACAAGCGGCATCCAATAGGATCCTGCTCATTAACATTATGGTTTATTAATCCAGAATTGCTTGATCATTGTGATGTATAAAGGAGGTCTCTGTGTGTGTTGAGCAGGATGAGAGATGAAAGCCAGGAGATGTGTGATCCATTTTTAACTGACATAACCATTTAAATGAAACTCAGTCCTGTGTGGCTGGAATCTATGGTAGCAGTGCACAAGAGTACCTGGACCATAGAGTATTTTGCCGATGTTTCTCCCTATCTCCACCACCCAATCAAGATTCTGCCTTGCTGTATTTCTAACAGCAAAGGGAAAAGTAAAGTTTCACATCTGACCACACCCCATGTGGGATCTCATGGATTTTGATGTCTAATGATAAAAAGGGAGGTAGGAAACAGAATCACATAGACTTTATGCATCTCTGTACATGCATGCTCTATTTCAGGGATTCCCGAACTTTAAGCGCCACGGGCTGGTCACGTGGTTCCTCCCTCCATAAAATGCATCCATGGCTGTCGTAAAGCCACGGGTGCATTTATGGCACCATTTATGCATTGGGGGGGGGCACATTTTACTTCCACTTCCAGCAGTGTTTATGCTTGCATGTTTTACTTCCACTCCAGTAGCAGCATGGGTGGTGTGGGCTGTATGATTTGGTGCCGCAGGCTGGGTCCAGCTCACAGGCTGTAGTTTGGCCACTCCTGCTCTATTGTATGGAATGTGGTTTCCTACAAATGACAGCAATTTAAGCAATGAACAGGCATAACTATAATGCTCTTGTGGCTGATCTAGATGTGAAAGGGTGAAATGTGGCTCTCATTCAAACACAGCCTAAGGAATGGTGGAGACATTTCTCTGTTCTCTCACTTTTAAGAAATGTTTTGCCAGAAAGCAATTACTTGTGCTATAGCACAAGAATGGGCCAATATTATTTCCACACAAGAAAGAGTGCACTATGAGGCAGGCAAGGGCATTGGGAACTCATCACCTTTAGGTTTGCAAACTCAACTTTGAGTATCTGGGAAGGCATGTGTGTACACATAACGTCATCTGGTTTATGAGCCAAGACGTGAATGGAAGGGGGATGGAACAGAGATATGCAATGCAGCTGAAAGGAATCATGTGGCCTCGAAACCACTTGCAGCTGGCTTCAGTTAAGCACCATCAGGGAGTTTGCAAACAGAGAAAGAGAATTCTGATTTACTAAGAATAGTTTAAATCTATTTAAGATATATATTCTAGTCCTCATGATTAAAAATTCAAATTGTGATATAAGTGCAAGCACTAGGAAAATATATTAACCCAAAAGAATACATTGGGTAACTCTTATACAACAGTGCACAGTCTTATGCAGTACCTACAGTGCTCAGAAAATGTGTGGCTCTTGTGCAATAGCATGATTTTTGGGAATCTGCAACAGAAAACACTAGTCTCTGGCAGCACATTCAACCAAATAGGATTCCCAGCCAGACAGAGTGTTCAAAGAATCACAGATCATAGAATTATATTGTTAGATGGAACCGTAAGTATCACTGAGCTCAACTCCAATCAATGTAAGAATCCACTGCTAACGATC
Organism: Bradypodion ventrale; assembly: GCA_035047345.1. Taxonomy (NCBI): domain Eukaryota; kingdom Metazoa; phylum Chordata; class Lepidosauria; order Squamata; family Chamaeleonidae; genus Bradypodion; species Bradypodion ventrale. The sequence continues at coordinate 230,768,568 of JAWDJE010000005.1, forward strand.
CATAAACATCCAACCTGTTTACAAACAGTGAAATAACAAGTTAACTACCTTCTGAGACCATCAATGTTGGTTGTTAATATTTTCAGTTGGTTGGTTTTCAGTTGTTTTTTTAATGTCAGGGATGGGAAGAGTAAAGATTGTCCAGCACTGGAAAGGCAGAATGGCATGCTGTCTGGTGGAATCCTCTGTACCCTGTCATCAGCACACTTATTAATATCCTCAGCCTGTTTTGCTACCTTGCTCACAAATAAAGATTGACTGGAACCTCCAGATTGAAAAATCAATGGATTTAAGATACACCATGACTGTAGCATTTGGAAAAGCTATTCTTTTGGCCCTGCAGATTGGAGGATTCTGGGATATATAGTAAAATTTCCAAGCACTGGTAATAAGACTGGTTTAGGTCACTGAACCATTCAGAGTGCAATGAACAGAGCCATCCCTAGAACAAACAATGTCTCAAGCAAACAAAACATTTGAGATCTCCTTCTACTAGTTTGCATTGCATTTGCATTCTACTGCATGGTTTTGATGCAAAGTTAGTCCCTAACATGTAAGCAGAAATGAGAAAAGTTACTTTTACTGCCAGGCATGGGAGTTATAGTCCATAAAAGTAACCTCTCCCTTCTCTGCACATATGATGGCATGGCCATAATGGTTCATTAACTAAAACAGTGCCTATTAGTAGCAGACCCATTTCTGAATAAAATCAAACTCTTCACATGATTCAGATGGCTGTTGAGACAATTCCAGAATAAAGCATATACTGAGAACTATGTCTTGCCTCTCTTATTGTCTGAGTGATACTTTTACTTAGAATAAATAATTAGAAATACATACATACAATACGTACAGTCTTTTGAGCAAGGGAAACCTTTACCTTTACCTTTACTGTACATACAGTACGTACGTACGTACGTACATACGTACATACGTACGTACATACGTACGTACGTACATACATACATACATACATGGCCGCCTCAATACATTTCAGTCACAGGCTGCTTGAATCACTCCCTGCTCATGATAGGCTTAAGTGCACAAGACAACAAGAGGTGAATGTTGTAACTTTTTGTAAAAACAAAAAAGGAAGTCATTTTTCTGACCTAAAGGGAGCATTTGCCATGCTTGCTATGGTAAGGCAACAGAGAATAAAAAGCATTTTTCTTCCACTTTCCTGTTGGTTAAGAAGACAAATCTTTATAGAAAAGTAGACAAAAAGGAAATAAAAACAAGAAAAGAATTTCACTTGTACACCTATTAAACCCAGGTTGGGTTTAGCTCAAGATTGTTTTGAGGTTTACACACCACTTGGCAAGAGACTCTTCCTCAGACTTAAGACTAGAAAGTTTTACATTCCTATCATATGCATGCACACACTTTTGCACTTTTCATACAGAGATGTGACTAGCCTACACACAATTAATAGACTGAAGAACAACATTTTGCATGATCAGCTGCTGAACAGTGTGAAAAATGCAATGTGTCATGTGCTTTTCTTCACCTGCATGTACTGTACTCATTAAATATATTCTCTGGTGGGTTGTTTCTAGCATTCCAAAGCCCTGAACAACCTCAAGCAGCTGCGTTAGTTAAAAAGAAAAAGACAACAAAATTAGAAACTTCTGGAAAAGCATTAAATTCATTCTTCAAAATAGGTTAAGTCATTTTCAAGAAATGTAATTTATTTTCTACTGATGTATCAAGTTAAATATTTTCCCCTTCAATCAACATAAGCAAAATAATATATATTTCGAGAAAAGCATAATACAAACAAGTATGTGACACAACTTCTATACAAGCAGTGCTAAAATAAACAGGAAAAAGCCAGAATCTTACTGCTTGTTTACAGCCATGCACGTTCATTGGTGTAAATCACAGTAACAAAATAAAGGTTGCCCCAAATATCCACCAGGGATATGTTCAGAGAGCTTCCATGGATACCTGAAACTGCAGATAACAGCATCCACTTTATTACATGTATACACTGACCTCTAGTGGTCAGCTTTGGTAATGTGTCACAGAAATACATTTATATTATGTATTTCAGGATTTTTATTGAATATTTTTAGACCTGTAGATAAATAAACTGTAGATACTGAACCTGCAGATATGGAGGGGCAATCTATACCACTATGTGACTATATGTATATGATGGAGAATACAATAAATTACTCATTGCTTGAGTACAAAGGATGACTTTTAAAACCTCAAGTCAGACTTCATTAATTTATTATACAGAAAATCTGGTCAGAGGCCTATTGCCAATTTATTCTTGAGTAATAAAAGTTGCATACGTCTTGGTGGCAAAAACCACTCAATAACCAAGTGCTAGGTGCATTACTTAGTGCACAAATGAAATTCAGTCAATAATCTAAATTCCAGATTTTACTTATATCTCCATTCTGTGGTAGGACAATCTTGATAGTGGCAACAGCAGGAACGTACAGTCACAGGGAACTGTTGATGAAGAGATGACAGGGCTAAGGAATTGTATTACTGAGAAAATCAAATAATATTTAAGGAACTCTGATGTCTTAAGGAAGAAAAACACTGTGGAATACTTTAAAATAAAGGAGGCTCCTTCCGAAACAATCAAGAATAATTGTTTCCTTGCTTAAACAGTGATGATTATTGGCAAGTGGTTATTCACGTAATTGACTAAATGAAATGAATTTAATGTTACTCTGCAATTCATTTATCTTTGTTGGATGAATAATATATATTATTCATTATATCTACAGTGGATAAAGAATACATAATAAAACAAATTACTTGCCAAAATCTTGCTGGCAATTTAAGCTTGCTTAATGGAAACTGCTTGAGTCTTAGCAGCAAAATGTCAATAATTAGCAAGTTGCCAGTTGTGCTTCCAGGGTAAACAAGCTTTCTTTTTAAATTGACTGCAATACATTGAATGGTTTGCAATTGAATATTGGCAGAAAGCTGTATCACTGACGTTTGGTACCAGATCTTTTCATATGTAATTTCTTTCTTTCATTCATTAACGACCTTCAAAATGGCTTGGTGGGCTACATGCAGGTGGGTTACCATCTGCCCATCCCTTGCCTTGTAAATGTGACTCCAAGTCCCAGAATTCTCCAACAATCCCCTTGGAGTTTTCCCTCCAGAAATACATATCTGCAGGCAATATCATTTCAGTTACCTGGACAAAGCTGATACTTCACTCAAGGTCTTTTTCTAAGTCTAAGCCATGGGTGCCCAAACTATGGCCCACGGGCCGTCGTTTGGGCACCCCTGGTTTAAGCAGAGAAAATGGGAGCCTAAAATCCATCTCATCCTGTTGCAAAACAGATTGCAAGGCATGTTTTACTTCTGCTTGTGTTGCTAGCTAATCTTTCTCACACTAGGTCAGGCCACTGGAACTGCAGAATGAACTCACGAAAAGTTGCCTTCATTTTGGCAGTTTCATGTCTGTCCTAGACACGGAAGAAGAAGAAAACTAAGGAACTCTGAATAACATGTTCTACTTCCAGAGTGATTTTTTAAACATCAGATAGAGAGGAAAACATTAGTTGGGGGGAAAGATTGCAGTAAGAAGTGGGGTGGCACAGGAACATGAGCAGGCTGTAGAAACAAATTAACATCCTGGAACTCTGGGCTTTTAACCCACAACACTCCTTTAGAACAGAATTTATCCCAGCTCCCATGAATGCTAGAAAGTCAACTCTTTCCCTAATGTTTTAAAAACAAAAATTCACAGGATTCCAGATCCCATTTTGCACCATGGATGTATTCCGCCGCTTTCTACTCTACTTTCTCATAGACTGGTTTTTGCACACCTTCACACACCTGTTCGATAAATGAATTTTGGGATCTTTCTCAGGCTTCTCTCTCCCTTTGCTCAGCCCCACAGATGCTGTGCAACACAAGTGGGAATAGTGAAAACAGACAGGCTGTTGAAACTTGATCCTGCACTCACAAGCATCATTACTCATCGATTACGTTCTCCCTTTGCTGGCTTGAAAAGAGAACTCGACTCCTTCTATTCTCAAGTGTTTAAGAAATGGCTGAGAGCCAGGCACCAGCTGCATAAAATCTTAAAGAGATCCGAGCCCCTTTTTATTTTGTAATGTACGGGCAGATAAAGAGTTTTGTTTAAACTACTCATGAACAAAAAGGGCCATCTAAGCCAGCAAAGAGTGTTATGAACTGCACTACTCCATTTGAACAAGGTGAACTAGAGTTTGGGAACATCATTTTTGGATATGATGCCCAGAATAGCTGATATGGCTAGAGGCAAACATATCAGAATATGTCGTTTTTCCAGTCTCTAGGACAGTGATGGCAAACCTTGGCACTTCAGGTGTTCTTGGACTTCAATTCCCAGAAGCCCAAGTCTCTGTGAATCCACATGAATAGGTTTACTACGTACAGTACACCCATTCGTGTGGATTCACAGGGACTTGGGCTTCTGGGAATTGAAGTCCAAGAACACCTGAAGTGCCAAAGTTTGCCATCACGGCTCTAGGATGACTATCTTTTAATTCTCTTCATAAACTAATACAATAGTAATTACACTTACAGTACAGTATATACCACCCCCATAGTGCTTGGTGCACTCTCTGGGCAATTTACAGGTACAGTAATTACAGTAATCACTCCCACCTGGGGAGTGAGGACACAAGGATAAGTAGCTGATGTGAAAAATGTAGCTGAATTAATATAGCGACTGACATAGAGACTTCATACTGACTTAATATAGCAATTAACATAGAGACTGTGTTTTAGAGTGTGATAATTATGCATGATAATATGTTGTGTAAACTGTTTTAAAATTTTAAAACTGTGATATGATGTATGATGCGAGGAAAAAAATGGCGTAGAAACCGGCAAACCACGCCACAAAGCTTGCCAAGAGAACCCTATGGACCAAAACAAAAGGCAAAACAAAAGGGCAGGCTAGGTGATACAGGATGCTTAACACCACAGAGTGGAGGAAGGGGAGGGACAGGAAAGGGGGAGGGGAAATGCAATGTTGTAAGGAGCAATACTGTATAGGGACATGGAATGTGAGATCAATGAACCAAGGTAAACTGGAAGTGGTAAAAAATGAGATGGAAAGAATAAGCATTGACATCTTGGGAATCAGTGAGCTCAAATGGACAGGGATGGGCGAATTCAGCTCTGGAAACCATCACATCTACTACTGTGGACAAGAAAACCTTAGAAGACATGGAGTAGCCATAATTGTCAATAAAAGAGTGAGAAGAGCAGTAATGGGATACAACCTCAAAAATGACAGAATGATGTCAGTAAGAATTCAGGGCAAACCCTTCAATGTTACTGTGATCCAAATATACGCACCAACCACGGGTGCAGATGAAGCCACAGTGGACCAGTTCTATGAGGACTTACAACACCTCATAGAACAAACACCAAGAAATGATGTTCAAATTATTCTAGGAGACTGGAATGCCAAAGTAGGCAATCAAAAAGTGGAGGGAATAACAGGCAGGTTCGGTCTTGGAACACAGAATGAAGCAGGGCAAAGATTGATAGAGTTCTGCCAAGAGAACGCACTGGTCATAGCAAACACCCTCTTCCAGCAACACAAGAGGCGACTTTACACATGGACATCACCAGATGGCCAACACCGAAACCAGATTGACTACATACTCTGCAGCCAAAGATGGAGAACCTCCATACAGTCAGCAAAAACAAGACCTGGAGCAGATTGTGGCTCAGATCACAACCTACTGATTGCAAAATTCAGGCTTAGACTAAAGAAAATAGGGAAAACAAAGAGACCAGACAGATATCACCTAGACAGCATCCCTAAAGAATACACGGTGGAGGTGATGAACAGATTCAATGGCTTAGACTCAATAGATAGAGTGCCAGAAGAATTATGGACAGAGATGAGGGACATCATGCAGGAAGCAGCAAAGAAAACCATACCAAAAGAAAAGAAGAGTAAGAAAGCAAAGTGGTTGTCTGATGAGGCTCTTAAAATAGCAGAGGAAAGAAGGAACGCAAAAGTCAAAGGAGAAAGGAAAAAATACAATCATTTGAACACAGAATTTCAAAGAAAAGCAAGGAGAGATAAGGAAAACTATCTAAAAGAACAGTGCAAAGAAATGGAAGAAAACAACAAAAGAGGCAGAACCAGAGACCTTTTCAAAAAAATCTGGGAAATCAAGGTAACATTTAAAGCAAAAATGAACATGATAAGGGACAAAGACGGAAAGGAGCTAGCTGATGCAGAAGAGATTAAGAAAAGATGGAAAGAGTACACAGAGGAACTCTACAAAAAGGAATTCAACACTCCTGATAGTCACAATGATGAAGAAATTGAACCTGAGCCAGACATCCTGGAGAGTGAAGTCAGAAAGGCCCTAAAGAGCACTGCAAACAACAAAGCTAGTGGAGATGATGGTATCCCAGTTGAATTTTTCAAAGCTCTAAAAGATGATGGCATCAAATTACTGCATTCAATATGCCAGCAGATTTGGAAAACAAAACAGTGGCCACAGGACTGGAAAAGATCAGTATATGTTCCAATCCCAAAAAAGGGCAATGCCAAAGAATGTTCAAATTATCGAACAATTGCGCTCATCCCACACGCCAGCAAGGTGATGCTCAAGATAATACAGGATAGACTTCAGCAGCATGTGGAAAGAGAATTACCAGAGGTGCAGGCTGGTTTCAGAAGAGGCAGGGGGACTAGAGACCACATTGCCAACATACGTTGGATCATGGAGAAAACAAAGGAATACCAGAAACAAGTTTATTTTTGCTTTATTGACTACACTAAGGCATTTGATTGTGTGGATCACAACAAGATGTGGCAAGTGATTAAAGAGATGGGAATACCAGAGCACCTCATATGCCTCCTGAGAAATCTGTACATGAACCAAGAAGCAACAGTTAGGACAGAACACGGAATGACAGAGTGGTTTGGAATAGGAAAAGGAGTAAGGCAAGGCTGCATTCTGTCACCCTGCTTATTCAACTTATACACAGAGCACATAATGCGCAATGCAGGGATGGAGGAATCACAATATGGGATCAAAATTGCTGGGAGAAACATCAACAATCTGAGATATGCAGACGACACCACCCTAATGGCAGAAAGTGAGGAAGACCTAAAGAATCTCCTGATCGGTTTGAAGGAAGAGAGTGCAAAAGCTGGCTTGAGACTCAATATCAAGAAAACCAAGATAATGGCAACAGGCCCGATCAGTTCCTGGAAAATAGATGGGGAAGAAGTAGAAGCAGTGACAGATTTTACTTTCTTAGGATCTAAGATCACTGCAGATGGAGATTGCAGCCATGAAATAAAGAGGCGGCTGATTCTAGGGAGACAAGCCATGAGAAACCTGGGGAACATAGTGAAAAGCAGAGACATCACCTTGAAAACCAAAATTAGAATAGTCAAAGCAATGGTATTCCCAGTGGTAATGTACGGATGTGAGAGCTGGACAATTAGGAAAGCTGAATGCAGAAGAATAGATGCCTTTGAAATGTGGTGTTGGAGGAGAGTTTTGAGGGTACCTTGGACAGCGAGGAGAACAAATAGGTCAATCTTAGAAGAAATCAACACTGACTGCTCATTGGAAGGTCAAATAGTAAAGATGAGGCTAAAGTACTTTGGGCATCAAATGAGAAGGGAGGATTCACTTGAGAAGGCCGTGATGTTGGGAAAGGTGGAGGGCAAAAGAAGAAGGGGGAGGCCAAGGATGAGATGGGTAGATGGTATTGTAGACACAATGGGCACAGAACTGGGAGGACTGAGGGGGATGGTGGAGGACAGAGGCGCCTGGAGAACGATGGTCCATAGGGTCGCAAAGGGTCGGAATCGACTGTGCGACTGAACAACAACAACAATTACCATTTTGCTCCCAACATGTTGGGTACTCATTTGACCAACCTTGGAAGGATGGAAGGCCAAGTCAACTTTGATCCCTGTCAGGATTGAACTCACAACCTTTTGGCTGTAGTACAGCAGTTTAACCACTGAGCCACCAGGGCTCATAAAGAACATTTTGTTTATCTCCAAACACACATTGGCATCTAATTGCATAATGTACTTTGGGAACATCATGAAAAAGCAAGATTCTCTGGAAAATACAATAATGCCATGAAAGGTAGAAGCCAGCCAGAAAAGAGGAATACCAAACATAAGGTGGATTGACTCTGTGAGTCTTGTGTTTGCAAGAACTGAGCAGGGTTATTAAGGACAGCACATTTTGAAAGTCTCTCATTTAAAGGGTTGCCATAAGTCAGAGATGACTTGATGGCACCGTATAACAACGTTTGTAGGGTTGCCATAAGTCAGGGGCAACGTGACAGCACATGACAAGTCTTTTAAAAGATATAGGACGATATAAAAAGATTTGAATCCAACATTTGCAGATCAACACTGTATGGGAGAAAATGACATCAATCCAAGAAACATGGTAAATGTGGCTGCAACTTGTATCTAAGTATACATTTTTCCTGGTAGCAGGGAAAATGCCACTGGCATGAATTTGTTTAAGATGGATCCCAGCTTGCCATGAAATGACCCACACACTATGATCTCGGAGCTATCTCCTGCGGCACACACGAAATGAGACATGCAGGATTTAACACCGGGACTGTAATGGACTGCCGCAGCCTTGGGGATAATATCAAGGTGCACCTTCACAGCCAGTCCATCTGACATGGTCTCTTCCACCTCCATGGCTGTTGGGATTCAGAATAATAAAGTGGTTCCTCCTCTGCTCATTTTGCTGTTGGGCCCAATATGATGGTTTCCAGTGGCATTTCCACCACCAGAGGGGGGGGGGGGGGATCACCCCACCTAAAGAGGCTCATCCGCCTGTAGCTGTTGGCCCCTTTAGGGAGTCAGGTTATTTACCGCCACCCAACACTCGGCATTGAGTCGCTGGCTGTATGGTCTACTCCATTACTGTAGCGGGATGTCTGGCCAGACATGGTCAGTGCAAAAGCGCTAATGCTTAAGTTAACGATCTAATTCCTCCCTTATGTCAGTTATTCCCCATTTAGCACCCTCCAGATTTTCTTCACTATAACTGCAATTATCTCCAGGCAGCAGGAAGAGCAATGATACAAGCTGTAGTTGAATGCACCAAAATGGCCTCCATTTTGACGGTGTATTATGCAATATACTTGTACTGCCACTGTGGACACCTTTGTGTACAGAAAGCAATGTCCAATTGGGATGCTCCACAGCAAAGATGCTTTGAAGTCAATAGCATAGCTTGTGATTATAGCAACACATCTTTCATCCACTGATATTATTGCTGGATAACTAAAGCAGAAAGACACAACTTACTCATTAATTCTCCATAGAAGACCATCTCTAGGAAGCTGCACTAACCAGCCCCAATAGGTGATAAAGGTTTGCCACAGCTTGTGATTATAGCAACACATCTTTCACCCACTGATATTATTGCTGGATAACTACAGCAGAAAGACATAACTTACTCATTAATTCTCCATAGAAGATCATCTCTAGGAATCTGCACTAACCAGCCCCAATACATGATAAAGGTTTGCCTACCACAGCCAGAAGTGACTTGAAATGGTGAGAGACTCTGATTTGTTCACAGATTCTTATTACTCAACCATGGCTGAATTTTCTATGTACAAAGTGTCAACAAGTGAAACCAGGTCACAGCTTGGGTTAGAGGGGATAGAGGAGAATTGTCGTGTCACAGGTGTCTTGACTCTTAACTAGACATGTGCACAACAGATGTCTTGCCTCCAGAAATTCATTTTCCTGCATTGCATCCAGAAACACAGACATCACTGCAGGTCTAATCTACCTTGACCTTTAAGAATGAGTAGTGAGAAAAAATGAATAAAGTCTACGAACAAGGTCCATCCAGAGTGGATAATATATTTTCTCCACAAGGCACAGAAATAAGAAGCTAAACATGAATTACCTCAGTTTGTCTGCTATAAAGATCACCCTTCTCTCCAACAGTAGGGAAGCAAAGACCCTACTTAAGTGCCGAACGCTGAGTGAAGAGAACAAAGACTCAAAATCAACGTGTTCCAGCCTTGAGTCTCGTGGTCGACGCAACTCAAATATCTAAAAAGATAAATAAAATGGCTTAGAGGCCTTGGTCTCATCATACTCACTTCTGAGGCCTAAAATTTCAGTCCAAGTATTGTTTTCAGGGAACACTATCACCATTTTAGGCAATGCTCACTCCTCTGGCCCACCATGGACCGTCCTCCTTTCACTCTGGTTTCAAACTTACTTCTGTCCCAGAGCCAGGCAGGAAGTTCTTGATGGTGATGGTCCGACCCAAGGCTGGAAATGGAGCCTCCATGACGCTCCTCATAAGGGGTTGTACCAAGGCAGGGGAAATGCCACGCCTTTTCTCAACCTCATCCAAGATCTAAAAAAGGAAAAGACATAAAATCCAGAAGAGATTCTAAGACCGGGGTTCTCAACCTTTTTAAGCTGCAAGCTGGACCATGTCCCCTCAGAGCTGAGCGGGCCAGACTGGTGGTTCCCCCCACCGTAAACGCTGCCGTAAAACACGTGCATGGCTGTCATAAATGAGTCCGCTTCTGCTTCTGGTGGTGGCAGCAATGTGGGCCACATGAAATGGTGCAGTGGGCCAGGGCCGGGCCATAGGTTGAGAACCCCTGTTATAAGAAATACCTATTTCATATGTTTTACCCCTCCTCTCTCTCCTTAGACGGTGTCCACTAAAGCTTGCAAAAGTTACTTTTCTGGAGACAACTCCCAGAATCCCGCAGGCAATATGGTTGTGATATCCAGGACATTCCAGAACTTTCTTAAGTTCTGGTCTCCTCTTAACAGCATCAGATTCGGAATGAAACAATGGCACTAAGGTGGGAAATGACGGAAGACACAGCTAACCATTTCTGCCTGCATCCTTTCTCCCAACTCAAAATGTCCCTTTCCCATCCTTCTGATAAAAAACCACCCCTCTGTCTCACCTTAGAAAAGAGGTTGAAACATCCAAGGCGGCTCACAATGCAGTAAACTTCAGGAAGACGCCTCCCTTTCCCACTGGGCTTTCAAGAGAGAGAGAAATACACAAGACATGCCCACATAAAAACACAGTAATTAATAAAAAGGAAAAGGGCTGGTGATGTCGTATTTGACACTCAATGCAGTTTTCTGAAACCTACTGCCTTAAGATATAAAAATGTTTTGCCATTCTAACCTCTCATTTCTTCTCTAGCTAGATTACTTCAGTTAGGCCAGCTAGTAAGAAGCTTATGGTTAGACATGTTTGCTGAAAGAAAGTTGTAGTACCAAAATGAAATCCATAAGGTAAAGGTTTCCCTTGCTCAAAAGCCAGTCATATCCAACTCTAGGGTTCAGTGCTCATCTCTGTTTCAAAGTCGAAGAGCCAGTGCTGTCTGCTTCTGCAGACATTTCTGTGGTCATGTGGCAGGCATGACTAGACACCAGAGGGCACAGAACAATGTTTGGGCCCACTGAAGTTGTCCCTATTTATCTACTTGCAATGTCTTGCTTTTGAACTGCTAGGTTGGCAGGAGCTGGGACAAAGTTGGGAGCTCATTCTGTCCTGCGGTACTTGGGAATTGAACTGCTGACTTCCTGCCTTCCAGTCAGCATCTTAGTCATTTGAGCCACTGCAAGCATGAAAAATACATGCAGTAACTGCTTCTACACTTCCCCCCTCCTTTATCTAAAATGATGTGTGGAGCATAAAAAGCAGAGTAATTTTTAATGCTTGCATAATACATAATGTGTCCAGGTTGTCTAATTTACCTGAGGAATGGATATTTATTATTTGATGAATAGGTTTGACATTTTTTTAATACTTCCATGTGACATAATGGTTACAGGGCTGGTCCCCTGGTGGCTTAGTGGTTAAGGTGCTGAGCTGGAGACTGGAAGGTCAGGTTTTGATACCTGAGAGCTGCACTTGGGGACATGAAAGGAACCTCATTCAGGCATCTCCTAAAAATCCTTTCAACCCAGAGTAATCGAAATTATTATTAATGGTTACAGGAGATGAGAAGGAAAATACATCAATTCATTTAGCCTAGTAGTGTCAATAGTGAAAAAGACTCAGAAAGGAAGACAAGGGGCTAGTTACCAGTAACCTTCTGCAATAACCAAATCTTCGGCTGCCATCTTCACTAGTCAAGACAAATGAGAAGGTTTCACTAAAACAGAGAAAGATAAGAGAGTCACTGCATAATGAAAAACAAACTCTGGTTTGATATGGTTTTACTTACGTATCTAAAAGAAGAATACCGAAGCCAACAAATTCCTAAAATATCACTTCAGGGTGCAAGAGGGAAAAAATTAAAAATTAAAAGCTTCCCTAAATGAAAGGGTGTGAAGCAACAGAATATTGTATATGTCTTACGTGTTATATGTTTATCCTGTTTTCTCGACAAATAGGCCAGTGCACCACATGTGACTCTTCCCCTTGCCTTCCTCCTCCTAACAATCTTGTGATCAGGCCAGACCAGGATGGGTGATCGCAACAAGACCAAGCGATGTTCTTTGGTCTGCAGCCCAAGGGCCACAGTCCCAAGGAGGAAGGGCTAGCGGGGTATGGTGTAGTCCAGGGGTGCCAAACTACTTGCTGAAAATGCTGCGTTTTCGTGCCAAAATGTGGGGGAGGGATTTAAAAATGGCATGGAAATGTTCCTACCTTGCTCGCTCCTCCAAGGGAAGCAGCGGAGGAGGGGGGAAATGCCCAGAAACACGGCACAAATTCACAGCTGTTTGAGGGGGTGTGGTCAGGCCTCTGGCGGGAATAGTTTGGGCACCCCTGGTGTAGCCAAACAGGCTAATTTGCACGTTTAATACTTTTACTGAAATTTTAAAAATAAGTTTAACATTGTGGTTTTATATACAGTATAATAAATTTTGTTATAACAGGGTTTTGTTAAATAAAGGTATAACTAAACCTGCTATATTATCCCAACCTCAACCGGTCTTGGTCGTGCCAAACCGAATCACTTAATTGTGCTAAACAGTGACCACATACAAAGATCGACCACGCCACACCTCATTCTTGAGAAATGGGAAGCTTCCCTCTTGCCTACACAAGAGAAGGGAGATGAAGCTTTCTGTTTCTTCTTAATTGTTGGTAATCAACGCAATGCATCAGCGATGCTTTGACAAAGTTTTCAAAAACTCAAAGCATTGCTGATATGTTAGCAACAATGAACAAGAAATGCAAATCTTGCTCTTCCTTGCCTTTCAAAGGTGAAGAGGAAGGAAGCTTTCCACTTCTCAGGACCATAAGTGGCTTTACCAAAAGAACAGCAAGCCATTTGCTTTGGTTTGATTACAGTGATCACACACCCTGGAACAGAATCAAAACAGAGAGATCCTATCTGATTTTGTGGTCTTGCATCGGAATTATGGATTTACTTTATTTCGGGAGCAAAAGCCATTGCAGAGTTTGAGAACTCCTTGCAAAGTTGACTCACAGGGTGTCTTGACAAGAAGCAAGAACTCAATAAGTATTCTTCACATCATGTGGTGGAGAGAAGAGAAAGAAACTACTACAGTACTTGCCTGGCAAATTGGCAGACAGGGGTCCAGTCTTTTGCATCGGGGAAGCAAAACTGGGGAATGGCTTTAAGTTGGTCTTCTGCCTCTCTCATGAATTTGAAAGAACGTTCCAACTGGCCCAGCAAGGAGAGAAAGAAATGTTTCTGAATAGTTAGGTACAAATGAAATAGCGTGAAGTATCCCACCCACCTCTGTTAATTGAGAAGTGATGACAGAAACTAAGCTTCTGCCTAGAAAACATTAACATGGCTACTAGCCGAGTTCCTCAGACTTTCACATATATTTTTTTTCTGAACTAATTTTCTTTTCTCTGACTGTCACCAAAGTTTATTGATTCCTGCATCTAGCCAACATCGGTATGCTCTTTTCTCCTTAATTTCCCTTCCACACCACTGGGGATAATATCAATATCTTGGAGATGTCTTCAGTTAACCCACTTCTCCCACTTCTTCAGTTAACCCACTACACAGAGTTGCTTGTACCAAGTAGCAGAGACTCCACTATCTCAGTAAGAGTTTTTCCCCATCAAATGCTACGCAGTTCTTTAAAACTGGAGCAGGCACCATGTAAGCTATCAGCCACATATGGCCCTGAATTTTATCAAACATGTTAAGCACTTCTGAAATATAGTTGCAAATCAGACCACCCACATTCAGCAGCAAAATGGAAAAAACTATTAGAAAAAGCATATGCTGCTTTCAATGCTGCCTCTGGATTCTGGTGGTAGAGTAGCACAAGGTGATGACAGAAATCCACACTGGATCCCACAACATGGGTCCCTGGCTCTGCTGAAGTTGCCCATGAACTGGGATTGAATCCTCAAGGGAACCAAGAGCATAAACAGAGACCACACACTCTACCATACTCACATTATTTCCATCCAGATGTTTGAAGCAGATGTTCCCAGAGGAGGAAGGAGCCTTATAGTTTGCCTAACCAAACAGAAACTCAAGAGTACAACGCCTAATGTAGAATATCCACTGCATGCCCTACCTACCTTCAGTGGAAACTGCTGCGTGACTTCCGGGATATAAGGAGCGCATGCTTGCTTCTTATGCAGGGACACGACCACAAAGTACTCAAAGAGCTGCCTCTCCCGGTACTCAATCAGATCACGCTCCAGGGTTTGGTATCTGGGAGCTTGCTTCAGGCGAGACTTCACATGGACCAGACGCTGGCTGTGAGCTGAACATGGATACGCAAACAGTCAAATCTTATACTGTATTACTGTTTTGCCTAGAATTCCCACGCCGAGTACTGTTCTCTTTCTCTCAAAACAATATGATCTAAATGTTCTGGCATTACTTTGAGCTACGACCAGGCAAAACAAATTTTCTAATCAAGCCACAGAACTGCAACAAAGATATTATACAGGAGGTGAAGATAAGATAAGGCATTAAAAGAAACTTCTAGTGAAAGAGGAGGAAGAGGAATGCAGCACATAGTTCAGAAAACTAAACTATGTCAAAAGCTTTTTTTTAAATGGCACAATTCCACATAAATTTGCAAAAAAAATATATTTATCTGTGGTGATAATGGTTAATGATACCATTCATAAAACATAATGTTGATATATCATTTAACAGTGTAGGTACATTGCATAAAATGCCACACAAATGTGAGTTTCCTACTCTACTAGTATGTGTTGGTAGATCTTGTATTTTACCTAAGAAAAGGGAGGAGGGGGAATATTCAAAATTTAAATTATTTAGGCAAAAACCTATTTTATCAATTAGCACTGCAATCTTAAACATGGCTAGCCAGTAGGTAAGGCCCACTGAACACAATAGGACATGCTGATTTGCTTAATATGTTTATGAGTTTCATTTCCATTGTGTCTTTCCCTCAAAAAGTGAAAGGTTCTTTTTCTCCTCACATTTGTCTCCTCGCCCTACATTATTGTCACAGCAACCCTGTGAGTCAGGTCTGGCTGAGAAAATGTGATAGACCTAAGGTCAACCATTGAGTTTTTTCATTGGTTGGGCCACTAGTACCTGCAGCTCCCAAGTGTCAAACCAACGTCTAGCCACTGTACCAGACAGTCTCTTTAGGGAAAGCACGCGCACGCACACACGCACACACACACACACATACACTGATCACATAGACCAGGGGTCAGCAAACATGGCTCTCCAGATGTTCTTGGACTTCAATTCCCAGAAGCCCTGATCAGCAGGTGTAATGACTTGGGCTTTTGGTAATTGAAGCCCAAGAACACCCGGAGAGCCAAGTTTGCTGACCCCTGATGTAGGCAATGCTTTCTGTACCAAATAGTATTCTGAAGTCCATTACTTCATGACAGAAAAACCTAGGTAAAAGAATTATTAACTTTTAAAATATATTTATGTGTAAGGTCGTCCTTGCCTGAAAGCCAGTCGTATCCGACTCTAGGGTTTGGTGCTCATCTCATCTCCATTTATAGCTAAAGAGCCAGCACTATCTGCATCTGTTTCCATGGTTGTACTGCAAGAATGACTAGACACCCGAGTGCGTGGAACACTATTTACCTTCCCACTGAAGTGGTACCTATTTATCTACTTGCAATTTCTTGCTTTCGAATTGCTAGGTTGGCAGGAGTTGGGACAGACGACAGGAGCTCACTCTGTTGTCCAGCACTCAGGACTAGAACTGCTGGCCTGCCGACCTTCCAGCCATTAAGTTCAGTGTCTTAACCACTAAGCCACCAGTCCCATATCTGTATGTGTACAGAGGGCCAAAATTAATCTTGGTATAATTGACTAAAAGGAGGTGGTTGGAAATGAGAGACACAAAACACTTGTAAATTATACCAGGACCTTTGGGTGCAAATATTTATTTTTTGGCTATCCTCACCATCCCTTTTTCTTACCGTTCAGTTTTTCTTCAGTGTCACTGTCAGATTCACTATTCTCATCTATAACTGGGGTGAAACAAAGAAAGGTAAAATAGAAAAGAAAGATTAATTTTCTTTAAAAATAATAATTGCACTCTGGCCAGGCATTCTATCTTCAATGAGTAAACACAGTGTTTCCCAATCTTTGTTTTTTGGACTTCAATTCCCAGAAGCCTAAGTCAATTCTCCAAAGCACTGATCAGCTTTACGGGCGCATTTTACTTCCATTTCCAGGAGCGACGAGAGCAGCGCGGGCCGGATGAATCGCAGTAAACCCATACGTGCGGATTCATGGGGGCTTGGGCTTCTGGGAATTGAAGTCCAAGAACATCTGGATTGCTAAGGTTCGCCATGATGGCCCTAGGAGAAGGAAATGGTAAACCACTTCAGAATACTCCTTACCTAGAAAGTCCTGGAAAGGGATAGCCATAAGTCAGAATTGACTTGATGGCATACAATTACCCCCCCCCCCCTTCATACTAGAACACAGGTTCATTTACTGAAGCTGGATGGAAGGAGATGTAGGAACTACTTCTTCACCAACACATAGTTAAACTTCAGAAATCACACCAACAAAATACAGTATACTGATAGTTGTCAACTTTAAAAGGGGACTAGATAAATTCATAATAATAATTTCGTGTCAGAGATTACTCTGGTTTGAAATGATTTTTGCTGGAGAAACTCTGCTCAGGGGATGCCAGAATGAGGCTCCTTTCATGTCCCCAAGTGTAGCCCTCAGGTACCGAAACCCAGCTTTCCAGTCTCCAAGCTCAAGGTCTTAACCACTAAGCCATGGGGGGAGCTGCAGATAAATTCATGGAAAAATAGGACAATCAATGGCTTTAGACTATTAGTCAGGATGGCTATATATTGCCTGCCAGTCTTCTTCTGTGTCTACCCCAGACGTGAAACTGCTAAAATAAAGCCACCTTTTGGTGATTTCATTCTGCAGTTCCACCTGTCCTAGTGTGAGAAAGATTAGCCGGTAACACAAGGTACCAGGGTATGGCCAATTGTAGTGCAAAAATACCACAATCTTCGAGGAGGTTCTTTCTGTGTACCCTGCCTGCCAGTAACACTGCATGAGACAGAGAGTACACTGGGAAATAGAATGATAGACTAGACCAGAACATCTGGAGAGCCAAGTTTGCTGCTCCATGGACTAGACAAACTCCTGTTTATGGGACAATACTGAAAATGGATGAAATACACAGCTCACTTTTAACCAAAGATATGTACACCCAGTTTTTAAAAAAACTTCTCTGAAAGTCATTCTACACCAGGGGTGCTCAAACATTTTGCGCCAGGGGGCTGACCATGCCCCCCAAAGTGGGCATGTTTGCACATGTGTGTCCAGAATCACTCCTGGAAGTGGTTCTGCTACTCCCAGAAGTGGTTCCGGACATCCTCATGCATGTGCAAATGTGTCTGTGCCACTCCCGGAAATGGTTCTGGACTTTCCCATGCATGCGCAAATGCGGCCGTGCCACTCCCGGAAGTGGTTTCGTCACTCCCAGAAGTGGTTCTGGATGTCCCTGCGCATGTGCAAATGCATCTGCGCTACTACTCCCAGAAGTGGTTCTGGACGCGCATGTGCATTGGTGGGTGCGTCCCCCATCCTCTTCCAGGAGCGGTGAGGGCGTCGTGTGTGTGTATATGAACTGTTTTCGGGGGCTGGATACGGCCCACAGGCTGTAGCTTGGGAACCCCTGTTCTACATTTACAATAGTTCCCACAACATCACTTGTTCTTTACCTCTTCCTGAGTTGCTCTCTGTAGATTGTGACAACCTCTTGACTCGCTTCTTCCCTCTTCGTGCTTCATACACAGCATTGATTTTTAACACCAACTATTTAACACATTGGGGGCAAGAGAGGAAAAAGTCAGTCTTTTTTTCCTTCCACAAATGAAGAGAATTGAACATCATGGATGGATTCTTGCTCCAAAAATGGATTACATTTTTATTTTCTCCCCATTACTGTTCATGATTTATTTTCCTATGGCCTCATCTTTCTCACTTTCTTTTTCTTGTTGAGCCACTACCAAAATTCTGCTTTTGAGAAAAGTAACACAAAACATAAACAAAACTAATAAGGTACATAATATGGAGAGCTAATTTAATATATGCAATTAGCCTGGAAGTATTTTTCTTCTCATTTCTATAGAGCCAGATCCACACCATAACAATATTGAATGTTTTGCAGATGTGTGCATGGCTTGGACAAAAGGTAGGGAGAATACAGGATGAAGTTGCTTGCAAGAAAAGGACAAGAGTTGTGTGAATTGGCCCTTCTCTTCAAAGAACTCAAGGTAACTGATACATTTCAAGGTTTTTTTTAGCTCCCACAAATATAAGGGGTTGAAGAGCCGCTGCAGCCACGGGTGGCACTGGACGCCAACCCTGGGCCCCACCCACGGCCGGGGTTGAAGAGCTGCTGTGGCTGCAGGCAGCACTGGACGGCGCCACCGACCCTGGGCTCCACCCACGGCCAGGGTTGAAGAGATGCTGCAGCCACGGGTGGCACTGGAGGACAACGACCCTGGGGCTCACCCATGCCTGGGGATTAGGCTGTTTGGTGCCGGGGACTTGGCCATTGGGGCAGGGGGCCAGACATTGCCCCCTGGCCAGTCTAGGCCTTGTACTCCTCTGTGGTTGACTTTGAATTTTTTAGATGAATGACTTTTTTATTATTGCATTAGATGAGTACTGTTGTGAGCCACACATTGCCGAGTGGGCAGCATACAAATGTAATAATAATAATAATAATAATAATAATAATAATAATAATAATAATAATAATAATAATAATAATAATAATAATAATAATAATAATAATAATAATAATAATCTCAAAAAAATCTAACCACGGAAACATCTGCAGACGCAGACAGCACTGGCTCTTTGGCTATGAATAGAGATGAGCAATGGACGCTAGAGGCAGATACGACTGACTTTCTAGCAAGAGTGACCTTTACCTTTACCTAAGCAAACCAGGAATCACAAAGAAGGGAGAAAAACTGGTTTGCAATTCTGACTTCTGAAAGGAACGGCCACACACACAAAAAGATTAGGCAATAATTTAAGCAGATGCTAGAAGAAAATTGGTTGTATGCACTATCACACAATTCTTTTACAAGCAGCTAAAGTTCTTTTAAAAATCTAGCTTATTTTGATGGAAATGAATGGGGAAAATGACTTAGCTCACATTTATGTGTTACCTCAAATATGTATTTTATTTTAAAATAAAATGTGATAAGGTTCACGTCCACAACAGATAGAAATTTCCTGTTTCCATAGCAATAAACCTATGGTTCAAAGTCTTCTGCCTAGGACAGATTCCAAATGAAAACACCTTTTCAACACACTTGCTTTCACTCTTCACCAACACACACACACACACACACACACACACACACACACACACACACACACACACAAAAGATAAAGTAAGTCCTCAGAGAGGAATTCTACACCTTGGGAATTATTCTCCTCCTCTTGCCGTTTTGAGGATCACTCAAGGAGAAGACAATATCATCAGGGCTGCTTGGAGTGGAAGGAGGACTGATTTTGGAAGGAGAGCACGTTCCATCTCGATTTGATTTCCGTATATCTAATAATTTGAAACTCCGTCGTTCTGAGTTTTGTCGGAAGAAGATAGGTTTGGACAGCGGCTGGAACAACAGAATAGAACTTTTTTTTAAAAAAAACACCCACAAACACAAGTGTTTAATCTTTGGGACATCTTTTGCGAAACGGACACAATCTTATGTTGGAAATGCAATTTTCTTTGGTAACGGCAAACCAAATAAGGGAACAAAAGGAACAGTGAAACTTTAGTTACAAGAATTCTTGGCAGACTACCTCTGGTCTAATACTGTAAGTTTAAGTTGTTGCTTTGTCTTTCACAAGACAGTGAAAGAGTGGTTACCGAGAGGACTTGTTTGATCCTCCTAACAGAAAGCTTTTTTTTATTATTATTTGAAAACCTTCTCTGGGAACTTTATAGAAATAAACCAAGCCAACAAAGCTTAACCAGCCAAACCAAAACAAGCACTTGTATTGCAGAATGAAATATAGCTACTGTACCACATCAAACTGAAAAGTTATATGATGCAGTAGTTTGTCAATGAGTGGTCATTACCGGTGGCTTCAGAGGCAAGCTTAAACATCCTCCCACTTGCCTAGTCATGGTCCTTCACATTCCCTAACCCTGTTATTTGGCCACCGGTTTCCTCCACTAGAACCGCTGAGTGGTCTAGCAGGATTTCATGGGTGCAATGGGAATAGAAATCCAAGTCCTTGGTTTAAAATATGAGAGACCTGAACTTTAAAGCTTGGTGATAAGGAAAGATAGCTTGTTGAGTGGCCTTGGGAAAACTTAAACAGGTGGTGTGTAAGGCACTCTGCATGCTGGTAACTACTACACCAATTGGAATTTATCATGTTCCAAACTCAAAACACTAAGGAAAAGATCAGGTACATGTCAACCTGGGTATACAAAATATTTCTGCATGAGGATCAGGCAAATCATCTTGGTAACTCCTGTGATTTCTGTGAAAATAAAGTGTGTACTTTTGTCCTGCTAGACTATTTTGTGAAATGCAAAGAAACAGCATAAATGTATTAGGCCAGAGCAGAGGAATATGGAATATGGTCTTTATGGAATATAGTATAATATCTATATCTAGATCATCTATCTATCTATTTATCTATCTAATGATGTTTATTATATATTTTTAATATATTGTAAGCTGCTGTGAGTAATCTAGAATGTTCTCATTATACGATTGTCTCCATACAGTGTAAGACTGGCCTTCTCTTTGTGAAAAAAGTATATCTATGTACTGTATATCTATATATGAGATCAGAATAAAACCATCCAATAATAACCAGATGGCATCAGAAAAATCTCTAAGCCAGGGGTTCTCATCCTTTTCAAGTAGAGGGCCAGGTCACGGTATCTCAGACATTTTGCCCTGCCTGCCACACATGTCACTTCTGGGTGTGGCGGAGGCAGTGGGGGCCACACGAAATGGCATCACAGACTGCATCCGACCCCTGGGCTGTAAGTTGAGAACCCCTGCTCTAAGCCATAACAATATCCATAGTAAGCATTATTAGCAACAGTATGAGGAGGTTAAAAAGTGTCTATTTTCTCTGTTTCCACTGGGCCCCACCTTCTCTCTCTCTCTCTCTCTCTACCTTGACATTCTTCCACATACAAGAGTTAAAAAAATAAAATAAAAGTATAGTAATTTTTGTTTCCAAAACTTCAGGGGGAAAAGGTATCCCATTTTCTTACGACGACTCCTTGCCATCCTCTTAGCCTCATTTTCATCAAGGATTCCCACTTCTTAACCTGTTTGCTTTTTTTAAAATAAACCTTCTGGAAGAGGACCCTTGTGATTGCTGTACTCTAAATCAGGGGTGCCCAAACTGCGGGCTAGTCATATGGTTCAGTGGGCCGGTCACGTGGTTCCTTCCACCAGAAGTAAAACATGCCTTGCAATCTGTTTTGCAACAGGATGAGATAGATTCTAAGCTGCCGTTTTCTCTGCTTAAACCAGGGGTGCCCAAACTACAGCCCGCAGGCCAGATCCGGCCCACAATGCCAATTCATCCAGCTTGTGCCACCCTCATCATTCCCGGAAGCGGAAGTAAGGTAAAACTCACCCGTATGGGCACATTTTACTTCCGCTTCTATGTGTGATGAGGGTGGTGCGGGCTGGATGAATTGGCGTCAGGGCCCGGATTCAGCCCACAGGCCATAGTTTGGGCACCCCTGCTCTAAACACACATAAGACAAGAAAATGCCCAATAAATGCTATTTTTCTTCTTCTTCCATGTCTAGGCCAAACGTGAAACTGCCAAAATAAAGGCACCTTTTGGTGAGTTCTTACTACAGTTCCTTTTGCATGACCTAGTGTGAGAAATATTAGCTAGCACAATGTGGCCATTTGCCCAGGATACGCCCAATTGTGGTTCAAAAACACCACAACCTTTGAGGAGTCTCTTTCTGTGCATCCCAATGCTAATTACTTTTGTAGAGCATAATTTCCACTTGGCAGCTTCCACCTCTCTTCCTTGTTTCTTCTCCTGGCTCTGGTCCAGTATGCTGAGCAAAGCATACTAGCTAGCTGAATGCCATGGCTGATTTCCCCAGTGGGCCACACACTGCCTCTGCTTTGGCCTTGGAAGAAGAGGATGGCACCAACCAAGAGAGGAAACAAAACATAATCTAACCCAGATATGGCTAAAAATGTTTTGTTGCATGGGGTAGAGCAGCAAACATCTGGCTCTCTAACACAGGGTGTCCCCAACCTTTGGTTTTTGGACTTCAATTCCTGGAAGCCTAAGTCAGTACATTGGCTGATGAGTGCTTTGGGAAATTGATTTAGGCTTCTGGGAATTGAAGATCAAAAATCAAAGGTTGGGGGAAACTGGCTTACATGTTGCCTGCTCCAATTTTAAAGGATTGGGTAACATTTGATGGGGAAAATCTCTTCCTGAGACAGTGGAGTCTCTGCTACTTGGTACCCAAATTGAACCAAGTTATTTTAGTAATAGAAGCTTTTAAAAAATCCTACAAGCACCTCTTCCCATCACTGGCAGTAAAGACAAAACAGTAAGGAACTGAGTAACTTGAAAATCTGCTTCCCTTTCATAATCTCAAGATCCACCTCAAGCTGTCCCTTTACCCTTGCTACCAGCTTTGATCCCAACTCTTTTTTCACAGGACAGGTATCAAGAGCCAAGAACAGTGGTGGTGAACCTATGGCACACATGCCAGATGTGGCACTCTCAGGCCTTTCTGTTGGCATGTGCGCCATCACCCCAGCACAGTTTGCTCCATCCCTCTGCCTAGCAGCCCAATAGGAGCACTTGCTCCCTCCTCCCAGGTCAGAGTTTGCCCTGCTACTCTGCCCAACAGCCCAATGGGAGAGCTTCCTCCCTCCCCCAAGCATATAGTTCACCAGCCTCTCTGCCCAGCAGACAAATGGGAGCGCTTCTTCTCTCCCCCAGCACAGAGTTCACCACGCCACTCTGCCCAGCAGCCCAATGGGAGCACATGCTCTCTCCCCCCCAGCAGAGTTCGCCACGCCCCTCTGTCCAGCAGCCCAATGGGAGTGTATAGCCTCTCTGCCCAGCCGCCCAATGGGAGCGCTTCCTCTCTCTCCCCCAGCACAGAGTTCACCACGCCCCTCTGCCCAGCAGCCCAATGAGAGCGTTTCCTCCCTCCCCCAGCACAGTTTGCCACGCCCCTCTGTTTGGGCACTTGATTTCTAAAAGGTTAACCATCACTGGCCTAGGATTACTGTGAGCTCAAAGAGAACTCCCCTTAACACTTAATAAAACTAGACAGTGGTTGCCAATTTCTTTCCCCGCAATGAATACATGGCCTCTATCGACGCAGCTAGGAAGGCTAACATTTTTCTCTCTTAACTTCCTTATATTATCTAGGGAAGGGCAGGAATTAATTCATAATTCAAAACAGTGTTCACTCCCTATATTCCCCGCATTTGAACATGCTGTGTTCCGAGACATCTCACGCAGGTTTCCAAAACACATGCAAAAGCCCAAAAACTTCTTGTTTTTTAATTTGATAAGTATTTATAAGAACACAGCTGCAAAAATGTACAATACTTTCATGAACTGAACTGTCTGAGGCCAGCCAGGCTTTGAGTGTACTGTAATTTGTTTCCCAATCAATCTTTTCTATGATTTTTTTTTGTTTTATTGTTTGTTGTTGATTTTACTGCTTTACAAGGGTGTCATTCTGCCCACTGCACATTAATGCTTTAAGAAAATTTAGGGTTATTCTCCTGTTTGGAACAGAGTATCAGCCGCCTTCAACCTATTGAAAATGCAAGGTAGAAACATAAATAAAGGTTCGGTGGGTGACTGTCCCAGTGGTAAAGTCAAGTAGAGTCTAGAAAAGGTACTGTCTTAGACGATAATGGTCAGAATCACCCAGCTAACATGGTTATCAACCATACTAGTTGGGGAATGCGGGCAGTGATAGTACATGCCCTGGCCTGCCAAATCCCAAACTCAGAGCAAAAAGAGAATCAGGAGTCAGATTAGGGTGCAGAAAACATCTGAATACAGAACAAAATAAGATGGTGAAGAGCAAACTCCATCCACATTCCTATCTTGAAAGTGCTGATAGATGCAGATATCCCTTCAATGAACTCCAGGCCAAGAGAGACAATTTGCAGCCAGAGGAAACTGGTAAAAAGCTGCAGTTCTCTGTATCTATTCCACTTCCAACCAGCCACATAAGAAGAAGCCTGTGACATAGTCATGGAGCATCCCCACATCGTTTTGGCCATGGGATATCGAGGAATTGATAATGAAAACCCACAGCAAAGAAGAGACCAGACAACATCATTCTTAACCCATCAGGGTTTAGCAGACCTAAAAGTTTAATTTGACAAATCTAAATAAAAACGACCAAATTTGATGGGCACAAAATTAACACCATAGCAGAGTTAATTCAACATGGGAAACCACATCAGAGGTTGAATTAGTAATTTATGATCTCTGTAGGGCATCAACTTTCTCACCACACTAATTCTATAACACAGCCAAAACATGCAACTTTGGGGCACTACACAGTCATGCTTCTAGGGCAAGATCAGGGTACCTTTGTGGGTGTGCCAGGAACTGAAGAAGAAGGGGATGCTGGAAAATTCAGGACACATTTCTTCCCTAGGCAACGGCTGTTTGTCTCAATATCTTCATAGGGGTTCTCTTTTACTGGAGGATCTGGAGCAGAACAGCAAAAGCAACAGATAAATCAACACAAACAGTTGAGCCTTTAAATATCTTAAGGAGGTTAGAACTACCTTTGTTGGATAAAACTCTATTCCAGCCTTCTCCTGGTTGATGCCCTCCAGATATGAAGTATGATGGCAGTTCAAATGAACAGCTATAGTGTACCAGGTTGAGAGCCATCAAACCACTCCTTGTGGTTGTCAGGTCTAACCCCTATTTTAGTCTCATCTAAAGTAAAATCAGTGAGATTTGTGTGAGTCTTGACTAACTAGTCTCATCCGTTTCAGTGGGTCTGCTGTAAGGTCACACTTGTTTGAAAGCCAGTCGTATCCGACTCTAGGGTTCAGTGTTCATCTCTGTTTATAGCCAAAAGGCCAGTGCTGTCTGTGTTTGCAGACGTTTCCATGGACACATGGCAGGCGTGCCTCAACACCTGAGTGCATGGAACACTGTTTACCTTCCCACCGAAGTGGTCCCTATTTATCTACTTGCAATTTCTTGCTTTCGAACTGCTAGGCTGGCAAGAGCTGGGACAGAGATGGAAGCTCACTCTGTTGTGCAGTACTCTGGAATCGAACTCCGACCTTCCAGTTGTCGAGTTCAGCATCTTAATCACTTGAGCCACTGCAGCTACTGTAGCTGAGACTAAAATTGAATTTAGTCTAAGATTAAATAGTTAATTTGTTTTTCCACATTGCAAAGCAAGCAAAGGTTTCCCAATTGTTTTAACTTTGGACCTGAAGATGCCACCCGTTTAATTGGTATGCATTAAGCAGACGTTCAATGGACAGAAGCAAGAGCAGTTTGTAAAAAGTAACCACCCTACCTGAGCATCAGCAGCCAGTGGAAACATCCTGGCTGGGTTGAATGAAGAAAGATGCAGAGAAAAGTTGAACAGAGAAGAAGGTAAAAGGAGAATAATTAAACTAGAGAATTAAGAGGGCACATTAATGTTGTGCATAAAGCTCACACAAAAGGAGAAACATTCTGTTCCTCTCCTCTCCATTGTTTCACAACAGATAAGAAGAGGGGGAGCTCCACATGAATTGGGACCCTGGAAAATAATTATTTACATATTTCCTTCTCCCAAGTAGTTTTTTAGCACAAAATCGATCCCCTTCCATGGTCCATGTGTGCACCTTCCCAGAATATGTCTGATTTAGCCAGGAATAAGAGCACTGTTTTATTAAAAAAGGCATGTGCAACCTGGGGTCTGTCCAACTCCAATCAGCCTTTGCTGACACAGCTAACGGTTAAAGCTGATGGAAAGTAGCATTCAACAATATCAAACTGTTCTAACAGAACAAAGCATTAATTCTTGGCAATCCCACAATGGGGCTATCCTGAAGTTATAAATCCATGAGATCAAATAAGATGAAATGGAAGTTCTCGGATTTCTACTTATTTGTAGCTGCTCAAGCTTGGCACTTATTCACATTCAGCCTTTAAATTTTGTTGTTCAGTCGCACAGTTGAGTCCGATCCTTTGCGACCCCATGGACCATTGTGCGCTAGGCTCCCCTGTCTTCCACCATCCTCCTCAGCCCACTCAAATCTATGCACATAGCCTCTACAATGTCATCTATCCACTTCATCTTCTGGCCTCCCTTTCTCCTTCTATCTTTCCCAGCATCAATGCTTTCTCTAGTGAGTCCTTTCTTCTCATTTGGTGGCCAAAACACTTGAGCTTCATTTTCAGTATCTGTCCCTCTAATGAGCAGTCAGGGTTGATTTCCTTCAGGATTGACTGATTTTGTACCTACCTACAATATCTTCATAGATGTTTTCTTCTGATAAAGTGCGTGTTAAAGCCAATTTCGTCTGAGCATACCAGTCCACCCGACCGTTCTCAGAAGAGGACTGCAATAAGTCTTCAAATTCATATGACTTCCTATGGAGGTTTTGGGGGCAGGAGCAAAAGGATGAGAATAAGCACAGTCTGATGGAGGACAAGGCATGGTTTTAAGAAGATGTAAACCAAACCTTTCACAGGATGAATCAACATACTGGAAAGAGCATTTTGACATATCCATGTAAAGGGTCACTTCCCACCCTATAATAGGTAATTATAGATGTATATTAAATATAGATAAAATGCAAAACACATTAAAATGTTAAAATAAACTATTATTTATAAAAGAGGGCTACTTCAATAGGATTCTCAGCCACCTACTAGATCTTTTGCACTTGATTGTAAAAAAGTAAGAGCTCAGGCTTATTCGTTTGGAAAAAACATCATCCACTTCAATGGACAACTAAGCAAAACTATCAACAATGTAAAATAGACATAGGCCACTTTTAGGTGCTAGATCTGTTCTCTCCCCACCCGCCTCACTTTTCTGCTTCATGCATCAATCAAGATGCATACAAATGCTGTCTGAGGAAACTAAGGGAGGAACTTACCGTATCTATCCCTGTAGATTACAAAAAAGTGGAGAACATCCAAGTCAAAATCACATGTACAAGTTACAGATATTCTCTAGAAAAATCCTGGCAGATAGCTGGAAACCAATGAACTTAATGTGTCCCTGAGGCATTCAGACTCCATAGACTACCGAATTACATATCATACCACAAGCCCATGTATTACAAACATGCTACTAACAGTCTACTACAGGAAGGAAGGAGAGATGCCCCTTCTCTGTTACTGCATCCAAGACATCCTAATCTTTCCCCAGAAATTTTCCCTTTCACTTACTGATTTCAGTATCTATATTTGTAAAGCACCCAGGGTGGCTGAGGGAAGTCATTGATAGAGGAAGGTTTAAGCAAGCCTTTCCACAGTCTTCTAATTCTTCATTATCAAGCTTTCTTCTTCTTCTGTCATATCCAAATCCGAATACTGGTGATCAGCCATGAAGACTGTCCTGAGAATATACTGCAGTGACTTTTCATCTGTCTTCCGCATCGCAATGCGACACACGTACCACTGACCCAGTTCCGTAAGTCACTATCTGGTCCTGAGCATATCTGTCAAGTCTCCTGTATTGGCCGGGAAACTCCCGTTATTTACCCCTCTTTCCCGCCATCATCCCATATTTGTATTTTCCCATAAATCTCCCATATTCTATAATTTTTTTAAAAAATGGGCCAGGAACTACAGACCCAATGGTGCCTTGCGCGGAAGGAAAAGGCAAAACCTGTACTGTGCATGCACACCGGTGCAGCGACTGCCCAGTACCGATGGATTTCCCTTATTTTCAAATCCAAAACCTGACAGGTATGGTCCTGAGCCCTTTTGGCACACAAAGTCGTCATCGTCCCCAGGCCAGTATTAAAGAAGCTGCTGCACTCCATCAAGATGGATTCAAGTGGGGATCATCACCCTTCCCTGTGGACTTCCCCACCCAAGGCCGTTAGTTTTCAGGGTGGTCAGGTTAGTTAACCACCGCCTGACACGGCATTTTGTCACTGGCAGTATGGTCTACTCTATTACCATAGCAGGATAGCCTAGTCAGACCTATTGTCAAGCACTAAATATATTTTAAAATGAGTAAGAATACTACAAAACATTTACTATAGAAATTATGTATCATATTGACCAAGGAGCTCCAGGAACCATAGTCTCCAAAAGTAACTTTTCCTAAGTCAACATATCTTTGAATTCCAAGCCCTATGACTGCTTCTGAAAGCTGAACCAATACCAGTAGTATCAAATGATAAAATACTAGATAAAATACCTATCAACAGACCATTAAGACATTTAAATTATCAACATGCCACAGAGGTGGGAGTACTAGACGACTTCACATTCAAGAATAAGTAACAAATGAGTGCTGATACCTGTGATCAGTGTTGGTCTTGTGCTTCCCAGTTCTTAGTCTTCGGCTGACTGCTGAAGGGGGTGGTGAAGAAGGGAGAGGAGGCGGTGGAATAGAGGGTAGAGGAGGCAGGTTCCTCTTTTTCCTAACTAGTGGGACCCATCCCTCCTCACCCTCATGTTTGAAAGTTCGCTGAGGCTTCGGGAGTGGATTGATAAAGGGTTTCTTTTCAGGCAACCCTGGCTCCGTGTAAACATTCTCCTCATTGTTGGCTTTGCTTTTTACACAAGAAGCCTTGACTTCTTCAAGTGTCCCAAAAATTGGCTCAGGGAATTCTGAATCCAAACCAGAAGGTTGCTTCCCAATTTCTGACCGGCTGGCATTCTCTTGGCCTTCAAAGGGACTGTGACTCTCTTCTGTTTTCTCTTGCAGACAATGTGGTGAATAGTAAGTACCTGGTAACTGTGGCTGGAGTTCAGCTGAACTTCCCTTCAAGACTTGCTCCAACTTCTTGACCTGGCTCAGGACAGACAAGTTCTCCTTTGGGACATCCTTCTTTCCATTTTTCAACTCAGCACCTTTGTCAATATTGGAGTTAATCTCTTCCTCTCTTAGCTTCATCTCTACCCTTTTCTCTGTCTGTTGCCCAAGATTTTTAAAATTTCCTATTCTTCTCTCATTGTCTTTACTTGATCCTTTACACTCCAGCTGCCAATTTGCAAGCTTCTTGGTGTCCACTTGTCTTGTTAATATAGCCTCCCCTGTGATCTTCTCCACTGCACCCGCAAATGAACTGACATCATCTCTAACTCCATGGTCTTCCTCCTTCCATGCAGATACAGAAGACACCACATCCTTCTTCCCTTCCCATTCTGAAATCTTCTCCTTGATACTCAATGGCTTATTTTTCAAGCTGACTCTACCAACACTCCGAAGGTTCTCAGTGCCTCTCATTTGTTTTCTTATAATTCTGCCACTTTCCCCAATGCTCAGCTCTGCAGAGGGGTCACCAATGATCATCTTGGGACTTAGCATGTTCTGCTGAAAACAGTCCAGCCTTGGATCCAACATCAAGTTCTCCAGTGCTTTCAATGTACTCTTTACTACAGCAGACAGCTCTGCTTCATGTGCTAGCTTGATGGTAACACTATCCAAGCACTTTCTCTTTGAAGGCCCACACCAAACTTCTGTCTTTGTGGTTATATTACTTGGACTTGCAAACTGGACCCTATGAAAAAGAGGAATTAAAGATATTATTCTTAAAGATAAAAGAAGAATCTTATACATTGCATTTATCATTCCTAATTTTATTCAGTCACTAAGTGAGCTCTTGTAACAAGAGGAGCTGTTACAGGAATTTCAAATAAGCTTCTTGTAAGTTGTTAAAGTAAACATGCAAAGGAAGGTAAGTCCTTTCTTCCTCACTCCTTTCCTCCAAGTATATAGGCCTACATTTTATTTGTTTTTTCCCCTCCCCAATTTGGTGCAAAACTCATGGCAGTGAACAGCAAAAATCCATGATGGCAAACCTTGGCCCTGTAGGTGTTCTTGGACTTCAATTCCCAGAAGCCCAAGTCTCTGTGAATCCACAGAGACTTGGGCTTCTGGGAATTGAATTCCAAGAACACCTGGAGTGCCAAGGTTTGTGATAGCAAGAGTGCTGACTTGGGCTTCTGGGAATTGAATTCCAAGAAAACCTGAAGTGCCATGGTTCACCATCACTGGCATATACTGTACGCATAAAATACGAATAAGGAACATAATAATAAAGCGGACATTATAATACATCCCAAATGATTCAATATGACGAAGAGAACTGCTTCTAGCTTTGGAGCATCTCACAGTGACACAAAAACTCTTCTTTTCTCATGCATTCACTGTAATTTCTATGCAGAATGCCTGCATCAGGTTTTAGTTATCCAATTTCATTTTTATCTCATTTTTTCCATTTCATATTAAATGTAATATGCTCCTTGGGTAAAAGTGGGATGGATATAAGTGCAATACATATAATATTCTACTAGTGTGAGAGAACAAGATATGAAGGAAACAAACAGGAGGCAGCAAACCAGAGATCCTCAAACTGGACTCTCCAGTTGTTCTTGGACTTCAATTCCCAGAAACCCTGATCACCGGGGGAGCTGACTTGGGCATCTGGTAATTGAAGTCCAAGAACAACTGGAGAGCCAGGTTTGAGGAACCCTGGCCTAGACAGATGAATGGTCTATGAAGAAACTTCACAGTTTATTTAAAGAGAAAAAAAGAAACTAACAAGTTATATGACTTTTGATCTTTTCGTCCCATTTTTGCAACTGTTTAAAGAGAGTTTGAAGATTTCTGATCAAACCCTTGCAAAATTACTAAAGAGAGATGGCTACAGCAGGCATATACATGTAATCAAAAGGATACCTCAATTAATCAGCTTAAATTCTCTATAACCAAGCCACCAACTATCTTCAACCTCCTTCTAAGTAAGTGTTGATTTTAGTCCCACAACCATAAATTTCAATTTTAAATAACACTACAAGCAACTGGGAACTCTGTCTCATTTAGAAGTACAATTTTCATGTTAGGAATGCTCTCATTTAAAAAGCAAAATTAATTACTGGTACTTGTTATGCCCCACCCCTTCCTTTAACCCAGTGATTCCCAATCTATAGCCTGTGGGCTGAATCCGGGCCACAGTGCCAATTAATCCGGCCCGCAGTAAGGATCCCACCGCCACCACTGGAAGTACGCTGGAAGTGTCTCAAACGTGCCTCAAACATGTCGAAACCACCCCAAACATGCCAAAAACATGCTGGAAGTGCCCAAAATATGCTGGAAAATGGTGAAAAACCGCCAAAACC
Organism: Bradypodion ventrale; assembly: GCA_035047345.1. Taxonomy (NCBI): domain Eukaryota; kingdom Metazoa; phylum Chordata; class Lepidosauria; order Squamata; family Chamaeleonidae; genus Bradypodion; species Bradypodion ventrale. Next base: position 230,800,359 of record JAWDJE010000005.1, read on the forward strand.
AGCAAAAATGTGCCAGCCTCATTCCCGTTGCCACGGGAAGCAGCAAAAGCAGGTGAAAATGTGCCGTGAATGCACCTGTCACCGGAAGCGGTGGGAAGAACCATGCCTCCGGCCTGCACAGCTGTCTGAGGGGGTGTGATTGGCCAATGGCACAAAAAGGTTGATCAACCCTGCTCTAACCCAACAATGCTCCTCCAGATAAAAATACCACTGAAAATACTCACCTCTCTGCTGTTTTGCAAACACTGTTTTTAGACTTGATTCTCACATTGGTGACTGTGCCTGCTGCTGTCATTGTGTCAGCATCTGGCATGGCTACCATCCACCTAAAAGAATAGCAAAACATGCACAACATAGTGTTATACAGCAAGTTCAGTTCAACTCCGATTCTTAAAACAAACTCCTAGATTGAGAAATGCTCAGAAATTCTCCATTATTTAACCTTGAACACTCCCCCCAAGTATATTATGACAATATTTACACAACTCATTAAGTCTATCACAATATTCAAAAGCCGTGTCACAGAAATATTGCTTACTGATTTAAAAGCTACGTCATTAGAATGTATATCACACCCTCCTACATCTGCTCAGGTGAGTGTAACACATTTATATCACAAAGTTGTGTAACAATTACCGTCCTCCTTTCTTTACCTAGCAGCGAAGGAGACAGTCTGCTGTGCTCATTTACACAGATATGGTGTATTCTCCTTTCATTTAAGATCTAAGGGTCATTTGTTCTGATTTCATGTTCTGATTTCATTTTACTGCTCTCATCAGACCTCCTTCCATTTTAAGGAGAAACATATATAATGATGACTCACTACCACCAAACTCAAACAATCTCATCCAGACATTTCATATGGCTTGCCTGCCCAACATCATACACAGAACTTGGAAAAGTTATTATTTTGGCTTATGGCAACCAGAATCCTCTAGCCAGCATATATCACCACCCCAGTCTATATCATAATCATCTGCTGCTGGCAGCTTTCAGCAATTAAAGACTTCCTTCCTCCTTTCTGGTGACTTCCCCACCTTTCACACAGGATTACACGAGATTTGAAGAAAATACTTTAAACTACCAAACACCACACCTTGCTGGGGAAATCATTAGTCTTCCACAAACGTTAACTGTTGTTACCTGCCATCCATTCAGACCCAATTTATAGCAACTAGTAGGGCTTTCAAGGTGAGACATGAAGGAGAGACTTTACCAAGTTCACTCCCCCACTGAGTTTCCATGGCTGAGTGGGGGATCTGAAACTCAGGTCTCTTGAGTCCTAGTCCATCACTCTATTCATTACTCCATACTGGGCATCTATAAGTGTACTCTGCGCAAGTGTTTCAAGAAGTACCGTATTTATTCATGTATAACGCGCACTCGTGTATAACGCGCACCCCTAATTTTCCATGAAACCTCGGTATAAAATTTTGTTTCACACCACGCATTGTAATTGAATGCGTGGTGAAAAAGCTTGTTCATAAGAGCTACCTCCGGGCCACGCCTCGTCTCCCGCGCCACCCAATCAGATCCCGTCAATTTCTTCAAAGCCACACCCCCGCCTCCCCTTCACCCGCCGCAGCAATAGACAGCCGACCCAATTCTAAAAAGGAAGTAAAAGAGGCTCGCGACGGGGGTGGGACTCCGGGAGTGAGGAGGCGTATGGCGGGAAATGGCTGGAGGCGGAGGCCACGCCCGGTTCTGCTGGAGAAAACCACGCCGGCGCCGTCCTTGTAGGGTGGGTGACGTCATGAGCTCACTGAGTCTCCCGTGTGGGCGAGGAAATGAAGCGGCACAACCCTATTTGTGACGCACACTGTACACGACAAGGTGACGTGAACTCGCGGGAACTCACCATTCGCGGCCTCAAGGGACCGGCCGCCACTGCCACACCAGTCCTCGTTTATAACGCGCACCCCAACTTTGATTTCTTTTTTTGGTATAAAATTTTGCGCGTTATACACGAATAAATACGGTATATGACATATATAGGTGTACTATTGTGGAGGAGAAATAATATACTGTAGTCCTCTTCTTTAACCTGGAGAAATAGAGGAGGAATGGAAATAGCAATCTATGCCTATAAATCCAAGGGTTAACCATTGGAACTTGCTATACGTTTCTGCACCCGTCCATCCTATCCCGTACCGAGCCTCCTGCACTCGCCTGAACCCGGTCCGGAGGTTAACGCAGGGTTGAGAAAGGCGCCAGTGGGGCAAGAGCCCAACGAACACAAACAAAGGGAAACAACTTCACTTCCCAACATTCTCTGTGCTGCCCCGCAGCCAATCAGGCTGAGAGGCACGAGCAAAAAGAACGTTGGGAAACGCAACTCGGCCAATTAAAATCGAGCCACAGGGAAAAAACCGCCGAATGAACGCAAACCATAAATGCAAAACTACAAGTCCCAGCGTCCTGCGCGCCGTGAGCGCGCAGAACGCTGAGAAAGCCACCGTGCGGAAAATAAAATTACAAAACGCAACGGGAGCACCAGTCCCCAGCAGGCAGACGCAGCATCTCACAGACTCACTAAACAAACACCCACAAAAAAACCATGGTGATACACCCGCCGTCCTTTCCCGGAGCAACGGGGAGAAGAGGGACTCCCTCTCCTCCACGCTACCCTGCCAAAGACACGGCGAGACCACCACCGGCCTCAAGGAAAGTTGAGCCGGGGTGGAAAAAAACCCAAAAACAGGCAGGAGTTCGTCAGGAGAAGCACCCTCCCAGGCAAATGACTGACTGATGCCTTTGTACTTCCGAATACAAAAGCATCAGCCAGCACTACCCCTTATGGATCGCTGCCTGCCGATCTCTGCTTAGGTAAGCCAGGAGAAAAAGGAGACAGAGAGGAGAGAACCATCGTTAGGCAGAGATAGCTCTTCTCTGCCTCCTCCTTCTCCCCCGACCTACCTAACGAACCTTCCCGGGAGAAGAACAGGCTGACTGCCTCCTCCTCCTTTCCCCCATTGCTACATCAAAACCAACATTCAAAGCAGCAATGGGGAAAAGAGGAACCGACAGGCAGCCTGTTCTTCACGCTAAAGTAAACACCAAAAACAAACACCAAAATTAATAAAAAATAATAAAACAAAAATAAATCAATTAAAAAAACATTAATAAACAAAAAAGTAAACAACAAAATACACAAACAAAAACATCCACAATACCACAAAAGCACATACAAAACACCTAACTACAACACGAAAATACCTAAATCTAACAACACAACTACCACAAATTACACAAATAAACAACAAAATAAGAAACATTAAACAAAACCAGAAATAACCAAACCAATTAAACAAACCTAAAACTCAACCAAAACAAAAAAGAACAGAAACACCTCCCCAGCCCACCACCACAAAAACAAAACAAAGAAAAACCCCAGAAGAAAGAAAACCAGAGAACTCACCAGCACATCCTCCCTCCACGACGACCGGAGCAGAAATGAAGAAACAAAGACTACTTACCGGAAGAAGCCCCACCTAGAGGCCAGGAGAGAAAAAACACGTGAAACTAAACGAAACCCACCAACAGCCCCACCTGCAGGGCAAAATAGTAAAAACAACTCAAAAACACAACAGCCCCACCTAGAGGCCACAAGAGTAAAAACAAGTCAAAAACATAACAATAAATCAAAAGTTTACACAAATAACAAACATATGTTAAATGAATAAAATAAAAAGATTTATAACATCCTGTGTTGAGTTTTAACTCAAATAAAAACTCAAAACATCTAAACACAGTTTAAAAACATTAAATGTAAAAAACATGTACTTTCACATTTTTAAAAATATTACCTACGGTAGAACTATTAACAAAAAAATCACAAACTAAAACATTATTTGGTTAAATAAAACAATTTGAAACAATTATAACATCCTTTGTTCTTTTTTTAATCTACAAAAAAACAAAAACAAAACAAAACCCAAAAAGCTGATCACAGTTTATAACAGCCCGGCAACGATGGGCAAACTATGCTAGTAACACTAGCATCCAGGCAATAACGCTTATAGCACTCTCTGGGCGGTTCACAGGGTAATTAGCATTTCTGGGCCCCCACATGCTGAGTACTCATTTTTCCGACCTGGGATGGAAGGCTGAGTCAACCTTGAGCCCCATCAGGGCTGAACTCTCAGTGTCAGCATGGAGCAGTGCTGAGTGAACAAACTTTTATAAAATTATTTCCTAGGATGAAAGTTAGAAGGGAGCTCAAAAAGGATGTAAGACATGAAAAGCTAAGAATCCTTGATCTAAATGAGAGCCCTTCAAATATTTGACAATGTAATCATATTCTTCTAGACTTCTGTACCTTAGGTTAAAATAGCCAGCTCTGTCAAACTTTTCTCATAGGATTTCATCTCTAGACAGCTTTAATGTCCACCTATGGCACGTTCATATTTGTCAGTTCAAACAAATACACTGCAAAGCCCACCATTGGGCATGATATTCCAGGTGAGTCATACAAATGAATAAAAACTAATGTATGGAGTCTCTCTGTATTCAATGGTTAGAAAGGAATTCCCCAACCTGATATCTTCCAGATATACTGGTCTACAACCTCCACCATCTCTAGCCTGGGCATCATAGCAATTGATTTTATTGTCGTGGGGATGTTTTGTATCTGAATGTTTTTATGGTGATTGTGAGCCGCCCGGAGTTGCTTCGATGAGGGGGCGGCAATAGAAATCCAATAAAATAAATAAATAAATAATAGTGTGCCACGTCTGTAGAACATCAGCCTGTAGTAATCTAGATGTTTATCCAGCAATTGTACTATATTAGAATGTTAGCTAAACTATATTGTTTATTATATTTTTATTTTACCTTTCCTCAAATAAACTTAAAGATGGGACACAGAGTTCTCTATTCCCCCACCCTAGCACCATCCATTCTGAATGTGACACTGAGAAAATAACATGCATGTAAAATCCGTACGATGGACTGGTCATGCAGAAAGGCATCTAATGAGGAAAACTCGTTCCCAGCGCAAAAGAACATAATCCACATAGCTATTAAAGCCAAGGCCAAATATGAGTGTCACCTCTAAAAGAATCTTCTAATGAAGGGTCATTTAGATCACTATTCATTATCCTTTCCAAAGGATTTGGTGTTGCAGTGCAGAGAGACTTCTGTCCTCCATCCAGGTCTTTTTATACAGAGATTTTTTTACTTTGCTTTGAAAAACAATTCCTGGGCTTTTTTCAAAGCTAGTCTTTTCTTTCTTATCCCCTACTTTCCTATTGCTTCTCAAGAGAGTATTATGCAAAGCCAGTGGGCCCAAAAAGGTTTTCCATGGAAAGCAGAACATTCATTGACTCTTGCACAATGTACTTCTGTAAGAATGGCGAGAGTGTGTAGCTAAAAAGTTCTGGAATCCATCAATTTGGCAGATCTTTCAAGATAACCCTGCTGACAAAAGCACACAGTACTGTTATAACAATTCTTTCAGTGATAATGCATACAAAAGATATAAGAGTTCCTTTTTTCAGGATTCCAGGTAGTTAAGTAGAGAAGGATTAAAGCTCTCTCTTGTTAGAGCTGCTTCCTGCATGATATCACACCAGGCTTGCCACATCAACTTCATTCCATTCCCTGTTATTTCAGAGCCAAAACCTGGGAACAGCAGATAGACCTTTTGATGCATGGGTTGAACCCTTATTACATCATTGGTTGAAGCAAGCAAGCAAGACTTTGAAGTATGGGGAATGATGATCTATGGGCAAAGAAACTATGGAAAAATTCACAAGCAAAAAATGAATATATGAGCCTAGGATCTGAGTAAAACTATGCTAACTAGGTGATATGACCTCCAACTCGCTCTGCAAGGAAAGATCCCTGGGAAGAGAGGCCCTGGATGAGGACCGATTTCATGGCTGAAGAACCTGAGAGACTGGTGTGGCATGTCCTCAGAGGAACTGTTCCAAGGAGTTAAGAACAGGAAGACTATCGCCATGATGATAACCAATATCAGGAACAGATATAGCACCTGAGGAAGAAGAAGCCAGAGGCAAGATGCACCCAGCATCCAATGAGAGTTTGCATCCTACAATGCCTACAGCACACATGATATGGGAGTTTTTTCACAGGGGCTCGTGGCTCACCAGCTTCTTTTCACAAAATGATGGACCAGTGCAGGGGTTACAGTCTCGATTACTTAATCTGATGACGCAATGAAAGAGACCTTTTGAATAACTCATTCTTTAACTCCACTTCTAAAGGGAACTGTGAGCCCATACAACTTGCCCAAGGCTATACAGCCTGACTCTTCTCCCAGAAGGCACATTGGGGACTTAAACCCCCAACCTCTGGTTGTGCAGACAGATACTTAACCTACTGGTTTATTCAGCTAGTTTATATATGCTGGTACTATTCTCAGAATAGACCCTCTCCTAGAATGCTATGTCCAGTGGTGCACTAATTAGTGGATCAATGTAACAATTCTTAACTTCTGTATAGGATGCTTTGAAGTATTCCGAGTGCTTCTTTATAGTCATTTTCTAATAAAACTCTATACAAAAATCTTGTAAGATAAAACACTAACTTATTGCAGATGGGAAAGGCACTGAGATTGAGAGAGAGCAGTCTGAGTCCACCACCACCACCCCATGAATTTATTATGCGCCTGGTTTCTCCGCCATTCCATTAAAGAAGCTCTGATTAAATCAGAGGATCAGAAGAGATAAAATTACTCTGTCTGAGACATTTAATGCACAATCTAATAGTGTAAATAGTTTGGAATAGAACAGAAACAGAAAAAGATACACGTTCTTGGATAAATCAAAACCCATATAGCAAATGGCAAATAATGAATGACTTAAACCAAAAGCACTCTTCAAGCATTCACCTCTTCAGAAAACTACTGGTAAGAGATTAACATGGAGAGCACCTCTGAGGGTTAGAAAAACACACAGGTTTGTTTTGTTTGTACCCACAGATACCTCATGTTGGTATGCAATACAGTATAGTTTAAAGCTTAATTTGGATTTCAGGGTCATATCAACCTCATGTCATATTCACCTGAATGGCTGGGCTATGCTTCAAAGTTTTGGGCAAATAAGGAACTGGGAACTAGGAATAAGGAACCAAATCAAGGAATGTTACTTTAGAGCAGTGTTTCCCAACCTTTGGTTTTTGGACTTCAGTTCCCTGAAGTCTAAGTCAATTCCCCAAAATACCGATCAGCCAATGTACTGACTTAGGCTTCTGGGAACTGAAGTCCACCTGTGGGGCCCACATTGGAAACCACTGCTCTAGAGTATGGAATAACACTATTGCTCCCTTGTCCAGCTTGACACCATGGAAAAGTGATTGGCTGTAACTCCTGAAATGTATGTCTTTATCTCTGCATATGTCTGTGTGCTCACATACAAATGGAACAATTCTATGGATTTCTCACTCATTTGGGGACCAGATCTAAAAAGATATTAATTATCAAGCTTGCCTGATACAGGTTTGAAAGAATAATCTATACCAGGGGTAGCCAACCTACAGCCCGTGGGCCGGACACAGCCCACAGCATCTTTTCATGTGTCCGCCGCCACCCTCACCACTACTGGAAGCAGACACCTTTACAACCATAAAATGCGCCTGCGCATGAGTAAATGCACCAGGGCATACCGTAAATGCACCCGTGGCTGTCTTAAAAACGTTTACGACAGCCGCAGATGCATTTTACAGCAGTGTTTACAGCGGGAGGAACTACGTGACCGGCCTGCTCAGCTGTCCAGGGGCCGTGGTCTGGCCCTTGGCGCGAAAACATTGGGAACCCCTGATCTATACAGGTTAGTGTCTAGTGTTTGATACAAGGGAAAATCATGGCAAATATTTCTTCTTAAAGGCAACACAGTTAATAATACATATTTTAGTATAGCATTAAAACGCTTAGCACGTTTCATTATTTTAATGGGGTGGTGTCAGCGCTTCCTAGTGAACACGTGCCCACATTACATTAACGTTACCTGGCACTAAACTCCCTCTGCCTTAGTCCTCTCCTTGTCCCCTCCTGGGTCTCCCATACACAGGCAACTCCAATTTGGGACTACTGAGACTCCAAGCAGTTTTCCATGGAGTGCTGGTCCAGCAAAATATTACCTTTTGCTGCAACCTGGAAGATCCACTCTAAAAGTGATCCCCAGAAAATATTTAAAAACAAAGAATGGTAGCAGTGTGGCCTCTCCTGGCATAAGATGGCTTTACTCTGTCCCCCACCCTTCAATAACCATACAGGTTATCAAAGGAATTGTGGTTTATTTCTCATAAAGAATATTAAAGATACATTGTTCACAAAATAGGCAACTAAATACTATATACAGTGATACCTCATACAACGTCCAAACTTGGTTCCACAAGTTTAGACTTTATACGGATTTGGACTTTGTATGAGGCATGCAAAATCCTAGCCGCGATGCCTCATACAACGTCCAAATCCTTGCCGCGATGCCTTGTACAATGTCGTTTCCATAGAGATACATTGTACTGTAACAGCACAGACTTCAGGGCAAAGTCAAGGAAACAGACAGGAAACTGACAGAACTTTTAGAAATCATTGTCTAAAGGCTAAATACATTACAAAAACATGTCAAACAACCCTGATTGTCCAAGAACCTGAAGAATGCTGCAAAAATCCCAGGAATGCTTCTAAAAATTCTGATGAAAAAATCCAAAAAAATCCAAAATCACACTCAAAACCTAAACACTCTTTGCCGTGTACAAAACCCACAAGAGCAATGCACGCATGTGTCCTGCCTTTTATACTGCGCAGGCACAATGCAACCTGTGAAAAACCCAATGCCTCATACAAAGTCGACTGACTTTGTATGAGGTAACTTTTTTCAAGAAATTAGGTGATGTTGTATGAATTCGATGTTGTACGAAGCGGACTTTGTATGAGGTATTACTGTACATCACTACTCAAAAAGATTCAGGAAAAATCAATACTTAGGTTTCATTAATTCATTTCATTAATTAGATTTATATCCCGCCCTACTCAACAAAAATGTGACTCAGGGCAGCTTACAATTGAGAATACACAGTATAGTATGGTACAAATTTCAAAGTTACATAATTATTTATTTATTTAAAAATGTTTAACCCGCCTTCCTCATCCGTGGATGACCCAAGGCGGCTAACATGGCAGTTAAAATACAAACAGGTTAAAAACAACAACATCCACCCATACCCCCCTAAGAAAAAAGGTACACAAACAAATTTAAAAACTGTTAAAAAAGAATTAAACAATGCCAAAACTAATGTTAAAAAGTTAAAAGGTAAAAAAGGGAGGGGAAGGAACAGGGGGGAAAGACAAAAAACAGACAGGTGTGATAAAAAAAAAACCCAGACAGGTATGTTACAACATGCCATCATACCAGCCAGTGGGACTGGGCCGTTGCAGCTTACGTTGCAGCATATCAGTATAAAATAAATATACAATAATACAGTATACATGACGGAGCCAGGATTCAACGTACCTGACGGAGCCCGAGGCTCAACATACCGACAGAGCTCAGGGCTCAACGTACATAGGAAATCAAACAGTAATATCAAAATACACAATACAATTACAAAATAACATATCATATACCATACACGTAATATCAGATGCACAGTATCAATACACAAAATATCCTATACTTCCCCCACAATATAAAATAATCTCACTTTCTAACTTATTCTAAATCTTCTGAGAGAGCAGGTTTTCCTTCCTTTATTATTAGTCTTATGATTCTCTTCTCAGTCTCTTTAGATTTACCACAGAATCACTTTAGGTTTACCTCAGAATGGTTACCTCAGCTTCACTCTGAGAATTTACCTCAGAAATTTTCTTTTAAATTCTTTAGAATATCCCCAAAATTCTCTTTCTGAATCTCCTCAGAACATCTCCCTTCAAAATTCTAAACTGAATCCCCTTCAAAATTCCTTTCTGAAAGTTCCTCTCAGAAAACTTTCTCTAAGTAGGCCAGGATACTTAAGAGACCGCGTCACCCCAAGGTTTTTGATCCGACCCGCGAGAGCAGGCCGTAGGGGCTCCCTAGTGGTCAAATCAGCCAGGGGGGCACATGTCACTGGGACCAGGAGGAGAGCCTTCTCAGTATCTGCTCCGGCCCTATGGAACCTTCTGCCACTTGAACTGTGCCTCCAGGCAGAATTGCTCCCACTCAGGATAGCCTTAAAAACGTGGCTATGCCAGCAGGTGTGGGGCACAACTGGTGCCACAACCCAGCCCTGCTGGCTTATTTAGCCCTGCCCGGTGTTTTTTTTATTTTTATTTACTTCTGCCTGGGTGTCCTTTTAAGTGGAATGGGGATGGATGTTTTAGGGATGTTTTAGAGTTTTATAGTATTTAGGTTTTAACTGGTATCGGGTATGGGTTTTACGGTTATATAAATCTAACAAACAAACAAATAAAAAAGCCAGTTCTCTCCCTGTCTTTATCTCATTTTCGTTTCTCTGTTTTCTCTCTCCTTTTGAAACACCATCTCTCTCTCTGGCTCAAGGGGCTAAGACGCTGACTGGGAGGCGGAAGGTCAGCAGTTCGATTCCCGAGTACTGCAGGACGGAATGAGCTCCTGTCTTTGTCCCAGCTCCTGCCAACCTAGCAGTTCGAAAGCAAGAAATTACAAGTAGATAAATAAGGACCACTTCGGTGGGAAGGTAACAGCGCTCTGTGCACTCCAGTGTCTAGTCACGCCTGCCACATGACCACGGAAATGTCCGCAGAAGCAGGCAGCGCTGGCTCTTCGGCTTTGAAACAAAGATGAGCACTGAACCCTAGAGTCGGATACGACTGGCTTTTGAGCAAGGGAAACCTTTACCTTACCCCCCCCCCCCCGCCTTACCTCATTTACATGAGACCAATCAGAGACCTCCCTGTATCTTTCGTGTATTCTGCCCGGCAACAGGGTGTTAAGAGTCCAGCAAAGAGAGATAACAAAGCCTAACATATGGACTTTTAACTCCATTTCGTGTAACTTGTGAACCCATGGAAGGCTCTACCATGACAGGTGGGGAGGAGAGAGTTGAATGAGAAAACTTGGGGGTGGGAATCAGGACTATAATTTTCAAGATTCATCTGGATTCTGTTTGGTTGGTTACTGCTATTCTCTTATTGGAAGTTGTCCATAAGTATATTTACCTTTGGAGCTTCATCTGAAAATTTAATCAAAGAAGCCAGAATTTTTTTTTAATGTGGATGACTGTAAGTCTAAAATGCTGTCCAGTGTTCAATCTACAACTTAGTAGAGTCTTCAGTGAATTATCTGCCTTTCTACAGGATTATGTCATTATGTTCTGCACCAAACACTAGACATCAAGACAAAATTGTGACTGAAACAACAAATCTGCCAATGGAGGATATCTGTGCAAGAGAAATCTAGAAGGACAAAACAGAAGGAATCAGTCAAACATTCATTATAGGATGGTTAACAAACAGCAGTGGCTGGCATATTGTTTTATATCCTTGTGTTTGCCTTTTACGGGTCATAGACTGGTCACTGGGGAGGAGAAGATGTCAAGTCATGGTTCACTATTACAATGGCCTGGAATACCACGCCATTCATGAAAGGCTTGTCACAGAAAGGGTCAAAGCATGATCCAGCAAGAGGAGAACAAGGAGAAGAAAAGGGAGCTGTCTGGTCTATGGGGTGGATGGTGGGAAGGACGCAACAACAAATCCTCAGAAGACTGAAAGCTGCTACACACACACACACACACACACACACACACACACACACACACACACAGACACACACACACAGACACACACATACACATACACACACCCTCTCTTTTGCATGCACACAAGACTCCAGATTCCCAGGGTCACATGGCTGAGGGCTTCCTCTTGCCAGGCATCGTGAAACCTTGCTGTGACCCTTTTCATCCACACATGAGCTCCTGCCTGGCTCTGTGCTTCCGAAGAGGCGTTTGTTTACTGTCCTATCATTGGCATGCAGGAAGTGGCCTTGAAAATGAGCTGTAATCATCTTTCACCAGCAGCAACTCTTTGGCTTCCTTTCTAATTTCAGTTCTCCTTTCCTTCCTTTCTTCTTTCCACAAACTTCCCATCATTACTCCAAGTCTGCCCTCGTTGGAGCTCACTTGAAAAAGAAATCAATCATAGGAGCTTTGACATAAGGTTTGTACTAGCAAAATTGCCCTCTCTTGTTCAAGGAATCGTACAGATGTTCCAAAAACACTGTGATAAATTGGTAATCAGACCATTTTTACTTGAAAATAAGGCTTCAATCCACTTAATTTGTACTGTAGGCATTCTCCCCATCTCCATTTAAACATGCACACACTACCCAAGGACTGCAGTGGCTCAAGTGGCTAAGATGCTGACTGGGAGGCGGGAGGTCAGCAGTTTGATTCCCGACTACTGCAGGACGGAATGAGCTCCCGTCTTTGTCCCAGCTCCTGCCAACCTAGCAGTTCGAAAGCAAGAAATTGCAAGTAGATCAATAGGGACCACTTTGGTGGGAAGGTAAACAGTGTTCTGTGCCTAGTCTAGTCATCCATGCCACATGACCATGGAAACCTGCAGAAGCAGACAGCACTGGCTCTTCGGCTTTGAAACAGAGGTGAGCACTGAACCCTAGAGTTGAATACGACTGGCTTTTGAGCAAGAGAAACCTTTACCTTTACCTTATACTACCTAAAGAAAACAGGGTTGAGAAGCATCCACTTCAAAAAGCCAAGAAAAAGATGTATATGCAGACAACAAACTCTAAAGAATCCAAGGAAGCATCTACACTAAAAAGTCATTTGCCATAGGATATCATCAACCAGAATTTGAAAATGTTACTTTTTGAGACTACAGCACCTAGAATCTCTTAATCTGTGGAGTGTGTCAGCAGTAGTCCCAAACCAGTTAGTTTTTTATCCATACTCAGGCCATCCAATGACATTTGACAAAACTAGTAAATGCCTCCATTTGTGCATCAAATTGTATCTGGTTTCTCTGATGTGAAAGAGAGCTTGATTATTAGGGCAAGCAGGTTTTCCCCTCTTTTTTATTCATGCAATTATGCAAATATGGAAACTCAAAGTTAAGGAATGTTGGAAGTTGCTTTTCAAAAACACCTGAAAGGATAAAAATTGCTACCCCTGCAGTAACAAGTATCTTGGTTAAAACAAAAGTGCATGCTAACCTATTTTATGGAGTGGACTATCCTTCTGAAAACTTAATGGTTAACAACACAAATAGTTTTAATAAATGCTGTACTGATTACGGTAGCTTTACAAAAAGAGACTGAAGAATACAGATATACTGTATGAAGAAGCCTTATGCTGAAGTATAGGCATAATGCCCTAAAATAAAAAAATTAAGCAGCCTGAAACAGTACACTAGTGATAGGAACAGAACGTTACTGATAGTGTGTAACCTAAATCTGAACACAGGTCACTCACAGTCACAACACATTTTACTTGTGGTTGAGTGAATCAGTGAACTACAGAATTTCTTCTCTTTTGTAATTCTAGAACCTGGGAATTCTCCCAGAAAACGTTTTGCAGAATGGCAATGTATTCCAGCAGTTTGAAACAATTACAACTTTGCTTATTTCAATTTTGCTGACCATCTAATGAAGAATCAGTCTGTCAACTACAGTAATGATGAAATGTTCCCCTAAATGTTGAGTATACAGCTTATTCAGCTTCTCCTCCCCCTCCCCCAAATTATTTCCTTTCACATATTTCTCATTCCTTAGCTCAGGACTGTAGTTTAACATGAGTTGCCAAATTTTGATAAATTGATCATGCTTTATTTCCCCTCTATATATTCTGGCCTGACTAGTTAATTTTTCCATCAGAACTTTGCCAAATTCTGTGGAGAAATCTTTGTAGTGTCAGGTCTTGTGCGTTTTTTCAGGGCTATGTAATTTCACATCTTGCTGCTCCTATAAGAATCACAATTAACTCTGTTGTTCAGATTCTCATTCCCCCGCCCCCATTATATAACAATGATAATAAAAATATTCCATTCATTAAAAAAATTTGATTTGTAAAATTTTCTATCCATTTATTTCATGCCAATATACTTCTATTTTAGGAAAAGTGATCCACATTTATGTACCTCTTTTCCACAATTTCTCTAACACATGTCTGAAAATTCTTTATTAATTTAATGCAATGTTGTGTAGATACAAATAATATCTATGGTCTACCTTTAAAACCATTTCTTTTGCTTTGGGCAGCACTTACTTATAGGGGCGTGAGGTTTAAATTTTTGCGTACATTTCCTCTGAAATGTTAGTATTTAGATTCGTTCCCCATACTATTTTAGATCCCAACCCCTTATTATATTCTTCCTCAAAAATATTTATAAATGAGATTATTCTCTTTTTATTTTTATCACTTTCTACACAACACTGTTGTAATCCTGTTAATGTTCCCATAGGGCCTGGTTGATATAGTTAGGTTGCAAAATTCCTTCCCCGTGTTAATTGTAGTTAATTGTTTTTTATTTGACTTGTTTTCTGCTCTAGTTGTCAAAAAAGCAAATGAACCATTTGAGATGAGGCATAAAGAGATCAGAGACATACATTTCATCTCCATTTATGATTTCCTATAGAAATGGTTCCCTCAATCCAAACTTCAGGCTTAGCAAAATGTGCAACGTATAAAAAGTGACACAT